>JAYDZK010000025.1:20882155-20898767 GCA_034509185.1 Euphonia xanthogaster
GACGCTCTTCCGATCTGATTTTGGGGAGCAGGGATGTGGGGGGGAGCTGTCCTTGGGGATTTTGGGGGTCAGGGGTGTGGGGGGAGCTGTCCATGGGGATTTTGGGGAGCAGGGATGTGGGGGGGAGCTGTCCTTGGGGATTTTGGGGAGCAGGGGTGTGGGTCGATGAGGTTTTTGGGGAATTTGGGCGACAGGGATTTGGGGAAATGGGCGTTTTGGGGATTTTTGTGGGGCGGGGAATGGGGGTGATGGGGTTTTACAGCATTTCCGGGGGACAGGGCTTTGGGATAACGCTTTTTTTAGAGGATTTTGGGGCTCACAGGTGTGGGGTAATGGGTTCGAGGGGGTTTTGGGTAGCAGGGAATTGTGGTAACAGGCTTTTAGGGGATTTTGGGGGCAGAGATTTGGGGTGGCTGGTTTTTTAGGGGATTTTGGGCTCGGGGGTGGGCGCTAATGGGTTTGAGGGGATTTTGGGGGGCTGGGGTGCGGGGTGATGGGGTTTTAGGGTACGTTTGGGGTCCGGGGTGAGGGTTGTGGGGTTTGGCAGGATTTTGGGGGGGGCAGAGAATTGGGGTGATGTTTTTTTAGGGGATTTTGGGCTTAGGGGTGTGTGCTGACGGGTTTGAGGGGATTTTGGAGGAGCCGAGGACGGGCCCCGCGGGCGGGCTCGGGTCGGTGCCATGGAAAACAATCCCGGCCCGGGGGACGGGGAGGGGACGGGACGGGAGGAGGAGGAGGAGGAGGAGGAGAAGCCGAGGAGGGCCCGGGAGCGGCGGGGCCGAGTCCAGCGGAGCGGGGACACCGGGGCTCCACCGGCGGTGACGGGGCGGGGGCGCGGGCCCGGGGAGCGGGGCTGGAGCGGGGAAAACCGGGAAAGAGTCGGGAAAAAAACTCCGGGAAAGGAGGGAAGGAAGGAGGCTGGGCGGTTATTCACGGCTCTGGAATGCGCCGGGAGGCGGCGGGGGAGCCCCGGGGGGCTCTGGAAAAGGGGTGGGATGCCACCCGGAGCTCCAGGAGGGACAAAATTCCGCGATTGTCCTCCCCGGTCCCCGGGAGATGGGGTCTGTCCCTCCCCGGCCACCCCGAAATGTCACCTGGAGCTCCCCCACAGCCAGCGGGGCGCCTTTGCCACCCCTCAGGTCCCGACGGGGTTTATTCCCGAGAAATTCCCGCTGGGAATGGCATGGCTGGCAATGGAGGGCAGGGGAATTCGCCTGCGAGGCTCAGACAAAGGGGGTCTGGCTGCCAGCTGCTGGGAATTCCGAGCGGGAACGAACCTCTGGCATGCCCTGGAAAAGTCACCGAGAGGGGAATGAGGAGTTAAGTCGGGAAAAATTCCCTTCCCAAGAATTCCAGCGGCCACGGGGACCCCACGGCCCCTGGCTGAGAGAAGGCGCCGGGTTTTTTCCATGACACGGTCTGCGAGCCCGCTGGAAATCCCGAAAATTCCGTGATTTATGGGAAGGCCGGTCGGGAAAGAGCCGCGGTGGCTCTGTTCCTCCTCAGCTCAGCGGGAGGAACCCGGAACCCCCCCGGCTCCCGCTCCTCATCCCAAACAACGTTTCATCCCAAACCCGGAAAAGGTTTTCCAGAGGGGGGGAAGGACGAGCTCGAGGGGGAAGAGGGAGAACTCCCCTGCGAGGGCCGGGATTTAGGGAATCTCCCAAGCCGCTTTAGCCGGCTGGAATTGTTCCTCGTCCCGGCCGTTTGGCCGGGCTCATTCCCGCCTCTGTCCCCGGCAGGACGCGAGGATGAGGCCGCTGCTGGGCGTCCTGGCGCTGGCGGCGCTCCTGTCCCCGGGCCTGGCCTGTCCCACGCCGTGCTCCTGCTCCACCAAGAAGAACGGGCGGCTGCTGGCCGAGTGCGCCTACCGGGAGCTGCGGGACGTGCCGCGGGGCCTGTCCCCGAACGTCTCCATCCTCACGCTCTCCGCCAACCGCCTGGGCCGCCTGGAACGCGCCTCGCTGGCCGAGGCGCCCGAGCTGCAGTCGCTGTGGCTGGGCTACAACCACATCTCCTCGGTGGAGCCCGGCGCCTTCGCGGCCCTGCCGCATCTCAAGAACCTGGACCTGAGCCACAACCGGCTGGCGGATTTCCCCTGGCAGGACCTGCGCAACCTGAGCGCGCTGCAGATCCTCAAGCTCAGCAACAACCGGCTGGCGGCCGTGCCGCGCGGCGCGCTGGCCGGACTGCGGGAGCTGCGCTCGCTCTGGCTCAACGACAACGAGCTGGCCACGCTGGCCCGCGGCACCTTCGAGGGGCTGCCGGCGCTGGCGCAGCTCCAGCTCTTCCACAACCCCTTCAACTGCTCCTGCAAGCTCTTCTGGCTCAAGGAGTGGGCGCACGACACCTCGGTGGTGCTCTCCAAGGCCGGCTCCACGCTGTGCGCGGCGCCGGCGCGGCTGCGGGGCCGGCCGGTCACCGACATCCCCGGCACGCTCTGCGTGCCGCCCTCGGCCCAGCTGACCTACCTGTCCGGCCCCCGGGACGGGCCCACGCTGAGCCTGCACTGCAGCGTGGCCGGCAGCCCCCCGCCGGAGATCCGCTGGCAGATCCGCACGGCCGGCCGCCGCCTGGACATCCACGGGCCCACGGTGGCGCGGGACGGCGGCGCCAAGGCCGGCCGGCAGCGCTTCCTGGCCTTCAAGAACGGCACCATGGCCATCCCCGACTTCGGCAAGGAGGACGAGGGCACCTACACCTGCGTGGCGGTCAACGACGTGGGGACGCGCGACGTGTCCGTCCACGTGGCGCTGGCCGGCTCGGCCGACCCGGCCGAGGAGCTGCCCCGCGACGACCCCCAGGCCGGGCATCCCGGCGGGCACAGCTGCGCCAAGGGCGACGAGCGGGACCCGGCCGGCATGGGAGAGAAGCTGGTCATTGTCTACCGCGTGTCCGGCCAAGCCCGGAGCGGCGCGGGAGCCCGGGAATTCCGCCTGGGAATTGTGCCGCTGGCCGTGGGGCTGCTGCTCTGGTGAAGGGCGAGCGGCGCCTCGGGATTCCCGTTTTTCCGTAGTTTTTCCTCTCGTAGTGCCTTTGCTGAGCTTCTGGCATCCGGGAGCGCTCCGGAGCCCGACGGGGCCACGGCAGGCCCGGGGCAGGCGGTCCAGCCCTTGTCGTTCCCGTTCCTGGAGGAGCTCAGGGAACGTGGGGCGGATCCAGCCGGGACCTGCCACCAATTCCCGGCTGTCCCCACTTCCCGCTTTTCTCCCTGCCCAGATCTGAGGCGGCCACAGGAGGTGACAGTGGTGACAATCCCGCCCCGGAGCCACCGCAGCTGCCACTGGGGAGGGATCCAAGGGTAAAACCCCTGGGAACGGGGTCCCGGGGGACACGGATGGGACAGAGGTTTGGGATGGACCCACAGCCTTGGATCAGGAAGAAATTCCTGGGTTTTATCCCTGTAGGAGCATTCCGAGCACCTCCAAGGCCCTGGAATGCCGCAGGAATCCCCAGAACCCCCTGACCGCCATCCCAAAAACCCGTCTGGGCTGGACCCACCAGGCTTGAGCCAAAGATTCCCAAAGCGTTCCCGGTGGGAATGGGGGAAAGACTAGGACCAGCAGAGAAGCTGAGCTGCCTTGAAGCCATAAACATTCCCCGAGTGCTCCAGAATTCCTGGTGGGACAAATATTCCTTCTCCGGGTGTCCTGGGAAACCCCCGGGGGTTATTGGGAATGTCCATGGCCCCTGGACTGGGATACAGCACCGGAATTCCCAGTGGGATCTGGGCACACCCTGCAGCCCCCTGGCCTTGTAACGCCCTGTAGGGACAGCGATAAATGCCTTTAATTAATGCCTTTAATTAATGCCTTCAATTAATGCCTTCAATTAATAAATACCCATCATAAACACCTGTAATAAAGAAACAATTTTAATAAATTCCTTGGATTCATAATTACTTTTTTATAAACACCTTGAATAAACTCCTTTTTTTTTATCTAAACCAGCTGGGTTTCGCTTGGTCTGTGCATCCCAAAATCCCCAAAATTCCCCGAGACGGCGGCTCCTGGGCTCCCCCAGGTTGTCCCCAACCCTCATGGATCAGGGGACACTTCTGTCATTCCCAGCTATCCCAAATCCTTCCCAGCGCTGGAGAATCCCCAAATCCTTCTGCAGCATCCCAAGAATCCCCCAAAATTCCCTGTTCCTCCCCACCCCAAACCTGGAAGGAACCCCCAAAATCCTGGGAGACCCCAAAATCCCCCCCGGCAGCAGCCCAGGAATGGAAATGACCCCAAAAGCAGAGCCTGGAGCTCTCCAGCACTGAAATTCCTTATCCAGAGGGATTCTAAGGAAAGGGCAGCCGAGGTCTCTGTGGGGAGCTCCTGGATTTCCCATAAATTATTCCCACTGTGGGATAAAAACCGTGGCCCCAATGGAAGTGTTGGGTTTATTTCACGGGATCTGACTTTCAAACTCTATTTTATCCCTGGGAAGAGCGAGATGCAGGATTATTCCTGAAATTCCAGCTGGGAAAGGGGGGATTAAGATGTGGATTTGGGGTTTCCAGACGAGCCATAAGCACCAGGAAGGGGAAGAAATTCCCAAATCCCGCCCAGGGCGCTGCTGCTATCCCGAAAACCACACGAATTCCATGGATCTCCAGGGAGCCTTGGGTGGGGCTGTGGAAACTCATCCCAAAATTCAGCCCCGCCCGTAGCACGGAACTGCCACAGATTTTAGGGATTTTTAAAGGGATTTTAGAAATTTTTGGGATTTTTAAAAGGGATTTGAGAGATTTTTGGGATTTTAAAAGGGATTTTAGGGATTTTTATGGGGATTTTCTAGAGGGGTTTTAGGCTGCCTTTGGAGCTGCGGGGGTCGGGATGGGCTGGGAGGGAATCCTGGGAAAAGGGAGGGGACTCCTCAAGGAAACCCCAAAGCATGGGAATCACCCCCAGTGCCCCCAAACCATCCTGAGGGTTCTGGGAACATTCCAGAGGGAGGGAATGGGGTCCCTGGGATCCTGCAGAGAGCAGCTCTGGCCACTTCCAAAGAAATCCCAGGATGATCCAGCAGCTCCGTGTGGGGTGGGCTGAGAATTCCCAAGGGAATCTTGGGGTGTTTGGGATCCACCAGGAGCCTGCTCATTCCAGCTCAAAAAGTTGGGAATTCCGGGATTTAAGAGCAGGAAGAGGTGATCCAGCACCACCTCGTTCCCATCCTGTTGGTGTTTTATCCACAAAATTCCCCATTCCGATTCCCACCCTTCCCAAAGCAACAGAAAGGGAGCGGTTTTCCCGTAAAACTGCCCAAAAGTGGGATCACAGATCAGATCCCAACTGAGATTCCCAGATTCCCAGCTGGAGCAGATCCCTGAAATCTCTGCTGGGCAGGGTCATCCCAACCATTCCCTGGATTCGGGGCTGGGGTGGTCCCAAATCCTGCTGGAAGGGGGAATATCCAAGGAAAACTGCACATCCCAGGAGTGGGAACGAGGTATCCGTTTATTCTCCTTCCCCTGCACTTCCCAGCGAGGCTTTCCATGGATCCCAACCCTGGAAAACCCTGGGATTGCCACAAAACCGGGAATGGAAGAGGACGGGGAGCAGGGTGGGATTTGATCCTTCAAAAACTGGGGGAAAAAACGTCCCAGGAGTGGATGTGGAGCCCACATGGAGCCGAGATCAGGAAGGGAGAAGCCGGGAATGGGAATTTTCTCCCACGTGGAGCTCCCGGGGTAATTCCTGGTGGTTGAGAATTCTTTCGGCCGGCTGGGGATCCCTCCGAGCTCCTCTCCCAGTTCCCTGGGAATTGTCCTGGGCTGGAAAAGCTGCTGAGAACCGGGCTGGTTGCAGGAGTGAATCCCAAAATATTTTTGGGATGCTGGGAGCATTTTCCTTGGCTCGGCTCCATCCAGGCTGGGCTCAGAGGTGTCACCTCCGGGCCTTGGGAGTGGCTCGGCGTGGATTTTGGGATAAACCCTCGGAGAGAGTCCGGAGGCTGGGAAAGGGCACGGGAAACGCCCAAAATTCGGGGGTGGGAGATGGGAGATGGGATGGGATTCCTGGGAATTCAGGGCCTGGGAACGCTGAGCTGGGCGCCGTTGGCTGCGGGATCGGCCAGCGCGGTTTTTCGGGAAGCGGTCAGCGAGGGGTTGTGCAGGAGCGTGTAGGCCACCCACCAGCGCGCCCGGATCCGCCGGGATCGCGCTCTTCCCGGAGCCGGGTGCTTGGGATGCATCAGCTGGAGGCCTGGAAGGAGACGGGAGCAGCAGGGAGAGGATTCAGGGCCTGGAAAAGCACCAGGAGAGCAGGAGAGGGGTTGGGATGAGGTGTAGAGGGATGGATTCCTGCTGGGAAAGGGGAGCTTGGGATGGAATTCTTGGCTGGGATGGAATTCCCAGAGGAGCTGTGGCTGCCCCAGGATGCCTGGAAGTGCCCAAGGAAAGGTTGGATGGGGTTTGGAGCAGCCTGGGATAGTGGGAGATGTCCCTCGGTGGGCTTCAAGGGCCTTTCCAACCCAAAGTGTTCCAGGATTCCCCAATTCCAGTCCCAGCCCCAGTTTCCTGGAGCCACCAAGATCCCACCACAGCCCAAAGAGCCCCGTCCCAACACTGGAGTGGGATCAGCCCTGGGATGGATGGATGGATGGATGGATGGATGGATGGATGGATGGATGGATGATGGATGGAGGGATGGATGGATGGATGGAGAGATGCAGGGATGGATGGGGATGGATGGTTGGATGGATGATGGATGGATGATGGATGGATGATGGATGGATGGATGGATGGATGGATGGATGGATGGAGGGATGGATGGAGGGATGGATGGATGATGGATGGATGGAGAGATGCAGGGATGGATGGGGATGGATGGATGGAAGGATGGATGGATGATGGATGGATGGAGGGATGATGGATGGATGGATGATGGATGGATGATGGATGGATCCATGGATCCATAGATGGATGGATGGATCCATGGATCCATAGATGGATGGATGGACGTGCCCCACACCAACCAGAGGTGCCACCCCGAGGTCCCCATCCTGTCCCTTCCCCCCGATCCCCCCGATCCCCCCGGCTCCCACCTTCCTCCAGCTGGGTGTCCCGGGGCGGTGCCGGCGGCTCCGGCCGGCCGCGCTGGAGCAGCAGGAAGCAGAAGGCCTTCAGGAGCGGGTGGCACTGGCTGACCTCCACCCTCAGGTAGTGGCAGTAGGTGCGGTACCCTGCGGGGACACCGCGCCCTCACTGGGGACAGCATTCCCCACTCCCACCCCGGAGCCCAGGGGCGCATCCAGCTCTGGTCTCCACGCTCCCACAATCCCAGCAGGAAAAGCAGGGGCGAGCCTGAGCTCCCCCGAGGTCCCCTCCCCTTCATCCCAGGAGATCAGGTGAAACCCCAAACCTACTTTTTTATCCTCACTTTTTTGGGGATAAAAAAGTAGGACCCAGCTGGCACCACCTGCTCCAGATGTTCCATCCCCAATGGTCTGAAGTCTCCCTCAATCCCAGCAGGAAAAACAGAGGAAGGCTCGAAGTCCCCCAGGGTCCCCCCTCCTTTATCCCAAGACATGAGGTAACCCCTGGCGGAATCCCAAAGGTCATTCCCAATTCTCTGGGATCAAAAAGCAAGACCAAGCAGGAATCAGGCAAAGCCACCTGCTGCCATTGTCCCCTTTCCAAGCCGCCCTCAATCCCACAGGAAAAACGGGGGAAGCCCCGAGGTCCTTTCTTCTTTATCCCAGGACATGAGGTGACCACTGGTGAAGCTCCAAGGCCACCACTCAAGTTTTCGGGATAAAAAGCAGGAATCGGGAGAAGCCACCTGCTCCAGGTGCTCCACTCCCAGCGTTTGGGGCCACCCTCAATCCCAGCAGCTCCGGGCCCCCATCCCACCTGGATCGAAGGTCTCCACGCCGCGCTGCAGCAGGCTGGCGTCCAGCCGGCAGAAGTGGACGGCGTTGTAGAGGCCGGAGAGGAGCAGGCGCCACACGGCGGCCATGGCGCCCACCAGGACGTTGGTGGGGAAGAGCAGGAAGGTGACGATGGACAGCGCGCGCCTGCGGGACACACAGGCCACGGGATGGCTCTTCCCGGGAAAACTCCGGCCACCCCAAACCTCCCGGCCCTGCCCGCGGCGGCTCCAAGCGCGCTGGGAGATGCCAACGCCCTCCCAGGCTCCTGGAGAGCCGTCAGGAGCTCCTCGTCTCCTTGGAGAGTGAGGAACCGGCCGAAATGTGGGGAGGGGGTTTTGGGATGGAGGCCACCAGCTCCAGGAGAGCCTCGCTGATCCGCCAGGAGGACACCTGGGTCCCTCTGCCACCCCGGGCTCGGGTGGTGACAGCATCCCTGAGTGGGGGACATCTGCCGGTGGCCTGGGAT
This sequence comes from Euphonia xanthogaster, assembly GCA_034509185.1. NCBI lineage: Eukaryota > Metazoa > Chordata > Aves > Passeriformes > Fringillidae > Euphonia > Euphonia xanthogaster. Next base: position 20,890,488 of record JAYDZK010000025.1, read on the forward strand.
GGACTCCAGGAGAGTCACCCTGACCTGCCAGGGGTGGCACAGGACACCTGTGTCCCTCTGTCACCCCAGGCTCGGGTGGTGACAGCATGTGGGAGTGAGGGACAACATCTGCTGGTGGCCTGGGATGGACTCCAGGAGAGCCACCCTGACCCGCCAGGAGGACACCTGGGTCCCTCTGTCACCCCGGGCTCGGGTGGTGACACCATCCCCGAGTGGGGGACATCTGCCAGCAGTGACCGACCCCACCCGGCCGATCCTGAGGGATCTGGGCCTGCCCAGCCTTGGGAATGGGGCCAGTGGAGAGGGGCCACCCTTGCCGGTGTCACCCCACCAAAATCCAGGCCAGGACATCTGGAAAAACCTCCGTGAGAGCCTGGAATTCCTGCCAAACCCCCCCCCGGGGAGAATCGGGGACATTTGGGGACAATGGGGCACAATGCCGGTGTCCCCGTACCTGTTGGTGATCTCCTTCTGCAGGGAATGCTGCTCCAGGAACTGGGAATGGGCCAGGAGATGCTGCATGAGCACAGCCACCACCAGGGTCAGCCAGAAGGGCCTGGAAGGGTGGGATGGACACTGGGAATGCCCCAAAACACTGGGAATGCCCCAAAACACCGGGAATGCCCCAAAACACCACCCCAGGCAGGAACCTCCAATGGTGTTGGAAAAACCCCAAATGGAGGATCCCAAACCTATCCAGGACCATTCCTTGGGGTTTCCAGCCCTTCCTGAGGATTCACCACGTGTTCCAGATCATCCTGAAGAGCAGGATGGACACCAGGAATGCCCCAAAACACTGGGAATGTCCCAAAACAGCAGGAATGTCCCAAAACACCAGGAATGTCCCAAGGCACCACACCAGGCAGCAGAAATCTCCAGTGGGGTTGGAAAAACCCCAAATGGAGCATCCCAAACCCATCCAGGACCATTCCTTGGGGTTTTCAACCCTTCCCGGCTCACCACATGTTCCGGATGATCCCGAAGAGCGGGGAGCTGGTGCCGAGCTGGAGCGGGATCACCACCAGGAAGGTGAAGGCCACGAAGCAGAGGAAGAAAATCACCTGCTGGATCAGGAGACCTGGAATGGGAACACGGAGCGGGAATCCGGGATGGAAAAACGGCTCTCATTGCCCAAATCCCTGGGCGGGGCTTTCCCGACAATCCCATAAAACCAGGTCTGCGTTCCCAAGGGATTGTTCCCACAATTCCTGGGGGTGGAGTGCAGATTTTCCCTCTTTTTGGGGGTCCCCCTCCCCATTCCCAGGATGATCCAGGCTGGGATGGGGACGAGGAGCCCCCAGAAAGCACCGAGGATCAGAGGCTTCCAGAGCTTTTCCCACCTAAATATTTGGGATGGAGCCAAACCCAGGCATCATCCCACCCCTTCCTTCTCTTTGAATTCCTGACCCAATTTTTCCGATTTTTTTTCAATTATTTTTCCAATTATTTTTCCAGTTTCTCCCAAATTCCTGACCATCTGAGACTCCCAAAATCAGCCAGATTCCATTTGAGGAAAGGGAGCTAAAACCCCCCTCCCTGGAAAAAGGGTGAAAATAGGGAATTGTCACTTAATCCTAAAGAAAATCGGGATCCCCCATCCCGTGATCCCAAAATTCCATTAACGCAGACATCGTCCAACCCCTTCTTCCTCTTCGAATTCCCAACCCAATTATTCCCATTATTTTTCCAGTTTTTCCCAGTTCCCAACCACCTCTGCTCCCAAAACCCGCCAGATTCCATTTAAGGAAAGGAGACTAAAAACCCTCTTGAAAATGGAGCAAAAATGGGGAATCGCTGCTTAATCCTTAGGAAAATCGGGATCCCCGTGCCGTGATCCCAAAATCCCGTTACCCAGGCAGGCGAAGGCCGCCTGGAAGCTGGAGAAGGCCATCCAGCAGACGAGGGATTCCCGGGAAGGCCGCAGGATGTGGGCCTTGGAAAACACGTCCAGCACGGCGCCCTGGTACAGCGCCCGCAGGTTGGACCTGGATGGAAAACGGCCCCGGATCGATCCCGGCCAGGGAGCTGGGAACGGGGACATCGGGAATGGGAACGTCGGGAATGGGGATGGGAACACCGGGAATGGGAATGGCGATGTCGGGAATGGGAACATTGGGAATGATGGTTGGAATATTGGGAATGGGGCCAGGGACTTTGGGAATGGGCATGGGGACATCAAGAATGGGGGATGGGGATATTGGGAATGATGATGGGAATACTGGGAATGGGGATGGGAGCATCGGGAATGGGGACAGAGACATTGGGAATGGGGATGGGAATATCGGGAATGGGGATGGGGTCATCAGGAATGGGGACAGAAGGAATAGAGATGGAAACATTGGGAATGGGGGCAGGAATATTGGGAATGGGGATGGGGACAGCAGGAATGGGGATGAGGATTTTGGGAATGGAAACATTGGGAATGGGACGGGGACATCACGAATGAGGCTGGGAACATTGGGAATGGGGATGGGGATATCAGGAATGATGATGGGAATATTGGGAATGGGGCTGGGAATATTGACAATGGGATGGGGACATTGGGAATGAGGACAGAAGGAATAGGGATGGGAACATTGGGAATGGGGGCAGGAACATTGGGAATGGGGGCAGGAACATTGGGAATGGGGACAGGGACATTGGGAATGGGGCTGAGAACATTGGGAATGAGGATGGGTATATCAGGAATTATGATGGGAACATTGGGAATGGGGACAGGGATATTGGGAATGGGGCTGGGAACATCGGGAATGGGGATGGGGATATTGAGAATGGGAATATTGGGAATGGGGATGGGGATATTGGGAATGGGGCCAGGGACATTGGGAATAGGGATGGGGATACTGGGAATAGGGATGGGGACGTTGGGAATGGTGATGGGGATGTTGGGAATGGGGGCAGGGACACCGGGAATGGGGCTGGGAATATTGGGAATGGGAATAGGAACATTGGGAATGGGGCTGGGAACATCGGGAAAGGGAACATTGGGAATGGGGCTGGGAATATTGGGAATGGGAATATTCCTGGGAATGGGAACACTGGGAGCAGGGCCGGCCCCACCTGTGCATTCCCAGGCTCCTGAGCAGCATGGCACAGGTGAGCAGGCAGCACAGCACCAGCGAGCAGATGTAGCACACTGCGGAAAAACAGGAAAAAATCCCGGATTTGGGGTCGGGAGTAACGCCGGGAGCAGGGTTTTGCTGGGAATTGTGCCTCGGGAATGAGGGATTGGCACCATGCCTCAGTTTCCCGCCTTTTGTCACTTCCTCCTCCAGCTCCCAAGGGGGGATGCACGGGACAGAGAGAGGGAAAAGGGGATGGGAAATGAAATCTGGGAAAATCCCTGGAGCGAGCCGGGATGCGGGTCTTGGGAAAAGGGATCATCAGGAAAGTGGGAGGAGGGGAAAAATGGGATGAGAGAGGTTTGGGAATCCAGGAAAAGATTCAGAAATCCTCCCTGGAGCTGGTGGGGTCCCAAGGAATGAGGGGAGCACCCCTGCTATTCCCTGGTCCCTCGAATTCCCTGATCCCTGAAATTCCTTTATTGAAATTCCCTCATCCCTGAAATTCTTTTATCCCTGGAATTCCCTCATACCTGTTATTCCATGATCCCTGGAATTCCCTCATCCCTGCTATGCCTTCATCCCTATTCCCTCATCCCTGAAATTCCCTCTTCACTGCTATTCCCTGATCCCTGAAATTCCCTGATCCCTGGAATTCCCTCATCTCTGCTATTCCTTCTTCCCTGCTCTTCCCTCATCCCCCATCCAAGGATTTCCACTCTCCAGGGATCCAGGCCCATCTGTTCGCTTCCAGCACATTTCCAAGCCTGCAGCATCTGCCAGCTCTTCCCTCTGGCTCTTCCCTCTGGCTCTTCCCTCCGGCTCTTCCCAACGGCTTTTCCCGGAGTCTCTTCGCGCCTTGGCACGCGCCAGCCTGGCACAGCCCCATCCCTGCCAGCTGCTCCCAAAATCCCTCTGGAATCCACCCCATCCCATCCTCCAGGCGGGAAATCTTCTGAAAATCCCCCTGGATTCTGCCCCATCCCATCCTCTGGTGCAGGAATCTTCTGGAAATCCCCCTGGAATCTGCCCCATCCTCCAGGTAAGGAACCCTCTCAAAATCCCCCTGGAATCCGCCCAATCCCTGCCAGCCACTCCCAAAATCCCCTTGGATTCTTCCTCATCCCATCTTCCCAGAATCCCTCTGGAATCAACCCCATCCCATCCTCCAGGCAATGAATCCTCCCAAAATCCCCTGGGAATCCACCCCATGGAATCCACCCCCTTCCATCCTCTGGAAATCCCCCTGGAATCTGCCCCACCCCATCCTCCCAAAATCCTTCTGGAATCTGCCCCGTCCCATCCTCTGGGTGGGGAATCTTCTAGAAATCCCTCTGGAATCTGTCCCGTCCCATTCTCCCAAAGTCCTCCTGGAATCCTCCCAGTCCCTGCCAGCCACTCCCAAAATCCCCCTGGAATCCACCCCTTCCCATCTTCCCAGAAGCCCTCTGGAATTTGCCCAATCTCATCCTCCAGGCGAGGAATCCTCCCAAAATCCCTCTGGAATTTGCCCCACCCCATCCTCCCAAAATCCCTCTGGAATCCACCCCATCCCATCCTCCAGGCAGGGAATCCTCAGGAAATCCCTCTGGATTCCCCTCTGGAGTGTGGCTCTGGCCAGGATCAGGATTGGGATCTGGACTGGGATTTGGATCGGGATCCAGATTGGGATCTGGACTGGGATTGGTATCAGGATTGGGATCAGGATTGGGATCAGGATCGGGATCAGGATTGGGATCAGGATTGGGATCTAGATTGGGACTGGGATCTGGATTTGGATCAGGATCCGGATTGGGATCAGGATCTGGATCTGGATCGGGATCAGGATTGGGATCTAGATTGGGACTGGGATCAGAATTGGGATCAGGATCTGGATTGGGATCAGGATCGGGATTGAGATCAGGATCCAGATCCAGATTGGGATCCTGATTGGGATCAGGATCCAGATCCGGATTGGGATCGGGGTTGGGGTTGGGATTGGGATGAGTATCCAGATCCAGATTGGGATCGGGATCGGGACCAGGATTGGGATCTAGATTGGGACCAGGATCAGGATTGGGACTGGGATCAGGATTGGGATCAGGATCTGGATTGGGATCAGGATCAGATCTGGACTGGGACCGGGATTGGGATTAGGATCCAGATCGGGATCGGGATCAGGATTGGGACTGGGATCAGGATCTGGATCAGGATCCAGATCGGGATCGGGGTCGGAATCGGGATCAGGATCCAGATCGAGATCGGGGTTGGGATGGGGGTTGGGATGGGGGTCGGGATGGGGGTCAGGATCGGGATCAGGATCCAGATCAGGATGGGGATCGGGATCGGGATCGGGATCGGGCTGGGGCCGCACCTTCCAGCGCCCACAGGAAGTGCCGTGCCGTGCGCAGCTCCTGCTCCAGGTCCCCGGGCCCGGCCGCGCCCCGCGAGGGCACCAGCCCGAACTGCACCAGCAGCACCACCACGTCCTTGGTCATTCCCGCCCGGACAATCCGCAGCGGGGGCACCACGGCCACCAGCAGCAGCACGGCCACCTGCGGGATTTCGGGATTTATGGCTCGGATCCCGTGGGATTTTGGGATTTACGGCTCGGATCCCGCGGGATTTCGGGATTTCAGGATTTGCGGCTCAGATCCCACAGGATCTAAGGCTCGGATCCCGTAGGATTTCAGGATTTACAACTCAGAGCCTGTGGGATTAACAGCTCAAATCCCATGGGATTTATGGCTTGGATCCCATGGGATTTCGGGATTTGCAGCTGGGATCCCACAGGATTTAGGAATTTACGACCTGGATCCTGCAGGATTTATAGCACGGATCCTGCAGGACTTAGGGATGTATTGCTCAGATCCCACAGGATTTTGGGTTTTACAGCATGGATCCCAGGGGATTTAGGGATTTACAGCCCAGATCCTGAAGGATTCATGGCTCAGATCCAGAGGGATTTCGTGATTTATGGTCGGATTCCACAGTATTTTGGGATTTACGGCTCGGATCCTGCAGGATTTACAGCTCGGATCCCGCGGGATTTCGGGATTTACAGCTCATGTCCTGTGGGATTTAGGAATTTATGGCTCGGATCCCACAGGATTTACAGCACAGATCCTACAGGATTTTGGGATTTATGGCTCAGATCACACGGGATTTATGGATTTACAGCACAGATCCCACGGAATGTAGGGATTCATGGCCTGGATCCCACAGGACATAAGGCTTGGATTCCATGGGATTTGGGGATCTACGGCTTGGATCCTGCGGGATTTTGGGATCTACAGCACAGATCCTGCAGGATTTCAGGTCAGATCCCATGGGATTTTGGGATTTATGGGAGTGCGGAGTTCTGGAAGGAATTTTAACACCATTCCCGGGTGACGCCCAGGATCCTCCAGGAATGTCACCTGGTAGACGGCAATGATGGCCACGGTGATGGACACCACCAGCTTCAGTGGGATCCGGAATCCTGGAGGGAAAATTGGGAATTTGGGGTGGTGGAGCAGGATCAGGGTGCACCCAGCAAAGGGAACACCCTTTGGAATGGGATTTCCACAGGGAATTCCTGCCGTAATGGAGAGTCAGGAATGGACGGATGGCTCCATCCTGCTTTTCCATGGAAACTTGGGACATTCCCTGCCCCCTCCATGGATGGGAATGGCTCTGCATTCCCAGGATTTCACTCCCTCAGTGCAGGGCAATTCTCTTGCCCAGCCCCCGGCTGCTCCCATCCTTCCCCGGCCAAGCTTTCCCAGGAAAACCATGGCTGCTCCAAACTCCCTGGAATTGTCCCAGGACCCCTTTTCCATGGATTTATGGGGCCTCCATGGGGATCCCATCACTCCCAGGACCCCTTTTCCATGGATTTGTGGATCCCTGGCCCAAGCACGGCTGGATTTTGGCTCCAAGCCAGGTCAGGTTGGACAGGGCTTGGAGCACCCCAGGATTTTGGGAATGCCCTGGCTGATCCATAAATCCCAACCCCAAATGTTCCCGGATTCCATGGGATTTTCCAGGTGCCCACCTTCCTCGGGAATGTAGATGTAGGAGAGCAGGTAGGAGCGGATCCGGGAGCTGAGGCTCTCATCGATCTTGACAGAGCTGTGGGAGGTGGGAGAGGGTGACATTCCCGACCTTTGGGAATGGGATTTGCTGGGAATGGGAATTTCCATCCTTACCTCCCCTTCCGGCCCCGCTTGGACAGCAGGGCCTTGAGGTACTTCCTGTAATAGCTTTTCCCGGAAATCTGGGGATAGCGGATGGATTTGGGGTGGCAGAGCTGCCCTGGACACCCCCTCATCCCAGGCATATCCCGACAGGAATTCCCAAGCCCAGGCCGGCGTAAGGAATGTGAGGCATTGATATGGAAAAGTGGAAATAAAGTGGGATTTTGTTCCCAAACCCCCCTGGGATCCCTCGTTTCTGCCGGGGTCACCTCAGGCCTTTCCCGCTTTTCCCTCCTCTCTTCCCATCAAAGCCCCGAGCTCTGAGCTCTGGGGATTATCCGGGAAAATGAGGAGAGCCCGGAGCCGGCCTGAACGGAGCCATTGATGCTGGGAGCCTCTTGTGTAAGGGATTTATCCTGCAGGAATTTCCCGACCCCGCTGCTGGTGTGGGGACAGCAACGAAGAACCCACACGGCAGGGCCGGGAGGGGAAGGCATGGAGATCCTGATCCCGATCCTGATCCCAATCCCAAACCCAGTCCCGGGATAGCAACCGAGAACCCCCAGCAGCAGGGCCAGGAGGGGAATGCACGGAGATCCTGGTCCTGATCCCAATCCCAATCCCGATCCCAATCCCAATCCCAACCCTGATCCCAATCAGGCTCTCAGTCCTGATCCTGACCCTGATCCTGATCCCAGTCCCCATCCTGATCCTGGTCCCAGTCAGGCTCTCAATCCTGATCCCAATCCCAATCCCGATCCCGATCCCGAGTTCCCAAATTCCCAGATCCCGATTTCCCGTGTCCGTACCCAGGGCTCGGGGCTGTCCCCGCCGCGGAGGCTGCGCAGGAGCAGCGCCGGGTACCAGAGGCTGAGCAGGGACAGGGACAGCAGCACGGGGACATGGGACAGCAGCGAGTACAGCCGGTGGATCTGCCGGGACACGGGGACACTGCCACCGCCCCGGGGACACGGGGACACTGCCACCACCCCGGGGACACTGCCACCACCCCGGGGACACAGGGACACTGCCACCACCCTGGGGACACGGGGACACTGCGA
>JAYDZK010000025.1:20901353-20917245 GCA_034509185.1 Euphonia xanthogaster
AGGATGGGATTTGGGAATTCTGAGTTCTTTCCATTGAGGGGATTTTGGGAATTCTGAGACCTTTCCAGAGTGAGGATGTTGGGAATTCCAAGTCCTTTCTAAGGAAGGCTCAGTGGAGTATGGGAATTCCAAGTAGTTTCCAGGGAGGGGATTTTGGGAATTCCAAGCCCTTTCCAATGAAAGGATTTTAGGAATTCCAAGCCCTTTGCAGGGGGGGATCAGCGGAATTTTGGGAATTCCTTACCTGAGCAATCCCGGGACACCATTCCAGCAGCTCAGGTGGAGCCGGCGGCGTTTGACCAGGAATGACAAGGCCAGGATCACGGCCAGCTGGAACGGGATGGAAATCCATGGAAAAGGGTCCTGGAGTGCTGGGAACTCCATGGAGACCCCATAAATCCATGGAAAAGTGGTCCTGGGAATGATGGGATCCTCATGGAGACCCCGTATATCCATGGGAAAGAGACCTGGGAATTATGGAAACCCCATGGAGGTTCCGTAAATCCATGGAAAAGGGTTCTGGGAATCATGGAAAATATGGGAACACCATGGCGATTCCATAAATCCATGGAAAAGGGTCCTAGGAATGATGGGATTCTCATGGAAACCCCATAAATCCATGGAAAAGGGACCTGGGAATGGTGGGAATGATGGGATCCTCATGGAGGTCCATGGAAAAGGGGTCCTGGGAATGATGGGATCCTCATGGAAACCCCATAAATCCATGGAAAAGGCCTCTGGGAATCATGGAAAATATGGGACCGCCATGGCGACTCCATAAATGCATGGAAAAGGGTCCTGGGAATGGTGGGAATGATGGGAATGATGAGATCCTCATGGAGACCCCTTAAATCCATGGAGAAGAGACCTGGGAATGGTGGGAATGATGGGATCCTCATGGAGGTCCCATAAATCCATGGAAAAGGGATCCTGGGAATGATTCGGGAGGAATTTTGGAGTTCTTGTCCCACAGGGAAGGAAAATCCCGGAAATCTGGGAATTCTGGGATGATTTAGGTGGGAAAATCCATCCAAGATGAATGGGAATGGAATGTGGGGATGTGGGATTGGGGTTTTTTCTGGGAATTTTGGGGTGGATACTCACGGAAATGGGAGCCATGATGGTGTGGTACATCTGGGGGGAGATTGTGGGGTGGCATTCCGGAATGGCGTCGGGAAAAAGGCTGGAAAAATGGAAAAATCCTGGATTTGGGTGGGCTTGACCCTAAAAGGGCCAGGAAAAACGGGGAAAATCCCGGATTTTGGGTTTAACCCTAAAAGGGACAAGAAAAATGATGGAAAATGGGGAAAATCCCAGATTTTGGTGAGATTAACCCTAAAAGGGCTGGGAAAAATGGGATCAATCCCAGATTTTGATGGGAATAAATCTGGGAAGGACAGGGCTGGCCCAAAAAAAATTCCAGGGCCAAAAATCCAGGAATAAATCTGGGAAGGACCAAAAATCCCAGGATTTTTAGAGGGTCCAAAACCCAGGGAAGGAACACTTGGGGACATTTTGGGAATATTTTGGGGGACATTTTGGGACAAATTTTGGGGCATTTTGGGGACAATTTTGGGGCCACTCACTCATCGTGGGGCGCAGACTCCGTGGATTCGTAGATGTACCAGTCGGATCCCAAATCCTCATCCAGGAAAATTCCTGGCTCCAGGGGGGAATCCCGAAATTCCACGGAGCCGTTGGGGGCCATGGCTGCCCTTCCCCCACTGGGATCCCCACAGCTGGAAAAGTGGGAAAAACCGCGGGAAAGTGGGAACAATAATGGAAAAGTGGGGGGAAAGCTGAGAAAAACACTGAGAAAGTGGGAAAAGTGGGAAAAATTGGGAAAACACAGGGAAAAACACCAGGAAAGCAGGGAAAAATGTGGGGAAAAGTGGGGAAAATTCTTGGGAAAGCAGGGAAAATGCCAGGAAAAGAGGGATGGGGGCAGGAAAAGTGGGGAAAAAGCCAGGAAAAGAGGGAAAAATGCTGGGAAAAGAGGGATGGGGGCTGGAAAAGTTGGATGGGAGCTGGAAAAATGGGAAAGAAGCAGTGAAAAGTGGGAAAAAAGAGGAAAAGAGGAAAAAACGCTGGGAAAAGAGGGATGGGGGATGGAAAAGTGGGAAAGAAGCTGGGAAAAGGGGGAAAAGGCTGGGAAGAGAGGGGGAAATGTGGGGAAAAGAGGGAAAAATGCTGGAAAAAGCAGGAAAAACTCTGGGAAAAAAAAGGAGAAAAACAGGGAAAATGCCAGGAAAAGTGGGGAAAATGTCGGGAAAAGTGGGAAAAAACCGGGAGAACGGCTCTGATGCCAATTCCCAGCTGATCCCCGCTGCTCCCGCAGCCGGGGCGGGGCCGCTCCCAGGGCCGATCCCGAGGCTCTGGAGCTGCTCCCGCCTTTGTTTGGGCTTTCCTGGGAATTCTCGGAGCTGGAAAAGCGGCGCCAAGGTCGCGGGGGGGGAGGGACAGCGACAAAGTGCCACCAGCGGCGACACGGCGAGCCCGGGAGCCCGGGAATTCCGGATCAGCCTGGCGCCGGGACATCCCAGAAATGTCCCCAGACGCCACCTGAGGGCTTGGGAACATCCCAGGGCTTGGGGACACGGCCGGGAATGTCCCCAGGGCTGTGAGGGGACAGCTGGCGCTGGCTCTGCTGCTGTGCTGGAATTCCCTCGGGATCGGGATCGGGATCGGGATCGGGATTGGGATCGGGATTGGGATCGGGATGGATCCAAGAGATCCCCGCGGCTGCCCCCGGCAGTGGCACTGGCACCCCCTGGCACCGCTGGCACAGCGACCCCGGCAGCTTTTCCTGGGATTTCTCCCGTGCCAGGATGGAAAATTTGGGATTTGTGCCTCCCTTCCCAAAAATCCACCGGGAATCAGAGCCCGCCCCTCCACGGTTCTTGTCAGGGTGATCCCAAATCCCAAACCCCAAATCCCAAATCCCAAAGCCCAAATCTCATCCCAAATCCCAATCCTAGATCCCATCCCAAACCCCCATCCCAATGCCCAGTTTGGGATCCCAGTGATCCCAAATCCCATCCTGGGTTTAGGAGCTGGGAATGGGGTTTGGGAATGGGGTTTGAGATTTTGGGAATGGGGTTTGAGATTTTGGGATTTGGGGTTTGGGATTTTGGGAATGGGGTTTAGGAGTTCCTGATTTTTTCAGCCTCCCAGGACACAGGGAACAGCTCATTCCCAACTTTCAGGACAGGGAAGGCTCATTCCTGATCTTCCAGGAAGGCTCATTCCCGATTTTCTGGGAACAGTTCATTCCCAGTTTTCTGGGAACTCTCATTCCCAGCTCATTCCTGATTTTCCACCTCTGGAGCACTCCGGGAATTGTTCCCCCCATGGAATTGGATCCCTCTGCTCCTTCCTAAGTCCCAAAATCCCCCCAAAAAAGAGGCAGGAACACCAAGATCCCAGCGGGATCCGCATTCCCGGCCGGGCCCTTCCCAGCTCCCGCGTTTTCCTTGGAATCCGATCCCACCGCTCCTCCCGAGACCTTGGAGCGCTCCAGGGAAACTCCCGCCCATCCCCCAGCCCCTGCTCCCGGGAACTTCGGGAACCGGGATAAAACCGGGAAAGGGATCCTGGAGGCAATTCCCAGAATAAAACTGGGAAGGGGAAAAGGATCCAGGAGGGAATTCCCCGATCCTGGAATGAAAGTGGGAGTGGGAAAAGGGGATCCTGAATAAAACCGGGAATAGGATCCAGGAGGGAATTCCCAAGTCCTGGAATTAAACCAGGAGGGGGAAAAGGGGATCCAGAATAAAATTGGGAAGGGAAAGGGGATCCAGGAGAGAATTCCCAGAATAAAAGTGGGAATGGAAAAGGGATCCAGGAGGGAATTTCCCAAAACCCAGAATAAAACAGGGAATGGGAGAGAGATCTGGGAGGGAATTCCCAGATCCCAATCCAGTTTTTAATCAAAATGATCCAAATTTCATTCCGGGGTTTTCCAGGGAATTCTTGGGCTGGGGGTTTGGGATCATCAGGATTGCCCTTAATTCCCAATCCTGATCCCTGCAAATCCCAAAAGTGGATTTAGGATCAGATCCCAGCCCAGCACCCCCCGAAAGATCCCAAACCCGGTGATCCGGCCCCAAAACGATCCCAAAAACGCCGCGGGAACAAAGTGGGGGAGCTCCCAACCCCCCAAAGCCTCTCCCAGGGGTTTTTCTGGGAAAAGCCTCTGGAAAAGCAGCCCTGGAGCACTCCAAACCCCACAAACATCCCAGAGATTCCCAAAGGATTCCGGGACCATCCCAAGGGATTGAGGAGCTCCTGGAGATGCTTTTCCCAACCCCATTCCCGAGCCCATCCCAAAATCCCTGTGGTTCCCCCATTCCCAAAATCCCGGGAGAGCCAAGAGCTGCTCCAGCTCTTCCCACCCCCATTCCCAAGCCTATTCCTGGTTCTCCGTGATCCCACCCCAAAATTCCTCCACTTCCCCCATTCCCAGAACCCCGGGAGCTGCTCCAGCTCTTCCCAACCCCATTCCCAACCCCATTCTCAATCCCATTCCCAATCCCAACCCCAACCCCATTCCCATTCCCATTCCCATTCCCAACCCCATTCCCAATCCCATTCCCAGTTCCATTCGTGTTCTCCTTGATCCCACCCCAAAATTCCCCCCTAAATTCCCTGTGTTCCCCCATTCCCAAAATCCTGGGAGCTGCTCCAGCTTTTCCCAACCCCATTCCCAATCCCATTCCCGACCCCATTCCAAATCCCACCCCAAAATCCCCACAGTTCCCCCCATTCCCAAAATCCTGGGAGCTGCTCCACCTTTTTCCAAAGCCATTCCCAACCGCCTTCCCAACCCCATTCCCGTTCTCCTTAATCCCACCCCAAAATTCCCCCCAAAATCCCCGCAGTTCCCGCATTCCCAGAATCCCAAATCCTGATCCTGGGATTCTGCAGCCCCCATGGAAAGGGAACCCGGGGGTTAAACCCATGCTGGGGGGGGGGGGGTGGTGGTGGAATTTGGGATTTTTTGGGGGATTTTTGGGAATTCCCACACCCTCCGGCAAGGATTTGGGTCCTCTGGGGGTGAAATCCCTGCTAAGGGGTGGAATTTAGGAATTTTTTTTTGGGATTTCTCTAATCCTGGAATGACAGAGACCCCAGGCAAAGGGAAACCAGGGGTGAAATTGTTGCTGGGGGTTGGAATTTGGGAATTTCCTGGGATTTTCCTGATCCTGGAATGCCAGCACCCCCCGGGGAAGAGAAAACCGGGATGAAACCGCTGCTGGGGGGCGGCATTTGGGATTTTTTGGGGAATTTTCCTGATCCTGGGATTCCATAGCCCCCGGGGAAAAGGAACCCGGGGATTAAACCCCTGCAGGGGGGGCGGAATTTGGGATTTTTGGGAATTCCCGCACCCTCGGGCAGGATTTGGGTCCGCTGGTGGTTAAATCCCTGCTGGGGGAGGCGGTCGGAATTTGGGACTTTTTGGGATTTTTTTTGGGGGGGGGAATTCCCGCACACACACCCACCCCCCCCGGGCAGGATTTGATCCCGAATTCCCACCCTGGAATTCTCAGCCGAGCCGGGAGAGGAAACAACCCCAAAACCACAAAAAAGAGGAGGGGAAAAGAGGGGGGAAAAAATCCCAAATCCAGGTTTACCTTTTCCTTCTTCCCTTCTTCTCCTCCTTCCGGCCGCGCCTGCGAGCCGGGCTTTGCTAAGCTCGGTCTAAAGGCCGGCCCGGCCCGGCCATGCAGCTCGGGACGCTCCGGAGGCTCCGGGAACTGCGGGAACTTTGGGATTTTGGGAAAACTTTGGGATCTTTATCCCCTCCATGGAGCCTTGGCCGGGGGCCACGCGCGGGGCTTTAGGGATTTAAACCCGGCCCAGCGGGGCTTGGGAAGGGGGGGGTGGGAGGAGGCGGCTCCGAGCTTTTCCCGGGATTTGGGATTCGCTGGGATGGACGGGGAATGTCGGGAATGGGATGGGAGCTTTGGGATGAGGAGTGGCGGGAGCAGAGCGCGATCCTTTCCTCAAATCCCACCGATTTATTGGGGGTTTTTTTCGGGAATTTGGGGACAAACCCCCCTCTGGGATGGAGGAGGGAGTGCTGGGATTGGGATTGGGATCGGGATGATCCCACAGAGATTGGGATGGGTAAAACTGAGCCCGATCCTTTCCCCAGATCCTGAGGTTTTATTGGGATTTGTTGGGAATTTTGGGGAAAACCTCCTTGGTTTTTGGCAGGGGGAGTGGATCCCAATCCTTTCCCCTAAATCCCACAAATTTCTTGGGGTTTTTTTGGGAATTTGGAGCCAAACCCCCCTTGGGATGGAGGGGTTGGAATGATCCCACAGGGATTGGGGTGGGCAAAGCTGAGCCCGATCCTTTCCCCTAAATCCCATAAATTGATTGGGATTTGCTGGGAATTTGGGGGCCAACCCTCCTTGGGATGGAGGGGGAGCAAAGGGATTGGGATGATCCCACAGGGATTGGGAAGGGAATTTCCCTCATTCTTATTGGGATGAAATCCAGGGAAAGCTGAGCCCCATCCTGTCCCCAGATCCCACGGTTTTCTTAGGATTTCTTGGGAATTTGCGGATCCTTTCCCCACATTCCCCAAACCCTACAGGGCTTTTTGGGATTTTGCCTCTCCTGGCACATCTGGGAAGGGAATTTGGGGAAAAACATCCCTGGGATGGAATGGGGAATGCAGGGAATGGGAGAATCCCACAAGGATTGGGATGATCCTACAAGGATCGGGATGATCCCGCAAGGATCGGGATGATCCTACAAGGATTGGGATGATCCTGCAGGGATTGGGATGATCCTACAATGATTGGGATGATCCCACAAGGATTGGGATGATCCTTCAGGGATTGGGATGATCCTTCAGGGATTGGGATGATCCTGCAGGGATTGGGATGATCCTACAAGGATTGGGATGATCCCACAAGGATCGGGATGATCCCCCAGGGATCAGGATGCACAAAGACGAGCCCGATCCTTTCCCCAAACCCCAAATCCCAAATCCCACCATTTTCTCGGGATTTCTTGGGAATTCAGGGACACCAAACCCCGGGATCATCCCCAGGGATCCCACAGAGAACGTGGGAAAGGGAGAGAAAAGATTTTGGGATGCCAAGAGGGCGGGAGCAGCCCCAAGCCCATCCTCCATCCCACAAATCCCGGAGCTCGGGGAAAAACCTCGGGAATGCGGACAAATCCCCACGTGATGCCAAATCCCGGCAAAATTCATCCGGGCGGAAAATCCCGTTGAATTTTTAGCCCGAGCCTCGTGACCCCGAGGGATCTTTGGGATTTGTTTTGCTTTTCCCACTTTTCCCAGGGTTGTTTTTAAAGGGAAAATGCTGCTGGAGGATCCCGAAGGAGATTCCTGGGAAATGGGTGGAATTCTGAGTCCTCAGGGGTTTTCCTTAATCCCAAATGAAAATATTCCTGGGGAAATCCGTCCCAATTCCTGGCAGGATCACCAAACCCCTCCAGATATCCTGGAAAAGTTGGAATTCCAGGAATTCCAGGAGTTTGGGGTTTTTTCCTTGGGGAAAGGGGCTTGGATTTGGGGCTGCTGGGACCTCGAGGGTGGCCCTGGAAAAGCAGGAAAAGCATCCTGGATTATCCAGGGACATGTCCAGGGATGGGAATTGCAGGGAATTCCCTCGGGAGCTTCCAGCGCTGGAGAATTCCCATTTTTCCAGTTTTATCCCAGAGCGCTGGACAAGGATCCAGGGAATTCCAGTATTGCCCATCTCACCCTCATCCCAATTCCGTGGGATCCTCATCCTGAATTCCATGGAATCCTCATCCCAATTCCATGGAATCCTTATCCCAATTCTGTGGGATTCCATGGGATGTTCATCCCCATATCCATGGCATCTTCATCCCAATTCCCACCTCATCCTAATTTCCATGGAATCCTCATCCCAAATTCTGTTCTATCCCAATTTCCAACTCATCTCAATTTTCAACTCATCCCAGTTCCCTCCTCATCCCAAATTCCATGGAATCCTCATCCTGATTCCCACCTCGTCCCAATTTCTGTGCCATCCTCATCCCAAATTCTGCCTCATCCTGATTTCCAACTCATCCCAATTTCCATGGAATCTTCATCCCAATTTTTGCCTCATCCTCACCCCAATTCCATGGAATCCTCATCCCTATTTCCGTGGCATCCTCATCCTGAATTCCACCTCATCCTTATCCCGATTTCCATGGGATCCTAATCCCAAATTCCGCCATATCCCGATTCCCACCTCATCCCGATTTCTGCCTCATCCTCATCCTGAAGGACCAGGACATCCCAGGAGGCTTCCAGGCAGGTGTGGGATTTATTTGGGAATTCCAGCCGAGGGATTTTGGGGCAGGGATTTTGGGGGTCAAGAATTGGGGCTGGAATTTTGGGGCCGGAATTTCGGGGCTGGGATTTTGGTGCTGGGATTTTGGGCTCAGGAATTTCGGGGCTGGAATTCTGGCTCCGTGCCTTGCAGGTGCCTGGGAATCCCCAAAAAATCCCGAAATTTCCCTCCCCGGGGCCTCCAGTGCCATTTGATCCCAACCCTTTTTTCCCCCCGGGATAATCCTGTTGTTTCAGGCCTGGAATGTGGGATTTTCATGGAATGTGGAGCTGTCTGCAACAGGAGCCACCTGCGGGGCCGGCTCGCCTTTCATCCCGAAAAATGTGGGAACTTCATCCCAAAAAAATGTGGGAACGGGCCCTGGAGGAGGCTCCAGCATTCCCAAGAAACTCCGGAATTCCTGGGAATGGAATGGGATGGATCAGGGATGGATCCTGAATTCAGACATGGCAGATCCAGAATTTGGGAATCTCTCCCTGAATTCCCAGGATCTGGAATTTGGGAATCTCTTCCCAAATCCAGACATGGCTGATCCAGAATTTCCAGTCTTTCCCTGAATTCCCAGGATTTGGAGGATCCAGAATTTGGGAATCTGTCCCTGAATTCCTGGGATCTGGAATTTGGGAATCTCTCTCTGAATTCCAGCAGGGCTTGGGGTGTCCAGAATTTGGGAATCTTTCCCCGAATTCCCAGGACTTGGAGGATCCAGAATTTGGGAATCTCTCCCCAAATCCGGGCAGGGCTTGGGGGATCCAGAATTTGGGAATTCTCAATTACAGCCTCAGGAATTCTGGCAGCTCCGAGGTCCTGGAGCCCTGAAATCCCGGGAATTCTGAATTCCGGTGCCACATCCATCGGTTCCACGCTCCCGGCGGGAATTCCACTCCGGCTGATGGATGGGAAAGGCCTCAGCACCGGGATAATGATTTCCCCTCATTTCTCCAGAGCCTTTGGATGATGAATTCCCAGGAATTGGAGCCTCTGGATAATGAATTCCCAGGAATTGGAGCCTTTGGATGATGAATTCCCGGGAATTGGAGCCTTTGGATAACGAATTCCTCGGCACGGAGTGGCTGCTGCCACAGATCCAGGATTATCCCATGGATCATTCCCAGCAGCAGGGAGGGGAAAATAAGGAGGGAAAAAAGGAAAGGAGGGAAAAAAAAGGAGGGAAAAAAGAGGGAATAAAAAGGGAAAATGGAGTGGGAAATGTGGGGGAAGGGGAAAAGTGGGGGAAAGGAAGGGAAAAAGAGGGGGAAGAGGGAAAATGGAGGGGGAAAAATTGGGAAAAAATCGGGAAAAATGAGGGCAAAAAAAGAAGGAAAAAAGAGGGAATAAAAAGATGGGGAAAGGAGGGGGGAAAATGGGGGAAAAGAGGGAGAAAGGAGAGGGAGGGGAGGGGAAAGGAAAAAAGAGGGAAAAGGTGGGGAAAAAATTGGGGAAATCTTGGGAAAAAGGAGGGGGGAAAGTGGGAAAAATGAGGGGGGAAAAAAGTGGGTTTGGGATTTGTGGAGCTTCCAGGGGTTGGAAAATGGGATCAAAGCCGCTCCAGTCTCCGTTCATGTCAGGGTTTGCCCCTCTGGATTTTCCATGGAAAAATTCCAACTCCTGGAGATTCCTGGGATTTGGAAAATGGGATCAAACCTCTCCTGGTTCATTGAGATTTTCCATGGAGCTCCTGGGATTTCCTGGAGATTCCAGGGGTTTGGAAAACAGGACCTTCTGGGGAGAAAAATCCCAGGGAAGAAGAGGGAAAAACCTTCCCTGGGAGCAGGATGGGGAGGGGCTGGCACAGAGCAGGAATCCACTTTTTTTTCCCTAAAAATGAGGGGAAAAAAGTCCTTGGATGGAAAAGCTGGAAAATCTCCAGGTTTTCCATTGGCTTGCCTGGAAAAGCACAAATTCCCAGATTTAATTCCCACAATTTTCCAGCATGGTGGCCCTGGAAGTGTCACGGGAGCAAAGGAAAAGTGGGACAGGAGGGGGAGGGAATGGGAGAATTCTTGGAAGAGAATTCCGGGCGGGAATGGTGACAAATTCCATTACGGAACAGGTGGATTGGGAATCGGCCCCGGAATTGGGAAGGAAAATGAATTTGGAGATTTGGAATCCTGAGGCCATTCCCAATGGATCTCCAGGGAAATTCCGGGAGTTGGGATGGGATAGAAGGAGGAGGGAACGGCTGGAAAAATGCTGGGATCGTTAATGAGCTCTGTTCCAGGGGGAAATTCCCTAAAAATCGTAATTATGAGGAAATAAACAGAATTTATCCAGCTCAGCCTGGATCCAAGGGAAAATCCCGGCTGGATCCAAAGAAAATCCTGGCTGGATCCAAAGAAAAATCCTGGCTGGATCCAAGGAAACATCCAGCCTTGATCCAAGGAAAAATCCCACCTGGATCCAAGGGAAAATCCTGCTAGGATCCAAAGAAAAATCCCAGCAGGATCCAAGGGAAAATCCAAGGAAAAATCCAGACTACATCCAAGGAAAATCCAGCCTAGATGCAAGGGAAAATCTGAGGGAAAATCCTGGCCAGATCCAAGGAAAAATCCCAGCTGGATCCAAGGAAAAGTCCCAGCTGGATCCCAGGAAAATCCTGGCAAGATCCAAAGAAAAATCAATCCAAGGGAAAATCCCAGCCTCAGTCCAGGGGAAAATCCCGGCTGGATCCAAGGAAAATTTCCATCCTTGGGTGTTTGCATTGTTGGGCCAGCCCTGGCCGAGCAGAGGGCGTTTTCCAAGGATTTTTTGGGATTTTCCAGAGGATCCAGAACATTCCAGCATTCTCCTCCCATCCCACTCCTGGCAGCTCTGAGGAATCCAAGATGGGAAACCTTGGAGAAGACAGGAAAAGCATCCATGGGAGAGGGATGGATCCGGTTGGATTTTCCCTTTTCCCAGGATCCAGCCAGGTCCGGGAGCTGCGTTTTTCCCATCCGGATGCTTTTCCCGGTTTTCCACCCCTGGAGCCAGGCCGGGGCTGTTCCTGGAATTAACGGGGCCAAAATGGGAATTCCAGGCTCTGATCCAGTCAATGGAAATGGGGAATGGAGATGGGATGGGGAATGGGGTGGATCCAGAGGGATGGGATAGGATGGGATGGGACAGGATGGGATGGGATGGAGCAGATCCATAGGGATGACGCAGATCCATAGGGATGGGATGGGAGCAGATCCATAGGGATGGGATGGGGCAGATCCATAGGGATGGGATGGGAGAATATCCATAGGGATGGGATGGGAGTAGATCCATAGGGATGGGGCAGATCCATAGGGATGGGGCTATCACAGGATTTGCCGGGATGTCCCTAGGGATCCATTGGATTTCAGCATCCCAGGCTCTGGGATATCCCGACCATTTTTTGGGACGTCCTGGCCCTATTCCAGGATATCCTGGACCAGTCCCAGGATATCCCGACCGTTCTTTGGGATGCCCTGGCTGGATTCCAGGATATCCCGGCCCAAGCCCGGGATGCTCCAGCCCTTCCCCCTCCCATCCGTGTCCCGATGCCGCCTGGTTAAATCCGTTATTCCCGTTATTCCGCTCCGGGCGTTTAGCGCCGTGAACGGAGCCTGGGGAGCCATCAGGCAGGAAAAGCATTCCCAGCCTCTCCATCTTCCTCCGGAATTTATGGAGTCTCGGGAGTGGGATAAAGCTGCCACGTTCCCAACAGCCGCTCGTAAATCACCGGCAGCAGGGAGGGCGTGGAGCAGCGGCTGCTCATGGAGCGCTCCCGGATTTATCCTGGATCGCTCCTGGATTTATCCCGAATCACTCCCGGATTTATCCTGGATCGTTCCTGGATTTATCCCAAATCACTCCCAGATTTATCCAGGATTGCTGCTGAATTTATCTGGAGTCTCTCCCAGATTTATCCTGAATCACTCCTGGATTTATCCCGGATTGCTCCTGGATTTATCCTGGATCACTCCCAGATTTATCCTGAATCGCTTTTGGATTTATCCCTGACTGTTCCCAGATTTATCCTAGATCGCTCCTGGATTTATCCCAGATTGCTCCCAGGTTTTTCCAGGTCTGGGGTTCCCTCCGAAGGGTCCTGGGGTGGTTCAGGGACTGTCAGCTCCTCCTGGAGCATCCCAGCTGGAATTGGAGCCATGGGGGGAACACTGATCCCAAAAATTCCGGGAGAACCCAAAAAGCAGTGGGGAAAACACAGCCAGGAGTGGGCAGGGAGCCATTCCCAGATATCCCAGAACCATTCCTGGATATCCCAGAACCATTCCCAGATATCCCAGGGATGTGAGGCTGCCATTCCTGGATATCCCAAAGCCATTCCAGATATCCCAGGGCCATTCCCGAATATCCCAGGGATGTGGGGCTGCCATTCCCAGATATCCCAGAGCCATTCCCAGATATCTCAGCAATTCCAGGCTGCCATTCCCAGATATCCCAGCAATTACAGGCTGCCATTCCCAGATATCCCAGGAATTCTGGGCTGCCATTCACAGATATCCCAAGAATTCCAGGCTGCCATTCCCAGATATCCCAGGGATGTGGATCTGCCATTCCCAGATATCCCAAGGATTTCAGGTTGCCATTCCTGAATATCCCAGCAATTCCAGGCTGCCATTCCCAGATACCCCAGGAATTCTGGGCTGCCATTCCCAGATATCCCAGGGATTCCAGACTGCCATTCCTGGATATCCAAGGAATTTCAGGCTGCCATTCCTGGTTTTCCCAGCAATCCAGGCTGCCATTCCCAAATATCTCAGAGCCATTGCCAGATATCCCAACAATTCTGGGCTGCCATTCCTGGATATCCAAGGAATTTCAGGCTGCCATTCACAGATATCCCAGCAATTCCAGGCTGCCATTCCTGGTTATCCCAGCAATTCCAGACTGCCATTCCCAAATATCTCAGAGCCACTCCCAGATATCCCAGCAATTCCAGGCTGCCATTCTTGGATATCCAAGGAATTTCAAGCTGTCATTCCCGGATATCCCAGCAGTTCCGGGCTGCCATTCCCGATCCAGCCGCGGCCGCTCCCAGCCGGCAGCGATTCCTTCCCACAGCTCCGCTGGGGACTGGGAAGTGTTGATGGAAAAACAAATTATTCCGGCTGCGGGCGCCGCTAATCAGCGCGCCGTGAATAATTAATGACCCTCGTTAATGAGGTGCTCAGGGCGGCGGGAATGGAGGCTCTGGGAATGCTCGGCGGGATCCAGGGATACTCCAAACATCCCGGATTTTGGAGCCGCCGCCTTGGGGACACCGGGAATGTCTTTTCCTTCCATCCCCGCCAGGACGAGCAGCGAATTCCTGGTTTGGGAGGAGTTTTCCTCCCTGGAAAACAAAGCAGGGAAAGAAATTCCAGGAGGGAATTCTGGGGGTCCTGTTGGATTTGGGGTTTTTTAGGGATGGTTTAGTGTTGGAGGTTTTTGGGATGCTCTGTTTTCCCGATGAGAGCAGCTGCCGGGAAAACCGGCCGGGTTTTTTGGGAAGACGGAAAAAACTGTGGTGGGGGTGAGAGTGAGAGCTGCAGAACCAGGAATGTGAGAGAAAATCGGGAAAAATCCACAACCAAATGTCCCAGCGCTGGATCCGGAGCAGGGAATGTTCCGAGGTGTGGGAACAATGAGAGCAGGCCTGGAATTCCCAGCTGGAATTCATCCAGCTCAGCTTGCAGGGAGCGTTTGGCTAAGCTTGGCTCAGCCAAGCTGAGCTTAGCTGAGACCTGGAGCAGTCTGGGATATTTGGGAAGCACCCATGAAATGGGATCAGCTGCAGTTTCCCTTCCCACCAAAATCATTCTGGGATTTTTGGGATGAGAGGATGAACGGGATAGCGGGAAGCATCCATGGGGTGGGATCGGAGCAGACTGGGATATCTGGGAAGTGCCCATGGATATGGAATGGAAGTGCCCGTGGAATGCCCATGGAAGTGCCCATGGATATGGGATTGGAGCAGTTTGGGATATTTGGGAGGTGCCCATGGAATGGAATTGGAGCAGTTTGGGATATTTGGGAGGTGCCCATAGAATAGGATTGGAGCAGTTTGGGATATTTGGGAAGCCCCCATGGAATGGGATTGGAGCAGTTTGGGATGTTTGGAAGGCGCCCATGGAATGGGATTGGAGCAGTTTGGGATGTTTGGAAGGCGGCCATGGTATGCCCATGGAAGTGCCCATGGATATGGGATTGGAGCAGTTTGGGATATTTGGGAAGCCCCCATGGAATGGGATTGGAGCAGTTTGGGATATTTGGGAAGTGCCCATGGAATGGGATTGGAGCAGTTTGGGATATTTAGGAAACCCCCATGGAATGGGATCAGCTCTGGATTCCCTTCCCACTGAAATCCTTCCGGGATTTTCAGGATCAGAGCACACAGGGACAGGGGGGATCCAGCAGAGCAGCCCTGGCCTGATTCCCACCCGGAATTCTGGCTCCCTGTGCCCAGAATCCCTCGGGATGGATTGGGATCATCCCGCTCCGGGAAGCTTTCTGCTCCCTCGGTGTCACCTTCTGTCACAGCGCCTGTCCCCAGCGAGGAAAACCCCGGGAAAACTCCCGGGAAAAGCGCTGATTCCCGCGTTTCTCCGGCTGTCGCTGGGCAGATTCCCAGATTTCCATGCCCGGGGGCTCCGGAGCTTTGGGCTCGTGATTCCAAAGGCTGGCAGGTCACGGAAGGAACAGCCAGGGGGACACGGGAGGGACACGGGAGGGACACGGGAATGACATGGGATCAGGACAAAGCCACCCCTGCAGTGCGGGAAGGGACATAGGAATGACACGAGAGGGACACGGGAATGACACGGGAGGGACATGGGAATGACATGGGAGGGACACGGGAATGACATGGGAGGGACATGGACACGGGAGGGACACAGGAGGGACACAGACATGGGAATGACACAGACATGGGGCTCAGGACAGAGCCAGCCCTGGGAATGACACCAAAGTGACAGAGGAAGGACACAGGAGGGACACAGGAGGGACACGGGAATGACATGGGAGGGACACGGGAGTGACAGGGGAGTGACACCAAAGCGACACGGAAGGGACATGGGAGCGACGCCAGAGGGACACGGGAAGGACACGGGAGTGCCACGGGCCGGGGTTCAGGACAGAGCCACCCCTGCGGGGCCGGGAGTGCCACCGAGTGACCCGGAGGGACAGCGGGCGGGAGACCCGGGGTGACAGTGGGTGACCCGGGGTGTCCCCGGGCGGGTGTCCCTGGGTGTCCCTGGGTGTCCCGGGGTGTCCCTGGGTGTCCCGGGCGGGTGTCCCTGGGTGTCCCTGGGTGTCCCTGGGTGTCCCCGGGCAGGTGTCCCTGGGTGTCCCTGGGTGTCCCTGGGTGTCCCTGGGTGTCCCTCGGTGTCCCCAAGGGTCCCGTTCGGGGCCTGCTCAGGGGTCCAGCAGCAGCGCCAGCCCGTACCTGCCAGTGCCCGATGATGTCCCCAGTGTCCCCAGTGCCCCCCCAGTGTCACCCCAGTGTCCCCAGTCCCCCCAGTGTCCCCACTGTCCCCCCCCAGTGTCCCCTCCCAGTCCCCCCAGTGTCCCCAGTGCCCCCAGTGCCCCCTCCC
>JAYDZK010000028.1:29862-48556 GCA_034509185.1 Euphonia xanthogaster
GAACAATCCCAGCTGTGCCAGCCTTTCCTCCCAGCAGAGCTGCTCCATCCCTCTGCTCATCCTGGTGCCTCCTCTGGCTTCTTTCCAGCAGTTACAGGTCCTGGCTCTGCTGGAACCCCAGGGCTTTTATGCGTCTGTGATGACCCTTTCCTGTGATTGTGTAAATTGTACAATTTTGTTGTCTCTCTTTTGGGAATTTGCCACACTCTTAGATTTTGGAGATTTTTTTTCTTCTTTTTCTTTGCCTGCTTATACACAGAATTTGTGTAAGTGTGAATTATTTCTGGGAAGCTGCTGTGATTGATCAGTGTTCCAGAGAAGGGGCAGATTATCATTCCTGGATCTCAAGCCTTCCTGTTATAAGCATCTTACACTAAAATATGATTATATTAAGCTTATTTACTGAGTCCCAATGCCACAGAAGAGACAGTTCAAAAATAACAAGAAAAATTCAGTGTTTCTGCAACACCAATAGGAGCCACAGTTTGAGGCAAAACATATGCTGCATAATCAGTACCACAATTTAGAGGAATATCTAAGATAAATGCACTTTGTTCAACAGAAACCAGACTGAGATTTTTTTAAATTCATCTGAAAAACTGTAGGAAAATGGAGAAAAAATTTTAGACTATAGACAGATAATTCAGTCTTCTGGATAAAGTGTATGCAACAACTGGAAGCTTTTGTTTGATTCCTGTGAACATCACAAATGTTGTAGATGGAGTAATGGTTGGTGAATGGGAAGTCTGTACTCAACAAACTCCTGTAAAACAGACAAAAATGTCTGAGTGCTTTTCTGTCCCTCATCTGTAAGGGAGAAGGGATTGGAAATGCTTGAGTAAAGTTTTTATTTTATTAGATATTGCAAGGAACAGAATAATGTGCTTCACTTCTGAAACCCCGGGGCTGTGTAAGGGCAGGACAGATTTGTGATGCATTTTAAGCTTTCAGTCAGCTCTGTTTTGGACCCAGGTAGAGAACTCTGGATTGTGTCTGTGCTGACTTCTGACTTATCCTGAGTAAATCGTAAACTGTACAGCAGGAATTCTTTAATGTGCACATTGGGGAACTGATTTTGCTGCTGCAATTTCCCTTTATAAGGGAA
Organism: Euphonia xanthogaster; assembly: GCA_034509185.1. Lineage (NCBI taxonomy): Eukaryota > Metazoa > Chordata > Aves > Passeriformes > Fringillidae > Euphonia > Euphonia xanthogaster. Next base: position 30,968 of record JAYDZK010000028.1, read on the forward strand.
TACATGAACCTCTTTCATAAGTCATAACCTCAAACAGTACAAACTATATTAGTCTGACAGGACTCCATGAGTTTGGCCAGTGATTTCCTCTGTGACAGTGTGGCAGTGGTTCAGACTGATAAATAATCAGGTTTTTCAGAAGAAATAAAAAGGGCTATTTACCTGCACACCCAGAAGAATGTAGTGCAGGATGAGGAGGTGTAATAAAAATGTTAATATATGTACTTCCTAGTATGGTTGATAAAATGCAATATGAAAACCTATTATTAAAAGGGAGAAAGTGAAGTGTTCACTGAAGTGTCTGTGGGGCTTTATTGATTTTATAATGAGGCGTTTCTACTGGTACCCTCACTCTGAGGAGCTCCTGAGACCCCATTCAAATTGTCTTATATCCCTTTTGAAATTTCATGTTCTTTTTTATCCTGGGCTTGTAGAGGGGAGAATAAAACCGTGTGTGAGAACAGGGAGGCTCTGAGAGCTCTTTGGGTTCTTCAGGTGGCTTTATCACTCTGAATCTCTTTTAATTGAACTCCTTACTGTTAAGTAAACCTGTTTCAAATAGGTGACCTGCCATGCATATGAAATTCATAAAGAAACTATCCAGAGTCGCCTTTTTTCTTTACAAGATAAACTGGAGGGTGCAATCTAATAATTTCCTGGAATGTAATTAAGTGGCAAGGTATTTGCTCCCATAAGAGCTTCCCCTAAGGAACTAAGATAACACGCTCAGTAGAATTGCTTGAATGGTGATGAATTTGAACAAACCAGACAAAGCAGGAATAGATAGCTAGGGAGAAGATTACATCAATTGTACTTATAGAGGGCTTCAAAGGGTCAAAGGCATTGAATTCAGTTGCAATAGGAGCAAATCCTACACATGTAACAGACAAATAGACATCATTTCATCCATGAATTAGGTATTAATAAATGAACAAATATTTAATCACTGGTCAGAATGAAAAGAACATGTGCTTTTATACAGATGAGGAACTTATCAAAATGAAAAGAATAGTTGGAGACTGTATGTTAAGCTAACATTTAAATTCTCTACTAAGAATCAGCGACTACCTGGATGTATAATGAGGCAACAATATAAATCCAATCTGCACTGAGGCAGAAATGGGGTTAGGACATGAAAATGGCTGAGTTTTGAACAGGATACAGGAAGAGATTTATATCATAGTCCAGCACAGTTGATAAAAATATTAATATAGTTAGTAATAAATATTTTAATGGCTTTTTTTCAGCAGTTCCTGTGTGTTTCCTGCTAAATCTTTATGTTTGCTCAGAACATTACTTATGAGATATTACCTTTTTTATTTGGCCAGACATGGACCTCGAGGATTTGTTTTAGACTGGAAAGTTCCACAATTCCTTCAATATTTTCACTCAGGCTTCCTATTTTTCTTTTGCTTTCCTAGTCAGCATTTATTCTTTTTAGATGCTTCTCTTTTCCTTCTGTCCTTCTGTTTCTCTTTTACCTGTAGCTGATGTTTATGAGTGGGATAGCTTGAGTCCCATCACAACTGAGAGCTCAGCCTGAGTAGTTCTGACTTGAAAACCTGGATCTAAGGCAGCATTTCCAGCCCAGCACTCTTAGGTTTTCAGCAAGAATCTCATCTGAGATAAAAGTCCTACAGATAAGCTCCAGGAAAGTGCAGCCTGATCCTGTCTGTGAGTGCAGGTTGGTCCTGCTGGAGCTCATTGGTATGGCCAGATACTGGCTTTGCTATTTAATTATTTCCTTGAGGTTTCCCAAGTTCCCTCCATTCCAGTCTGCTGTCACTTCTGATAAATGAAGGCCTTGCTAGGAAGTTAACTGATTGGATTAATGGTGACACAGGGTGTTTTTTAAACACATGATATAAAATCAGATACTTTATTTGTGTGTTGTTAAGTGTTATAATTCTAAGTGGTTTTTAAAAGTGTGAAAGTTTAGTATTCTCTTGCTTGTGTTAGGGTTTTAGATTATTTTCCTTGCTTAGTATTTTTGTTCATTTGGAGTTAGTCTCATTTGCACTAATGAAAAGCAATAATGATTTTGTTTCCATTTGGATAGCCCAATGTCCTTGACAAAATCAAATATTTCTTTTTTTTATATCTTACAGAGCAAGTAATTGCATTCGCTCTGCATTTAAGCATTTTCTGAGTTTCATGGATCTCAGACATCTGCCACAGGACAACCCAAATCAGGACCTAGACAGTGTAAGGACAGTGAAGGATGAGAAAATTATAATTTTCTAAATTTTACTTAGATAAAATCAGTATTATCCACTGACAATAATATCCAGTCCCATATGTTTTAATACAAAGGGGGTTTGTGTCATGTCCTGTGGGGCACTTGGACAATATGGGGCTGATATCAATGTCAGGCGCCAAACTGGAGGAGTTAGACAGAGTGACCCTTCAGTGGACCTTAGAAAGGCTGGAGGAATGGTCTGGGTGGCCTTCTGCTGTCCCTTCAACCTGAATTGTTTTATGGCTCTGTGATTCTGTGTTTCGTAATGATCCTTTGTACAAACTCTGAGTCTGACAGGATTTTTAGAACATCTGAGATGACCTGACACCATCTCTCCTCATTAAGAGATGAATGGAGTCACCTGGTCCATTTTGTAAGTCTAATCTGAAATGCCACCAATTTAGCCCATATATTTGTTCATTTTTTTTTCAATGACTTCCACTGGTTTTGGTGGCAGCTGTGAGGCCTCTAGTTTGGCTTGTAGGCTGTGAGAACAGCTAGGAATCCTATAGAAAACCATGGGAAGGACTTCTGTGGTGCAGGCAACAGAGTCAGATGATATTCAGGTGCTTTAATACAGACTGTAAACCCACCTTCCTGATTCCTAGATGTCCTGCATCTTTCATTATTCATTTTTCACCACCAACAACAAGTGCAGAAGTTCTATTAACAGCATTCTTCAGTGCACGTTAATCAAGCAGGTCAACAAAACTTTGTGTTATGAATCCTGGGGGGAATACTGGGACAAACATGCAGGGTGCCACAATCCTGAATGTAGATCCTGAATGTGTAGATCATTCCCAACAATTGGCTGCACAAAGTTTAATGATGGCATTTGTTATGTAATAGTACGAGGATACAGATTTTCAGCATTTCTATTCTTAGATTTAAGAAAAATGAGTTGGACTGTGAGCACACACAGATTCTCAGGACTGTTATCAGTGAGATAATGTATTTGGTGCACTAGGGCCATGCTGGCCATGGAGAAAGCAGCAGATCTCAAACCACCAGCGCAACAAGGTGTCATCCCTACAAAGACAATGAGTTTCGCACACAGTAAAGTGGAAGTCATCCATGGATTTTTTTCCAGGCTCTAGTATGGAAAATTTTTATTAACAAATTAAGGTGGGGGTGTTGTTGTTGTTTTAATTTCCTATCTTTTGTTTCATGCCCTCCAACCTGCTACTATTGTATTTTCTCTGCCTTTAGTTCTCTCTCCCTTCTGATAACCCTACACACAGTGCCTAATTCTCTTTACACTGTATATTGTATATTGTACATAGAGACATTCCCTGCTCCAAGTTGCTTTCCCATTTTCACCTTGCTCTGTTTCACCACTGTAGTCCTTTTCCTCAACTTACAGGATTTATTTCCTTATTATTTTTTCCCATTCTCATTCTTTTGGAATTGCTGTTTTTCAATATATACCTCTCTGCCTTTTAATTCATCAGCTCTAATCTGCTGTACAGATCTCCTCGCAAAAATATTCCAGTCTGTCTTTGTTCCAAGTCCTTGCCTCTCTCCAACAATTTGTGCCAGTTTTATTGCCCCAAATCTGGCATTCTTGACTCTATACCTTTGATAGTTATGCGACTTTGATATGATATGATATTAATCCCTCCATATTTTGGTTTTTTTTTTCTTGCTGGGAGAAGTTGAAAAGCATGTTGTTTCTCTTTAGTTAAAATAGCTCACTTGACCTGCAGTTATCCAGAGTTGTAATCTTTGAATTTTTAAAGAAGTTTGCGTTTGAGGGACCAGTAATAATTATCTGTTGGGCATAGGCAAGCTGCAATTTTCAATGACTAGAACAGTCACACTTGGGTAACTTTCTAGAGGATGGCAAAAAGTGCACTCTTGACATGCACAGCAACCTCTGCCAAATCTCAGAATTAGAAATGACACAAATGATGGAAGATAAGGTCACAATAGGTTTTATAACAAGGGGAAAAGTTATTTTCCTTTTATTTTCAGAAACTGATTAACTAATTCTGATAGACATTTTTCAAAGGAAATGGGATATTTCAGCCCAGACTGAGTACATCTATAACCAACACAAACTGTTAATAGGAATATTGGGAAATTTACCCATGTGGATAAAACCTTCCCTTCTTCCTTAAGTAAACATCCACTGGAGTTAGCCATTGTCCCTGTAGGATTAAAGGATTAGGGATCTGAACAATAACATCTCTTTAGGAAAACATTCAGTCTTTTCCTCTATTTCACTTTACATTTGATCCATATGAAATTACGCTACAGTGAGATGCTTTTAAACTATCTGTTTAAACCAACTGATTAAGTAAAAAAAAATTATCTGCCTCAAACCCACTCTTTAAAAATATATCAGTCTTTACAAAATGAAGTAACTGCTAAGGAAATAACTTTGAATTTAATCCATCATTATATACCGAGTGTATTGTTCTCATGCTGTCATAATATTAATGGAATAATGTTCAAAGAATTCTGCTGAGGAAAAACCATCATAAATGTGAATCTAACTTTTCTTCTATTTAAGAATCATAAATTAATTTGTAATTTAAAGGGCTTTATAAACTCAAGGAAAGTTTAGGAAGCAGGAATCATAAACCAAAAATCCCGTGCTATTTTTGGAATTCAGGTTATGTGTTCCAAAAGGAGAACTTTCCCAATATGACTTAGGAAAGCAATTGTGTTTCATCTCAGAACAGGATAGGTCTCTTTGATTTAACAAAAATGTCTTAAGAAATCCAAAGTCTTACTGTTTTTGTGCAGGAGGAAAAATAAATGGGGAGATTAATTTTCAGTTAGCAAGTGGCACTGAGAAGTAACCTGGCCTTTGATGTTGATTAGCATAACAAAGGAAAAATAAAGCTGAAACTTCGGATTTCTTTTATAGCCAAATTAGTGTGTCAGGTTTGGGTTGATAAGCAGGAGTGATTAATAAGATCACTGTTATTTTGGAACACAGTTTGAGGTAGATGTGATCAAAAACATGACAACAGTGTCAGATTTTTTTCCCTGTGGAACTCCAGGATGATGCTGCTCTCCAATCTTCCTCTGCTGTGTTGACTTCTAAGCAAAAGTAATTTCCTCATGTGAGCAGGGAGAGCTTCAAAATCTCTATTCATGGGTGGCTGTGGAAAATACAGCTTTTAAACCATGAATCCAGCCTTCCATCAAATATGTATTTAAAGGGGTTTGTTTTTATTTAATGCCATATCTTTTCTGTCTCTTTCCCTTGACTCAGTAGTTTTACAAGGTCAAAGGTATGCAAAATCATCAGAGAAAAATAAACAAATCTGTTTGAAGCCTGTAAGCTTTTCAAATTTTGTGTCTTCCCTTCATGACTTACTAAATCATTTAGGATTAATATCCTACTCTACATAGGCAGCCAGGGAGATTTTGTCCCACGTCTAAATTAATATAAGGTTTTCAGTCATTCAAACTGATTCATATGGGTCATTTTATATCAATTACTAGAAATACAAAATTATATCCATGCTTATTATATTGCTACCTGTGGAATTGAATGACATTTTAAAAAACAGTGTTCAAAAGAAAGATGAAATTATATTTAGAAAGAAAAACATTCAAAATCTACCACAGGAAGGATAGGACCTGATAAGAACACGTCCTTAAGTAATTTTCTTCTTTGTTCAATTCAAAATCAAAGTATTCTATATAACATTACACTGAGTATATATGATTGGATAATTAAAACAATTTTACAGTTTTTCACTTTTATTTAAAGGATAGTTATCTCTTTCGAGTAATCTCTATGAGTGACTGTGTGCATTTTATAGCTGACATTTCCCCTTATTGTTACATTTTTCACATAACAAGATTAATTTTCTTTTAATGATTCCCTGCATCATCCCTCAGCCAAGGAGAGTGGGATTGGCCCAGCCTCACCACCTCTTCCAGCACAGTCAATTTATTGGTAATGAGAGTAGCTGTTTTCAGAGGCAGGAGGTGACACAGTAACTCCTGTGCAACAGCTGGGGAGGGGGAACAGCAACACCCATCCTCTGCTCCTGAGAGAAAACTGGAGAGCCCTCCCAAAATCTCCAGGTCCTCCTCTGCTCTCCAGACATTTCCCCAGCCCCTGAGAGGCTACAGCAGGGAAAAAGAAAGTGCCCCTTATAGCATCCTGCAGGGATCCTTGTGAGAGGGTGAGCTGGGCTGTGAGGGGGGGATGAAAGGGGTTCAGAGACAGAAGATGTACTGGAACACTGGGAGACAAAGAGGAAGAGAAATGCCCAGTGCTGCCAATAGATCTGCCATGATTTATGGCCTCTTCCAATCCCTCTCAGCTGCTCTTACCGTCCTGGGACCCAACAATGTTGTACAATTCTTTCCTCTCTTTGTCTCCCACTAGATCCTGCTTCCATACACAGTGCTACAATTTGAAAGTGATTTAAAGGATGGAGAAGCCCTGGATATGCTCTGGCACATCTATTGGCCATTTTTATCTTGGCCCTGATTCATATCAGGAACTTTAAGTTCTGCTTGAGCTGCAGTGAAAGCCATGGATGCAGAGGCAGAGGACAGCATGTGTATGTGCACACAAACCCCATCTCTGTCTGTAGGAACAATTTGATAAATGCTGCCAGATCTTCAAGAGATCAGGAAAATATTTTTGCCAGACTGCACATGGAATTCAGTTATGTTACTATCCAGAAACTTGCCGTTGCCAGGCAAAGCTCATTTGTCTTAAAAAAAAAAAAAAACCAGAGTCAGTTTGGATCTAAAATTATACGAAAACATACAGGCTATGGTAAGGAGAATTCTTTAGCTGAGCAATACCAGCTGAACAAGGTACAGTGCTTGTGGAAAACAAGTACCAAAGCAGGTAAATAATAGGAAAATTTGCATGAAGTTGTGTGGGAGGGGAAGTTATCTTTGCCTTCACAATTAATTTTGCACTCTTCACTGTATATCTATTTCATCTATATTAGTGCATTGGCAAAATAGTTGATGGCGAAGTTTTCCACTTAATTTTAAATTCTGTGAAAAAGACTAGTTTTAATAAGTACCAACTTTTGAGAAGCTGAATAGATAGGAGGGTAATTTAAGTATCATCTCAATAACAGCCTTATAAAATTCAGGAGTATTAAATCACTGTGACCATTTCTTTGGGTTGCTCATCTTTTACAAACCAATCCTTGCTGACTTGCAAGGGTTTTATGAGCCATCTGATTAAAAGTTTTGCTATTAAAACTTTATCTTAGTAATATAAGGGATATTAAGTCCTACCCTTCCCTGCATGCTCTGAATCAGTCTCTGATTTTTGCACAAAAGATTGATCTGAAGCTGATCAAAATAAAAATTGATAGCAAAATGTGTTGTCTGCATTTAACATGACATCATATGATTAAAGAAAATCCTTGGAAGAATTGCATATTGTGGCTTTCTGGGAATAAGAACTCAGTAGGAACAAATACAAGAGTGAAACCGAGGTGACCAGCAGAAGGGATGGCTTTATAATAGCTCACTGTAACTTAGCAGGTTACACAAGACAGCAAGAAACAAAAGAAAGTAGTAACTGCTCCATTATTTTAGTTAAATGACTTTGTTGCCCCATGGAAATTTGTTTTGTGTGGTATCTAACAAAGTTTTAAATACCCAGATTACAATGTATTTGTGAGAACTCCCCAAATAAGGTTACACAATATCTTTAGACCATTCGTTCTTTTGAAATGACTGATCCTGATAAATGAAAATCAGAAAAAAAATTATTCCTCTCCTTATGCTAAAAATACATTTTTAATTAGCAATGAAAGAAGACGACATAGGAATTTTTTCCCCTTTAGATTATGCTCTATTTACTTCAAGGTTATTTGTGAGAAGGAATTGCTGTTCTTGATAAATAATGATTCCAAGGTATGGCTGGGGACATTGAACATTCAATTCAGAGGGTGCTTGAAATTATAGTCTCAAACCAGAAATGTAGCTCTTTCTTGTAGTACAGTAGATTTTCTTTCTGTTACAAATCTTTTGCTCTTGCATGCAAAGTTATAATAAACAGGTGTCAGATCTTAAACTTTCTATTTTAGGTGAGATTTGGAAGTAGATTTTTATGGATATTGAACACTTCCATTTTCAGACACAAACTAGTGCAAATTTGTGGAATACCACACTTGGCTGGGGCATGTTTCTATTATTCTGTTTGTATAATACTTCATGTTTTAAATACATTCCGTAAATCAAACTGAAGTGATTGGTAAACTAACTGAAAAATTCTCTGCGTTATTATGGACTAGAGACACTGATTACTGAAGTGATTGATCCATCCTGAAAGCCGAAATGATCACAGAAGTTGTCGCTCAAATAACATGTAGATTTTGCTCTCATTATAATTTTTGTGTGAGTGATGAAAAAATTAGAAAATAAAAATTCATTGTCAGGCAAAAGAAATCTTGCCAATAAGACACACTGTAACTAGGAAAAGTAAAGCCTTATGAAATATTTTGTATCCACTTGACACATTTTTTTAAAACCACTTACACATCTTTGACAATTCAAACAACAGGCTGTCTTACGAGAAAAAAGAAAGAACAATAAAAAAAAAGCCTGAGGAGTACATGTTTTTGCTAAACTCTGATTTTTAGTCCTTAACACAGTGGGATTAAAACGTCCCCATCCTAAGGTCTCCTTTAAAATGCTTTAAATTATATAAATACAAGTATTTTTGTCACAAAGTAACTTAGTATTTCTTGCTTCATATTGTAAATCTTTTTTTGCCATCCAAAAACATGTCCAAGTATTACAAAGCCATCATTCAACTCAACGAATACCCTCATGTCACAGCCACAGAGGGATTGTTCTTTAAGTAACACGGCTTCAAGCATTCATTTCCCTTCCTAGGCAGAACTTTCTGATGGGCTTTGATAAAATACCCAGTGAAAGTGATGAAACTGAAATACCATTCGAACCGAAATATGGGAAATGATCCAGCACTGAGATGATGTCAGAAGAGAGGAGAGGTACAATTCATCAGGAACTGCAGTGACAGGGCAAGGAGGAATGGATTCACATTGAAAGAGGGGAAATTTAGATTGGATATACAGAAGAAATTGCTGGTGGTGAGTGTGGTGAGGTGCTGGAATGGGATTGCTAGAGAAGCTGTGGCTGCTTCTGGATCCCTGGCAATGTCCAAGGCCAGGCTGGACATTGGGGCTTGGAGCAGCCTGGGATAGTGGGAGGTGTCCCAGCCATGGCAGCAGTGGCACTGGATGATCTTTAAGGTCCATTCCATCCCAAACCATTCAACAAATATATGATTTTATGTGAGACACATTTTTCTGCCATTGCTGCAGCTGACTGTTCTGTCAGAGTTTTCAGCAATAACTGATACCATGTCCACCACAGGCAGAAGCCACTTTTAGCCAATGTGAAGAACACCTTAGCACACATTTTAATTTATATCCATATGGAAAGCTTTTAATTGCCCAGTGTAAAATTCCTGCACAACCAAGTGATTTATTACTGCATCCAGGGGCTATTTTGTCACCTTTATAAAAAGTCTACACATGTCCAAAAGCTCTAAAAAATTACATTCTCTCTTCCTGTTATATTCACATCTGAGATAAATATACTTTCAATGGGGAACTCTGTCCCAGTGAAGATCATGTAATGGTCAAAATGGTGTCAGGCTCTAGAGCCTGTGGTGGGCTCTGGTGATTATTGTGGGCATGTCTGGAACCTCATTTTTAAAGGAAATAGTCATTGGAACAAATAGCTTAACAACATCTGGTGGTTCTTAGATTAAGAAAATAAAACTGAGGACATACTGATCAAAGAAAAACAAAAAATTATCATCTTTTTTTTTTTTTTTCCTAATAAAAACACAGGAATTTTTGTGTCAAGGCAGAGGTTTTACAGATGGACAAAGCTCCAATTTTTTCTGCTAATCTAACCAAATGCCACTGATGTGTTTGTTAAGATATGAAAAATTATGCTAATGTAAAGAGTAGGCAGGTGCAGGAGCAAAACATTTTATATCATTTATGCAGAAAACTATACAAAACTTTCAAATTATTACTTTATAGCATTTCAAACACTTGTTTGAAATTGCTGAGTAACACCTGCTACAGGCAAAAACAAATTTGTTCTTGATATGCTGAGAGGAACATTTTCAGTGGGAACAAGGGTGTAAGTCCCTTCTTCAGCACTGATAAACCAGTAATATAAAAAACATGAGAAACTTCCTTCTTTCTGAGGGTAGGAAATAGCAGCTGCAGTTCATTTGCATGGAAAGGGCAGATGCAGCCAAGCAGGAGGCACTTTGGCTGGAAGGATGGCATCGGTTGGCTACGAGTCTTTTCCTTGGCACAAGAGGCTGTTGAAATACAACCTTATGAGAGAGGAGACTGCTTAAGTAGGGTTTTTTTTGCCTCTGGCCATGGAATCTGAGGTTTGCCTATCTTTTCTCAGTCAGTAAATCACATTGCATGGATTGAGTGGATGTATTTTCTAATCTTCCTATCATTCATCTGCATCACATGCTATATGCAATGGTTGCCAAACTTTCCTTCTCAGTTAATTGTTGCTCCCAGCAACATTCATCTAAACCAAAGGTTCTATACATTTAGGAACATTTTGCCATTAGCATTTGGGGAAATTTTGCTGACAATTTTTCAATATTACTTTGTGAGTGCCATATCAGCTATACAAGGGAAAATAATTCATGCTGTGATGTATAATATATTATAAAATGTTCCTTAACAACTGAAATGAAAAAACACTTCTTATTGTAGCACAGTACAAGGACGTAATTTACAGGACCCAGTGATCAGGGCCATTCGCTTACCTGTGCTAATTAGATCAGACCAAATCTTGATTTTTAAGTGTGTCTGCAGCAGTAGTAAGGGAATATCCTCTAGGTCACTTTTGGCTGCTTGAGTTTTTCCCAACAAACAATAATGTTATGTTGATAGCACTTTCCTTTTCTTACTGACTGCAGTGTTCCCTGTTTCTGTTTATCAGTGTAAATGCAGGAGAAATTTTAAATTTAGAATTGAATTAATTAATTAATTAATCAATTGCAAATGTAATAAGAGAGAAAGTCTGTTTTCTTTGGCAATGAAAGAAAATTGAGAACCTGAATAGCCTGATGCTTGGGGAAAGGTGCAGCACAACATAAGACTGAGCTGCTTTAAGGCAGCAGAAGATACAACTTATTGAGCTGTTCAGTTTGGCATTATTGGTCATGTCCTCGTTTGTGTTCTATTGATCAATTCCATCTGGCATTATTGGTTATGCCCTGGTTTGTGTTCCGACCTGAGAGGACAGAAGCTCAATGAGATGATTTTATCCTGCTCTGATATCAGTATGCTTTAATGCTGAATTTTAGGGTATTTTTGCGGTAGTTTCTTGCAGACTTGGGCTTTGTGAAGCTGGCAGGAGAAACTTGAAGCAAAATTCTGGAATGGAATTGGTGTTTCTGTTTCGGTCACAAGCAGCACTCACTGAAGGTATGGGGGGAGACAGAGATTATTCCTGGAAAGCAGTGCATTCCTTTCCTTGCCATCACAAATTTTCTGGAGAAAACACTGAATGATGGGCTTCAGTCTTCAGGGGGAACAGTGGGGTTGATGCCTGACTTTTATTCCAAGATGGTGAAAACAAATTGTGATTACAAATTACAGTAAATTAAGTCTATCTGGAAACTTGTTCCTTCACTGAAAGCAGATTGCTGCTTTTTAGCACAAAATTACCACACAGTTACTTGGCACTTGACTTGTTTGTTGGTCAGGATGATGTTTGTTATGTTTACATAATCTATTTTTTACATTCTGACATTGTTTGTCTGTTTTACAATATACAGCCTGATAATGTGTTTCATCAGTCCCTAGGAAATTAATAGCCAGAGGTTTCATAGTTTAACAAACATATTCTCTATATTGGCTGCGGAATTATATGAACTAATTGCAACTCTTTGTAATACAAAACAAATAAAAGATGTATAAAATTAGCTTATAATAATTCATTCATAGCTTTGTGAATAACATTACTTGAGAATTGGGATTATTTTGTTTTCTTTTAATCTACACACTGATAAACCTTTTAACAGCCTTAGTTAACTTCCATTCTTCAGTTTTAAAACTCTTTTGTTTGTCCTTTCAAATAATTTTCATAGTGTTTATCTTTTATTCACATCAACTCTGCTATATTAAAATTACTATCTGAGAACAACAATACCATGGTCTGCATGGTACCCTCTTTCTTAAGAATTTAAACTGCTTTTTGAACAAAGACACAGTTGCACTTGCAGACTGTAATATAAGTCAGGAGAATATACTGGCATGTGTTTGCAAGTCAACCAAGGAAGCAGTGGGAATGAGGGAACTTTGTAAGTCTTGAAATTTCAATGGAAAATTTGCCCTGCATTATTTATAAGGGCCTGGAGGGGCAGAACAAGGGGAGCAGTTTTCAAACTGCAGTGTCAGAGCAGAGCTAGATGGGATATTGGGAATTAGGAATTGTTCCCTGGGAGGTTGGGCAGGCCCTGGCACAGGGTGCCCAGAGCAGCTGGGGCTGCCCCTGGATCCCTGGCAGTGCTCAAGGCCAGGTTGGACATTGGGGCTTGGAGCAGCCTGGGACAGTGGGAGGTGTCCCTGCCCATGGCAGCGGTGGGACTGGATGAGCTTTAAGGTCCCTCCTGAACCAAAGCAGTCTGTGACTCTTCAATTAGGGGCAAATAATCACAGTCAGCTGCTTCAGTCCCACCCATCCATCACACATCTCTAACACCTATCAGTGTTTAGGCTCCATGAAAATGTGGGCTGTTTGTTGGTTTTGCTTTCATTCCAGCTTAGCCTGTGAACCCCAAGGAAGAATCGGTTCTGCTTTTCTTTGCTTGTTGATCAAGTGGTGGGAAGGGAAATTTTTCAAGAGAATGCAATCAGCCCACTCCCTATGCCAGTTGGGTTGTAAATAATTCTCCCAGGGAGACAAATGTGAACTCTACACTGCCCTGCTGCCAGCAGTGGTGAGCTGTGTGATCACCAGTCATGTCACCCTGCTGCTCATGCACTGCCATTTAAACAGAACAGAACAAAACAAGGAGGAAGCTGAAGAAGTTCTGCAGCAGTTCAGCAGTTTGGCTGATTTATTCTCCAGTGTTCCGTGATGTATTTGTCCTGTATTTTAATAAGGTTTGCATGTTTTATGTAGCATTTCTCCTTAATTTTAATTTTGAGGCAGGTTGATTCACTCATTTTGTTATGAATAAGAAATCACCCATTTGTCAAAAGTTACAGAGTTGATAAAGTTAAACCCACTGTTACTAGTCTTTATTGATACCTTGGTGATAATCAATTACTTGCTGTTCATCCTCTGTTAATTACATGTTGTTCATCCCCTGTTAATTACCTGTTGGAAATTCCTCTCTATGGGGTTGGGTTTTCACCCCTGCTACTTCCTAGAAAATGGCACCTGGGACTGTGAGGAGGAAGTGGCATCAGAGTTTGTATGCAAAAGCAGGAACACTTTGCCAAGTTCAGTGAAGAAAACCCCTGCAACAATGAGTCACCACAGAACTGAACAACCTAAGTGACATCTAAGGGTAAGCGACTGAATTCGGGGTCTGCTGGAACCCTTCTTTAGCCTCTCACCCTGGCCTTAAGAGATGTTGGCTAGAGGGAGGACCTCAGAGGTTGAATTGGGACACTGGAATCCTGCCGTGCTCATGAGGACGGTATCCCTGGCTCTGCCTGCGTGTGAAATGGACAAAGCTGCACGCCTCCTCCTCCGTGCCACTCTGGAAAGTAGCGGCAGCATGAGTGTGACCAGTGGGGTCCCCACCCGAGCTAGTCACTCTTAATAATGACATTAAAAAGGAGAAAAATCTCCTGCCCTTTATTTATCTCACATTTCATTTTCCTCACTGTATGCATCTTTTGCAGATTTGGTTTACTTTTCCCTGAGACTGAAAAAGTAGAATTGATCATGGGATACATTCCAGAAAACAAAGATAATAAAATAATTTTAGTCACTTACTAAATTTCCCGCATGAATTTCTGTATGCATATTATTTCTGGGTAATGCCACCTCCAAAATATCTTTTCCTTCCAATTCATTTAGGGTCATATGTTGGTAGGGAACGAAGTTTCCTTTGGTAAAGGTCTCCAAAATCTGTGACTGAATAATGACTTTCTTTCTGGTTATGGTGATACTTTTTAATGTGTGAGAGAATTTTTAATAAAGGTTGTGCAGAAACCAAAGAGAGATGGAGATTCAGCCAAACCTAGCGTTCTGGTTTTGCATCACGGAAGTGATGCAAAGAGAATCTGCTAGCAGTTTCCTCCGTGTCTGACAAAAAAACCAATCAGTAATTAGCTTTAAGAACTGATAATCTGTTAAACCACTGAGAAAGCTGATACGCCTCTGTGAACACCCATGTAAAAATCGAAAAAGCCTAGGAGGCCCCTTCCCCTTCCAGTCAGTGATGAAGTAACAAGGCCCCTATCTCAGCCGGCCGGGCCGGGCCGGGCCGGGCCGTGCGGCCCCTGCTGCGGGCCAGACCCCATCGAGTACCGGGCAGGGGGACGGGAGGCCGCAGGGCCAAAGCCGGGCCGGGCCCCAGCAGATGCAGGGCGGAGAGAGGAGAGAGGGGAGAGGGGAGACAGGAGACGGGAGACGGGAGAGAGGAGGGGGGAGAGGGTAGGCCATCAGCTGCTGAGTCCAAGAGAAGCCATCTACCCCAGCGTGCTGGCTACTAAGTTTTAGCCTAGCTATTGAAATCCTAGCTGCTGCCGCCCCTCCAAACCAACCCCAATTCCTGCCACAAACTACTAAGTCCAACCAAAATCACATAACCATCTACAAAGCCAAAACAAAATATTAACTCTATCAAGACTTCAATCCTCCCTCAAACAAAAAATCCCCAAAATACAAACACATAAAAAACCAACATAAAACCACCAAAATGAATAAAAAAATCAAATCCCCCCCAAAAAAGAAAGACATAAATGCCTTAATCATAAGGCTAAAATCCTCTTATGAAACTATTAAAAAAAGTCAAACTTTTTTCCTATAACACATTAAAAATATTAAAAAATAAATTATTAAAAACTATATTAAAATAAAAATATATTAAAATAGCTATAAATGTAATAAGACGTTTAAACAAATGAAGCAATTTAAAAAACCCTATGCTCCCCACAAAAAAACCTCTATTCCCAAAAATAAAAATAATCTCAAAAATAAATAAAAAAAACCTTTCTTTTTAAACAACTCATCCTTAAAATAACACCCCATAACTTAAAATAGCCCATAAACACAACTATGAAAAAAACTATTAAATGAAACCCTTAACAATTGAAATAAATAGAGCAGGAGATCTTTCTCCTGATCTTTCTCCTTTTTGATGCCTTTATTAAAAGTGATTAGCTCAGGTGGGCAGACCAGACGGGTCCAGGGACACACTGCCCAAGAATGGCTCGGAAAAGGAGGAAAATGCAGCTTTGTACACTGCTAGGCAGAGCTAGGGGCTCTGTCCTCATGAAAGCAGTAGGGATAGACCGCTTGTTCCACTTCTCAATGCCACATCCAGAGTACTGGCTCTAGCTCATGTCCTCTGCGGCTGGAGCGAGGGGCAACAAAGATTCTCAGCGTCTCTGCAGGCTCTGGACCTTTTTCCTCATGCCCAGACATCACTTTGATCTCTTAATTCTGTATTGGCTCGTTGTTTTAGGGGTTTTTGTCTAGGTTTGGTGAGGGGTCCCTCCCGTGGCATGCTGGGTCTGAGGTTATTTTTCATGTCCTCCGATGTCCCCTCCTTGCACTGTCCCAGAAGGGCCATCCACTTGGCTGCAGGCAGGGTAGTACTGATAAAAAAGGGGAATTATCAACAATAGAGAGTTAACGACCGACTCTTAACAGGTGATTACAACATGAAATTAACATAGAACTCTGCCAGCAACTAGCTGCCAGCTCAACTTGTAACTCTGCAATCCTTTTTTAAAAAAAATGGGTAACCCTGTTCTTTTACTCATAACAACAATTACAAATTTTCTCAATCAGCTACTATTCATAAAAATTAAAAACCACAAACCCCCTATTTTCTAATAAAGCAATCTCCATAAATTTATTTAAAAAAAACTCATCTCCCTAAATAAACTACAAAAAGACTATTCTAAAAGTAATTAACTACATTATTTCTCTACATTATAACTAAAAATAAAAATAAGAGAAAGAACTATTCTGAAAGTTTAATTCTTATTATTCTTTCTCTCAGTTACTATTAATGAAACTTTCCTTATATCTTTCTAAAGTTTTAAACCTACTTTACCCTTCTCCTAATCCTACCTCACAACAAAAAATAAATATATACTAATAAATACACTAACATTTAACCAACACTAAAATCCACCACATTAATTAATACATGAGCCGAAACATCTCAAATTAGCAAATGAAAACCACTACACCTAGGAAGGAAGAGGGTGAAATGTAAGCCATTTTTTATGTTCATGATACTTTTGCCTCAGATTCTTTAGGGAGGGAAGAGAAGAAAACTGTATGCCTGGGTGTGCTACTGTGTAATTCTCAAACATGACTTACACATATCAAACTATAGAATATGCCAGGTTAATCAAAGGTTTTCGAGAACATAGAAGGCTTTCCTTAGCTTTCCTCTACAGGAGAATGTAGGAGACATATTCAAGAAAAGCTCTAGTCACATCCACTCTGAACAGATTTCGTGTGATTGTAATTTGCTGAAGTAATCTTGAGCAGTATGGATTATTCTGTTCAGCGTGTGGGCTTAGTGCTACAATGCTAAAATATTCCATAACAAGAGAAAAACCCTCAAACAAAGGACAAAATCATAATTCCTGCCATCTCACATTTCCTTTATTTTGTTGGCACTTGCTCCTTTAGTACCCGCCTGCCTCTGGTTCATAACATTTCTCTTTAATGATCTTATTTATAGAATACTCATGCTGATAATTTGAAAACAGGTTTTAGTGATAAATTCTATTTAAAGAGTAAGTGTTCAATTAAATATGTAACCAGATGTTTGTGCTATGTCTCCTTAGGCAGCAGCTTTTGTTTTATTTCAGCCGCTGGGCACACCATACTTTCCATATCAATTTTACTCAATTCTATCAACTATTCAGATTTTACAGCCATTATTTTGATGCCTTCCTGGGCTACGTTTCTTACATACTTATGCTTACAAAAGTTTCTAATAAGGCCTTGCTGCAATAGAATTAAAATTAACATTAATGTCATGGAATCCTGGGATGGGTGAGGCTGGAGGGGCCCACAGGGGCTGCTCTGGTGCCACCTCCCTGCTCCAGCAGGGCCATCCCAGAGCACGGGGCACAGCAGTGTGTCCGTGTGGCTCTGCAATGGCCCCAGGG
>JAYDZK010000028.1:56420-69958 GCA_034509185.1 Euphonia xanthogaster
CTGCTGCCACCAGGAGTTTCATAATTCCAATGTAGTCATCTGTCTCCGGGTTGCTTGTGGTAAGAGACTCCTTGGATTTTAAAATTTTTATTTTATGCATTCTCTCCTTAAGCATGAATTACATTATAACATATATTACAGTAAGAACCATTCTCTTTATTTGTGTTCTGCCTTTAGATTGTGCTTTCATTTCAATCCAGATATTATTGTGTTTAGAGCTTTGATGTCATGGCTGCAGCTGCTTGCTGGCTTCCATGTTGATATTTCTCTGAGATTATTTGGTATAATTGTGGTAGTTTCAATTAGTCAGTGGTATTGTCCTGTTTGAACACACAGCAGTTACAGAGCATAAAAATAAATTAGCATTTCACAACACTTCTGAGGTGATCAGGATGTTAATAACTTGAAATGCTGATGTGATTTGCTTTAATTTTTTTTTGTATAAAATAAATAAGTTTCAAATAATCTATATTTTTTTTTAATCAAAAAGTAGCTGTTAAATACTGAATAAACCCAGTATTTAAGGACTCTATTCTGAAGTAAGGTAATAAAATTCTTAAATTTTAATGTATACTGATGTATGTTTAGGGGCAAAAAATTATGGTTTATGTGGAACAACACAAAAAAATTTGATTGAAGTAATTTCTCTTCCAACAGTTCCTCCAACAGCTGCCTGGTAGTTTCCAGGGCTAAAATTTTTCAATAGGAATGAAGAGAAGTGCCAAAGATTGCAGAAAATTCTGGATAAAATATCACCAGAAGGAATTCCAGCAGGATGAGAGAACAGTCAGGGGACTGAGCATGGAGCTGAGAT
The DNA here is from genome assembly GCA_034509185.1 of Euphonia xanthogaster. Taxonomy (NCBI): domain Eukaryota; kingdom Metazoa; phylum Chordata; class Aves; order Passeriformes; family Fringillidae; genus Euphonia; species Euphonia xanthogaster. The sequence continues at coordinate 57,235 of JAYDZK010000028.1, forward strand.
AATAATTCACATATTCTAGATCATAATTTCTCTATGTTTGTTTTATTGTTAAGGAATTGAGAATTGTGTGGTCATTCAGTCTTTCCCTTTTCTTCTCTTAACCAATGTCAAAGGACTCCGTGGGCCAAGTTCGGGTACCTTAAAAATCCATATGGATTTTGAGCTTCCTATAATGGACATTTAATATGGATAAAAGGAAACTGGGATCATCTAATCAAAAGATTGTAAATTGATCCTTGTATATTGACTTATTCCTGCTAAGGAAGTTTAAAAAATAAAGAAAAATATAAAAATAGAAAATTCAATGCAAAGAGGCTGCTGAATTACTGTAATTTTTGCACCACTCCTCTTGACCATTGGACAACATAAGCTGCATAAAATTTCAGCCTCTCAGAAATCAATGATTTGAAGACTTCTATCACTAACAGTTAAAGAATCTTTCCCTTAAAAAACATGCTCTTAAAATGTGAAAAATAATCACAAAGTAATGTGATTTGTATTTTTTGAAGCTTTTTTTTGTGAGACAACACTGAAATAATTTCTCTGAAAGACATATGCAATTTTAATTTGATCTACCAACAGATACAGTAATGAAGTTAAAAATGTGGGCACTTGTTTTTCTGGTAATAGCTGTTGATAATAATAAATGCATGTTTTTATAAATTCATATTTCTATAAATAAGTATATAAATAAAATGTTAAGCTTTGTAATGGAGGCTCAGCATGTTTAGACAGGGTCAGATGAATAGTGGTCAGCCGGTAGAAAGGAACTATCTCTGGCTTATTTCTGAAAATAGGGGCTTGGACTTTAGAATTTTTTTCTTTTCATTCTTTCTCATTAACTTTTTAAGTGGAGTTTTCTTGTGTTATGGTCCTTTGGCTGCACCCCTGAACTCAGATTTGAGGACTTTGCTCTGTGGTTTATTCTGCTGCTTCTTCAGATTAAAATCTATTATATTCACTGTGATTAAAAAAAAAAGTAAAAATAGTAGGAATGCCACCATTCAAACTATATCTTCATGAGGGTGTGGAAGCGTGATAAACTGTAACATCATATTCAAATTCTGTCTAATTTTGATGTGTTCACGTGCCTATGTGACTATGTTTTTACTTCTGTTCATTATGATGGAAGAAATCAATGCTTTTCCATGACATAGCATCAAAAATTAGAGAAGAAAACACAGGAGATAGAGCAAAGAAAGACCTAATAGCTTAACTAAAACAAACTAATTAACCTTCTGGATATACAGAAATTACTTATTAGCAGTTGCGCAAATTGATCCTTTAAAAATAACTCATCTGAGGAGAAACTGATAACAAGAAATACTTCAGATAACAAGAAATAATTCATATTTTCCTTTTTTTTTTGGTAAGACTCGCCTTAGAAGTGATGCCATGTGAATTGCTTTGAGTTTTAAATAATCAACAGATGGTTGACTAATGCCCTGAAAGAGGAAAATGCTCAGAGGAATTTGAGGTGCAGTGGCTTTGGTAAGAAAAAAGAGTTTTGGTGTAATTTTAAACACATCCTTCAGTGTTCTCCCCAGTTACCTGAACTGGGGTGATTTTACCCCCTAACATATTTACTTGTTTGAGCTCTTTTGTTAGAACAACGTGAAAAAATCCTATTCTGTCTCCACAAATATTACAGTATTTCAGCAGCTGTTTTTATCATAAATTTTTACAAATGCTGTAGTTAAAATATTTTTATAAGTAAAAATAGTTGAATGCCATTTGAAAGATCTCAGGTTTGTGAGCCAATAAATCAAAGTAATAAAAAATAAACTTCGCTATCTGATAGTATTGTAGTGTTGGTTAATGTGTGCCTTGGCTCTTTTTTTACTTTTTAAATTATTATGAAAATGTCACTCTTTATGAAAGAATGAAGGATGGTTTCAGATTTGGGGAGACCTGCCATGACCGTCCTTTGACAAAAGGAAGACTTGTGAGCAGCCAAGATGACTTCAGTGTTTCAGATCAGCATTCCCTGGCTCTTTCAGCCTGACCTCTGTGACTTGCCTGGGAATGCTTGAGTATCCATATGGTGCCATTTTATATAATCAGCTCAGAGCAGGTTGGCGCAGTGTCCAGCTGTTTAATTTATGATATTTGAATAATTTAGAAGAAACTCCAAGCAGTTCTAGGGCTGCAGGTGCTTTGATCAGCAGTGCCTTAGAATTTGAGCCTTTTTCAGTGGAAAATTGTCAGAATTCAATTCTTGAATCATAGAAAGTTGTGGTCAAGAGTTTCTTTTTGACTGGTTCATCATCTCAGCAATTCCTCTCTGATTTATAAAAGCATTTTTAAACAGCCCTTCAAGGTATGATTAGATCTGATGAGCTGTTATTGGTCAGGAGGTGACCTTTACTCAGAGAGCTGTGTATTCACAGTTCCAATACTCTATAAATAACACTGTTCACGATTGTGCAGCCAAGTCTTCAAAGATAGCTGAAGAAGCAGCCACTTCAGGGATCACTCTAAAGGAACATTAGCTGGTTAGTAGGTAAGAGGAGATGCTACAAGAGGAGGAATTCCAAAATTCTGCACTTCAAATAAAAGTTGAACCTCATTGATATAGATACTCCTGTTAAAATTCATATGATCACAGGATATCCTGGGTTGCGAGAGACTCATAAGGACCACTCAAGTCCTGCACGGAGTAGTACAAGTCCTAAACCTGCTGAGATAAAGGAACAATTTTTAAAAACATAGAGCAGAATTTGTCCCTCTGGAGTCAACACTTCCTCTAGTGCTGGGGCTTTCTGTTTAGATTCTTCTTCTATTTCTTGTTTTTTGTTACGTGAATTGATGACAGTTCTTGGACCCTAAATTTTGTTGTAGTTATTGTTCCCTCAGTGTAATTTAATCCCACTTTTAGTTGATGGATTACCAGGTCTTTGCTTTGGCTGTGAACTTCCCTGGGCAGCACTGTGAGCTTGCTGTGAGATAGCAGCCATTCTCTCCTGTGTGAAGTCAGGCCACTTGTCATTCCCATGACTAAAGCCAGAAATATTTGTGCCCATTCCTTATTTTTTGGGAGTCATCCGAATTATTTGTACACTGACTTTTCCTTTTTCTCCCCTCTGTATGAATTTGATAGAGTTCTTTCTGGTCCACCTGAATAACTATTTGAATCAATGCTGCTTCTGTTCCCATTTTTGCTGTGCTTGCTTTTCTGGTGCTCCTGAAAATGAGGCTAAACCAGCAGCAGAATGGCTTTTCCTAAATGTCAAACTAGCAATATTTGCTGTAGTGTAGCTCTGAAAGGATGAAAGGATTTTTGGCACTTAATCTTCATTCTGACATAGGTAACTCCATTTATTTATAAATCTCTGATTGAATTGTCAAGGATTTGTTTTGGGGCTTGTAGTTCTCTTATGATTTGTCACAGATCTTGGTTAGAGGGTAGCTCTTTTAAGACTGTCCAGTGCCTGAGAGATGAACCAAGTGATTATGTTTTGTTGTAAATAATTCTATACATTTTTAGATTGGGACTGCAAATTTTTGTGTATGCGTTTCTGCCACTCGGGGGTTTGTAATTTAAATTTGTAGTTCTCCCACTCTGCCTCAAATTTAATTAGCAGTCAGTTTTTAGTATCTGCTTGGTCAGTGACAAGGAACTATTTTGACAATTTTATCTTTCTTTCCCTGGTGTTTACCCCTCAGTGCAGTGTGATAGTCAAACCTTTCTGCTGTTCAGTGTGCTACAGCTAAAATGAGGTATATTTTTTTTTTGTAGTTCCTTTCTTATGCTTGGTTTTGGTTTAGTTTCTTTGGCAGTATTTTGTGGTTCAGTGTGGCTCAGCTCCACGGAGCACTGTGGAGGTTTGCACCTTTCCTAATGGCATCATAGTATGTGGAGTTTCATAGCTCTTCCACAGCAAAGACAAGCTTTTGGTTTTGTTATTTTTCTATAAAATATCCACATCTATCTGAAATATATGGTTCTCATTCCCAAGTTATGCAAACTCCAGTAAATGCACTCGTGTTTTATTTTATTTGCAATTGCTTGATGAGTTTTGTGCTGAAAGAACTGGGCTGCATCCATTTTCCTCTCTCAGGTACTCCACGCAAAGGAGCAAAAGAAAATGAAATGCCTATTGGGGAATGGGGAATGTGTGGAATTACTGGAACCATTTTAATCCTGATTGCTTCCTAGCAACACTGGCACAACTATAATGATGCATCTCACACAATTGGATACAACAACAATAAAACAAATAATTCCAATCACACAAGCCTGGCAGCAATTTTGAGGTAATTTTCTTCAAGTTGATCAATAGGAAGTTTACATCCTATAATCCACATTGAATTTATCCCTGCAATTTATCTTAGCTTCCAGAGGAGCAGTGGTTAATTGCTAATTCATATTTATTGAAGAGAACAGATGAAGACAGCAATGGTAGATACCCATGCACCATCACATCAAATGTGGAAGTTCAGAGCTCAGTTTTCTACTCAGATCTCTGGTGTTTGTTTATCTTCTGTGCCCATGACTTCACAAGTGTTGTGTTGTATTAAATAGTTATTTAGTTGTTAGCACTGGGGTGGTGGAAAAAATAGTCACATAATCCCCTCACATGGTTTGTCCCTCACATAACCCCCTGGTTTCTGTATGCCCTGGTGGTCTGTCCCATGGGTGCTCCCTCCCCTCGCCCCTCCCCAATGTTACCCCATTGGCCGTGGTCCTCCTTCCCTGCCCCCATCACCTGGGGAAGAAAACCCCACTGCAGGTGTGGCACCGCCTCTTTGCTGCCTGGATTGTTGCAGTTACCAGAAGTGTCCTGTCTCAAGCTAATAAAAGGGACACTCGTCCCCACGAGGCAAAGAGCGCTTCTCATCTTTTACTTCGTCCATGCGAGTCCGTTTTGCCTAGAGTCCAGAGCAAGCCGGGTTGGACTAATATAAGGCTCAGAAACCAAACGGATTACTGCACAGGGTCTAAGAACAAATAATAATAGGCAATTTCTCTCTGCCCACAGCTTCGCTAGGAATCACTTCCAAAGCAATGACATCACACACTTTTTTTTTTCCTGTAGGATAATGTAAGTCACAGGTGGGTTTAACGCTCACATTGAAAAGGTTAATCTTTTCTCCTTGCGACCCAACAGGATACTTGCACCCACTAGCTATGATACTACAACAAATAATGTTGAAACTTCAAAGCCTTTAATACCCATGAGTAAGATCCTCAAGAAATAAAATTTCAAATGAATCTCCTTTTGGAATTTTTCTTTGATTTTTTTTTTTTTTTGGAACTACCTTTGTAGTGTTTGCACAAACATTTCCACTAGGTGGATGCTGAGATTTTTTTTTTCTATTGTTAAAAATTAATTCATAAAGTACTGTATTGGAAATTGGAGTGTGGATGAATAAATGGAGACTGAGCTAGCAGAAGAATAGCTAGAATAGGAGGACAGAAGTGAGAGGGAACAAGAAAGAAGATATAGGGAGAGAAATAAAAAGCTGGAAATGCAAAATAAAAGAGAAAAAAAATCTTGGGAAGTGCAGAACAATGTAGTGAAGTTAGGCAACAACATGAACTCGTAAATATTTTTTGGCCATCTACAGCTTTATACTATATCATGGGAGCAGTGTAACCTATCGAACCAAATGTTATCTCTCTTCATTCCACCCCTCATTCTTCTAACCTTCTCTGACAACAGAAGCCCCATCACACCACCGTGCTGGCATATTGTACCTTTGCTCAAGAGATCACTTGTGTTTCTCCTATTTTTTTTTTAACTTTTTCTCCATTTTAAAAATGTTATTTTATCAAAACAGTCACCAACAGTTATGCTAACAATATTTTTTTAACAATATTTTTGTTAGCATAAACGTAAATTTAACCCATTTTAGAATCTATCAAAAGTATTCATATTATTAAAAAAATGAAAAAACCCTCTTTTTCAAAAATTATTATTTTGGAGAAATTTGCATTAATTGACTATTAAAATGATTAAGCATTTCCAGGTTGATGTAAAAATGAAACAACAATTATTTTAATTCATGCCATCTCAATTGTTTTTTGGAAGTTGGAGGTTTCAGTTTTCAAGATACATGTAGGATGGGAAACTTTTAAAACTAAGAAACTCTCAAAGGATGAATTTTTTTTCTGATTATCCCATAAGTCAGCAAGTCCAGAGAAAACAAAATATGTCGTCATAGTCCAAAAGGACAGATAATAATTTCCTTATAAAATCCTGATTGTGCCAAGGCACTGTGAGCTGAAGATCCTATCAGGAGCTCTGTTGAAAAAATAAAGGCGGTAGAACGATCTCTATTCAAAAGGAATATTCTCTTATCCAATCTCTCTTTTCTGTTGAAAGAGGAAAATAAATTAGGTCCCCTACTTCTTTGATTTTAAGTAGATGATCAAACAAAAGAAACAAGTAACAGCCTTCAGGTTTTTTAGTTTAAGATTTTTCCTCCTTTGTCTTCTGACCTTTTCTTCAGCAATACTGGGAAATGAAAAACATTGGTAAAATTTTGTATTATTAAGTCTGTGGCAAACAGGTATATCTGCATACTACAGAAAGTGGTGTAAGGATCTTCAGAGTCCAGTCCATGCTTTGGAATCTCTTTGCTCTAAAAACTGAAGCACAAGAGGTTTAGAAATATTCAAGCCTCAGTGCTGTTCAAAGTTTACGTTTAAGCAGGACTTATTCTTCCCTTAATGACATTACAAAAAGTGAGAGGAAGGTACAAAAGGACAATCCTGCCCTCATAAAGAAGTTCCACTGACTCAAATTTTATTGTTTTGCCAGCTGAGACTTTGAGTGGGGAAGACATAGAGGTACCTTGTCACTACATGGGGGTAGGTAACTGAGAGAGATCTCAAGTACAATGTGACTAGGGGGAAATACTCTGATGTAAGGATGATCCAGAGGAGAGATGTGTTCAGAGAGTTTATGGGTTGCAAGATTCCTCAAGTGCAAATTTCATATCTGGAGGTGATGGATGTACTCTCCACTTGCCTCCCTAGCCAATTCCCAATTATTTTTTCGGTGCAGACATACCTACACCAGCTGCTGTTGTTGCAGCTATTTGTTTCATGATTATGGCATGCTCACCAAGAAGATGGGAGAATTGATTGAGTTCTGCCCTGAGTTGGAAGTCTCTGAGCTAGGATCTCAACCAAGGGGCCTAATCACTACAGACTTGCGCTGGCAGAATTTTTAATAACTCCTTGTAACTCTGTTAAAACTCCTGAAGAAGAAAAGCTTAGTAAAACAAGAGACATAAGGAATCGTAGTGCTTATTTTGAATTTTATTAAAATTCTAAAACTTTCTCATATATTTAGAAATTAAGTTTAATATTTCTAAAGGTGATCAGAACTTTTACATTTCTTCCAATTCCATCGGCTTTGTTGCAGAAGATTGCCTTTATACATTGAATGAACTGATTGAAGCAAATATGAGGTGAATCAAAATAAGCACAGAGAAGCCCAATTTGTGTTTTGCTTTTAATTATTAGACCTAGAATGACTTTCAGAATGTTGTTTAACTTACTTCTTACCCAGATATATGATTTTTTTAAAAATAAGATTTTTTTAAAAAAAGACTATGCCGGTTGTCATTTAATGTAGATGTTTCTTGTTTGTCTGTTTCTGACTAACCTCATGCCTCAGTAGAAAACATAAGAGCATATAAAGACTATAAATTATTGTGATAAGTTTCACCTTTTTCTCTTCCAAAGGACATAAAGCTATATTTTTGGGTAACCATCACACAAAAATGCTCAGTTTCCTTGAAATAGAATTCATTATTGCCAAGTGATTCACTAGTGCATGAGAATTTTTCTTCCTTTATTTAAGCCCTTAGAAGAATATGTTATAGTCTCATATCTTGATTTTCAATAATTACAAAACTGAGCTCCAAATATGTCTATAAGTAAATTCTATGCCTATCTAGAAATGTATTGGTATTTTGATGAAAATAAGAGATTGATTCACCTTCCTTGGCTTGACTAAGTCAGTGCTCGCTGCTCAGTGTAACAAATCTTAAGGTTAACCTCTACAGAAGTCAATCAATACATCTTTATTATTCTGTGTATGTGTGTAAAACATCAAAGACTAACTGACAAGAGACAGCTAACATTTCATTTCTAGGACAAGAACCTGTGAAACCTTACTGTATGGTTAATGGCTGAATCTTAAATAATTTTAATCTCTTCTCGTATTTCAGTGTCTGAAGAGCTCAAAAAGTTGAAGAACGTACATGAAACGAAACAGAAAAGAATGTGTGTGCAGAAAAAATGAAATACAAAAAAAAAGGGTAAATTTAGGGAATTTATCACCATCTTTCACTATGAGGATCTTCATTATATTAGCTGCTTTTTGTAAACATGTGCTTCTAGGCAATATTTATATTATTCAGATTGATTGATTTTCTTATTTGATGAAATGTACACTTCAGAAACATGTCTAGTTGGTTCAGAGGAAGAAGTCAGTCTTAAAAGCATGCATTCCCATTGTATATTGTACATATACTTACAGCTGAAAGAACAGCTTTCCAAATGCATAAAATTATGCTGAAAAATTTTTCCACTTCAAATGGGAAATAAATTGAAAGTCTTGTGTAAAAAATGTACACCATCTATGTTAATTTGGCATGTCCTTAATATGATTTCATAAGACAGTTACCCTATAAATAAGTTTATTTAAAAGGAATGTTATCGCATTATGAAAATGAAAATGTTTTCTAAAAACTATATTTAGCTATCTACAGAGCAGTTATATAATGTTTTTCCTAATTCCCTTTTCAAACATTTTAAAGAAGATTGCTCAACTATTTTTATTATATGAAACTAAACTGAAAATAATTAATAAAAACCCCTCCATGTTCTTAAAGGTTGAGAATATTGTAAACACAACATCAGCTCTTTTGTTGTTATCTGTTCCTACAAAGACTTCTGACATCACCCTTTAATGTTTGCATTATAAAACATCTAAAGTCAAATCACTTTGAGACTTTAGCAGGATGAAGCACCTGGCCTAGTCCTATATCCAGGATTTACACAGCCCTCTAATTAAGTGCCATGAAAATATGTTGTACTTCTATCACAAATTGTGCAGCAGATACACATATTAATATATTCCAAAAAGTCTCAAACTCATGACCAGCATCAATTTTTGACTAGGGAGGCTCCCTTCTTACACAGAGCTATGTGTCATCCAAACTACTCATGATCCTTCATATCTGTCCATCATGCTTGAGGTGCTTTAGGGGAAAGGGAGGCAAGAAGGGCAAAAATTGCCACATATGAGGAAAACAGGATTGCTTAAATAAATTTTAAGTCAATTTTGAAGCCATAGCTGCCTGTTAAGTAAAGAGGCATTTTACTAAAGCCAGGTCAAAAACAAGTTTAAAATAAATTGTAGTAGGATAACCGTGGCTAACAGCAAAACTCCCATCCATTTGCTCTCTCTTTCGCTTCAGTGGTGTGGGACAGGGGGAAAAAAGAAGAATGTGAATGAGAAAGAAAGCTCATATGTCAAGGTAAAGAAAGGCTATTGTTTCTCAGTTACTCTCATATGCCAAAAAGACTTGACTTAGAGAAAGTGCATGTAGTGACAATTAAAATTAATATTTTTGGTAGCAAAATACAAACAAAATCAGAGACACAAGCATTAAAATATCCTCTTTCCTGTTTCCTTTCTCAGACTCAACTTCATACCTTCATTCCAGATTCCCTTACCCTCCACAAACCTGCTCCAAGCTCCACAACGGGAATAGAGGCTGTAGTTAGCACCTAACCATTTTTTAATTCTGTACTTTTTTCTTCATGGTTTTCTTTGGCTCTAGAATGTGCTGTCCACAGGCCATGGTTACTGGCAAGAATATCCAGGGAAGGCTCCTCACAATCTGCAGTCATTTGCCTATCCAGGATCTTTTGTCCTTTCTTAAATACATTTTCCCAGTCTGGCTGTGGGGCTCTGCTGTGCCCTTTGGTGGGTCTGTTGGAGCCAACTAGAACTGGCTGGAAGCATCTGTGTCCAGCACAGGGCAGTGCCTGACCTCTTGTCACAGAGGGTTCTCTTGCAACAGAGACCCAGATACCCATCCAACCTTGTTTGGTGGTAAATATCACAAACCACATCAGATTCTTGCAGTTGAAAAATTTGCTAGTGCCAGCAAGGTATGCCCTGATTCCGAGAGAAGCATCATTGGCCATGAAGAATTTTTTTTCAGAGTGCCTGTCAGCAGAAGATGAATTCTTCTGCTGACAGGCACTCTGAAATGAAATGAAGCAGCATTCATTTTTGAGCAATTGGATCCCTAAAACCTGATCATTAGATGAAAAGAGGCTCACAGAAAATCTACCAGCCCTAGTTAAAGTCAAAGCAATGGAAATTGACAAAAAAAAATTTTGAAAGGGACTCAAAGCATGATCTAGGCAACTATAGGTCTAGAAAAAGGAGTAACAAAGGTGACAAAGTTGTACAAGGCCTTGTGATACTGAATGACAGTGGTAAAATTATAAGAGAAATACTGATAAATGATCAGTAAATTATATGAGAAAACCTAAGCCTAACTGTACACACAGAGTGAGTGACCTGAAATTATTAACATCAAAAAAGAGTCTCAGAATTATTGCTCTAAAGTGTTAGTACTTTGAAACCATCAGTTTAATGTTCAGTTCATCTGACAAATAAATGCCAAAAATGTGAGGGTTTATTAGAAACAGAAGAGAAAACACATGAAACCACAGCATAAATCTAACGATCTCACTTTTTAAAATATTACATCCAGATCTAGTTCTAGTTCTAGACACCATATCATCACAGTAAAAGGAAACCATCAATGCTTTATAAGAGGGAGGATGATTCTGTGAGTGCTGGATACCTCAGTTTTTGAAGGGAGGACATACAGGAGGAATGGTAGACAAGCTATATTTAGCCATCAACAAAAGAGCCATGTACAATACAAGCTGGGATTTTTGTGTGTTTTATTTATTTACTTTTTGTTAACAAATTAGCATTTAATATTCTAATCTTTAAGCTTTGTTTAATGAGTGTCTTTTCTCCTTTTAAAATTCATTCTTGTGGAAAAAAAGAATAATTAAGATATTTGAAAAATTATGCCTATTATGCCTTTAGAGATTTTATATCAAAATAATATGGTTTGTGAATCATTCTTGCAGAACCAAAATCTCAAGACTAGGCTCAGAAATTTCTTCTGTTATAATGGAGAGATACTTCAGGAAAAAGGGGTTCAAGATCATTTAAGGAACCTGAAGGTGGACAAGTCTATGGGATCTGATGAGCTATTTTGGTGGGCCCTGAGGGAACGGGTAGATAAAGAGTTTAAGTCACCATCCATCATACTTGAAAAGTTGTATCAGCCTGGTGAGGATGTCACTGACTAAAGAAAGGGAAACATAACAGCAATTTTTAAAAAGGGAAGTAAGGAAGTCGAGGGGAACAATATAAATAAATTAAACACACATGAAAATCCCAGCTTGTATTGTACATGGCTTTTGTTGATGGCTAAACATATCTCATCTACCATTCCTCCTGTATGTCCTCCCTTCAAAAACTGAGGCATCCAGCACTCACAGAATCATCCTTCCTGTCATAAAGCATTGACGGTTTCCTTTTACTGTGTGATATGATGTCTAGAACAAGAACTAGATCTGGATGTAATATTTTTAAAAGTCAGTCTTAGCTCTGTGCTCAGCAAGATCAGAGAGCATTCTCTTGAAAATTATGCCAAGGCACATGTTAAATCAGGAGATGAGTGGTGGCAGACAATGTGGCTTCACTAAGGGCATTGTGACTGACAAGTCTGGTGACGTTTTATGATGGAATCAGAACACTGGCAGGCAAGGGAAGAGCAACCAACATGATCTACGTGGACTTGTGCAAAGCACTTGGCACTGTCTTGGATGAAATTATTGTTTCTAAACTGGACAGACATGGATTTGATGGATAGGCCACTCAGTGAATAAAGAATTGTCTGGATTATTGTACTCAAAGGGCAGCAGTCAATGGCTCAATGTCCAAGAGGAGTCCAGTGACAAGTGGTGTCCTCAGGGATTGGTATTGAGACCAGTGCTGTTTCACATTTTTGTTGGTGACAAGGACAGTGGGATTGAAGGCAAACTCAGTAAGTTTCTGACAACACCTGTCTGGGTGGTGCAATTGACGTGCTGAAGGGAAGGAATGCCATCCAGAGGGACCTCAATAGGCTTGAGAGGTGGGTCTGGTGAGCCTCATGAAGTTGAAGCAGGCCGAGTGCAAGGTCCTGCACCTGGGTTGGGGCTATCCCATGCACAAATAGAAGCTGTGCAGAGAATGGATTGACAGCAGCCCTGAGGAGAGGGACTCGGGGAGTTGCTGGTAGATGAGCAGCTCAACACAAAACCTGAAGCCCAAAACCATACCCTGCGATTCATCAAAAGAAACATGACCAGCAATGCCAAACCTGGCAAAGGAATATCTTTTCTGATGCACAAGAAAATCTGACTACCTGCAGAAAAACAAAAGTAGGGCGAGTAGGGCTGAAAGGAAGGCGGGGCCCATGCCCACACCGCGGGCCATGGCTCGGGCCCGAACCGCCGCGGCGGTGGCGCTGCAGTCTCGGCGCTGGGCAGTAGAGGGCGCCGCTCGGTTGTGCTGCCGGCGGGAGCGGGGCAGTGCCGGGCCCGGGGCCTCCCGGCGTGCCCGAGCCTGGGGCCATGCTGGGTGCTGCCCCCGAGCCTGGGGCCATGCTGGGGTGC
>JAYDZK010000028.1:70058-92870 GCA_034509185.1 Euphonia xanthogaster
ATTTTATCCTTTTATTTTTCCTTATTCCCTTTCTCTATTAAAGAACTGTTATTTCCTGCTCCCATATATATATATATATTTATTTTTTTTGCCTGAGAGCCCCTTAATTTGAAATTCATAGCAATTCGGAGGGGTGAGGAAGGTTTGCATTCTCCATTTCAGGGGAGGCTCCTGCCTTCCTTAGCAGGCACCTGTCTTTCCAAACTAAGACATCGGTTTCCATGCTGACAGCCTTGTCTTCTTCCTTGCTATGGATACACTTGAAAATCGTCAATTGTTATTTCTTCTATTAACTCAGCTTTGCTTGCAGGCCAGCTGTCAAGCCCCTCCATAGGATACCTCTTAGTGGCCCAATTCCTCTGTTGCCAGATAGCAAATTGTCTTCAGAATCATTTATGTGCCACTTCATGCTTCAAGTTAAACACACTTGACTTCTGCCTTGAAATAATTCTAACTTTTCATACTAAATGCTGTCCTAAATAAGGATTCTCTCTGAATGCTCTGGAATGAGCTGCCAATCCCAAATGTCTGATTCTCCCAGCAATGCCTTATCTGTCGGACAGATAGGAGTTTTTCACATCGAAGAGAGAGAGATTAGTAGAAGCACTAAAACCTCACAGTAGAAAAGAAAATATTCTTGAGGAAAAAACCTATCTATTTGAAAAATTGCCCAGAAACAGGTATATTGCTTATGCAACATTCACACTCTCACACTCTCCTTGTCCTTGGAAAGCTTCACATGGACCTATAACTTGGCATTGCTAAACCAAACAACTAAAAAGTAAACATAGGTTTTCTTTCCAATAGTTAATAAAGGAAAACATGTACTGCTTTTAAATATTTAGATTTTTATAACTGTTTTTATTGTCAATAGAAGGTTGATATTCTAAGTTGTCTATTTTATCAGCACTGATGAATATCCAAATATCTTTTCCTCACATATAGAGTATTTATGTGAATATGTAGGGACAACCGAGCATCTTGATAGTGCTGCTGCCAAAACTATAGACTGAATAAAGATATTTTAGTTAAATGACACTGAAGCAGTCTTGAGTATTTGTCAAATGCCCCTGGTACTAAAAAGAAATTAGGAAGACACAAATGTTCATAAAGAATCCCCAAAAATAAAGGTAAATGAAGAACAGAACCTGAAAAGGACACAAAAAGCACAGCGTAGAAGCACCCAAGTTTCTCCACTGACGCCAATTAACAAACTATCAATCTGAGCTATTCATTTGTAAATAAATATTTGATGGAGATAATATTCACATATTCTCAGAGTCTTTTCTTCCACATTTTTCATCATTCTGACTGCACTGTGTTGTTGGGACAAGGTTTTGGTGGCAGTGGGGCTGCAGGGGTGGCTTCTGTGAGAAACTGCGAAAATGTCCTTCTTCTGTGTCCAACAGAGCTAATCCCAGCTGGCTCCAAGAGAGACCTGGCCAGGGCCAAGCCCATCAGTAACACTGGTGTCACCTCTGGGGTAACATGCAAAGAAGAGGGGAAAAAAAAAATCCCACACAACTTATACTAAAAAGCCAAAAGTATGATTCTGTCAAGGAAAATAATCAGAGAATGTCATCTGATAGAGATTCACGTCCCATTGGTTTGCATGCATATGGAGGAAAACCAAATTGAATTTGTAACTGGTGAGAAAAGCCTTTGGAAAAGCTGTTAATGCAGTGGCGTTGAGTGTAGTACTGCACAATGAAAAATCACTGTCTTTATGTATATAGGCAAACTTCTGGATATTTTGGCTTTAATTTTTGCGACTCATACAACTGATAATCCAAATAAATGAATAAATTTACACACAGGACAGGTGCCAATGTTTAACTGTGTTCCCTGACATGCTCTTGGAACATAGCCTGGCAATTTTCCCCTTCAGTGCATTTGTGGTCCCTTTGCCATGTATTGATTGCTGGCAGTGTTTACCTACCCAGAGAGATTCTCTGCTTGAACCTCAGTGTGAGGAGAACTGTGGGGAAAATAACCCCTGAGCTCAAGAAATCACTGCGTGCTGAATCCCTGGAATATAGCACAGCAGCACAGAAAATGCAATGATCCCAAACCTGTGGCCGTGCCAGTCTCCCTCATTCCTCAGGCAGGATGTTCCCAAGTCTGCTAACGCACTTTAGCTCCTATAATTTTTCCTGAGAGTTTAATATCTCTCTCTTTTAAGTGCCAGAACTCATCGGTCTATCTGCAAGATTAAAAGACTCGTTGGGACTGGATTGAAGGAAATTAGCTTTCCATGTCCTGACTTCCTTTACCTCCTCTACACAGCCACAGCATTTCCTCCTAAATAATCTTTCTTTAGTGTTGCGTCTCAGTGCATTTCAGGGACAGCTCAATTTGCTTTATCCTACATACAAGTCTAAATTCAAACTACATTTCAAGCACAAAGAATTGAGGCACTTTTAAGGTTTTTCTGCAGTGATGTCATCTTCCTCGACCTTGACAATTTAAGATACTGCAACAGCTAATTAAAAAAAAAGTCATTTACATATCCCACAGAAAAATGTTATGCCAGTAAAATTTTGGCACAGGCCCTTTGTTCACATTTGTGACGATACTATAATCCCCTCTGGCACTCCTCTTAAAAATAATAAATATTTTTCTCAATGAAATTTTTTATATTCCATTATAGCTGAACAGCATTTTCAGTACAATTTTTAGGCCTTTGTTTAGCATCCCCTAAAACCAAACCAAACAAACAAACAAACAAACAAAAAAGAAACAAAAAAAAAAAGCAACAACAAAAAACAACAAAACCAAAACAGATTCAGAAACAGTCATGACTATAATATATCAGTCAGGAGTAGTTAATGGCTTTTTATTGTAAAATACCAGCAGGTTTCTATCATTTCATAAACCACAAAATTATAAATGAAAGTGATATTAATACAGAATTATTATTTTAACCTGGCTAAAAATCATGTGTTTACAGAGACAGCATCTCTCTTGACCTCTCTCTTGATCTGGTGGTATTTTACAAGCCTATGCCTTGTGTTGACCTACCTCATATTACGACCTTGAAAACAGGTAATGTTTCCCACAGATTTCAGGGTTTTGTCCCTAATCTCTAACAACAGTAAACCCCAACAACAACACCCTAACATAAGTAACAAATTACCATGTTAGTACTGCTAATGCAGATGTGTGTCAGCCCTATAGTTCATAACATTTTCAGAATTGCTTTAAAAATGCTTTAAGAATCGTGCTGGCACCAGATTTTACTATGCTTCCTAAATTTTCTGCAAAAGAAAGCAGCAATGCAGTGATACAGGCAGGTATTGCTAAAATTCATTCAAAGCCAATGTCTTCATGAGAAGTGTATAGGTTTTGCATTGGAGCCACCCACGGAAGTGATTTTTTTCTGAGAGAAGCTGTTAAGAGCTTCCTGTGTGCCTAGCAAAACTAATTGCTGGCTGGCTTTGAGAATAGGCATGTTAATAAGCCAATTAAAGAGCTCAACATGCCTCTGTGAGATTCACATTTTAAACTGAACAAGCCTGGGAAAAGCTCTCTGGCTTTCCATCTTTTGAGAAGTTCTTCTCCCACTCCTGGCCTGGTGGCCGGGTGGGGAAGAGGAGGCTGCGAGGCCCCGACCAAGGCTGGGCCAGAGCACGGCTGCTGCTAAGCTCTGCCCGCCAGGCCCTGGGAGTGCCTGCGGGCCGGGCCAGGCCCGTGTGGCCCAGTGAGGGGCCGGGCTAGGCCCCAGTGGCTGCTGGGCAGGCAGGGGGAAGCCATTAGCCTGCAGCTGAAATGAACGCAGCAGGGGCCTGAGACCATGCGGCCAAAGTGGCCAATGCCATTCTGGCCTGGGGACCCTGAGATCCTGGCACGGCGCCCCCAGTGCAGCCTGAAATCCATCACAGCTTCCACGCTGCCTGGCAGGGATCAATCACATGGCCATGTGCAGACTCCAGGGGAAATATTAACTCTTTCAGTACGCAGATGAGACTTCTAGAGCTTCAATCCTCTCTCAAGTGAGAGAAAAGGACAGAGTGACGACAGACGGAGAACAATATGAAGACACCAAGATGAGTAAAGAAGGAGTCAAGTCCCAGAATGGAGGGAGAATAAGAAGATGCCTTAGAATTGGGCTGAAATCCTCTTAGAAAAGAGGATGGCTATGGAGAATGTAATTGATACATCTGACTCTTTTTTCCTGCAACTCGTTAAAATGTATTGGGGCGGATTTAGCATTTTAATGACAGCCATGAACAGACGAACCAGTGCTGAAGTGAACAAATGTTGAAGTAGCTATGATCCTGATGAGAAGCTTGAACAGAGAGAGACAAAAGTGATGAAGACCTGTGGTAGTGTTTTTCTTTTATAAGTTTATAATGGTTCATTCTGCTTACCCCTACATATATTTGGTTTACCCCAGATTTGTACCCCCCCATTTCCCTGTCCATCTTCCCAAAGACCAACCCCTTATTCTAGGTTCTTCCCTGCCAGTCAGTATAACCCTGCCCTCATCCCTTGTCTGTCATCGTAGCCCCGCCTTTGTTCCTAGAACCTTCCATGTCAATCCTGTAGCCCATGAGACCCCCTTGTTGTGTTTAAACTATTTCCTCCCCTGTTACTCCCCATTGGCTGAAACACTGCATTCCCTGCCTTGTGCTCCTCCCCAGGTTTCCTGCAATTGGCTGAAGTTTGAGTCCTCCCCTTGTACCCTCCCCCATATAGAAGTTGTTGCAAGTTGGTGTTCTTTGTCATTTGCCTCGGGCTCCTCTCAGGATAAAACTTCTTGGGAACCCATGCAAGAGAGCCCTCTTAGAATCCTAGATGTGGATTTGGAATAACAGCTGCAGAGAGCAGCCTTGCTGCTTCAGGGTGCCAAGCAACCCTGCTCCCGCCACTACCCAGAGCAGCCTTTGGGCAGATAGGGAGCAGCCACTCTTGGTGCGGTCCAGGAGAAAGGACTAGCCAGTGAATTTCTTGAAGCAGCAACTGTGTCAGCTCCCAGGAAAGAAGAAAAACTCTGTTCTAAGAGATGAAGATGATTTTAGAGATAGATGAAAAGAACCTTTTTGAGGAGTTCATCCTTAAAAATGGCGCCCCAGTAAGCTGACAAGGCCCAGAAAAGCAGCTGTGGGAAGGCTGTGAAAGATGGAAGGGATTTCACAAATGCAGATTCCCAGTTGGCTGTTATTCATGGACATTAAAAGCCACAAGAGAACCGATTCTTGTGGAGAAGTCTCCATGGCATGGCAAGGGAAACTCCTCTCCCTAAGTGAACTGAAGAAAGACTATTCTAGAAGTGGTAAACTGACTGAAAATCCCAGGTTTTGTCTCTTTATGTTGTCAGTGGGAAAAAAAAAAAATGGTTGTGGGGGGAGGAGAAGCATTCTAAAGGTTTCATTGTCATTCATATTATTCTTTCTTTTAGTTCTGTTAATAAAGTTTTATTTATACCCTCTTCAAGTTTTGAGCTTGCTTTGCCTTCTTCCTAATCCTATCTCACAGCAAAAAATGAGTAAATAATTCTAGAGGGTACGTGGGCATCTGGCCCGCACTGAACTCACCACAAGACGTTATTTGAAGCACGCAAAAAACTTTTTAAAGGAATCCTTAAAAGATAATATGGAACTTTTGGACTTGGGTTTTACATAAAAGTTATATTTCATTCCTTCAAATATTCATGAACATTTAATGAACAGTCAACTCTATAGAAAGAAAGTCTCCAGTACTAAACAATAAAAGGTGGTGTATATATATATTTTACCCACTGCTTTCATCTCCTTCCACTTCAGGTCCTGAATATCCTTTTGCTGGCACAAACAATATACTCAGTGTAGGGTAATTTGCCAATATTTTCTTTTTGTTTTTTTGGTTTTTTTTTTTTGTTGTTGTTGTTGTTGTTGTTGTTGTTGTTGTTGTTGTTGTTTTTTAAGTGTTTATGTATTTATGTCACATATGCTGTAGGAACATTTGTAAAGCCCACTGCTGAAATAAGGGTAGGAATCAGGTATCAGTCTGTGCCTGTTAGAGGAGATGAAGGATTTGAAAAGACAGCCAGAACAAGCAGCTGTTTCTGTGCTGTTGGTTTTGGATGGAGCCTGAAAGATTTATCCTTTTATGTAGACTGAAACTGAAAAAGAACACTGATGTTATATGGAGCAGTTGGGGCTTTATTGGTTTGGTTTAAATGTTCGTATCCTTCATTTACTAAAGTCCTCTCCAGAAATATTTACTTACCTTTTATTTAAGGGCAATAAAAACTCTAAGCTTCTAAGCACACTTGTTAGCCCTTTAAAAAAAAGAAAAATATTTTCAGAATCAAATCAGTCCCATGTTTTCCCCCTGTCTACCAGGTGCACATGAAGCATTATTTAATAAAAGGTAGCCGAAATCAAATTAAGCTTCCCTTATGTAAGCCCACAAGCCCAACCCTCTCAGGCTTCAGGGACACAGGACAGCCCCAAGCTCAGCACCACTCCCCCAAACACCTCTAGCTCTCCAGAGCACACCTGGGGAGGGAACTACAGTGCCAAAGGCTCCTGACAAAGTGGGGCTGCAACAGCTCTTGGAAGATGATGGAAACAGAAACATTTTCTCCCAAGTGGGGAAAATGCTGATCCAGGAGCAGCATTTAAAAGAACTGGAGGCTTGGATTCAAAAGTGCAAAGCAAGTATTGCAGAGATGACCATAATCAACATAAAAGGCCAGACTGCACCTAAGGAATAGAGTTTATGTGCTGCATCCAATAGAGAGTATATTTCTCCTATTTTTGCTCTGACACAGAGAGCACTTGGAGCACAATCCACCATGCCTCCACATCCTAGCTTCCATTCCTTCCACTCCAAATTCTCAGCAACGACTCACTATCTTCCACATGTCAAAGAGATCTTTGAGATTAAACATATCACCAAAAGTCGGGTGTGAGAGTTGGCCAATCTTTCTTGTGGGGGTTGTGATTTATTTGCTGTGTCACATCTCTCTGTGTGCCCTCATAGTGGGGAACTCTGCACAAGGGTCCATTTGTTTCTCCAACACAATCTGTTGGCAGCTCCGACTGTCAGCTTCCCACAAATGAGCTGGGTTATAAATGTACTCTAAAAGTCACCCAGATATTTATAGTCATTAAAAGCTATCTCAGACCTTCTCTTTTGACATCACTGGACAAATGCAGGATTATGCATTTAAAAATACAAAATATGTTAAATATTTATCAAAATGTTATTAGGGAATTTGAGAGAAGGTCCTCAACTGAAATCTCCTGAGGAATAATTAGCCACCAGACAAATCTTTTATATCTCTCATTGGAAAAAAGTCGATGGCCAAAAGTCAGCCCACAAAAATGATCAGGAGCATATTTCCTCACTCCAAATGGAGAAGAAAAACAACATGTTACTGCACCATCTTGTGCCTAGTCAAAGACATCTACATGTTCTTCTTTTAAGTCCTAGAAATCAGTAGCTTTGCTAGGGTTGTGCTCCTTTGGCTGGACCAAATTCTAGCATCCCATCTATGGTGACAAAAAACCCCAGAGGTAGTTTTATTGCTTATAATTTAGTAAAAAGCAATACGTAAATATTGATAGGAAATAGTTTCAGAGACAAGTTAATTGCTCTTCTTTTTAGTGATTCATGTAAAAGCATCAATACAGAAGCAGCCATTTGGCAAAAGTATTAGCAGCTGAATAATGTTCTTAGAGAAAATTACTAGCACTCTTCCAAATTCTCTACTTTAAAATCACATCATTGATGAAATACTTACAGTAGAAATAGGAGAAAAGCAAATCTCTTTGCAAAACAAAAGCCATGCCAAAAAAAAACCTCTTGAAAAACCCATTCATTATTATTTCTAACAGATCATTAAAGAAATTATTCCTTTATTTGCTTGCATTTCCATCAGTCACAAAAAATAAGGTATGGTAATGCTTTTTCATTGTTGTACTGACAGTTAAAAATTGTGTAAAAATTACAATGTTGGAGCTAATTTAGCTTTCTAGATGTCTCATTTCCAGAAGTGCAAAGTGGACAGATACTGCTTATTGGAACCCAGGCTGTTGGTTTAGCACATTTTTCTACATTGCCTATTTTTCCTTTTAGCCTAATACTGGAAGCAAAATGCCTCTAAATTTAATTTCCTCTATTTCAGTTTGAAGCCATTTCCCCTTGTCCTGTCACTCCAGTTCCTAAGGAATAGCCCCTCTTGGTTTCCCTTCAGCCCCTGCAGACCCTGGAAGGAGCTCTGAGCTCTCCACACAACCTTCTCCTCTCCAGGCTGAGCAGCCCCAGCTCTCCCAGCCTGGCTCCACATCCATTTCATTTATCCAGTTCATTTATCCACGGCCTGCTCTGGACTTGCTCCACATGTCCTTCTTACGTTAGGAGCACCAGAGCTGTGCGTTCTCACATAAGAATTAATGGGGTAGGTGATATAATTTCTAATACTCCCTTAAATGCCAAATGAAGTTACATCTCACACCACAATGTTCCTATTCAAGCCTTTATAAATTAATAATGAGGAATAAAGCACATAACAAAATAATTCCTTTTCAGGATATCTTTAAAATTCATATCCTGAATCAGCTGGGTTTGTTTCCAATAAGTAATTCAGAAAGGTGGGAACAATGGTGGTCTAATTTAACTTCCCAGCACATCACCAAGGGTTTCAGCATGTTTTTGAAGCACTTGCACTGTGCATGACAAATCAGTCAAATGGGGAAGCAGATGTCTAATGTATTCTTTTCACATAAGCCAAATACAAGTGGGTCACACTGTGTCAGATGGAGCACAACTGCTTGTCAGCCAGGTTGGCCACGAGATAATGGGTGTTGATTGACAGTATCAACGCGTTGTGTTGCACTAAATAGTTATTTAGTTGTTAGCATTGGGTGTTGGAAAATATGTTACTGGGTCACATATTCCCCTCACATGGGTCCTTCCTCACATAACCCCCTGGTTTCTGTATGTTCTGATGGTCTGTCCCACGGGTGCTCCCTCCCCTCGCCCCTCCCCAATGTTACCCCACTGGCCGTGGTCCTCCTTCCCCGCCCCCCTCACCTGGGGTAGAAAACCCCACTGCAGGTGGGGGACGCCCTCTTTGCTGCCTGGGTGGTCGGTGCCACCAGAAGTGTCCTGTCTCAAGCTGATAAAAGGGACACTCGTCCCCACGTGGCAAAGCGCGCTTCCCGTCTTTTACTTCGTCCATGCGAGTCCGTTTGGCCTGGAGCCCAGAGGAAGCCGGGTCGGACTAACATAAGGCTCAGAAACCAAACGGATTACTGCACACAAGGTCTTTGGAGATTATCAAGGAATTTGCCCAGCTGCAGCTGGTGCTTTTGTTTACAATGCCTGGTATTTGAATAGATGTTTATTAGTTGTATGACTCTTCTGGAGTGCAGTTATTGTTGCCAGAATGTGTTTGCATTTTATACGATTGATTGTACTTTGGTCATTGCTCTTCAGAGCCCCCTTTCAAATCTATATTTCTTTCGTCTGCAATGTATTAAGCTTGCAGTGCGAGATGCTAGGTTGCTCTTGGCACAGCAGACATTTTATTTCAAGGTTCACCTTTGAGCACAGAGTACTAAATTTATCATTCAATTTTTAAGGCTTAATTGAATACCCACTGAGGTTGACATAAAAAAAAATTCCTGTCTTTGATTCAGCTTTGGATGATGTTCCTGGTCTCATCCCTTATGCATGCAGCTTTCAGATTGATCCCAGACAGGCAGGGTTTTATCAAGTATTTGCCAAGGAGTCCATGTATTTCAGCAAATAGATTACTTGCCACGTATGGAGAGGCATGAATCACTTTCTGAATTATTTTTGTTCACTCTCACTGTTGCTTGATTTGTAACAGAATAGGAAAAATTTCTTCTTGGTAATGATCAGAGATTTTAATAGATGCGGAACAAGAAATCAGTCGCAGTAAGCCATAAGCAAATAATGAATATCCTTGTAGAAATACTTATTCTCTGAAGAATACACAGGTATTGATATGAAGGTCTGCATTCTCCAGAATTAATTAAGAAAATAAAATTCATTTATGTGAATTTATGGAACAGTCCAACAGTGATTGTGTTTGTGATCCATGTCTTATAAAATTCAGCTTCCATTTTATCAGTACATCTTTCTATTAATAGTAATAGAATTAAATGGAATTATGTTCATGTAATTAAATCCATAAAATACATGTAAAATTAATCCAGTAGAATAAATTTACAATAAAATATTACATAAACTTGTATTTATATTTAAAATATTCAACACTTGATTCCCAAAATCCTAGTAGAAAAAGACACTTCTTATTTGAAGAAAGAAATTAAGGAGAGCTTATTTGCTATGGTCAGGTAAAGAGGAAATACAGATAAAAAATAAATAAAATGGACTGTTTTGGCTACGGAATTAGCAGAGGCTTTGAGGATGACATTTTTAAAAAATGAACAATGCATTCTCCTCTGAGTTCAAAAGAGCAAATATTTTTGTTGGAAGTGTTTCTCAGATTGTTCCTCTCCTGGTACACAAAGTTTAGGACAAAATTCTTTCCTTCTGTGACCAGAAAGTATAAAATATCTTTAATGATCACAGTAGAATTGTATAAGTCTGATGAAGAATTAATATTCACCCCACCTGCTGTCATCACAAGTGGTAATTGCCATGTCTGAACTTGAATGTAGAAGCTGATTTTGCTGCAGGATATTTATATACATATGCTGGCTTAATGCCTAATTTGCAGTTTTGTTTCTGCGTCTCACTTGCGCGGGATATAAAACAATTATGGAAAGAGAAATTAACCAGATCTTCACTTGGACTAATCTAATAGGAAGTGTAACTGTGTAACTTTTTCTCCACATCTGTGAGGAGACACCTGAGTTGGGAAATGCCATTAGGAGGGATAGGGGCAGGGATGTCTGGAGGCAGAGTGCAAATGACCAGGTTGTAGGAAAGGAGGTATCCCACAGAAGGCAATCCTCTTTGAAATGCTGCAAAAGGTCTTGGAGAAATAAGAGGAGACCCACAGGTACACTGTAAGGAAGACTTTGCGTGGTTTAGAAGGGGTTAGAAAAAATATTTAAAATATTGATTTGATATGTTGAACACTCAAACTGGATAAGGGGAAATTTAGGTCAGATAGACAGAAATTCTTCCCTGCAAGGGTAGGGAGGCCCTGGCTCAGGGTGCTCAGAGAAGCTGTGGCTGCCACTGGATCCCTGGCAGTGTCCATGACCAGGCTGGACAGGGCTTGGAGCAGCCTGGGATAGTGGAAGATGTCCCTGCCATGGCAGGAGATGGCCTAAGTTGAACTTTAAGGTCCCAAACCCAAACCATGCTGTGAAACAGTGATTCTAATATAAGAATACCTTAATTCCGTAAGCATGGATTTGACAAATTAGAAGCTGAATTTTCATTGCCTGCATCTCTGAGCACTTTCTGAGTGCAGGTGGAGCACAAAATTTGTAACACAAAGTTATTGCGTATTTTCATTTGAAAAGCTGGCTCTGAGTAAAATTTCCATGATTCACATGGATTCTGATGAGGGCCCCTTTTCCCTGGTTGTGTAATACAAAGCTTTTAATGATTCATTAGGTGTCTCGAGTTTCCTGACCTGACCATTGGATATCTGAATACGCACTGTGGTTCAGTCAATAGGCAGCACCATGGAGCAAACCACAGAAAGCAAACAACAGGATTAAGAAGGTTGCTGTGCCTTCAGATCTGTAAAAAGGTTAATGTATTTGTCATAATGCAGTGTTCTGACAGAACTTTTGTTGGCATAACTTGAATTTAGCAAGTTAGAAGAGTTTACATCCGTCTTTCATTGAAACAGTGAGGTTATTTTTCACATTGCGCACTTTGCCTCAAAACTGCACATTAATATTCTGGGAGCATAAAATGAACCTTGCCAAGGGATGGAAGTTGGGTAGAACAATATTTTTTGTTTCAAAAGGTTATAAGTGTTTAGTGTCATTATGATCAGGTGGATTTATTGCATGACAAAAGTTCTAACATTTTTTTGTTATAATTTCCTGCTTCTTGGGGCAAGCCCAACCCTGCCAATATTTATATGAATTGAGCTGGTGTTGAAAAATTTGTTTTAAGTGAATGGTACTTTTAATGCTTAACAGAATTTCAAATTTCTTTTTCTTTCTCTTGACAAGTATTCAGGAATTCCCAGGAAGCAGACAATACAAATCAAAGAGTCTGGTTTGTGAAGCTCAATAAAAAATAACTTGGTTAGAGTTTTGCCTTGCTGCAAAGCAAATTATTGCAAACTTCAAAAATTATTATTTAGACTTTTGAAAATCCCAGTTAATTTTAATTGGCTGTGCTTGGTTTTAACTGAAAAGATGGAAACACATGTTCTGTGATTTCCAAATAAAATGATATCTTGTTCTATTTTAAGTAGAAAAAATTTGGGGGGTGGATAGGAGACTGAGGGTGAGTAGGATTAATTGTAAGGGCAGTCTCTTTTTCACTTCCTGTTTGGAAAGCATCCTGAATTTACACTCCCACTATGGTTCATGAAATGAGACTCAGACACAAAGTTTTTCATTCCAATATTCCTTGTTCTTTAATGACTATCTATACTGTTAGAAGATACTGACTATATAACTAAAGCAAAAGGAAATGACAAATGAAATAATGTAACACTAAAAATGTCAATATAAGGCAACTTGCTCTTACCTTTCTCAGCATTGATGCATATTGGCTTATCTGATTTTTAGTGCTGTGCGATGAACTTTATTATGGGAAACAATACATTAAAAATTAATTTTTACAGAAATGATAATGAGAATAAGAATTTATTACTAAACTTGGTCATACTTCCATAAAACTACCTTCTAGCATAACAACAATTGACAAAATTATAAAGTTGTAGTATATTGAAAGATGTTCTATGTATCTTCTGAGTGAGAAAATCATGGAACTATGGAATATCCTGAGTTGGAAGAGACCCCCAAGGATCATGGATCCAGCCCAGACCCCCCAATAATCCCGCCTGTCCCTCCTGGTGCCCAAAGGCTCCTGGAGCTCCGGCAGCCTCGGGGCCGTGCCCATTCCCTGTGGAGCCTGGGCAGTGCCAGCACCCTCTGGGGGAAGCAGAACCTTTCCCTGCTCTCCAGCCTGAGCCTTCCCTGGCCTAGCTCCAGCCCTTCACACATAATTTTCTTAGATTATTAGAGTAGATACTTTTATTGCCACTACAAGGACCACTGCTGAACACTGTTACACTGACTTGGTGTTTCTCTGAAGTGATAGTTTTTATACTATATGGTGTTTTTTTTAAATAAGGAAAAAGTTTAGCCTTTAGATTTTAAACCCACTACATACTCTTTGTCCTTTTCTTTACTTTACATTGAGATGTAACAAGGGGTTTCAGTCTAGCAGAGAGACATGATTTGATGCCAGGCTCTGCTGTTGTGAGATCCCGGTGGCCTTATTTTCTGAACCTAACCTGTCTTCTGTGCTCCAGGGAACAGTGGAAACCACCAAGGTTGTGCTTTAATAATATCCTTAGTGAAATGATAATATTAATAATACAATGATAAAGGCCCATGTGTTTTGCTTTGCCCTTTCTTGCATTCTTCAGTGTCAAAATTACATTCTTTCCCTTACCAGCACCTTCCTGTTTGCTTCTAACACGTTCTTTCAAAGTAAAGATAAAAATTGACTACAGGACCTATCAGACTTTGTTTTCATCTGCAAAAATGGAATATATTCTCAACTCCTGTCTCTCTCAGATGACACTTTCATAATGGCATTAAACCCAACACGCTCAACAAAGTATGTGACCTGCATGCCTGCATGTAAATAATCCAGTATGAATTAAGAATACAATTAACAGCTTGGAGCCTCTGCAAATTGAAAGTGTAAACTGTCTTCAGACCTTAACAAAACATTTGTAATGAATTGGGCCCTTGACTTTACTTTGAGGAGACATTTCTACATAAAAGAGAACGTTTATTTATAGCTACTCAGTGGAGCACAGTGAGGTGATGAGCTAAAATTCTGCTGAAGGGGAAGAAAGGTTTAATGACTTACTAAATATTTGAAACTAGTTTGGAAAAGAAGGGATTTTCTGTATAATTTTGTGGGTAGGAACAAGAAATTCAGTGGGTTTTGGTCTGGACCTCTGTCTCTGGTGAATGAAATTAAAACCAGTGTGCAAAATGATGTGCAATTGGTATAAAGAGCAGCTTTTATGAATTATGGATTTCTGTTGGACAAGAAAGTCTTTTTATCAGGTTCACATGTTAAGCAAGTGTTTTTGAAATCATCCATTTTGTCAAGAGAAGAAGAATAGTGAAGTTATTATGATCCAAAACCTATTCTTGGTTCAATAGGGGTATTTTATTCTTTCCCAATTCTGCCTTATTTTTCTGCCTGGGCCTTGCTGGAGAAGAAAGGAACAATCAGTCTTAGTCTTTCATGGAAACCTAAGGAACCTGAATTGTTGCTATGCCACAAAACATGACCCAAAAATTACAGCTGGGATACTTCTAACTACAGTTACTGCAAGGCAAATATTCCTTCAGCTTATTTAGAACTACATTGCCAATAAAACTGAAAGATTTCTAAAACATACTATCTCAATGTATCAGAAGGAAAAGTCTTGCTGATCCTTCACAAGAAGAAATATTTGCCAGCTCTCTCTTTAGGTCTAGAAAAGACTATTCTACTCACTTTGTTACAGCAAGATTTGAAATATCAGCCCCCATAGAAGATTTCCGTGGCATTGCCTGAAATAACTTTTTTTTCTTCTGCTGAAAAGTGACAAATGTAATGCTCTAGTAGAATATAATGGATTAGAGGACTTTTTTGTGTATTTAGAGACCAAGATATCCTTTCCTGTTGAGAGTTCCTGTTTAGACCATTTTCTAATGGAGGCACCCAACAAGTGGGAATGTAGACATTGTAAGCAGATGAGGTAGCGAAGTGCCCAAATATGCCCGTCTATGCACCTACATCTTCACATCGGCTCCTTCCAAAATCCTCTGTACGTTTTCAGAGAAGTAAATTCTTTATGGGAAAAAAACACCAATCAAACAAATTAGGAAAACGCCAAAAAAAGTCTCCGTGTAAGTGGGGAAAAAAAAATTCTGCTACAACAGCAAAGGATAAACCTAATGATGTATTTACTCACCTAAATAAATACTAAATGTACATGAAGAAAGTGCATAAATTATGTCATCATTAACATGCACAAAATTTTCTCCTTAGACTTTTAAGGTGAAAATAGGTACACTGGAGAATTCTGTGGGACTTTCAACCCCCCTTATCAGTTAAAGGGTGTCCTGAAGGTTCTTTCTGAGATAAAAGAACTTTTGCACAGAGGTTTGTGTTGTCCAGCTTTTTATGATTTAGTTTAGTACAAGCTAGTGTCTCTGCTTTTCCAGATTAGATATTAGCATGAAATTCTTTCTGACACACAATTTTCTTTTCACTGAAGAATTTAATATACTTTTAATCTACTGTTTTCTAAACAGAAGTGTCATTTAATTAGAGCTGTTGAATTCTACATGACCTTGGCTTCACTTTTCCTAAACATTATATGCACTTTTTGTAATAATCTTCAAAATGTTCTTAATAGAACACTGCAATCTGAGTAACAATATAACATCCTTTGGTTTATATTTGTGTTTATATTTACTGCAAATATTTTGCAGTCATGCTTTTGCACACTATAATGCTTTTACTCGAGTTGAGCTCTATGTGAAGAGTCTTGGGTTGCTTCTCTACTAGCAAAATACAATCATAAGAAGTAGGATTCAAACAGAGCTTCATTACATAACGTAGCAAATTTATTCCTTCTGCAGTGTCAGCCATAATCACACATTCCTGGCAGGTGTTTGCACATGTTCTGTACCAAAGAATGCACATGATCTCTTCAGGTTGTGTGGTCTGGTACTGCACTGAAAACTGCACTGTCAGAAACCTTCTCTATCACTTCAGTATCAGAAAATTTATTGGTGTTTAAAACCAAACTGTAGTGGTTTTGGTTTGCTAATTTGAGATTTCCCAGCCGATGCACCAGTGAGTGTGGTGGGTTCAGTGCTGGCCAATCACCAGTGCACTCACTAGGACACACTCACCCATTTCCTGCTGCGACGCGGGACCAGGAGAAAGGCAAAACAGGCTCTAAACTTTAAAAGAAAGAGTAATAAGAATCAGAACAAAATCTTCAGAACACTTCTCCTCCCCCCACAACCTTTTCTTTACCAATGACAATGTAAAGAAACAAAACCTAAAATTTCAGTCAGTTTACCAATTTTAGAACAGTCTTTCTTCAGTTCACTTAGGGAGAGAAGTCCCTCTTGTTAATGTTATGGAGACATCTCCACAAGAAAACAGTTCTCTCACGTCTTTCTTCACAAATAGCAGCCGCCAGGGGAAATCTGTAATTGTGAAATTCCTCCCATTTTTCACAAGCATTTCCCACAGCTGTCTTTATGGGCCATGTCAACTTCTGGGGTACTCTTTTAATGATGCGCAGTTCAAAGGCAAAGGTTGTCATTACCTCTCTCTAAAATCATCTCTGGAAACAGAGATTTTCTTCTTCTCTCCCTCGGAGCATAGGGTCCTCACTCTTTTCTCTGTTCCTCTCTGCTCAAACTTCTCATAGATTACAACTACTTTATCATCTGCTTACTTTGGCATGCAGGCCTTTTCTCAATATCAATTTGAACCCTTCATCTCCCCATGCTTTCATGTGTTACAGGGAAACAGAGTCTGATGGCATCAATTACATCATTCTACATAGATTTACAAGAGGATTTCAGCCCTAAGATTAAGGCATCTCCTCATCCCTCGCATCTGGGACTTGACTTTTCCTTCATTGGCCTGGGTATCTTCATTTTGCTCCTGTGAAAAATGTGTATTATATGATTGGCTTTTCACAAATATTAAAATTAATATTGTATGCATTATGTTAGAAAGTTATGCTGCATTAACTTTTTAAGTAGTATGTTAAATATAGTTTTAGGTTATAACAGAATGTTAAAATAGAAACTATACAATGTGAGATTTTTTTTAACTAGCTATGAGATAATAAAGAAATTCTTCGCACAGAGATAACCACAACAATCCCCAAGAAAAGAAATATTGCCTCCTTGTTCTGGTTTAGGGCAAGTTTGGGAGAAAATCTCCAAAGGGGGCCCCTCCAGAAAGCAAACCCACACAGCCCCTCTCTCCAACCAGATCGGGAAGGATTTCTCGGAGAGAAGTGGAAAGAACCTGTTTATTTAACAGGCACAGCATCCCCCAGCACACAAAATGAACAATACCGGGTGACAACACTCTGTCACCACTCTGAAAAAAGATGACCAAATTCAGAAAGTCTCTCTGTGACTGGTGGCTCTGTTATCAGTCCTTCCGTCGGGGCAGCTGCTGCAGCCACAGGATGTAAACTCTCGGTGTTCCCAGGTCCCAGTCCAGAGCAGGTTCGAGTGGTTCCAACAGAGGAAAAGGAAAAACAGTCCAGGGAAAAATTTGGACTGCTTAGCTAAACTAACTAATGACCAGAAGCATAAAGCAAGAGCAAAGCAGAAGTAAGAGCAAAGCAGAAAGCAAAGCCAAAAGCAAAAGCCACACTATGTACATCTCTGTGCCAGCTGTGGGGGAGCAGCTGATAACAAAACAAAACATTAACTCTTCAGAGCCAGTCTTGAAGGCACAGAACATAATATCCAGCAGAAACAGAACACACGAATGGGGATACAAGCATCATAACGTCACCCTAGGACACTCCTTTATCGGAAAAGACAAACTTTCTTCCACGTCCTTTTCGTCTTTGAGGCACCACCAGGATTAAGGAGGAGAACTTGACAATAACCAGAGAACACCCTTTGTCTGAAAAGAATTTATGCATAATGTATGAGATGTATGAATATACATTAGGCTATTGCTGTTAAGAGTTAATCCTTTGTTAGAAAGCCATGCTTTTCAAGAGGAAAGCATCCAAATGTTTGTAATTCTTTGCTTTTGTTGTCCTTTATTGTCCTAACTCTGATTGCCCAAATTCTTATTGGTCTAATTTGTATTACTATTTTAATAAACATTTTATTACTATTAAACTTTTAAAATTTTAAAACAAGTGATTGGTGTTTTTCACACTCCTCTACACTGCCGACATTTTGTTCCTTTCTCTCCCTCGAGGGAGGATTGAAGCACTGAAAGAGTCAACACCTTGCCCAAGGCCAGCAAATGGTCACCTGACCCGGGCTGGCTGATGCTTGTGGCAGGAGCTGTGGCTGGGGCTGTGTCAGGATCGGCTGCATGGCTGGTCTTTGGTTTTCTCTGCATTCAATTCCAGCCGCAGGGCCACTTTCTGCACAGGCTACAGGGCCACCTCTGGCCCCAGCCGCTGATCCCGTGCGGGGGCCGCACTGGGGGAAGGCACCTGGCGGCAAGACGGTGCCAGCACCTGCCTCGGCCAGGGCACCCAAGCCTCCCCGCTGGCAGCTGCTGCCGGGCCGGGCCTTGTTACCTGTTCCCAGGCTGGAAGGAAAGGAGGAAGTTCCCGGATTTCTCTTGTCTTTTAACATCTGTTTTTCACAGAGGCGTGCACAGCTTTCCAGTGGCTGGAAGCTTTTGCATCACTTCTGTAAATGCATCCCATGCAAAACCAGGATACAAACAACCCCAAATTTCTTGTTGCGCCTTGTTTTTTGCTTTTTTCTTTTTTTCACCCATAAGTGCTGGAAAAGTGCGTGATCTTCTCCTCCATATCATTGGTCAGTTCTTCTTTTATACAGTCAAAACCATAGTAAGGTGCTATGATAGCCACAAAACTGCAAAATGGAAGCATCACTTCAAACTCTGTATGAAATTGAGAGGAATAGTGGATTTGTCTTTACAAACAAGCTGTGGGTCTGCTGGTAGATAAAACTAGCACTGGGAGATAAAAGAAACAATGGGAAGGATTTCACTGATGAATGGAAAAAGACACTTGCCTTTACAAATAAACTTCAGGTTTGCTGATAAACAAAATTAGACGTTGAAAGATGCAAGAAACAATGAGGAAGAAAAACCCCTAAATTCAGTAAGAATTAAAAATTAAAAGGGAGGGTTATACATTAGAGGGCAATCTTTGGTATCAGGCATGTCGGGAAGTCTGTACCTCTCAAATACCTCAGCCAATGGGGAAAGAGAGAAGGGAAATGTGGCCGGGAAATTAGGATAAAAAGGAGGCTGCCATCCTCCAAAAATTCGAGAGATCCCAAGGGAATGCCCCATGGCCTCTCCCTTTATTCGAATAAAGCCAGAAAGGACTCCTCTGTCTCCTTTTTGGACATAAACCTCTGGTGTTTGTAGATTAGTTTTCCTAACAAAATGACAGAAGTAATTCTTTTATAGATTGTCCATTCCTTGTTGTGGATCCCCAGGACTGGTACCTGTTCTCTTCCTTACCCTTCTCCCTCAGCCATTTGTGCTAAGCTCACTCTGTGTCTCTTCTGTCCCTTTTCTTCCCCGCTGCCCAGCCTCTGTTTCCCACAATCAGCAGATCTCCTTCCTCCTTGTTTGTTGTTTCTCTGGGGTCACTGATTAAATAAATCCCACAAAAGTGGTCTGGTATTGATCTTTAGAGTACGCTGTTAGTGTTTTCCCTCTGCTCCGAAGTGAATTATTTTATAAGCACTTGTCTTTAGAAACTGAGCTGGTCCATTATCCACAGCAGCAGCTCAGCAGTGCTCATATTGTAATTGTTCTCCTTACACACACCATTGTATCAGATTGCTCCAAGAGCAAGTGAAACATGCCTGTGACTTCCTCACTCTAAGTGCTTTTGTCCTTGTTGTGGGACCCAGAGAAAAGTCCCCCCTCAAACAAATCCTTGAAGTCACTGCTCTGGGCTTTCTTCGTGGGTTTTGTTTTAAATTCAGAATAAGAAAAATAAGCATTTGTAGCTTTTACTTTGCATTGCTTGAAGTTTTCTTTCTTTTTATTGCAAGTGGTATTTTGCTTAATGCAAAGGAAGAAAATTAAACAGGTTTGTTTATTCATTCTTCAAAAGAGTGACGAAAATCTCAGGTGAGGAGTAGGAGTTTCCCTGTACATCTTTTCTTCAGTATACTAGCTTAGAGGCAGTAGGGAGGAAAGAAAAGTTATTGATGGGGAATTTGTCCTGAAAAAGCACCTTTTTGGGATGTAATGCTTCTGCCCATAGGAGAAGGAATAGAAAGCCTCTAAAAATTCGTATTCATGACTTGAGGAGACTCAGGTTGGGTGTTCACAATAGTCGTGGCGGTGTATT
The DNA here is from genome assembly GCA_034509185.1 of Euphonia xanthogaster. Taxonomy (NCBI): domain Eukaryota; kingdom Metazoa; phylum Chordata; class Aves; order Passeriformes; family Fringillidae; genus Euphonia; species Euphonia xanthogaster. The sequence continues at coordinate 90,280 of JAYDZK010000028.1, forward strand.
ATGTTTGTGTAATGCAGCTGTAAGTGTAGGCTCTGTTTAGGTGAAAACACTGCAGCTTAATATCTGATAATCTGCCCCCTATAATTCCTTAATCAATCAAAGAGCATAATTGAGCCTGACATTTTCAAAATACAATCAGGCAACTGCTGAAACAAAGAGAATAAACAAAATGCTCTTCAACCAGTCCCACTTCAATACAGGCACAGGTGTGAATCATATTTCAAGGGAAAAAATTGCTTTTTGATTCATCTTAAAGTGTAGTCTAAATTTTTTTGTGTTACTGATAACTAAATGATATTCCAGTTTGAGATCTCTTGATAATTTTTAGGAAGTGTTGTTCTTACTTTCTGAAATCAAGCTATTTTTCTAGTGGAAAAAGGATTTGGCTTCAAACGTGTGTTGCTCAGTAAACAGAATATTCTGGTCATATATTTGATTATATGGTTGTTCCGTGGTTGTTTTATAGCTCTGTAATGAGCTGAATTACAATAAACAGACTGGGAAGCAAAAAATTGGATGCCAGTATGTTATTGTTTGTTGAGCATTAACATTGCTAAAACAATTTAACAGTGCAAATTAAGTTTATTAAAAGATAAAGAGTAGTATAGAGAAGAAAATAATAGTCTTAAATTATTTTCTACAGCCAGCTTTCTGTGATCCTTTTCTTTCACTGCAATTGACTCTGTGAAATGAAGACATTTTCTGTGTATGTATATTTCTACTTTACCAAGCCAAATCATATTACATATAGCAGAATGCAGTTAAATGAGAGTTAAATTACTCTCAAATGACAAGGAAATTTTTGGCTATGTAATGTGTTGTGGGACTAATGTGCTCTTCTAAGTCAGACTGGTCAGGAAAAAAGGAATTAAAATAAAAATCTGGGCTTGTAAAATAGAAATGTGATTTCCAAAGAGGTCTCTTCTAGGACAATCTGGGAGAGGGTCTGGTTGGCAGGATTTGGACGAGGGATGCTCTAATGGAAACAATCTGAATTGAATTTAAAAAAGGTTGATGGTCAGAATTTCTAAGTCCTGGTGTTCCTTGTGCTCTGTCCTGGTTCCAGGCTGCTCCCACAGCTCCTCAATCCCCATGGCCTCACTGGGCTCTGGGCAGAGCCCTGACATGGCCATGTGTGGGCTGTGAGCAGGGCTTGGGAAAACTCCAGGGTTCTGACAAGTTGACGAAATCAAGTTTTATAATTGAAATCACAGATGGGAAATCATGACTCTCTTTAGTTTAAAACTGCCAAATTTAAATGGCATTTCATGGGACCCGCAAAACACATTTGTTCAACAACCGCAAAATTACTTTTAAAACAGAGTCCAAAGTTTTGTTGGAAACATTCAGTTTTAAAAATCATACTGGATAAAATAAAATTTATTCATTCTATGATGAGAAGCATTCGGTGGCTTTCATCAGAACTGTTACACTTCCCAGACTCCTACTTGAATTTTTATTCTTCTCAGCACAAGTTTGCTGTCTTAGGCCTCCTAAGGCAGGTGAGTATTAAGAAAAGACTCCATTGGAGATGCACTGCTTTGCAGAATTTTCCTATTACATTTCAGGAGAGCTGGAGGAAGTCCCAGTCCAGGAAGGGTGATTGGGAAGCAAGTGCAGAGATGTCTGAAGGAGCTGGTCAATGATGTGTCCCTGCTGGGAAGACAGAGGTTGTGCAGCATCTGTGGAGAGAGGAGACAGATAAGAGAGCAGGCACACCTTAGGGTTTGCCTTGGAAGAACTGATTCCCAATGATGAAGTGGGAAAAGGGAGATCAGGAGAATTACTGAAGGAGAAGCAGTGATGCAAGCCAACAAGGCAGAAATTTGGCGTGAGCCTGGAGATCATATTCTGTCTTGTTTGAGGGTGTTGTTAAGGAATTCAGCAGAATGGGAAATTTAAAACAAAGGAACAAACAAGATGATTACTGAGCATTTTCACCCTAGAAATTTTGCTGTGAGCAGGCATTGAAACTGAGTCAATCCCTGGTTCTTTAGGAAGAGTCAGGGATGGATCAGGTAATACAGTCTTAGGTACTGAATTTCAGTGATAAGGACAGCAATGACACTGGAGACTGGTAAAGTCTGGAGGGGAGAGAAGTCTGGGTTTCCTCTGGAGATCACCTCTGCTTGTGTTTAAGCTGGTGGAAAGGTGTGCCAGAGCAGAATACAACGTATCTACACAATAAATAATTTTGTATCTTTCTGCTGTTAATATATCAATATTTATATTTCTTATGAAAGAAATATGGATATTCTTTTCCTTGGTATGATCATTAAATTTCATAAGGTTGGTCACTGATTAACAAAATACAGGACCATGAATCAATAATACACATCTAATCTAGCTGCTTCTGATAAAAATCAAGAGTTACCATTTGATGTTTCATGAGCTGGAATAGCTACATATATTTATTTTTATATAAATTATAAAATCACAGAATGGTTTGTGTTGGAAGGGATCTTAAAGCTCATCTGGTCCCACCCCTGCCATGGGCAGGGACACCTTCCACTATCCCAGGCTGCTCCCAGCCCCAGTGTCCAGCCTGGCCTGGGGCACTGCCAGGGATCCAGGGGCAGCCCCAGCTGCTC
>JAYDZK010000028.1:111502-121542 GCA_034509185.1 Euphonia xanthogaster
GTATTCAATAATTTGGCAGGACTTGTAAAATAGTGTTTCTTTTTACTAGGCTCTAATCTGACTCTGTTTCTTTCATCTATTTATTCTCCCACTGTTTGGCGAGTTCATGATAAATCAAAACAGAGGGCAGAACAGATGCTGGCTAGTCAAAATGGTTTTTCTGCCTTACAGTTTTGAGAATCTCTTTTAAACTTTGTAATCAGCATTTATCCAGATAATTGGGTCAGGATAGTGTTTGCATTGTTTTTCACCTCAATACTTCACATGAGCAATTGTTTGACCAAAAAAGGTATTAAGGCCAGGTTAACTTGTTTTTCTTGTTTGGGTTTAGATTTTTTACCGTATCATGAATGCTTCAGTTGACTGTTAGAACATTACTTCAACACAAGATACTTTTTGGATATTGTTTGTATTCCTGTGCAAAATTTTTTTTCTTCTTTTGTTGCTTGATTCTTGTTTTTTGTAAATCTCTGCTACTTTTCCTTGATAGTATTTTATTGCTGGTTTCTACACTTCTGTAATTTTAGAAGTCATGTAACTTTATTTCTTCTTTACACTGTATTTTGGTTCACCTAGCTTCATATTCATGGAGACTTTATTTGCAAGAACTTCTAGTTTTATTTAATCTGGTGCACAAAGCATTCTCGTGAACACCAATTATTGCAAGATCAGATCTTCTTGTTAAACATCCTGCCTTCCTTAATACCAAGAGAGAAGGAAGGAGACAGCAAAGGATGTAATTCCAGGGAGCTCGAAGGGAATGTGGCATGATCTGAATTAGCTGATCACTTCCAGTTTAGATAAACCAACCCAGTCCCTGGAAATCCCAGCATATCTAGTCTGCTTCCCTTTATTGCTACATTTATCTCAAAAACTACTGGCGATTTCTTGACACAATCCAGGCTAAAGAGCCTACTTTGCTGAGGGCTCTTTCTCTCTGCTTTCACTTGAGTTTCCTCTCAATTACCAGCCAGTGTTGGAGCACTTCTAAGGCTGTCATCACTCAGATCTCTTCGAAGCCTCCCAGATGCAGACTGTGCATTGTGCTCTGTCCCTGCTCTATAAATACAGCACAAAATAAAAGTTTAAGACTCAAAGAATGAAAGGGGGATTACATGTTTTGTATGGGAGATGGCAAACTAAACATAGCAGCAACCTTCCTGAGGACACTACAAGTCGTTAAGGCAACCACTAAAAATAGCTTTTAAAAAGACCTGAGCTTTTCACAGAGAGGGAAGGGATGTTTGTTTTCAAAGAAAGAAAATTCCAGTGTGTTGAATTAATTTCTCACCCATGCTGAGAATGGGAGATCAGCACAAGGTAGGCAGAAGGAGAAAGAAAATGCTTGAAAACTGCATTGTGTTGTGGAGCCTGAAACTGGTTCATGCAACAGTAGAGGATTCTTCCAAATTTATTCAGAGTAAGGGGCTCTGATGGGTTGTGGCTGAAAGCAGGGAGAGCAAGAACACATAACCCAGCTGAGGCACCAACTGAGTTGCTCTTTGTCCAGGTTCTTTAGTCTTTGGTTAAGTTGACAGTACCTCCAGAGCTGAAGCCTTTGGAAAATTTGGCAACTGTTTTACTAATTCCTTCATCTAGGAGTTAAAAGCCCTCCTTGAGGGAAATTGTAATTAATAGTGCCTTGATATCCAAAGGCATGGGCATGATTTAGGATTTACTGTGCCAGTCAGAATGTGTGGCATCAGTGTATCTGCACTGAAATTGGGCCGTGTCAAATACCAGTTAGTTATTGATATATTTAATGTATCATTCCACTTAGATAAAGAGGGAAGATAGCTTTCTTAGGCACTGTTTTTCCTGTTAAAAATTAGGAAAAAAGAGCAACCTAAGTGTGTCCTGGTAACTGGTAGGCAAACTTAGAAAAGAAAATGAGAACCAGAATGAACTAATGGAAAAAAACTTTGACTTTTATTTAGCTTTTAGAAGAGAGAGAAAAGCCATTAAATCAATCAAGGAGATTGATCTGAAAATTAATCAGAAAATAGAAGTTTACTAAATCAGCTAATTATTCTAAAAATATATGTTATGTGGTAAACATTGTTAAATGAACATATATTCCTGGTTTAATTGCAGTGAAGTTATTTCAGCATCCAGCACACCATTAATTTGGGGACATGAATAACCTCAACATAATAAAGCTCATTGCAATATTCTTTAGCTGCTCCTATTTCCATAAAATCCATCTTTTGCAGTCAAAGGAGTGACCTTGTTGCCAGGGGAATTCACGGGACAGGGAGAAAACAGTGAGAGCCATAGATAATTTACTCTAATTCTAAGCCTGCTCAAATCAAAGGCAATTTTCCTCTTTACTTCAGTGAACTTAGGACCCACAAGGATTTTAAGAATCCTGATGATATTTTTGAGGGCATATGCTGTTTTCAGTCTCACTTTCTATGAGAAGGCTTTTCTGAACTTGAGCTCTGTAGCTGCATCTGCATGTTTCCATCAGACTTATGAGTCATGAAGATCTGAGAAGCAATATGTTAATAAAAATCAGATTTTTTTCTTTAACAGAATTCACATAGAAGCCTTATTATCTACAGACATGCAAAGGCAAAATGTGCTCCCAAAGAATGAAAAAACCCAATATCCCTTAAAGTTAATTTAGGCTTACACATTTCATGAAATAGAAAAAAAATCTGTAACAGCAAGCGTTCTAAAATTACTTTGATTCTAATTAAATATATATGATGTAGCTCTCTGGAGATGCCACTAAGCTGAGACAGATTCACATTTCTTCCACTTGGGGAACAGACCCACAAGTTGAGGAACTGGGTCAGTGCCTGCAGCTGATGGGATGTGACTGCAACAGAAGCTGTGCTGCAAAGGGTGCCAGGACACAGCCCTGCCAGGAAGGGCTCCATGCTCTCAGCTCAAAGTGCAGGTCTCCAAAGCATTTGTAATTATGGGAACTTCTTCATTTTAATGTTCTTTAAAGGAATGGAGGACAGGGAGAATTTGTGGAGAGTTGATTCAGCTGACAAACAGCTAGAGGAGAAAGAAATTACTCTTCCTGGCAGGCTCTGCCTGAGTCCTCTAGTCCTTTACAATCCCTGTTGTACATTCCTAAAGTCCCTTCTAGATAGAAATCTCCAGTACAACTTACTTGGCTCTATAAAGCATGAACTGTTTTCCCTCTTCACTTATTACTTAAAATAAATTGCTTGAAAAATGAAAACGTATACAAATACAGTTTACTTCTGAAATATTTAAAGCAGCAACTTCTAAGGGCTAGAATTATGTTAAAGTTGATGTTTATTTAGGAAATTATATGACCTGCAGTGTAAGTCACTGTGAGCAAAGTCAGAAAACAAGACTCTAAGCTTGCAGTATATATCCTTAGACCCATAAAAGGAGGTAAAAAGAACCCTCAATTTTTATTTCTGAAAATTAAATATATCTAGTCCAGTATATGTCAAAGTTATTCTAATTTATCACTGAGGGGACTTAGAGGCAGTGTTTCCATGTAATAATTCATCCCTGTCCTTCATACTTACTGATCAGGTTTCTTTGTATCAGCCACTTCTTCTGGTGAATAAAAGATTTCTTAACACGTTAAGGCTGAGAATTTGCATCTAGATCCCAATGCTAACAGCAGTGTGCTGGTTTGCAATATGAGTCTTATCACTGCATTTCTTTAGTTTCCAGGAATTGCATTTGGAATTCATGGAGTTGGAATGTTTTGATCCACTCTTGGTTGATTTTCTGAATGAGAGAGCCTTTCGACAACGTTCTCAGGAATGCACAGGGTAGGAATGTTGGTGTGTCTGTGTAGGGCCAGGAGCTGAACTGGATGATCCTGGTGGGTCCCTTCCAGCTCAGAACATTCTAGCAGTACTTTGCTAACACCCAAGGAGGACGTAGCTTTTAAATTCTGGCAGCAGCATCCTGCTGATGTCACTGGGCTTCTCTGAGGGATTCTTTGACAACAGAACAGTCACACAACAAGGGTTTGTTTATTGAGCAATAGTGAACCACAATCAAGCAAACCTTGGAGAGAAGCACAGTAGAAGCAATATTTCAAGATCTAAAAGTTAGATGTGCTAAAAGTTGCCTTCAAAATCATATTTTAATAGCATGCAAAAGGAGAAGGAAAAAAAGGGGGATGTGTGAAAGTTCTTCTGTCCTCAAGTGTGGGGGCTGTGTGTGTGTGCAGAGATAAAGCATTTCCAGATGAGCTAATTATTTTCTTTTTCCCTTCTTGCAGTTAATATTTTGCCTAAATTCATATTTAATCAGGAGTTCTTATGTCCACATGGTGATAAATAGCAGGTTGTTCAACACACAGAGCAACTTTGCCCTAATGAAAACAGACGTTAACAGAAATAGGGAAATCTCTCAACTGCAGCAAATGTGCTCCTTCCTAATCAGTCTCTCATCTACAAAATACACTCATGCATTAGAAAAAGTTCATAAAGTGAGAGTTGGAAGGCATCAATAATAATGTATTTTAGCTGCCAAATTCACTGCAGAGTATCATGCACAGTTGTTATTTGAGATCATTAAGCCCAGCCATAATCTGTGCGGATGCCAGAGCAATCAGAGCACTGTATTTCACCAGGACCACTTCTGAAATCTGTCATATTAACTCAGCTGTTGCAAAGATGTCTCAGGTCTTCCCCCTGCAGAAACAGACTCTTGATGTGTAGGGCTTTTAAGCTATTTTTTAATATCCTGATTCTGTGGGATGGTTCATACCACATATTAATAGCAGTGGATTTAATGGTCAAAGTGGAATTGGATTTGTGTTAGGCAACCCTCTGAATTGCTTGCAGGATGAATCCGAAGCACATTGGCTTGTAGGAATATTCTCCTCACAGCACCTGCTTGATGTTTTCATTTGCAGTTCTTGAAGACAGTGCCAGAGATAAGTGGCAATGAGCTACTCATAGACAAAACATAATAATAATAATAATAAAAGTTGAAACAAGCATTACCTAAGCCACAAATTGCACAGTACTTATCTTTTGTGTTTTGATACTGGAAGGTGACTTTTCCCACTCTAATCCACTTAGAGTTGCTATTAATATGGCTTCTGCATTTGAAAGCAAAGATTACGTTTATTGACACACATTTCAGCACTGACAAGGGTGTTTAAGATGGAAATTACGTCAGATGCCCACCAAAGGGTTAAGAAACTGAGTCTTTCTGAATATTTTGAAATTAAACCATCTGCTCTGCTTAGAAGTCCACGCAAGATCCTTTGCTATCTAAAGCCAGCATCTGTTGGAAGTGTGCTGTATCTATAGTGAAATCTAGGGCTTAGGGGAACAGTAGCTGCTCTTTCAGCCCTTAGATCTATAACATTTGCTAAGATACCTCATGGCTTATGGAGTGGAGAAGCATCTCTCTCCTACACACTTGCCTGGGCTTTGAAACAAAAATAAATTTCACTCTGAGTGAAAGAATTGAATAAATCCTGCCTTGATGAATCCTTGCCTAAAATAGGGCCTAAATCTTCACTCAACTCATCCTTCCTAATGTTCAGTATTTCCCATTCTCCAAGGAGGGAAAGGTAATTTGTCTCTTGTGGCGCTCCCTTTGCCTTTCTTTCCCCCTTCTGTCTGTGACTAGGCTATTGCTTCCCTTGCTCCCAGCCTCACATTTGTCCCTGTTTGTTGTCCCTGGGAAGTGGGGATCTGTGGGAGATGCACCATCTGAAAGTACCAGCAGATTGTTTTTCCCTCATAGCACGTCTCGCTGCAGCTTCTGCCAGTCGATGTTTCCAGATGACAAGTGCCTCCCAAAGTGAGCCCTTCTTCTCCCAAGGCATAAGGATAAAAGGAAATCCTCCCCAAGTCCTGCCTGTGCTCCAGCACTTCCTTCTGGCAGTAATTTTGGGAAGTAGAACAGCTCCATGCTCAGGAATTCTGACTCTTACCTTGAGCAGCTGATGAAAGGAGATCCCATTTTGTTTAGCTTCTGGTAGGAAATTAATATCCTACTATCCTTCTCTGGGGAAAGAGGAGGAAAAGACCTGTTGGATCTCTTTCTGAAATCAGTTTCTAGGAGCCATAAGTGGAGGAAACAAAACAATCAATTTTTATTTCTGAAAAAAGAAAATCTTTAGACCAGTCATCATTATTACTTATCAGTTCTGTATTGTTTTTTGCATTTTTTTCTGAGGAAAAAGTCAGTTGAACTTATCTCTGAAATGGAGTAATCACTTGGGCTTTTTTTTCTCCTTATATTATGTGTAAACTCTGTCTGTTTGTGGGGAGTTGGCAGCTGGAATTGAACTTGTTCTGGACATTACTCAGTGGCCATGAGGTGATCAGTAATAAAAACAGGACAAATTATTCTCATTCTTGCCTGTCTAAAGTTTGTCCAAATATGAGAACTTCCTTGAGAAAGCAGTGCATGATCATGATCTGCATTAAGAGTTATGAGAGTGTGGATGAGGGAGACAATGGAAAAGGTCTTATTAAAATTCTTCCTCACGGGGGAATGTATGCCCAGTTGTTTTTATCAAAGCAGCATAATCAGTGCATACAGCTGAGTAAATAGTGATTGTGAAAAGAGGGAATCTTCATTGCGGTGTATTAATTCTCAAGCTTAGCATAAAGTGTTTATTTTAATTTATTAATATTTTAATATAAAATATAAATACCTATATTTCAAGCATTAGGGGAAAGCAACACTGTAGTATGGTAGAGCTGGATCAACCTTTTAGTTCAGGTGTTGGTGGTTTTGTCAGTGTTGTGAGTAATTAATTTTTTGGAGATAAAAAAACTGGTGAGACAACCCTTGCCCTCATTTTCCTTTAAGAAAAAAGGAAAAAAATCCTTTGGAGGACATTTGGTTAGCTGATGTGGCTTGGAGCTAAATGTTTGCACAATGCAAGGTTAGCAACAAGTCATAAATCATAAATCAGCAGTAACAGTAGGTGTGGAAGTTAAGGGATTTACATGACTCCATTTTAATGTATTTTTAAATACAGAAAGATGCTCTCCTTACTCCTTTATTTGCTTTTAGTCCCCTTAATACTTATTAGTCATTCTTTTTCTCCTGAACAAAAAGGAATTTAATAATTTTCACAGAGGTTTCAGAGGGAACAGCTGCATTAACCTCAGAATGTGGGTTCATCTGGAATTTTAAATACAGCATTGTACAAGCTGATATTTTTAGTACATTGTGCAGTATTTATGTAGTGAAGAAACAAATTAATATCATGGAAAGTGGTTAATTTGGGGGGAAGTAGGATCTTGGCAAGAGGCTTGTATCAGGTCAGAAAATTTATTCAGACAGATCAGTGTACTTAAAAATCCAAAACTAAAAATGGGATAAATAAGGATGTCATCCTAATTAGGATGGTTATTAGCTTTTAGAGCTGAACATGAGAAGTTTACTGCAGAACATATTCTAGCATGTTTAATTAAAACCTCATAAAGTTTTCCTAAAGTCCTAATTAACTTGAATTAAATGAAATCTGGAGATTTTTAAAGAAACCCAGAGCTTAAATCAATACAAGATCATCCTAAAACAGCTTAGAATTTTGGGGTTAAATGAATGTGTAACACAGACAAGGTCAAACAATGACTATTTTCAGTGTGTGCTGTGAAATTGCAGTGTTCTCGTGATGTACTTGCAGTATCATTTCCAAAGCTCCCTCCTACAATCACAAGGGGGAAGCTGTGGTTGTGAATGACAGGGATGTGTCCTGAGCAGAAACAGTCTCACTAAAAACCCCTCCTCAAACCTGAGGCTGCCTCACTAGCAAGGGCAGCTTGTGTGGAACATTTCCCTTCCTTTTCACCCGAGGAAAGCTGTCTGCCATGAAAGAACTTAAACAAAATACACATTGCACCTAACTGAAAGCTTTCAGGTGAAGTAATATTTGTAATTTAAAAGATAGAAAAATTTTGAGATTATTTTTATGATTGGTTTCAAAATTTCCAACAAAATTAAAACTCCAAGGTCCTACTGAACTGAAAATCAAAGAAATATTTTTTACTTTAAAAAAATATTAAAATATTTACCAATTTTCTTGTAGCAGAGCTACTATTGATTGTTTTTTTTGTAAGAAAGTACACTCAATGCCAAAAATATTCTAAAAAGCTGTGGGGTTGTGGTCATCTTACTCCTTATACCTTCTCCCACTTACTAAAAAATTTACCTCTAAAATGCTGAGTTTATTTCCCATTCTTTGCTGCACAGGTGACTGATGACCATTTTTTTGTAGGCCATGGAAGTATTTTTTTCTTTTTGTGAGGAGGTGAATTTCTTTAAAGCACCCCAAGACAAAAGCAGATGAAGCAAATGTGAGAATTAAAGCTTTGGAAGTACTGCTGCAGTTTTTCAAATCAGGAGAAACACACTAAGAATAGGTATAGCTGGGCTCCCCTTCTGCGAGTTTTATCACAAACAGAACTATTTTGTTTCTGTGGATTAAGCTTCCAATTTCAGTCTTGTGGCTCTGCCTCATGGCAGTTTAATATGTTATGGACATGAAGGCTCTTGCATATCTGTGAGAGGTGAAAAAAAAGCAAATACTTTCAGTAAAAGCTCATTCATAATTCTAGAGACCTGAGCAGAGACTGCTAAATTAATAACAAACTTATTAGGAAAAAAAAATTGAAGGGAAAAAGGCAAGCCAAGGTGTCAGAATGGATCTTGGGAGAGTCGATCTGATTGTGTGATTTGGGCCCAGTTTTCAGAGAGTCACAGAACCAGTGCTCTGGGCTGGTGGCAAGGTGAGGATTGTCACAGGTTGGATTTGATGGACTTGGAGGGGTTTTCCAACCTTAATATTTCTGTGTTTTTGTTATAATATATGTCATTTGCTGAAATTCATCACCTTTAATTGATATATTTATAACATTTTTTCTCCTCGTGGATCAGGTTGTGCTGCTGTTGGGGGTTTTATAATTCAATTTCCTACTCCTGGATTTCTATGCTGTTGATACCCACAGCACAGTGCAACTGATAATCACAGTTATAACTGTGTATATATCAGTGCAACTGATAACACAAAAGGAGGAGATGTTTGCATATTTCAGCATAGTTTGGGAATGCCTGATTCTTTGCAATCAGAAGACTGACTGCTCTTGCCAGTGGGAAAGAGGGCTGGCTGAGGGTTTGGGAAGCTATGTTTGTTTTCTCCTTCTGACAAACCCATAAAACTGCACTTGAGTCAGTGCCTCAGGCTGTCCATTGATCACCTACCCAGGGAAAACCGTCTTGTTCATCCTGAGTTGGTTCTTGATCAAAGTATGAGCAGACAGTGGGTTGGGACTGTTGTTTCCACTTTCCTGCTCCCTGCAGAAGGGGAATTATCTTGAGTTGTAGTGAGAAGCAGAGAGCATCATCCATTTCACCAGCACTTCCCTCAGCCATGGGCAAGGCCACGATCTCTGCAGGTTGCTGGCAGCTCCTAATAACCCCTTTCACAGCAATATTCACAAAACTCTTAACAGGATCACAATGTCATGGGGAATTCCAGTTTAAGGCAGAATCACTTTATTTGTTTAACATTTTTCCTGCCTTTAGGGTTTGTGGATTTTTTGCCCCCTTCCATGGTTTGCTGCACTCTGGTAAATCCCAATGGCGAAATTCCTACTGATAATTGATGGAACACCAGGGACTGTGAGTTTGCATCAATGAGACTATGGAATGTAAACCTCAGTAACAAGGAGAAACCATGTGCATAGGAGATAAAACTCTGTTTTTTGCTACTTACCTGTGCATTTTTAAAACTTTAAGGCAGAAAAGAGTTTCAAACAGGAACCTAAAGGGAAAAAAAAATGAACCAAAATAGCTGGAGGGTATTTTCTGCTCACTTACAGCTCCTGAACTCTTTAGAGGTAGTCTTGCCTTCATCCTTCAGTCAACTGAGATGGCCACTGAACCAGCAATTGCTGTTACTATCTGTTAAGGCATATCTCATAAAAAAGGTCCTGAACATAATTCCAAATGAAATGGATTTAACCAGCAGGAGAGAAAGATTTTGACAGTGCTGCTCTACCAGATCTGTCCTTTGCAGGGGACAATCTCTTCTTGCAGATTTATACTGTGCTGCA
>JAYDZK010000028.1:122981-133178 GCA_034509185.1 Euphonia xanthogaster
TAAGAGGGATTTGATGTATTTATAGAAAATGCATACAGAATATCAACCACCTGTGAAACTTTGTTCCCACTTGTGCACGCAGATTAAAATGCTGTGTTCAGACAGATGTGCCCTTGGTGATCTATCTGGAGTAGCTTAAGAAATTAAATTGCAACAAATCTTTTTTCCATTTTCCCATCACTTACAAGTTCTCTTTTCTTGTCACATCAAAATGAAATAGATTAGTGTGAAGCCACCCCCAAATGACTGTTGGAGTGGAAATGCTCAGATGATTTAAAATGTCGTTATTTTTGTATGTCTTTTCTTAGGGAAGAGGAGAAGACAGCTAATAAAGCTTCCAACAGGTCTATGTCTAATGCTGTTTGTATTGCAACACCGTTATGAAGAAATAAATTTGCATGTACATTTTTTCAGCCTTATGCCAAAATAAAGGAAGAGAAAGAATAGAAAAAGTATGTCAAGATGGACAATTTATGTAGACTTCACCATCCCAACAATAATCTGCAGTTCAAATCCCATTTAAAGTGAAATGTAAAAAGTTTAAATTCTCTATTTCTTTATTACTTTGACCTGCTAAAGAGAGGGGGTAATTTATAAAGCACAGACTGTATTTAGTGACTCAAATAATATACTTTGTTTCACTTTTAAGCTAAGCAGAGATAAGCAGATTTATTAACTATTACAACCTTAGGTTTTTATTAGTGTTGAGCAGCCTCACAGTGTAAAAAGCAGCTCTGCAGGCAGCTCCTGCTGTTAAGCCCCACCAAGACCCTGAAGGTTGATATCTCTTGTCACCTTACACATGAGGAAGAGCAGAAACCAGATGATTTTTGTACTATCACCTACTCCTCTCTGGCTTCAGGGACCTTGGCGTTGGCCAGGCTATTTTCACTTTGGATGTTAATCTCGGTCTGGGGTTATAAGGGGGAAAAGGCTGACTGTGCCAAGCTGAGGTGACAGCTAAAACCAGTCAAATTTAGGGCCTATGGTTTCATGTCCTTAAGCTAGGTTTAGAATTAGGCAGTACGTGCACCATGTCAGAGATTAGAAATCAGACTGCAGTGAAACAGCACCAGCAGCACACATTTCTCCTTTTTTTCATTCCCTGGCCAACATCCAATTCTTCTTTCTAACTCCAAAAGCCAAGTTTCCCAGCCAGAAAGGAGAACTTAAGGACGTTAATTGAAACGCAGCCCAAGCTTATGATTTCACATCTTGAGACAATGTGTGCTGAAGCTGAATGAAATCAGAAGGGAATGAAACAGCAAATTTTGTAACTGTGATCTCATTCAGGCAGAAGAAAAATGCTGAAATTATTTGGAAAAACACCCTTGAACTGGTGAGGAGAGCATACCTAATTTGAGATGCAAGTGACCTGTCTCTTCCAGTTCACAGGTGATGGTATAGCAAACAAAAACATTTATTGGCGTTGCTTTTCAGAGGACAAATGGCAATGCAGTGCAATTCTAGGTGCTATTTATTTGCCTAATTAGAGTTCCCCACTCTTCTGCTAATTTGGGCATGCATGCCTGGTTGTGTTAGTAATTCCTAGATTGTGACAATTTCTTTGGAACACACAGATCTGTTAGGATTTACAAGCAGTAAGCAAGTGTGCTGCATATTTTGAAAAGAGCTCACAAGAATCACAGACAATAAACTGGATTCTGAGAAAATATGCTTGAAGTTGCCTGAACTGGAAGAGATTAAATAGGATAGATCTCTGTCAGATTCTACTGATATCAGCCCACATTAAATTTTGTTTGAATTTTTTAGTTCGCCTGCCTTGAGGTGAAATTAAGGCTAAAAAAGAATATTCTCCCTTCTTTTTACTTATGAAAACATTAGATTGGAAGGCACATCTAGAAAATTAACAGCATTCTGTATGAAGGACTGGAGACAGTATGACATGCATTTCTTTTAAACAGACATAAAAAATTATTTTCTTCTTTTTACTGTGCATACAGTTACCAAGGAAGCATTTACCTATTTTTTAAACAGATATTTCAAGCAGTTCATGTTGAGTGGCTCTTGCATCTTCGTGTGTGACAGACCACACAGATGATATCAATGCTTTTAATGTCAGTCTCTGCACAGCCAATGCCTTTTCTTTCTAAATCTACATTTCAGCCAATTTTTAAGACTCTGGGATAAAAATCCTCCCCTGTACTAGATTTTGATGTCATGACCATAACTCATAAAATGCCCATTTGTCCTGCAGAGTCAGTGTTACAGAAGGGATTGTCTGTTTGCTTTATTATTTCGGGAAACTCCCATAGGCCTGAAGCTTCAAAATCTTCCCCAGAAACCTGAGGAAGATAAATCTGATTTTTACCTCATTTAGACAAGTTGTGCACCAGTTACTCAGCATTTAAATTCATTAGAGAAAGTGGAATTTTCAAGAAACCTGTGATGTTTCAGGTTTTGTCATCCCCCTAAGTCTGGGGGTTTTTTTGAGTAAACCAGCACATCTCTACTGGTAACATCATCATCATCCAAACAATTGTAGATTTCAACAGTTTAATAGGATTTTTCCCTCTTGCAGAAGCACAAAATAGCAAAAAAAGGGAAATACTGGCAACAAAGAGAAGGCGATTAGGTCAGTTCCTTTATTCAGTACTAATATTTATAACTCGGGCAGGTGTTTATTTCACAAACTTGTGTATTTTTAGCTACTTGCATTTGATTTTTTTTTTTGGTTTGGTTTTTTTGTTTGGTTTTGTTTTGTTTTAAAAAGATTCAACATCTTCACAGATGAACAATTTTGCCAATATTCAGTTATCCTGACACTGATGGTTTTTTTCCCTAATGTACACTCTTATTCTTCCTTATTGTAATTTATGAGCATTGCAACTTCTCTGAAACTCAAAACTCTAATTTTTATATTTTTTAGGTGTCTCAGAATTTACAGGGCTATTATCTCAGTCCTTCCCTAGGATTAACAAATTGTTTTCTAGGCCTTCAGCCACTCAGTCTCCTGTAGATCCATTCCAGCTGATTAACTTTTCTTTCCATAGTATGGTGAGAGTGCTGAAAAAAGTAAAAGGATTGTTTCAATTGACTTGCATCAAATCTTACTGATCTAGTAAGACATAGATAAGATACCTGCTAAAAAAAGAAAAATTAGGGATAATGCTGATTTTCATTTAGCTTGTGGATTGCTGCAAGCCCACTTTTTATTAATTGTCATGGTTGTGGCTAGCTTGTAGCTGCTGAATAAATTTGGTCATATCAGACTCTCAGCCTCGGCCAGCCTCGAAGTAAAACAGGTCCTCAGATGGGGCAGGGATAGGTTGGATTCAAGTGTACACAGAGACTTCCATCCTAAGCTGCAGACTTCTCACTGGTCAGGAAGCTGGGCTGTGTGGAGATCAGACTAATCCGTGGTCTGAACTAAACAGTGGTTTAGAATGGAGTGTTTCAATCCCCCTGTATAAACTAGGCTGGATCAGTAAAGCTCCCTGCTGTCGCACGAAGACCTGGGTGTGTGTTGCCTCTGTCTCTGACCACAGACTCCCTGTTACATTTCATACTGCTTAACCAGTTGTTCCTGGTATTCTGTGTAGCAGATTATTTCTACCTAGATGTAATCCCTCATACTTTTCCATGTTATATTGTACCTTGCTGTTTATGTCTGTTCCTTCAGTTTATCATGATCACCTTGCCCTCTGGAATAGTTGCTGTCTATATATCATGTTATCATGTTTTAGAAGGAAAGAGTGTATTTTTTATATATATACTTGTTCAAAAACTCTACGTATCCTTAATTCCAGGTGCAGTTGGTTTATTGGTGTTCTTGGAAATGTGTCCACTCCATGAAGTTGTTCACTGGGGAAGTATTTCACATTTGACAAGCACTCCTGCCATTTTGCCATCCCCTCTTGATGTGTAGGGAGTGTTTTACACAGTAGATTCGATAATGGAGCTTTCAGTGATTTGTAGGGTGCTTCTTTACTGACCAATTTTGCCTCTTCTGTATTCATGAAAGTACTCAAAAGTTCTCACTGCTTCTTTTTCAGCCTGAACACAGATTTCTGAGCTTCACCCAATCCTTAAATATCTCACTGGTTTATCATCTTGGAGAAACATAATTTCTAAAGTGTTTTATGATTAATCAACAAAGTCCTAAGATTCCTTTTTAATGTCTCTACTGTCAGGTCCTACAAACTTTCTGGGAAATGTGCCAGTGCTATTATATATTTTCCATAACCCCCCCAAACATAAACTGATGCTTTGCTTATGACAAACCAGAGTGTGTTACTGCATGTGTAAATACAGCTATGAATTTTTTGTAGGAATCATTTTAACAATTCTTTCCTCACTATTTCAAACCCTTTTAGCTTTCACTAGTTTTTCCCATAGATGTGTATTTTCATTATGAACTCATATTCAGCTGTCCTTCCTTGAGCATGTGGTTGTGTTGACTTTGGAATTGGACATTTAATTAGAAAGCAGAACATGGTCCCGTCATGATAGCAAATTATTAAAGAAATACTGCTTTTACTATTGTGTTCCAAAGATCACAGAATCATGGATTGAGCTGGGTTGGAAGGGACCTTAAGACTCAGCCAGTGCAACCCCTGCCATGGCAGGGACACCTTCCACTATCCCAGGCTGTTCAAGGCTGCTCCAAGCCCCAGTGTCCTGCAGCCAGGGATCCAGGGGCAGCCACAGCTGCTCTGGGCACCCTGTGCCAGGGCCTGCCCACCCTCCCAAGGAACAATTCCTGATTCCCAAGCTCCCATCCAGCCCTGCCCTCTGGCACTGGGAGCCATTACCTGTGTCCCGACCCTCCAGCCCTTGGCAATTGTCTCTCTCCATCTTTCCTGCAGCACCTTCAGACCCTGGCAGGGACTCTGAGCTCTCCACACAACCTTCTCCTGTCCAGGCTGAGCAGCCCCAGCTCTCCCAGCCTGGCTCCCCAGGGGAGATGCTCCAGTCCCCTCAGCACCTCCATGGCCTCCTCTGGACTCTCTCCAACAGTTCCAGGTTCTTTTTATGTTGGGGTACCAGAACTATTCCCAGCATTCCAGGTAGGGTCTCACGAGACTCAGTATAGAGACAATTCCAAATAGTATTGCACCAAAAAGGAGATGAATGTGAGTAATTTCCTCTGTTTTTTACCACAAATACATGATACTTAAAAGGCAGCCAAGCATCTTAGATAGCAATAGAAATACTTGATTTGCAGTGAAAATGAGGACATTTTCTTATTTTAAAATCCATCTTTTTTTATCCATCTCTTCTAAGATGCATGTAAATACTTTTTAGAAATAGAGTCAATATGTATGGAGCAGAATATAATATTTTCAACTGTGAGTTTCAGTATTTTGATGATTTTATAAAACAGAAACTTTATTCCAAATTTTATCTTGAGATCTACAGTGTGGTAGATCTGCCTGACCAATGGATATTTACTGATGGATGGTGGGACTGATCTTTATTTGTGTCATTCTTAATTATTCTCTAGTGCTACATTGTCACTGATTTCTTTTTAGATCATTTAAGGATTGACCATTTTGATAGTTGATTTGTAAGGCAGAGACACATTTTTGCTCAAGGAGGCTGGAGATTCGCTCCCTTAGTTCAGTGATCTGTGCAGGTCATGCCCTGTTAATGCAGGAGGACCAAGGACACCGATTTTGCAGATTATTAACTCTTTGTATATATGGCAAGGATGGATAGCTGGGAGCTAATCCACAGTGGAATAGCTGACAGCATGGTAGGAGTGAGTCCTGGGTGGAAAATAACTTTGGCACTGCCTCACTTTTAGGAATCTCCATGAAAATACATTTCCCATGTTTTAGGCTGCTTTAGGTGTGTTTGTATAATACTGCTCTATTTAAGGAAAGTCTGTGGGTCTAAAAGCAGTGGTTAGAAAAGAATAAAGAAAAATGCATCTCTTGTGGGTGGAAAAGGGCAGGGCAAGGCAGGCAGGGGCATTGAAGGTCAGGCAAGTTAGGGAGTACTAGGCAAAGCAACCAAGGCATGGGAGGTCTAGGCAAGGCAAGTCAAAGCATGAGAAGAAAATAACTACTTTTCAAGCTTTCATAATTTTTTTAATAAAAAATTTTGATAGCAATTTTTTGCTGTTTCAAGTTTTCTGCCTCCTTTTTTTAGCTGGTTTTTCTGTATTCTCAAAAATCTTCTGTTGAGGCTTCATTTATTTGCTGACACAAATGCAGCAGTCACTGCAAATTCAAATCCTTCAGTGCCAGCTCAGTGATGTTCAGTCTGAACTACTTGCACTGGAGGATGCAGAAAACTGGCAATTGTTTTGTGTTCCTACTGATTCATAAGGGTTAAAACTCACTAAGTCAATGATAATGATCAAAATACTTCTGATACACGGTTTTGGTGGTTTTTTTTTTAATGTTGAATGAGACTTAAGCATCTGAGATTTACTGAATCAGCTTGAAAAGCATTTCATAAGGAATGTTCATGTCATGGTAGCTTTGCTGTGCTGTCTGTGCAATGACTGCTGGTTGGTATTGCATCCAAAAACAAAGACCCTTGACAAAAATATTTCTTAAAGAAACCCATTTTCCAATACAGTCAACTCCTGTTTTGAAGCTGGATCCAGAATCTGCTTAGTCCGATTCTAATTTCCCTTAAATCCTTTAAAATTAGATGATTAAACTCAAGGTGCTACACAGCTCAGACAGGATTGCAAACAACTACTTGTTTATGCTTCAGGATTTTGGAATACATTTTTGACAACTGAGATTGTGTCAGGACAGAAGAATGCTGTAAAGGACTGGGTTATAAACTCTCCTCTTGTATTCTGATTTACTTTAATGAGAGTTTTCAGTACTACATTGTCACACTGTGCTTATATAATATTATAATATTATTATAATATTATAATATTATATAAGCATAATATTGCATCCAATTTACAAAAATCAAAACAGCTCTGCAGTTAAACTAACCAACAGGAACAGGCAATTTTGGTAATAAAGGTGTGTAATATAGAATATATAACCTCTTGATTGTATAGAAAACGGATTGAAATATATCTTGCAGGTATGTACATGAAATCTCAGGAAGATTTACATAAATGGATGAGTTTATTTTTTTAAATTGAAAGAGGCCTTGTGAAAAAACCCCAAATGATGTAGTTTCAAGCTGAACTGTTCTGTTTATATTTCTCTGCCTTTCTTTAACAAAGTATTTGTTTTCTTGTCCATCCAGCTGTTATTTTGCAAATTGTTTTGTCTTCTGTCAAAAATAAAAGATAGAACATATTTAATAAAGCAAAACAACCTTGAAAATTTTGGCAAGCAAATGTGGCTTGCAACAAATCAATTAATCCTGTTTTGTGAAACATAAAATCAATTGATTCTGTGTTTTCCTAAGTACATTTAAAAGCTACCACACCTCCTGAGAAATGTAATAGGAGGAGTGTAATGGTTTTGGTTCGCCAAGTTGAGATTTTCCAGCCAATGCACCAATCAGTGTGGTGGGTTCAGCGCCGACCAATCACCAGTGCACTCACTAGAATGTATTCCCTCACCTCCTGCTGAGAGACGGAATTAAGAGAAAGGCAAAACAGGCTCAAAACTTTAGAAGGGTAGAAAGAAAAAAATTATTACTAGTAACTAAAAGAATGAGTAATAAGAATTAGAATAAAACTTTCAGGACACTTCTCCCCCTACAACCTTTTATTCCTACTGATAATGTAAAGAGAAAAAACCTAAATTTTTTTGTCAGTTTACTACTTCTAGAATAGTCTTTTTTCAATTCACTTAGGGAGAGAAGTCTCTTTTATTAATGTTATAGAGACTTCTCCACAAGAAAATAGTCCTCTCGTGGCTCTTGATTTCTACAAATAGCAGCCACCTTGGGAAATCTGCAATCGTGAAATCCCTCCTATTTTCTACAAGTTTTTTCTCATAGGTGTGTTTATGGGCTATGTTAACTTATGGGGCACTGTTTTAAAGATGAGCTGTTCAGAGGTAAAGGTTCTAATTGTCTATTTCTGAAATTATCTTCATCTCTAGGAATAGAGATCTTCTTCTTCTCTTCCTGGGGGATAGGATCTTCATCGCCCTTCTCTCCTTCTTTATTCAAACTTGCCACAGGACCACAGCTACTCTAATATCTGCTTACTTTAGCATAGAGACCTTTGCTCGTTATCTCTAATTTGAACACTTTCATCTCCCCATACCTTCATGTGTTTTAGGGAAAAAAGAGTCTTTCCTCATATCTTTACAAGAGAATTTTAGCTTAAAATTAAAGACATCTCCTCATCCCTCCCATCTGGGATTTGACTTTTTCTTCATTGACCTTGGTGTTTTCACGTTGCTCCTCTACATGCCTGCATTTTATTCCCTTCTCTCACTCGAGGGAGGATTGAAGCACTGCCCAGGCCTTGTAGATGATCACCTGATCCCTGCAGGGTCAGGCTCGGTAACTTGCGGGTGGCGATTGTGGCTGGTGGGTGGCGGATAGGATCTCAGCAGCCAGGCTGGAACTCAGCAGCGGCGTGCCAAGGGGGTGCTGATGGCTTCTCCTCTCCCCTGCCCAGCGATTGCGGGCAAATCTCAACAGTGGTAGAATCTTGGCCGAGCTGGCCTGGGCCCTCGGCTGCTCCTGGGACCCAGGAGACCTGACTCGGCCACAGGTTGGGGGCAGGGCACAGCCAAGTAGCAGTGATGTGGGAGACAGCCATGGAAAAGGTGAACCTGGAATGCCACGGAAGGACACCACTGTTAAGTTAGGGTGAGAGACTGGCACAATTCCCCATGGTTCTTTGCTTGTTAATGCTAACGGGCTGTTGTCAATTGACTGCTGTTCGTCCCCCAGTTCCAGAAAGTTCTGTGCTCCCTGTTCCTCCATTGGCTTTCCCTGAGAGACCCAGCCCACTCTGCTCCCCCATTGGTGTGTCCCATGTCACCCCACCTTAACTCCCCCTGTGACTCCCTTCCCCACTGGACAATTTGTACCCTGACCCTGCCTACCTTCCCCCACTTACATACCCTGGCCCCACCTCTGCTTTTGGCTCTTCGTTCCTGGCTCCCTTCAGCAGAGGTTGTGTTCCTGCTTGCTCCTGTTTCCCTCCTCACACTCATTTCACCTGGACCCTTGGATTTTCCCTTAATAAACCCTGTTGGATCTGCTATGCAAGGAGTCCTCTCGTCACTCTGGTGAGGCTTTGATTACCCATCTGGGCTCAGGCGTCTGGTGGGCTGGGGGAGTTGTCAGGACAGCCCAAAGTGGAGCCGCTTTTGGTGCTGCAGGCACTCCAACAGCAGCTGCCTGGGGAAGCTGCTCTGGCCACCCGCACAGCAAGATGTTGGAAATTGCAGCCATGGCCGGCCCTGGCCCCACAGCACCTTCCTCCCACAGCAGCTTCCTCCCACAGCACCTTCCTCCCACAGCAGCACACTGGGCTGGGGGCTGGGGGGCCAGGCCCGCGGCAGAGAGCGCCCAGCCCGGCCCCTGCTGCCTCTGCCGACCAGAACAGAAAGAGAGATTTCCCGGGATTTTTCCTTTTATACATGGGTGTTCACAGAGGTGTATCAGCTTTCTCTTTGAATCACCTCCAAGAATGCCTCTCATGCAAAACCACTAGAAAGAGGAAGAGGGGGGCTGGAGAATTTTCAGGGTTCTATTTACAGGCTTGTTTTCTGTGGTGGATAGACCATATCTTGTCATAGCAAATAACGAGAAGGAGACCAGGTCTCTGCAAACCTTGCAAATCAGAATCATATTTCACTTTCATCTAGAGGAGAAAAGCAGGAACACAGCAGATTTTTCTCAGGAGAACCAGCTTCTACATGAGGAGAATCTGAGTTTGAGCTGTCTTTGCTCCACTCTGGCATTATCTCATCACTTGTGGTGCCTTCTCTGGTTTCCCATTGCTTTCACCCTCTGCTGCTGTACCAACACATCCAAAAAAGGAAATGTAGCTGTCCCAACTGGGATCCATCCCTTGGGAGGCAGGGCTTGGAGCAAAGGAGCAAGGCTAGGAAAAGTCTGCACTACCACAGTCCCTCAATCTGAAGCTACAAATCAATGCCAGCTGGTAAAACGCTGCTTTCTGTCAGCACAAGCATAACCTGCTTTTTATAATATAAAATGTACGGCAGGATTAATGTTAATTTTGAAAAACTACTAGCAAGCTAATGTAAATTCCTCTTCTTCTTCTTTTTTTTTTTTTTTTGGTAATGCTTTCTTTCTGATAAAAAGAAGTAA
>JAYDZK010000028.1:197047-207212 GCA_034509185.1 Euphonia xanthogaster
CTCCTCTGGGCTCTCTGCAGCAGCTCCAGCTCCTGGCTGTGCTGCTCCCAGGGCTGGGGCAGCTCTGCAGGTGGGGTAAGAGCCATCAATGCAAAATCAAATTCTGAATAATTAGCAGTGCAGTGCTTGTAGGCACCTGTGAGATGATGTTTCTCAGTGCCATTCCTGCTGCCTAGGACATTGTTAACTTCTCCTGTGGACAACAATCCTTCTGGCCGGTGCTGTCTTAATGCAAAATTTAGTGCCATCCGCTTGATGCAGTAAAATAGCAGCAACTCCCAGGAACTCATTTAAAAGCTTTTTTCCAAACAACTGCACAATTCCTAACAAAGTGATTTGAACTGAAGAATGGAATGGAAGAAATAGTAAATTCAGCGAGCAGGACTGGATGCTAGCTCTGGCCATAATAAAATACCTGTTGAATGAGAGTTGACATCAATGGACTTCAAAATAGGACTATATGTCTTAATTAATGGAAATGTCACAATATTCTTTTGTTTAGGCTTTCAAAGCCAGATTAAATGCTGTGTACTTCTGAAAACTACCTGGTTATTGCATTTTTAGTGTGACAGCAAGGAATTGTTGCTAAAATATCACCAAGAAGCAAGTTAGGCACTTTTTTACAAGCCTATAACTGCACACAAACAAATTCAGGTGCAGGTTCTGGAAATTGCACTTGAATACGCATGTGAGCAAATTTTGGTATACAGAGCTTATAAGATAATGTTCAAATTTGTCAGAAATATCATCCTGGATTTTGTTGTTTTTGTTGACCTCTGAAACATTTGTGTTCATTAGCAAATTACTCCAAACTCTTACTCAGAAGCAAGGTGGAAGGCAGCTGTTGGAGGACATAATATGTGGTTTCCTCAGCTAAGGAGTTTAAAACTGATATGATAATGTACAAACCTAGGGTAATTCCCATTAAAATTTAGAAAAAGGGAGCCAAACAGTGTTTGCTAAGTACATGTAAAATAATATTTTTAGGAGAAAAGAGTTGAATAATACTGTAAGTAAATCAAGGACACAGAAAACTATATAAACCTTCAAAGGTTAAATCAGCATTTAGCAAACCAATATGTTTTATTGACATCATCTCTTAGAGATTTTTTGGTGTAAAATTGATTCCCAATCTCAATCTAAGTATCTTAGAAGAAACTTTTTTGACAGGAACTGTGAGAGGAATGTATGGTGACTCCACTAGGGATTGAAAAATTAAATTAGGGATTAAATTAGGGATTTATGTTGTAAATCATTATGTCTTAACCTTGTCTCAGGCGGTGCTTTCATAACCTTTGAGAGCCTTGTTGGGGGCTGGTTTTAAAGTTCCTGCTGCTAACTGAGTTTTTGGAATGCTCATATGTAACCTTAAGAGGACTTTAAAGGCTCTGCTCTGCACTGTGTCCATCCCAAGGGAATGTCTGGGTGAGGTGAGGCTCTGCAGCTTTGCTCAGACATTAACAGTTCTCCTTGCACTCTTGGGTGGATCCTTGGCATCCTCTTTATTTGCAGACTGATCCATAAGGGATCTCTGATGGCATTTGATCTCCTGCCACCTTCCACCTTCTGAGGAAGGAAATTCAGCATCTGGCTGAGGGTGTGCTGGGACAGCAGGGAGAGGAGAGGATTGGAAGCAGGAGATCTCAGTGCTTTCTGTGTGTGTGTAGGCCAGGAATAGTCTCTGCTTTAACATCAGTTATAGGATAACTGCACTGCTTCTCCTGCCCTCACACAGGTTTTCATATAAAACGAAAGTAATTGCATTGATGAAGCTGCTGGATAGGAGTACAGAGAAAGTTCTAGAGGGGTTTGCCACTCCCCAGAATCCTCAGCCAGCCAGTAACTGAATTTGTGAATAATAAACAAGCAAATTGTGCAAGTATTAAGTCCAAAGGGGAGAAGAACAATTATGGAATATATTTATAAGTGCTGCTAGGACACATATTTGGAGCTGCTATGGATTGTGTTTTGCATTATACATTTCAGAACCACTCTGATTTTCTTTGTGTATTCTCATGCATATATGACAATGAAAATTGGATTTTCTCAAGAAATAGCTAAATACTTTTTATTTATTCTTTTTGGTGATTTTCAATCAAGCAAATGTACATTGCCTCACAAATGTTCATATATAAGCTGGAAAAATGGCCTTACTGGACAGCTGGTGTAAATTTTTCAAACTGGAACTGAAGAAAAGAAAGATTGTCCCAGGGGAAAAGGAATTGTCCTGTGGAAACAACATTTCTCCCAAAAATGCACTTAAAGACCATAAATCCTTGAGGTGGCATCAGGAGTTGGGAAGTCTAAAACCACAGTCACCACCAGGAGCCAATTCATCAAATAAATAAGGGAAGCAAACAGCTTAAAAATATTTCTGCTCCTTCCTGAGCACATGCCTGTAACTCGCCCAGTCAGGGGCAGGACTGTGCTAAAGGATTTCTAAGGAGGGTGAGTGATAATGCTGAAACACAGAAATGCACAGCTCTGAGATGTAAAGGATCTCTGATACCTTGATGTGAACCTGGACATGTGATGATCACAGCCCCGTTGCTGCTCTAACATGCTCAGCCTATTCCTGCTGGCAATTGGGAGTTAAACTCTTTATTCTGGTACCTCTTCTGCCTGAACCAAGAGTGAGTTGAGTTCTGGGCCTGAACAAAGAACCCATAGTGCAGGAGTCACTTTTGGTAGTTTCTATCATTTCTAGGAAAACATGGAAGGAGAAACAAACCCACTGGCTTTCCTGTAAGCCAATAAAATAAATTTTTAGAACTTAAAAAAGAAAAAATTCCTACTTGTCAATAGTTGTAGCAGAACTTAAAAAAATGTTCTCTATAACGAAAAAAAAAAAGTGGAAATTAGTCTTATCTCCCTTCATAACAGCAGCAAAACAGAAGCTGTGGTGTAAAGGAAATTTGCTGGATGGCTGAGGGTGACCAAAGGGATGAAGTGCATCTCTGCAGAGCCCACTCTGAAAGCCTCTGCATGACTTTCCTTGTCATCTTTCTATATTCCTGCCCTTTTCCCACTCTTGAGCTCTGGCTGACAATTCATATTTGTCATTGACCTTAGCTAACACCTTGAGCCTCTTCCCCAAGCTGCATCCTTGAGAAGGAGCTGTAGGAGTGCAGGGTGATGGACTTTGTGACAGGGAATGGATGGCTTCAGGTCTGGCATCCTAATTTTGAGTCTGGCATACTGTCCCTCAATAAATCTAAGGATTTAGGTATCCCTTATTTGTGGATCATATTCAGTGGATAAAACTTCTGTTCTGTTAGGAATATACATTTGTATCATTGTGTGTTGCTCCTGCTTAACATTTTAATACCATAATTATCGTGTAAATATCTATTACTATATATCTATATCTATATAGAGAGATATAAAACGTGTGTAAATAAGACTGCATGATTAACAGCTGAAAATTATCTAGGCCTAGCCAAGACACAGTGCCTCTCCTACATATTTTTGCTCTGATAGTAAATCAATTAACATTTTTGCTGAGACGCAACCTGCGCATTCAAACCAAGGAAACAAGTATTTTAAACTGCTTTAATTTTTTAACAAACAGCAAGAGAGAAAATTTTTTTTTTTTTTTTTTGCAAAATATTCATCATGCCCATTCTGGCACTACTCTCTGATAAGGCTAACAGCAAATGGGACTGATTCTACAGGAGCTGAGGACAAATATTCCTATTCACTCCACCCTACTGGATTTGCTTGATATATGAGTATTTTCATTGATTTCTGGATTTCTATGTATTTGGTTATAAGCCCATATGCTTTACCCGCTTGTATCTCTGCAGAAATACACCTGGCTTGCTCTGTGATGACAAATTCCTTTGTACCTCATCATCATATTTTGTACCTCACTTGTTTCAATTAATATGCAGAGAAGACAAATAGATTCATTTCTTCTCTTTAAATTCAGTAGCACCACTTCTCTGGGCAAAGACTCAATTTTATTTCTAATTATTGGAACAAGAAACCAGAAGTGTTTCATCATAAACTTATTCTTGTATTTTGCAAATAAGCAAAATCTTTGTTAAAAAATAGAAGTCAACAATGTATCTCTATAGATTAACTTTGTTCTGAACAGCACATTAGAAATTCTGCTGGAGCATTAATTCTTTTTGCATGTTTTTTTTTAATTAACCAAATAATTTAGTATTTCAAGGAAGCACAGACTATGGATAACAAGACTGTGGTGATTCCTTAACTGTAAATCTAGTTGGTTAGTAATAAATCTTTAATTTATTGCATGTTTATTTAATGTGGATTAATGTCTTATATCTCAATGAACTTCACAGTCTTAATTGAAATAAATTCAAGTGTAGAAAAGTGAGAAATATACACATTAAACTAGTATATAATTTAGAGTAATAGACTCAAGAGTGTGTGTTTATAGGATAAGAGAAATAAGTCAATGTGTTTTAAAATAGATTATTAAGCATCAAGATACTGCAGAGCCCACTGAAACAGAACAGCACATACAGAATAAAGAGAGTATGATGTCTGCTGTGTTTATGTGGTCTGGTTAGCATTTTACAATTTAGGGAGTCTATATGTTGAACTAAAAATACCAACCTGCACAATTAGGAAAAACGTTCTGCTGAGATTCAGCTTTTGCAGTGCAAAGGGACCCCCATAAATTAATATTTTAAATGGTCACAGGAGTTGGTTTAGCAGAATTGCAAAACCAGGGCAGAGTGCACATGCATGCACACAGGGTGAAGAACTGTGCTGTCAACCACACAGTCTTACTTAAAGGGTTAAATATTAATGTTTGGTGTTATTATCCTTCCTTTAAGCACCGACTGATGTTCCTGGATGGGTCACTACTGAAGGCAGGGACCTTTTGACAAGGAACAACCCTCTCACTCCAGGAGTGGCCTCTTGAGTCTGGTGCTGCTCTTAGTGCTCCTGACTCTGGATTTTCAGGCTCCCATATTTCCAGAGAGGTGCTTCACTCTGGAGAAATTGTGGTGTTTTCCTTGGGGAATAATTTTCAACCAGACCAGCAACCTACCAACAAAACCCCTGACTTCACAGCTGGTGGGGCTAACTTTGGCTCTATTACACATCAGAACAACAGAAAAAGGAGGGTTTAGAGCCCAGATCTGAGATTTGCATCCAGCCACTCTGCAATAGGTCTGTGGATTCAAAGGACTTCAGCACAGGCTTTGCAGCATCACTGCCAAAAATCCCTTCCTGAGGGTATTTGCTTGTGCAAATTTAGGATTTGCAGCCCTTTCCCTTTAAGGGCTTAGAATTTCTCACTTTCATTGAGTTTTACATGCAGATGGGTCTCCACAGATTCTTGGTAAAATTTTGTAGGTGCCACGGTTCCCCCAAATGTTCAGCAGATTTTAAGACTGAAATGCAATACTGGCAACTGCTGCGAGAGCTGCTCAGGAAAACCCCAATTTCTCTGAGGTGATCATCTCTTGAACTCAAGGAAAGACAAATATTGACTTCTTTTACCGTGGATTGCCTACACAGGCTTTAATAGTCATTTAATTATCCACTTTTCTGTGTAGGGGATAATGTGCAATAAGCTGAATCACTGTTATCAAACAACATGTTCATTTTCCAAGGCAGTATTGGAGCATTCCCTCTTTAAGAAGCAATACATCTTGTGCCTACTGCAATGCAAAGTTGAAGGTCAGTCAGTTTATTAACTCCAAATGGCTTTATAACCTATTAAACATAAACCATATCTGAATTATTAATTAATATTGCTGTATTATACCGTGTTCTGTCCTCTTACATCTTTCCAGCATTTGTCATTCCTCCTCCTCCCAAACCCAGTGGGGCTTTTTGTGGCAGTTCACAAATCTTCATCCCAATGAATAATTAATGCTTCCTCTATTGAACAAATTTATTTGATTTGTTTTTAAAGAGTTAACATTTGTGGGAACACAACTGGCTGGGATGAGTAGTGGTTTAGTGTCAGTGGCATATACAGGAGGCATCAACCTGAGACCATGGGAAATGGGATACTGAAAGAGAGATACCTGGTCAGGCCATGGCGAGAAGAGTGTGGTCATGGGAGTTGGTATGTTAATGAAATTATTCTATAAAAGGTCAGGTTTCTGGTTCTTGTTCTCAGTTGGTTCAGGATCTGTCACATCTAAGGTCGTGTTCCGAGTTTGCATTTGTGATTGGACCCCTGCCCTCACACTACCCCTATATATTGTTACATTCACCATGCCCCCTGTCTTTGGATCTTGCCCCTCGGATTGTGTGGTTTCTGTGTTTGTTATTTTCTATTAAAGTCCTTTATTTTTCAGGCAATTCCATTGTTCCCATCCCTCTATTTGTGCCATGCTTCCTGCAGCTGGACTAGACTTGGGGTCGCAGAGAGCCAGACTGCAACAGACATTGGAAATGCAATCTGTTGCAAATGGAATTTCTTCCTTTCTTCACTGACTCTGGGGTGGACTCCCTTGGTGATTGGCAGCTGTCATTCATCACCTGCACAGTTGGTACCAGCCCAGTTTCACAGAGTTTTTTCAATGGCCAGTTACTGATTGCAAGCTGCTCTATTATCAGTCCTTGGGTAAATGCTTCACCTGCTGAGTAATATACCTGACATTCTCAGGTGTAAGTGACAGTGGCATCAAAATATTATCTGGAGGAATTACAGTATTTTATCAATTGTCACTGAAGCTGTGCATAAATTCTTCTGCAGAGCAAATTTGCAGGCATATCGGTCAGTGATCCCATCAAACTGAAATGTGCTGCAACTGCCAGAGGATACCTGAGAAGCAATGAATCACTAAAAAGTACAACTAAAAAAATTACAGTGTCTTTTGGTGACATTTAAGAGTATTTAAGGTATGTAAAGTGTTCAGGCCACCTCTGGTGAATTGAGAAGTAATTTAGATGCATTCTTTTTGTTGTTCTTTTTTGCTTGTTTGTTTGCTTGCTTGCTTTTTTGTTTTGTTTTGTTTTGTTTTCTTTGGTTGTTTTGGAGTTGTTTTTTTTTGGGGGGGTCGAGGAGGTTTGTTTTGTTTTGGGTTTTTTTTCCTATATGTGGCTTAAATATTCCTAATTTTACCTGTTCCTCAAATACTCCACTCATAGCAAGTCCATTTTCTGTAGCTCTGAACTGGCTATCAGATACTGTGAGAATGAAATCCAGTACCTCAATACTGTTGTTTTACACTTTTGTATTGCATCATTTGTCACATGGTGCTTCTGATAAAAATATAATTAACAAAGGTTTTGCCTTTAGGGACAGCACTTTTAATAGAAGTTACTTAGGCTTGGTACTTATTGCTTATTATTCTGTAGATTACTGCTGCTATTTATTGCTGAGGAAAGTGGTTTATCATTCCACAACATTTCATTCTAAGAAATTCCCATCCCTAAAATATTGCTTTTATGTTTGAGATATTTGAGGGAGACGTCTTCACCAAGCAGAGCTCTGATAGTAATTGCTGATTTACTTCTGTTCTTTGAAATGAACTTGCCAAAAACCCAGTACTTAAAACTGATCTTGTTTAGTGTTGCTAGATTAGCTTAAAGTACCTTGGGAAATGCTGGGTAAAAGAGAACTGAAAGATTAAAAAATAAATCCCCACCTTGTCCAAAGAATGTTGGCATTTGTTCCAGTCCTGCTGAGCAGCCTGGCAGCTTGGGCTGGGAGCAGGGCTTGCTGAATTATGCAGACTTGAAACAGTTTTCTTGTGTCTTGAGGTTCCTTGAGATGCCCAAGCTCATCACTCTCCTGTTGAAGATACATCCTTGTCCCTCAGGTCACAGAACAGAGGCACAGCTTTTCTCTTAGCTTTACACTCCACTTTATTTTTCACTATGATATCTAGGAAGTTAAGAAATGAAATTAAAAAAACCTTATATTTTAGAATAGCTCTTTAGATGCACATGTGGAGTCATGATAAATCTCTTTTCAGGTCTCAATTTGCAGAGGAAGCATTTCCAGGTTACTGAAGGAAGGGTATGTCATTTGGCTTTGGAGTCCTTCACTCTGATACAGTGTTTTTTCTATAATCTTGGTTCATGTTGTTACTTAGCATTTCGTTGTTCTCTCGGGTTATTGTCTTTTATCAGCAATTATTCAATTATTACTTATATTAAAACGAATGTATTTGATTTTTTTTATTGCTTTACTTGCTTTTCTTTCTTGTTTTTGCCTTTACTTCATTGGAACTGTGGCCAAAGTTACTTTTTAACAGAAGCATTATTTTTGGCATCAAAATATCCATGAATTCCCAATCATTAATAACCTTTTTTTTCTGTTTGCATTTATCTCTGTGGTCAGTTTTCCTGTAATTTTCCTCTGCTTTCTCTCAGAAGAGGTTTCTGCCAGGCATTCATACTTAGACTACCTGAAATTTCTTTTGATTACCCCTCATCTCTTATTACCTGAGATATCCAGTTTGAAATACTTGGGCTCCCTGAAGATGTGTGTTCAATCCTCACGCATCCGTAGCAGACATTTTTCCTTCTAAGATTAATAAATTCCATTCTGTGGAGTTCGCAGAGTGTGTTGCAGAGAGGGTTTAGCTGAAACTTCCAAGAATCAAATCCTCTCTGCTCCGTTTAATTACTGGAAGTAACCTAATCTTTCTGTAGGATTTATGATTTATTCCTGTGTCTTGATTCTTTTCTCCTGAGCACTCTGGACTTTGCTATCCAATTAGTCACTGCCTCCCCTTTCCAATAATCACCACATTTCAGCAGTGTTGTTTGGGAGAGAGCAGCTTGTTTGGGGCAGTTTGCAGTGAAAGTGTGAGCCCATGTGAGTAAATACCAAATTAACTTTCTGCTGTGATGTCCTTTATTTTGGAATCACAGAATGGCCTGGGTTTGAAAGGGACCTTAAAGCTCATTTTTCTCCATCCCCTCCAGGGCAGGAGCACCTCCCACTGGAGGTGGATCCAAGCCCCAGTGTCCAGCCTGGCCTTGGACACTGCCAGGGATCCAGGGGCAGCCCCAGCTGCTCTGGGCATCCTGTACCAGGGACTGCCCACCCTGCCAGGGAACAATTCCTAATTCCCAATATCCCATCTAAGACTTCTCTCTGCCAGTGTAAACCCATTCCCCTACATCCCGTAATGACAATTTTTAATAATTTATGCTTATTCACAGTATTATTTGCTTTTAACTTACACCAGAACTAGCAAATTAGAAGTAATTTTTAGATCAGCCACTAAATCTACCATTAAATTCCTGTGCTTATCATATTTGCCTTGGGCATCTGAAGGTGGAAGGGTTGTGTGGTAGCAGGGAATGTTTATATGGCCCAGCTGAGGTCAGTAATTAACCCGACTTTCCTCTCTGTCACTAATGCAGTGGCATTTAAGCTGTGCTACCACAAAGTCTCAAAAAAGGCAGCCCAGAAACATTGCATCACAATTCAGTGTTTTAATGACACACACTAAAGCAATGCCATTGATTAGGTCCTTTGCTAATTATCTTCTGCTACTTCTGTTGGCTATATTTCAACAAAAATGAACAGACTTATTTAAAAGTAGCATTGTTTCTTAAGATGTCCCTCATAGCTTAATTCCTGTAAGACAGAACAGTTTTTGAAACACCATTTTACACACTTACAGGAACAAAACCCAAGCAATTTTGTAAGGATGTTGGAGGACTTCACTAGAAATTTCGTTCCTCTATTTCCAAAACTTGCCTATACTTTATTCCTAATAATTATACCAAAGTTATGTAAAAAGCACTATGATGTAGTATTGGTTTTGCAGAAGCTCAGTAACTGCTGGATTGAAGCTCTCCGAAGAATTTTCATCCTTAAGCCTGAAGCCTGATTTTACTTTAAAGTGCCCCATGTTGCCTTAACTTGGATTGAGACTGCATTTAGCTTTTCTATGAGAGGATATGTATGTCCTTTTAAGAAGAAGGAGCTGTGGTTATCTCCTCAATGAAGAGAGGTTAATCTGTAGCACAATGTGTACATAATACCCAAAGAATTCTAGAAAACCCAATGGAAGACAAATGAGAAACTGTAAGAATAGAGGCAGAAGCCCATGTGTCTGGTTATCACAGAATCATGAAACATCCTGAGCTGGAAGAGACCCCTAAGGATGATGGATCCAGCCCCTGCCCTGCCCAGACCCCCCAGCAATCCCCCCAGGATGATGGATCCAGCCCCTGGCCCTGCCCAGACCCCCCAGCAATC
>JAYDZK010000028.1:250365-266132 GCA_034509185.1 Euphonia xanthogaster
GGATCCCTGGCAGTGCCCCAGGCCAGGCTGGACACTGGGGCTGGGAGCAGCCTGGGACAGTGGGAGGTGTCCCTGCCCTTGGCAGGGGTGGCACTGGAGGGGCTTTAAGGTCCATTCCACCCTCAAACCCTTCTGGGATTCTGTGTGTGAATATTTTCATGAGATTAAAAAAACACCGTGGAGGACACTGAGAGTGTTCTCTCTTCCTCTCTGTCTTACTCTCCCCCTTTTTCTAAATCTTTTGGCCTTCTCTACTAGAATAGATTTGTTTTTAAGTTCTGGGGTGTTTGTAGATTTTGAAAGGTGAGTGAAAAGTTGTGACTGTGTTGAGGATGTTTGCACTTGCAGTTTTGCAGAATTTTCTTGCTAGCTGAGTACCAGGCTTAATGACTCTGTGAAGTCTCATCATCCCTTAGACTCATTTAATGCAGGCCTTTGTTTTCTTTCTACATTTTCCCCTCAGGCTGCAAAGCTTGTTTTTGTTTGTTTTTTTAATTGCAAGAACATTTCTAGACTGTCTTCATGTCTCTTTTTTGGAGCAGCTGGCAGTAAAGGAAAAAGATTTCCAAGGAGATAGAAACTGAAGGAACATTACAACCACATA
Organism: Euphonia xanthogaster; assembly: GCA_034509185.1. NCBI lineage: Eukaryota > Metazoa > Chordata > Aves > Passeriformes > Fringillidae > Euphonia > Euphonia xanthogaster. The sequence continues at coordinate 250,970 of JAYDZK010000028.1, forward strand.
TTCATTAATTACTAATATCCATTAATTACTAATATCCTTCTTGGTGCATTGCAAGATGGGAAAACAGTGACTGGTGCAAGTGCCTTACTGGCAGCAGTGCAAAGCTTGATCATTGTCAGTGCAAAAGTAACAAAAGAACCATGCTGATTCTGATAAAAAATCTGCTCCTGTAAAACGTTCCAAGTTCTGAATTCTGAAATTGAATTTGAATCCTTCCTATTCACACCGGAACAAACTCTCCTTGCAGCTTTGAAATTGCAAAAGGCTAAGGATGCAGTAAACCTTGATTCTCCCCCTCTATTCAACCTTTTAATGGCTGTCATTGCTTGAGCTCCAAGAGGCTGGTGATCTAATTAGGGCAAATTGAATAACACTGCTTTTATGCTAACGCGTGAGAAAGGTAATTGAAATCAATCCATGTTCAGTGAAAATACTGGAGACATCACTGATAATTTAAAGCAATTAAAAGACATTGTCCTGAAGCAAGGCAGAAACATTAAGTCTAAGAGTGTGTTAAAGAAAACTACCTAAAATATTTAAATGATATTATACAGCTAAGATGGACTAGGGATAGCTGAAGCAATTAGAAACCCTGAAACATATACTCAGTCAGGTGTAATCTTCTTTGAGCTATTTCAAGCCATTTGTTTAATGTAAAGTGATGGATATTTTTTTAAATTCCATTTGTGACATTTTGTGAACAATGGTGTGCTACACTTGCAAGCCTCTGGTTCTCATTGATGGGCCATTGTTCTTTTTAAAAAAATTAAATTGAAATGAATTTTCCAGGCTCAGTTTAAGTTTTTTGTTCATAGAATGCAAAACATTGATTTGGTAGATCTGCAGGTTAAAATCCAGTCCCTTGTTTTTTAATAAATTTTTAAACATGGCAGGGTAAACAGGATGGGTTTTCTTTCTGAAATCCCCAAATCTGTCATAAAATCTTTAAGGTTGGAAAAGACCTCCAAGATCATCAAATCCAACCTGTGGAACTTGTTGAAGGGATGAGAATTCAGAGCTTCACAGTTCTCATTCAGAAGTTTCTTCTAGGATGTGTAAAAAGAAATAAGATAAATAACAGAATAATAATAATACTTTAAAAATTGTAATAATATTTACAAAGTTTATGTTGTTGCTGTCTGCATTTAGGCTCTGGAACAGACATGATGTACCTGACTGTTACTTGCCACCTCTGGCAGGGCTTGTGCAGTTCATTGAGGAGGCTTAACTGCAATGACACCTGCTGGGAATGCTGGACAAACATGAAACTGTATGAAAGATTAACTCCATAAAATACACCACAGGCACAGGCTGAAGACAGCTAAAATTAATCTGCCAAATAGTAGTAATTACCTTTTATCATCTGTCACAGCTTCTACTTGCAGATTTGTAGAAATCTTGGTCTTGGCAGTTTCCTGCTTGGCCAGAGTTAAACCCATGGAGGTGTAAAAGGAATGATTGGGAGTCAACAGCCCAATGGAGGTGTCCTGCCAAGCGTTCTCAAAACAAGTATTTGAGCTCCTTTTATTGGTGATGTGCATGTCCCAGTCCCAAAGCCTGATTCTGCTGCTTCAGCTTCAGCCCTGTATACTGAGGGGATTTGTAACACATTCCACAGTTCTGACCATCAGCACATCAGTCTCCCTCCCGTGAGGGCCATGCCACACCAGGCTGCCATCCACAGCCCAAAATCTCATGGACATTAGGGATGGCCACGGTGTGTGCTGCACAGCCTTCCTCCCTACCGCACACCTGGGGGGGATGGAGGAAGATGGGAAGTTGAAATCACACAGAAAAGGAAGGGAACACAACATTTGGAAGACTTTACAGCCTTGGACTGGATATCAGTTCATTTTTATTAATTGCATTATTGACTGTGTTTGTTCCTTGTTCTTTTGTGTACAAGTGCCCCCTGAAATAGCAAAGACTTTCACTTTTGGAGTGAATGTTACCCATATTAATAGTGGAATTTGTCTTTTTTCCTTCACCTTCTAGTCCTGTGCCAGGTAAGAATCTTGGGTTGACGCAGCGTTTTTTTGCTTCTTTTCCCCCCTTTAAAACTATTTTTCAGCAGAAATTATGCCCATGTTCTTACAACAGCTGGGGGGGAAAAAAAGCATCAGACACCTCAAGACCATAAACTAGGGCAAAATTGATTATGTTTGAACCAATTTAATAATTTTTCTTGTGGTTTTTTTGTTTGTTTGTTTGTTTCTTGAATTATTAATGTTTTGACTGTGCAATACTGAAAGATACTTTTCATTCCTTTGTTTATCTGCATTCAACATGAGGTGGAAGGAATAATATTCTTAGTCAAAAATTGGAAGCAAGTTATTTTAATATCATTTGTTGATCTTCCATGTCCCGGATTACTGCAGAAAACTCTGCCAACCTTCTGGTCACTCTTTATTGATCTTAAATGCTGAAGTTTCTGTGTTTTCAGATAAAAAATCCCCACGTTATTCTCTTTTATAGTATGAATATTGTGCTATCTCAAATGATATGTCTGCTGTGCGTGACTACTGTGGTGCCTGCTGGTTCTAACTGGGATTAAAATTTTATGTGCAAAAAGTGATGATCAGAGACAACATATTCACTGGACAGGGTAGAGAGAACATAGAAGTAAATAAATATTTTGTGCCAAGAAATGTATTGATTTGTTTGGGTCATTCAGGATTTATGAATAATGTCAGGAAATGAGGCTGGGTAACATCTGGTATTTGGTGCAAAATCTTTCTTCCTCTCAAAATATTTCTGCAAAAAAAAAAAAGTCTAGAAAAGTGAAGAACCAGCTCTGCCCACAAAAAAATCCTCAGGACTTCTGTGCAGGTAGCAACTAGAGGTCTTTAAAATTCCTGCATTTTTAAATGTGCACTTTATAGTAGCTCCAGAAATAAATGCACTTTTTTTTCCTCTTTTTAGACCAAAACTGCACATGGAAACTCAATTTAAACTAAGCATTTTACAGGAGGCTTAGTTCAACTGTCTGGATGAAACGTCCTTTCTGAACTTTGAAGAGCAGTCTGAGTTCAGTCTCAGTTTGGTTGAGCTGGTTTTCCCCCATCACTGAGATCACCTCTAACAAGTTTGGCTTTTATGCGCTTTCATGTTGCACTCCAAACTCACTGTGAAGATGCCATGCCTTATTTCCTCTGCAAGACATTTAATCAAAAATGACCTACAATTTCAAGCATGAATGCTCAACATCTCATTATTAACCACTCCCTGGGACTCTTTAGAGTGCTCCAGACTCAGCTGGGATGTGCTGACAGGATTCAGGAGACCACTGGTGTTTTACAGTTGAGGTCGTCTTCCAACTTCCCTTGTTATTTGGTCGGAAAAAGCAGAGGGAAAGTATTCTGATATGTTTTTGTACCAGCAGTGAAATTGTTGATCTCTGTGACCTTGGTCTAATTTGAGACCTCAAGAAATCAAGTAAGAGGCAGCCCAAAGAATGGACTCTTGAGTTAATTTGCTTTCCCTGCTTCTTGACTTCTCAAGGGTTTCACTACAAGGACAATTTCCAGGAAGTTCATGAATTTTTCAGGCACCTTTCATCACTAACCTTCCACTTCAATTTGAAGAGAATGGCAAGGTTTGTACAGAATGACATTGTTGCCATTGCCTTTTAATTTGTCTAGTGGCAACCAAACACAACTACCCAGCCTTTGTAATCATGTTGATCTAGCAAGCCTTGCTGGTCTGGGCAGAATATTTTTCCCCATCTTCATCTTTACAAATGTGGGGTTACTTGGTGAAATAAAGCTTGAAAGAGGGTCAGGAAAAATGATGACTTGAGCTGAAAGTAATTTTTTTCCCATCGCCCAGTTTTCTTGAAGTCGCTCAGGGATTGTTTGTTTTCCTTTTTTGAAAGAATAAGGCTGGAGTCCTGTTCATTTCTTTGGAAGACTGCATATAACTGGGTGTCTTGTTCCCAATAAAACCAGAGATAATCCTTCCAATAGCAGCAGCACGGGCTGAACTGATAAAATGGTGGGAATGAGGAATATTGCCCAGGTAAAATATAAAACAAGAGATGTGTGGCCATTCCTGCGAGCTGCAATGTTTTTAGCACATCATTTAGTCCTAGGCTTTTGGAACACTGGTGCTAACTAAGTGAGGCTCCAGTTTTACGTCAGGCTGCTACAGCAACAATCATGTCCAGTTAAAGGTCACATTAAATGATTTGGGTCTCAGCTCCATCGTGGCTAATTCCAGCAGCACTATTTCAAGACAGTGATACTGTTTAAAATTTGTAATTCACTCATGCTCTGGCAAGGAAGCTTTTGTTTCTCTATGGTTAGCAGTTTGCTTTTATGAAGATAATTACTATTTTTCTACAGATCCCCTCTTTTTCTGCTTTTACATTTGCAGAAAAAGTGCAGTGAGCTGTTGTAAACTGAGTCATCATTTACAGGTTGCAAAGTAAGGTTGTTTGGTGATGTCCACAAAGAAACATGTAGTGAATAAATTGAATTAAATTAAAAGGGGAAGGAAAAAAGCAAAAGGAATCTGGTCACAATGTTGTATATGATGCCCTCAGAGTGTTTTGTTGTTACATGTGATGCATCCATAGAACTTTAACATGTAAATTAAAGCTGCTCAATCCCAGCTAAAGTTCATTAGATATTTTTATCAGTTCTGGGTTTTCAGATTTGCCCCATTATATTTAAGAATGACCAAAAAAACCCCTGATGCTAGCCACTGCTAGCATCAGAATCTGCTGTCTGGTTACCTTTTTGTTCCTTTAACAATATTTTATGCGCATTTAGACAATTTTGCAATTCTTACTGTGTTTTAAAGGGTGCAGAACTTCTCTTTGAGTCATTGTCAAAGAGCTCACCTCATTATTTTATCCTAATTTAGCATGGTTTTGGAATGTTCTGGGCCATACTATTAAAATAACAGTGAAATAAGAGTTGCTGCACCCAACCCTTTGGCATTAAAACCACCAACACAAATCCTGAGAGAACAACCTTCCCACCTGGTGATCCAACTTTGGCCTGTCCTGTGGGCTTGCCTCAGGGAATTCTGAGGTCACCTTTCCCTTAGGAGCATATGTAGGAAATGACATGTCTATATTCAGGTTGAGGAAAATATTAAACAGAATCACTTTATCCATTGTCTTCTCATGCCCTCAACTTTGGGAAGTAAAATCCCCAATTCTGTTACACCACAGACTGAACTATTTTTTTTTCTCCTGTTGAAAAGCAAATCAATTTTCCCCCTTTGTAAATGCAGTAATTTGAGATTTGCTGTGCGTTTCAAACATTGTTACATAGACAAAAATGTACCTTGTAAGTATTTCCAGATTGGACAAAGGTTTGAGTTTTGAGTCTGGGTTTGATGCTAAATTTGCACTTCTCTGACTCATGAGAGCCATGGGAACTGGGGGTGATGGGAGCTGCTCTTCAATCTGCAGGCAGAGAATCAGAGCTGCTACCATTCAGTTTCCATGCATGGGGCTTTTTTAAAATGTAGAACGGGATAACAATATTTTTCTTCCAAAGTCTATGATGTCAGGAGCGGAAAAAGATTATGTATGTAAATTTCTTTATTTCTAAAGTAGGATTATGAAAGTTTGAAAGTTCCTAAAACACTTAAGCTGGATGGTTTATTATTTTTAAAATTACCAATAAGTAGAAAAAAACATCTTTGCTGACTGCCTGGTATTTTTTCAATGGTATTTTGTTTTGCTTTAAATATTGCTTCTGGTTTGCATTATACTATTTGCCCACCTAGTGAATTTTCATGGATTTTCTATCTTTCAGCACCTAATTTTTGCCTATTAGCTTTAAACAAGATAAAACTATTCTCTGTCTAAGTCCTCTGGGGAAAAGCTGCATGTAAGTGGTAATGGCAATTATGGTAAATGCTGAATCATTTCTAAGTGTGTGCTGCAAAAATTCTCTATAAAATATTCCAAGTTAATGTTCATCACATGGTCTGTGTGTTTACCTGGAGGTCTTTCCATGGAGACAGCCACACCGAACTACAAAAAAAAAAGCAACCAGAGTCTTTGCACTTTAAATGTTGTTTGACTTCTGTTATATCAAGGACTACCTTGATACAACAATGTTTAAATGAAACAAGGTGCTGTTTTGTTATAGGAGACCACCTGTGGGAGAAAAAAGAATTTGAATCAGTTTTAGGCTTATTTTAAGATTTCGTTTTTTTCGGTCATCACGAATCCCAGTTGTGCTCGTTTGCACACCAGGCTGTGCAAGAGCATTTGGGGGCATAATTAACTGCTAATGCATGTGTGACATATCACTGCCTAGTCATTCAGTCCCTCCACACTGACACAATTATGCCCATTTGATAGTTACAATCAGCCTGCTCTTTTCTGCTGGGATCGTTGTTCTGGTGACAGTGAGATTGGATTTGTTTCTCGTAGGAAGTGGCCTCTTTCCATTTGATGGTTCCCTGTTGCTCGTGGTTTAGCAATGGAGTATAAACAAGATTTTATTTTGAGAGTCTTTCCACAGTGTCTCAGCGATCATGCAGAGATGAAAATGAAGCAGGCTCGGATTTATTCTGCAACTTATTCATCAATAAAATAATTGTTTGTGTGTTCTTGTGGAGCCTTTAACGTACAGATTCAAAAATGCTCCACACTGGCCAAGCTGCCAAAGCCTGAAAGGGAGGCAGCTCCTTTAATATGAAAGTTCAAGCAGCTTATTCTTGCTTTCTAAAGGAGAAAAATCTTTACTCCCCCTTCTCCAGGTTAGCTAAAAGCCTTTTGCTATCAGTTTATATTGCTTTAGACTTCATCATTTAGACAAACCTTTGTCCTTGCAGTGTGTAGCTCCCAGCTGTCAGAAACCATTTTTGCAGCTTGTGAATTTAATCAATTCAGTGTGTCTGCTGAAAGTACTAAAACATCATTGAAATTCTGGTTTTAGAAAGCTAATGAACTAACTACTCCCTGTGTGACTGCAGACAGCTAAACTGGGAGATATGGGCTTTATATTGTAAAGCTCTTAAAAAAAAATAAAATTGCACTGATATCCTTGGTTGCAGTTCAACTTGTGGATTAATAGACCTTTAAATATGAAACCAGCTCATCACCTTGCATTAAATGAAACAAGGCTATTTTGGACAGTTTTTAACAAAGGGTCAAGATAATATTAAAGGTAAGTAAATTCAGAAAATTTCAAAACTTACCTGCAGGGGCAGCGCAAGGCCTCCATCTCTAGGATTCTACCCCCCTGTCCACCTCAGCAAAGTCTCCATACAGGTTTTCTGTAGCAGTTCTATATTAAATCTTCAGCATTTTTTAATCTGTGTGTGGTATAAACTTGAACCCTGGAGTCAGTCTCAGCTGGTAGATCCCATCTGGTAGATCACTGTATTCTTACTGCATGTTATCTTTGCTTTTCTGTTATTAGTCTTTTTTTAATTCCATGGTACAGCTCACATCATGACATATATTGGCCAATTTCGCCACCTAAAGAGTGGTTAGGCAATTTTTTTGTGAGGTGATAAAGAGGAGTGGGTTCACTCATCCTCATTAATCATGCAGGCTGGAAGTGCCACAAGGGGAAATCTGGTAAACTCTAAGGCAAGAGGAAATTGTAAGCTCATGCCAAAAGTCAGGAGAATATCTCCAAAAGGAAATGATGGTTAACAAGGACTTGATTCTGGAAACTGGCAGTGAAACAAATTGTGGATTCTGAGAGAATGTACTCACCGAACAGCAATAACACAGCTGGCAGGAATTGGGCATGGTAGTTTGCTGGCAATTGGTTGAAAAAACTCTGCACTGTGAGGATTTAGTTAAGGAGATGTGAAAATAAATCACTGAGGCAGTGTCCAGCAAAGTGTATGGACCTTCTCACCAGTACACACATTGCAAATTACAACAATATCAGTGGGAAGGGAAGAAAGAGAGGCTAATCTACAGAAGGAAGGCAAATGTGGGCAGTGGAAAGCCATCCATTACAGTGTGTGAGTGGCAATCAATAACCTCTTAACTAGGCAAGGGAGAGAAAATATCTCCACATGGTGTGCTGTCAGAGGGTGCAGGGCCCCCGGCTGCCTTCGAAAGCAAGAGCAGTTGCAGTGTGGTACAGATTTGCTAATAATGGGGCAGGGCATTTATTCAAAAGCACTGTGAGATGAATTTCTGAGGGAGCACAGAGAAGAAGGAACACGGGAGATGGAACTCAGAGCTCAGATTCCTTCTGCCTTCATCTCTGGCTGCCTGGAGGGCCAGGTCAGGACAAGGGGCAGAACACCTCAGGCTCGTTTCAAACCTCTGAGACAAAGAGCTGAGAGAGAACCCAGCACACAAAAGGGAACGTGCAGAGTGAGCCAGGAAGGAGTGCTGGCAAACCTCACTGGCCACAGACAGGTCTCTCACTTGTTGATGGGTTTTAGTTGGTTCCCCCCCCCCTTTTTCCATGTATGATGGGGAACAGATCTGATAACAACTTCATGTACTGAAACTGGAGGAGACCCTGGCTCTGCTCACCTGCACCAGCTCCCTGCCAAGGCAGAGACACCCAAGCAGGTTGCATAGGAACATATCCAGGTGGGGTGGAATATCTTCAGAGAAGGAGCCTCTACGGCTTTGTAGGCCTTGTCCTACTGCCTCTGAGACTAAAATGTTTCAAAACATTGAGGCTGTCAGTGCTTAGAAAACTAAATCAATAGTGATAATTGAAAAAAAAATCTTTTTAACTTCTCACTAGTCTCACAGTTATGTGCAAGTCAGGCTCGTCAGAAGATTTACTTTTGAAGTCCTGTCATGTTTGTAATCTACCTTGTATTCTTTTGGCATAATGGGGCACTCAAAAGAGCAATAAGGTATATTTATCTCAAAGCCAGATCTTTTTTTATATATTTTGTGCAAAAAAAGAGTGAATTGCAGCAGGTTGTAAGGAGCTTTGCGATTCTTGCTTTAGTTTTCTATGTTCTTTGTCTTTCTTTTGTATGTTGTGACAGATAAAACAAAACAAAGTTCCTTCATAGAGTATGAAAATATAAAACTACATAAAGATGTCCTTAATCAGAGAATGAGAGAATAAACAATTTTGGGATGTTGTTTAATTCACAGAGCACAGTCAGACATAAAAGTGACGAGATGAAAGCATTCTCAAATACAATCTTACTCTTTCCTTTCTTTGTGTTTCAAATTTTCCTGACAGAAAACAAATTTTCCTGAAAGGGGATCAGGAAACTTTGCACTTTTTTTTCCCAAATGGTATCAACCTGTGGCTACCTAAAACCGGGGAGAAGTTTGCAGACTGGACAAGTCTTGGCTATATTGAAATTCATGCTGAAAATGCAGTGGTGCATGAGGAGTTTTTAAGGCTGCAGTTCTCTGAAGTTCTCAGCCTGAACCTTTCACTGAAACATTTAGAAAATAACACAAAGCAGGTAAACAGAATGAATTGATTTTTTTTTTATGCTGCACACAAATACTGGGTTTAAGGTAAGTCTTTCTATGGTAACTTCTGAGCATTGTGCCTGTAATTCAGCCCGTTGCCCTGACCTTTTGTCCTCCTCTGTGATCCACATGATGTGCAGACACTTCAAACAGGAGGGTTCTATGTTTGCAGCTCTTTTAGCCCTAAGATACCTTATATTATACATTGCTTTTTATCCAGCTATGTAATTGGCTGGCTTACAGATCCATACAGAGATGAAAATGAATGAAACATTTAGGATGCTTTGTTTATCTTTATGTTGTGATCACTCCCAGTGAAACAGCCACGTAACCAAGAGCTAGGAGAGTTCCAGCTGAATTCCTGATGAACTTTTTTTGACCTCCTATGCAGTGTGTCAGCTTTTCCCTGTGGCTGGATTATGTATGGCTGTCTTAGCATCCACCACACATTGTGATCATCATGGTCTTGTCTTTGCTCTCAGATAGAATGGCAGCATAATCACAGAATCCCAGAATGGTTTGGGTTGGAAGGAACCTTAAAGATCATTTATTTTCAACAATTTCCACTATCCCAAGTTGCTCCAAGCCCGTCCAGCCTAGCCTGGAACACTGCCAGGGATATAGGGGCAGCCACAGGTTCTCTGGACAACCTAGAAGTGCCTCACCATCCTCAGAGGGAACTCTTTTTATCCACGAAATAATTAATATGTTTTTTTGAGTTGGGCTGTTTGTGTACCTCTCCCATAGAAAGTGCGTAATTAAAGCAGCTTTAATGTTGTTTCTTTCAAAAGGATTTTGCTAGATAAAGTAGTCAGTTCTGAAGACTCAAGAATAAATTAAGAATCCTCCTCAGACAGAAATGTAGCTAATTAAATCAAGCTTCACGTAATTAGACTCATATCTGGAGTAATGGTAAGAGAGATGGTGATAAAAATGAAGCCATTCAGCTCAGACTGTGATATTGTTGCTGTAAATTTGAGAATCCTCACAGTCATCATTTCCACTCCCTGGGAATATCCCTCTTTGAGAAGCCTTGACGTAGGAAGCCTAAAAATCGAGTGTCCTGAAACAGTAATTTTGGAAGACAGTGGCAGTTTTTCTCTATCCCAATCTTTAGGCTCTGTAGAATCTTTCTCTTTGCTGTCTGATCTATGTTTTCAGGAGTCGTTACTGCCAAGAGTTTTCTAATGTAGGCAAATTAACAGCTCCAAATGATTTGTGGGAAAGTTTCCTGGCAAGTGTTGGGAAAGATCCAATCTTCACAAGAGAGCAGAGGACCCAAAAAGTTTTGTTTCTACTTCTGAATAAATGACCAGATTTTGAGGAGGGCACAGTGCCGGCTTTTCTCTGTGCCATCTTCTCTTCATTCTTCTCAGCTGGAACTACTGGTTCCAGAGAGCTTTCATGTATTTTAGCTAGGCTCATGAAGAGCAATGTACATTGTAAATGATCTTATTCTAAGAAAAATGAAGACAAGGCCACAGTGGAGGCTATGACAGAAGGAAAAAGAAAGCAGAAAATATTCTTGAAGAAATATGACAAAATAATGCAGTCTTTAAGCATGGTAAATTTGCACATTTTTCTCTTAATTCTATCCAAGTACCAGGTCAGTGTTAAGATTAATCAAAAATATTCCTCCAAAGCTGTTTGCTAAACTTTTCTCTCGAACCTACTTTCAGCTCCACAGGGTGAGGAGCTAAATGTAAGCATTTCCATCTATTTATGGTCATTAAATATCGAGAATGTTGAAAGCATAATGAAATGCCCACTATATTAAGTGTTCTTGAGGAGTTACTAGAGCTGATCGTTTTCTCGGGCTGGAATAGCTAAGCCAGACATTATCTCCTGCAGTTGCACCTACTGGAATTGGGCTCACAAGTGGTTTGTGAGAAGTGATTGCAGTGGAATTGCTGGGAGCAATACCCAATACTGTGGTTTACTTTTTGTTTAGATTTGATACTAAACCTCCAAGGACAGCAAAAGCTTTTTAACTTGCAGTGATGCCTGTTTAGTTTAATTCCACACAGACTTTTCCCTGTGGAAGCAGTTACTCTAGCAAGGGGGTTTGGTAGGTTCTATTCTGCAAATATAACCCCAGGGAGGTTTGTCTGCTTTCAAAGATATTCCCTCATTAAAGAAGAGTTTGGAGAAACAAGCTGGCCACAGAATTAAGGAGGAAAATAATTTTTAGTCATCTGTCATGTCTCTGCTGCCTTCCCCTCTTGCTGTGTGCTCAGTCTAAGTTTTGTGTCTAGTTAGGAGCCACATATCTTGATGATGGAGCTGTCAGCCAGGAAAGTTAGCTTTCTTTAATTTCCCTTTCAGGGTCTGGTAGCCCCATCTGAGAGCAAAGGTTTGGAAAGTTCTGGCAGTTCTCTTCGTTGAGCACATCACTGGTGCAAATAACAGCAGGTCCAGTAACCTTTGTGGTGAGACAGGATATTGGATGATATATCTTACAGGAAAATCCCTGATCAGGAGATAAAAAAGCTTCCCGGGAATTGCATAAATTAAGACGGTTTCAGGCTGGGAACATTCTCATTCTTCTCACCTCACCGAGGCTGGTGACCTCTGACCTTCTGCTTGGCTGGAATTGCTGCCTTTCATAGATTTTTTGAAAGATTGCTGTTTTACATTTAACACTCCTTCTCTGCCTACCTAATATAGTACTGATCAAGCCAGCCAGGAAGACCAGGCAAGATAAATTAGATGCTTAATTTGCACATCAGGAACTTCAGGCAACCTAATTCTAAGAGGAGATTTTTATAAAGTAAAATGGCACTGTGCACATATTAGTAATTGCCAGTTTCCACAAAATGATAGATGAGCTCTGGGCTTGGAATCTGTGCATATGTTAGTGTTTGAAGGCTGTGCCATGAAACACAGACAACAAAACTCATTAGAAAACTTATCACATAATAGTCAAAATTATTGTAATTTATATTATTTTCCTCCATCACTCTCCATACAGAAATATGTTAACCAACAGTCATAATACAGATTAGTCACATTGTGAATACTCTTCCCAAAAAAATAAGTTGATTTTAGCAATCTGAAAACAGAACAATGTATTCCTGGACATGCTACTGTCTCCCATTGTTCATCCCTTAAGGGTTCCCATTTTCCTGATATGGCCTGAACACTGCAGGGTTTAGATAACATTTTTGGGTGAGTTTGTGTTCTTGCATCTCCCCTCCTTGGTCCTTCTATCCCTTCTAAACACATTCTGCCTTTCCACATCTTCTATCCTTTATTTACCTTGGGAGTCAGAAAAAACCCACAAAGAACATCAAAAATATGTGTTCTGCAGGTGGTTTAAATAGCTCCTTGATTTTGGCCTGATCTCTCCCTGTCCCACATAGGAACACGTGAGGATCAAGGCTGCGTTCTCCAGACCTGCTCCCAGACCCTGGTTCCAAGCTCTTCTCCCAAGTTTTCCAAAGACTGTGGCCAGGCACAGAATTGGCCCTGTGAGGTTCTGTGTGTGTGAACACAATTCAGAGCTGCTTTATCTCTTCCAATAAACCTTAGAAAAAGTGTTCTGGCATATTTTTTTTAACAGACAGACTTTCAGATATTTTTCCACTTTTTTTTTTCCCGACTTTTCTCGGTTTGAACTTTCCATCACACGTGAAGACAAACCTTCTGTTTGTTTAGTTCTCATCACTGTGAATTTTAATATCAGTGGAGATGATAGACTGGCAATCTTTGGTTGCTTTGTGCTTCACTTTTGTGTACACCTTGAACATATAATTTTGTATTACGAATACAAAATTATATGTGGATAGATATTTTTAGTGATGTTACTGATTTTAAAATCTTCTGAAAACTGCCTTGAGAACCCTTTAAATCAGATTCTTGTGTGGCATTTCTTGCAATGCTGAAAAGATAAAATACTAGCCATCTAGAAAATTGTGCACTTTTTTTTTCTGTTTCAGAAACAGGTTTTATTCTTTGCATCTCATTTACACATTGCTGAGTGTCGCAGTATATCACAGTACAAGCTTGTTTGTACTGGGCAATTAATTCAGTTAGAGATAAGAGACCCAACTGGCCCCTGGCTTGACTGACAGCTAGGGAAAACCTTTCCCAACCAAGTTCTTGGCCCTGATTAAGCTCTGAACCTGGCTAGTCAAGGAAAAATATGCTATTAGACCTAGATAATTCTGTGCAAACTTTGCAAAAGCTAACCCTTTTCCTTTGAGATAAAGAGGAAACCTTGTCTGGAAGAGGTTCTTTCAAGTTCTCATTGTGAAAAAGAAATACCTCAGCAATGGTAGACCCCAGGTAATATTAAAACATATGCACAATTGTAAGTTTTGCCTTATTAGTATTGTTCAAAAGTCCACTTTTTGTTCCTATTTTTTATTAAAACAAAGAAAAGGGAAAAAATTTTGGGGTGAATGTAAACCCCCCCTTTAAGTCTTGGGTGATATAATGTTCTCATGTTTTTCTCCTGTCTTTCAATCAATCATATAACAGTACAATCATCCAGTGATGTTCAGCTGCCCAAACCCAAGGCAATGGTGAGAGACCTCCTCACCAAAAGATGGGGGGTCCTTGAGATCTTATTACCTGAGAACAGAGATATGAATGCCTTTAAATAGACACTGAGACATGTTGGACACCTGCCAGCTGTGTCCAGCCTGCACTACATCCTGCTCAGGACCTCAGGCAGCATCCTCCTGGTGACACCTCAACAGCCATCACAGAGCCCTGCAACCAGAACCTACCTCATGGAAATCTGGGACTCTTGAAGTGGCAGTTACTTAATTTGTTTGCAAATTATTTTTTCCTGTTTACAAACTGGTTTTTTTTTCTGTTTACAGATTGTTTTTCTAGTAGTTGAGTTTTTCTCTAATGGTTCTAAGGGTTAAATGGTTTTAGAGTTAAATAGTTTCTTGTTTTTAGAGAGAAGTTGTAAGTTGTAACTTCTAAGAAAATAGCCTGTGACCTGTTAGCCTGAAAGGCTGTGTGTAGCTCCCACCTAACAGCTCCCAGACCTGAATGCTGCAGCTCCAGGGATTCATGGCCCCAAGCAAATTAGCCCCGTGCTGTCTTCTGTCACCCGGCTTGCAAAGGGCCCTTGCAGAGGGTGACAGAGAAGAAGTTGCAGTTTTTAATAAAGAAAAAATGGAGGTGATGTCACACTACAGGCTGGCTTGGACTGGGCTAATTAATTCAGCTGTAAATAAGAAACCCAACTGGCCCCTGGGTTGACTGACAGGAACCTCAACCAATTCTGTTCCATGCTAAGCTGCAGACATCTCACTGCTCGGGGAGCTGGGCGCTGCTAAAAGATGAGACCAAGGGGGCTGTGCAGGTAAATCCCCTTTTAAAGAGGGGCTGAAGGAATGAGCTCTCTCTGCTGCCACGTGGCCGTGGGGTCAGTGGCCGTGCTGTCTCCGACCCACTCACCCACTGCATTCACAGCAGAGAACTGTAAAGGGCAAAGAGGAGCATTCTCCAGAGCCTTGCATGCTCTGTGGCAACTTGGATGAATATAGACACATGGGAATTTTGAAGTAAAAGTTAAAATATTAAAGGAATAATATAAAAGAAAGAACTTTCCAATATTTTAGTTTGTAATATGATCTTCATTTCATAACAAATGCCCTAGGTGGCTTTTGTTTTGGTTTATTTTTTGGGGTTTTTTGTTTGTTTGGTTGGTTGGTTGGTTGGTTGGTTGGTTTTTTTTGTTTTGTTTGGTTTGGTGGTTTTTTGTTTGTTTTTTTGTTTTGTTTTTTTTTTCTTTTTTTTTTTTTTTTT
>JAYDZK010000028.1:274689-288916 GCA_034509185.1 Euphonia xanthogaster
AGCAGCTGGGGCTGCCCCTGGATCCCTGGCAGTGCCCCAGGCCAGGCTGGACACTGGGGCTGGGAGCAGCCTGGGACTGCTTCCCAGTGGAAGGTGTCCCTGCCATGGCAGGGATGAAATGAAATAACCTTTAAAATTCCTCCCAGCCCAAACCATTGTGGGATTTTGTGATTATCTGCATGGGATGAGTGTTATGTTTCCCAGCTTTTTCTGCCAACTTGTGGCATTTGCCTGTAGAGATTTTCCTGTAGACTTTGCAAACACAGAAGATCCATTGCCTTCTTTCCATCAGGCAGATAAAATAGTATTTTCTTGAACAAAACTGCCAATTTGAGCACAATCAGCTAGTTGTGCTTTAAGTTGTTGTGTAGTCTATAGGGAAGTAGTGAAAGTTCTGGAGTGCTACTTGGGAAAAGATTCTGTCAGTGCTTTTTCCTGGAGGGCTTTGCTCTCAAACACTGTTATCTCCATTACCTGAGTTTTAACCTCACTGTTCTCTATAATTTAATTCAAAATGTGTGGCTGCATTTCTCTTCAGAGAAAAGCAAGGCACAACTTCCCAAGGATATTTCTGGGATTCACAATCTCTGAACCTCAGAGAAAGGAAAAACAATTCTTATCTCATTTACTTTCCTGTGTTTTGGAACAAGTGGAATGCATTGAGGAAGATTATTTACCTGATAGAATTTGCTTGATTGGATTCTGGTGTGAGTGTTTTGATTCACTGACCAATTGAATCCCCATGTGTGTCGGGACTGTCAGCTGACAGTCATGAGATTCTGGGCAGTTGAGCTGAGTGCTTGGCAGATTCAGTTTAGATGTAGTGTAACATAGTGTAGAATAATATAGTATAATAAAGTAATTAATTAGCCTGATAAGATGGAGTCAGCTGCATAATTTCTCCCTGCATCGGAGGTTTCCTTGATTTACTATAAAAATGAGTCAATTTTTTTTTAAAGAGTCATGTGATTTCATGTCCCAAATCCAGTGAATTAGGAATGCTGCTGTTGTGCCATCTGATAGTTACATGCATCTCTTTCAAATTAAGTTCTTTTAAAAGCTGTGTCTGATATCCCAGTGATGCAGAGCACACAGACAGACCTTTTATTTCTCATTGCTAATAAGTTTTCAAATGTTAAACTCTAGATTTCTGCTGTCAATGGCAAATGTTTGTTTATGTCCTCTTCAACAGCTGTCATGTTAGTGTCACTCTTTCCTTATTTTTTCCTTTAATTGCCTTTCAAAATATAGTCTTGAAGATGAAAGGCCAGGTACCTTCTTCCAAAGGTCAGGCTTAACTGGCAGTGATGCTCACTGCTGTTTTCTGAAAGTCAGCTCCCTTGTCTCAGCAGATGAATATGTTGTCATAGCACAGGTATGCAGCACATCAAAAACAGTATATTTTGTACTGTTCTGGTCTGCAAGTTTCCAGCATGTTATCTTTTAACACTAATTTACAGCCAGAAGACCCACTTAGTCCCAACATACTCAGAATTAAGGTTAAGGTATTTCTAGTGTGGATAATGCAATAACAGATGCGAAGTTTAATCAAATGTTTGCACAGATATAAATATATTTTTTCCCCTGTTAATTTATTTCTGAACACACTAAGGGTGCCCGGCCTTTGGCTGAAGGCGAAGCCTATCTTAGGATTCTCTATTTTATTAGGGATATAATATTTTTTCTCTTTGCTGTTTATTCCTCTGCTGCCTCCTAGCAGCTAAGCAAGAAGATAATGGTTCAAAGGAAAACACGTCACTGAGAATTAACCACATACGTACAACACGGTCCAGTCTTTGCTGCTGGAATAAATGATTAGGAAATCAAGTGGTAAACTAAGTACTGATTGAACTGCTTTCCTCAGGACTGCTGTTGCTGATAATCCCAATATTCTTTGAAGCATTAGTTGATCACATCCCTTGTTTGAAATAAACTCCTCTCAGATTATCAAAGGACAAACTGAGTATGGAAAGTTAAGATACTTAACACTGTAATGGTTCGCTGGTCTTCATTAATGGGGGAATTTGGAAAGCGTTAATTATGAATTTATATTTGCTGCAAATTCATCTGTTGCCAGTCCTCTGGGATTCAAAAAGTGTTGATCATGGTATTTTGTCATCACCAGACCAACTGGGGAAGAACTAAAGCCACGGAGAGCTGGCTGAACTGAGACTGGAATTTGGCACCTGCAGCCTCATCCTGCTCAAAAAGGAACCTCTGCACAAAAGAGAGGTGTGTGAGAATCCCTGCAGACCAACAAATTCCTGAGGAATTCTTTCCCTGAGAGCCTTTCCTTACCTTAATGCTACCCACCAGTCTGTTTGGGACATGGCTGCTTACATTATTAACAAGGCTGGATTTAAGCATTTTGTCTACTCATTGGACACTTAGAATGGACCTGTCCTTTTTCGTAGATACATCTTCCTACAGCCAAAAATAGCTCAATAGCAATAGCTTGTTTTTAAAGTTTGTTGTTTAAAATACCATAATTAGATTTAATTCTTCATCTAAAGTATTACCAAGAAGTCCCTTTGAGGATAAAAAGCTGTGTTCAGAAAGTTCTTGAGCTTCCATTTCAGGGCACTACAGACATCTTTAAGGGTAATACTTTAAGGATACTTTCACAAAGCCCTTCTCCACATCAGATGTGCTATTAAATACTTTATTCCCATCATTAGTTTTTTCCAAAAGACTTCAGCATTACGCCACACATGGATAGACTCTAACTTTGATGTTCAATAGGTCACCAGGATGGGAGATGAAATTCCTCTTGCTCGCAGGTTCCAGGTAGCTCTGTAGGTTTTGTACTTTATTGAGGCAGAGCATTCATATTGTCTAGTGATCTCTCTAAGAACACTTCCACTTTGGTGAAAGAAATGTCCATTTAAAAAGAACGGGCTATTTAAAATATTTTCCAACCGAATAGGATACAACAGAAAAATGAACGTCCACTTCAGATGTCTTATCATCAGTTCACAAAGCAATGATAGGTGTCTTCCAGACACTTACAGGTATCTACCAGAAGAACAACAGAACCACCTAAAGACATCCATGACTGCATATTTCAGGAGTGTCAGAAATCAAATTACATTCTATACTGGCAGGATGATGTCTTTTGGAAGGTGTTCGACTTGGAGGAGGAAGCAACCTGCCCCCAGAAAGATCTCTCCAGTAGGCAGCACTCATGGCACTGCCACTCCTCCTCAGGCATGTTCAAAGACCCAGCAGCAATGTTCTGGAAGTTTTCTGCAATAGATTTCACTGTTGATCTAGGAAATAAATGGAGGAAGTTCATAGCTGTGGTGACTGTGAAGCATTTTCTTCTCAGGAATGTGAAAAATTAAACTGTCAAATGAATCATGACTGCTGTATTGGCTTGGTGTGGCAAGGGTTTTTTTTTGCAGGGGCGGGGTATATGCAGGGAGGGGGATACAGGTATGGCTTTTGAGACAAACATCCAGAAGCTTTTCCCATGTCTGACAGAGCCAGTTCCAGTCAGCTCCAGGACAGAGCCACCCCTGGCTAAGGCTGGGCCCATCAGCAGCAATGGCAGCACCTCTGGAGTAAAGTATCTAAGAATTGGGAAAAAAACCCTGCAGGACTGAGGCTGGAAGAGGGGAGTGAGAGTATATCAGAGAAACTGCTTAGCAGACCCTTAAGTCAGAGCAGAAGGAGGAGCAGAAACATCTCAGTTCTCTATTAGGGCAGTGGTTTAAATAACTTTTTTTTTTTTCTTTTTTCCTAAACTTGCATTTTTCTTCTGAAGAACTTTGAATATTGTACATAAAAGAAGGATCAGGAACCTGTTGTTTTTCTTAAGCGTTCTCAAAATGGAATGGACACGTTCTTTTGTTGTGAAAGATTGAGACCAATTTTGGAGAAAAGAAGTAATCTGAGAATTTATGTATGATTCTTTCTAATAGAAATGAAACAGCATGGATGGCGATTGAGCAGAGGACTGTAATTATTTTAAATAGTGCTGTTTTGGAGAAAAATACTGAGTCTGCCCAAACTGAACTACTTGGCAATTGACGTAACTGAAGTGGTGCCTGGGAGATGACAGAGACAACTGGGACCCAGGTTTGTGGAGTTTCATTTTTTAATTATTCTTTTTAATGGCAATTTATTGAACAAATTAGCATTTAAAATATTTAAATATGCATTTGATGCTACATATTCGGAGCATGTAAGATGTTCAAAGACTACATTCACACTTTTATAATGTTTTAGAATATGGTTCATCAAATTGTGGTAGCTTGGCATAGAAAACAAGGAGCTCATAAAATGTGTGATAGATGCAGGTGAAGAAAATAAAAAATGTCTGATATTGGCAGTTAAAATCTTACTCTGTGACTGTGAATAAGAGTTACAAGGTAGATAGCAGCAACATTTTGAACTCTACAAGAAAGATTGTAATTGTACTTGATTCATTATTCATCAAAGAATGAATCTGACAAAAAAACCCCTCAGAGGTAAGTGCACCTAGTCTGTAAAACCAGACATTCTGATCGTTATTGCATAACCTCTCTACTACACACTTCTATTTATTTATTTATTTATTTGTACTCCTGGTCTAATTTTTAATTTCTCATATACTCTTCGCCAAAGGATGTAATGATTCTATTCACATGGTGTGTGTAAGATACTCCTCAAAGGTTTTAAAAACAAGCCCAAGCTGCTGGATGCACTGGAGGGCAGTTGAATGTTCCAGCGACTGCACGGCTCCCGTTATTTTGACAGGAATCTGTCTGGATAAAGATCTTTGTTCCCAGATTCTGTGTGTCACAAGGGGGATTGCTCATTCCTCTCACCAGAGGTCAGGACAGGCACAGAAAGCAGCGAGAGGGGCTCCCAGCTCATCACATTTTCATTCCCAAAGATCTGACAGGTGATGGTTTATTGAGGTTTGGATCAGGCACCTTCCTTCACAACCTGTGTGTCCAAGGCTGCTGTCAGCCGCGTCTCATGCTGCCGTTTCACCAGAGCTCTCCACACTCTCACGTGGCTCTTGTAGCTGATTTATTTCTTCTGGGTTACATTTCAGTAATTTTTCTGTAATTGCATCACATGGGGGAAATACCAAAAAAAAGAGGTTTTTATTAGCTAAAGCACAAATGTCCTTGGCAGTCTGGAGTCAGGAGATGTAGCAGGATCATGGATCTGTCACGATTTTGGGAAAGTGTGTGACCAGGGGCAGAATGGTTAATTTATGTGTAAGTCATTGTTGTTCACAGAATCTCTGCTCTACACGGACTCAAACACTGTTACCAAATCTGAAAAAGTAGCATCAGCAAGGAATTCTACGTTCCTCGCTTGGATCTGATTTTTCTAAACCTCATGATATAAATTTACCCATTTGGGTTAACCTATAAGAGCACTCAAAAGGCAACCACAAGGATAGAAATTTAAAATTCCAGGAGCTTGTGGTTACACTGATGAGTATAGAATTTAGGGATCTTCTCTAGTTTTAGGAGATTTCACCTTCTAGGTTACTGTAGCTTTCATTAATAATTTTAAACTAATTAAACAATTTTTTCATGCTTAATTAAAAAAAAATACATTAATTTTTCATCTGTTTTTAAATTATATACAAGTCCTTGAGATGGATAATAATTGTTAATTAAAATGCTACATTAGCTTAAAACATTTTAAGGAAGAGTTAATAAATTGCAAATTATGAAGGAAAATGATATATGTAATATTTGGACAACATTTTTTTTTCTTAGGCAAAAAATTCAACAACCAGGATCAGCCAAAGGGGAGAGATAGAGACTACAATAGGTTGAGATGGCACAAAGCCAACAAGGTGAATCAAAAAATAAAAAAAATATTTCCAAATTTTCCTGTTTGGATGGTTCAACTGGTTCAGCTACCACCCACAGTACACTGCGAAATAACCACACAATTTCTTTTGTTTGTATCATACAGAACCATGAAAGCCAATTTAGTTTTTAAACTCGATCAATTTTCTCTCCTAAATGAGCTAAGGTAGGGTCACCCATCAGTAAACCTCTGTCACATGAGCTTTTTTTAGACTGTCCAGCTCTGCTCTTTAATGGCACCAGTTTGAATTAGACCTTAATGTAATGTCACTTTAAATTAGGGGCTTCAGCCTGAACATGGCCATAAAGAATATCATCGAGGCAGAGTAAACAGATTTCTATCAAAACAAATCAGTGTAGGTTGGAAATAGCAAAGTCACTGACACTTTGGAGGTCTTGGGTTTCATCATGGAATTGGCTGTGTCTGTTCAAACCAAACACAGGAATGTCTTCAGGTGACACAACTATAGTGTGTTTAACAAAATCAATGCAAAAAGAGGTACAGAGACGTTGCCTCGTGTTGGCCTGAACAGGTCTTTCCTCTGATGAATGCCCTCACTTTAGGGTTCCAAACCAGCTCCCTGCTGCTCCTCTGCAAGCAGGAGCTGTTACATTGCTGTGCTCAGTAAACCTCGAGTAGTTCTCTCCCTTTTACCCCAAATTCCTTCAGCCCACACTGTGCTCTGAGAGGCACTTTGGCTGTACCAGATGTCACAGGAACCACTGGGGCTTTCTCAATGTTGTTGTTTAGTCCTAGGAAACCTGCTGACATCTTTTTCTTCCCGCAAAATAGCATCTCTATTTATTTCCGGAGGCAGGGAAGATGAGCATGTGTGCACACACATAATCAGATATTGATTTCTGGGCAAAATGTTCATCATTTACTTACAGGAGAAATAATTTGAAGCACTTTTCCCAGGAATAGTTATTTCTAAGGGATGAGTTATTTATTTTGGAATTCTGTATCTTTATGTGGCGAAATCCAGCAGGGAATGGTTGTGGGTGAGTTATCTGCCAGATCCAAACTTTCTCAGCCTACTCCAAGTCAATGGTTTATGTGCACTTCCTACTACACACTGCAGGGAAAAACCTCTGGGACCTGCACTTGACAACTGACAGTCAAGGGAGAGAATCAGCTGAATTACCATTTGTCCATCTGAATAGTCCCTAGCAAAATAACCAGAGCTATTCTGAGCTGTTCAATAGATAAAGAAGAGTAGAAATCAATGAAATTAAATTACTGGAATTTTGGACTCAATATCTATATGGAATAAAAAGTACATATAGAATCTGGTGCTTACTAAGAAAACAAAATTGATGTGAAAATCTAGTTCTTAACTGGATAATTGTCAATTATGGCACTGCCTTACAGAAGAAGGAGCCAGCTGCTACAGGACTAGTCTGGCCCTTCAGCTGCTCAAATTGCTCTGGGCTTTGCCACTGACTTGCTGATTGGAAAAAATCCATAACACAAATTGTGGGGGAAGAGGTGAACTTGTCAACTTTGAAGTGGAATTACTCAATTGTTTTCCATATACTATTGAACCCTGTGGAAGGTATAAGAGAAGTTCAATACCAAACAAGACAATGATAAGAAGCAGAAATTTTGTCTATAACTCACTCCTGACTCTGGATCTGGGAGGGTTGGTGTCTGTTTCCCACCATCCTGAGGCCATCCCTTCAGCCCCAGATCTCCTTCTAGACAGCTGAAACTCCCCAATGATTTTCTGACACAGGAGATTAAATCTTGCAAGAAAAGAATGGTTTTTCTTTCTGAAACTATCATTTATTTTGGCCACATTCAGCAATTAAAATATAGTAAGTGGGTCTGATGTCATGAAATGTCTGAAATTCGTAAATACTTTCAGGATCTAAATAAGCCTTCAAGTGTCAGGATAGTAGAAAATTTGGGGGGGGAGGGAAATTATTTATGGTTACTTTGGTGAAATTGAGAACAACCTATTGATTAAACCATATAATTATAGTTCCTATAGTAATGTGTAACTTTGCAGACTTTGGACCAAGCTGTTTGAACTGGTGAGCCAAGACAACCAGGGCTTTGGGGTGTTTATGGTTTATATTTTGCCACACTCCGTTTCAAAAAAAATCCTGAAGAGCTTTCAAGGGAAACAAAAAATTAAAAAAAAATAATAATAATGGGGACAGGGTAGGGAGAAAATGACTTAATGAGAATATGAATTCAACTGACTGTACAGAGAAAACAGCGTGAATGGAATCACAAAAACACAGGCTAGTTTGGGTAGGAAGGGACCTTAAAGCCCCTCCAGTGCCACCCCTGCCATGGCAGGGACACCTCCCACTGTCCCAGGCTGCTCCCAGCCCCAATGTCCAGCCTGGCCTGGGGCACTGCCAGGGATCCAGGGGGAGCCACAGCTGCTCTGGGCACCCTGAGAATTTACATTATTTACCTAAATATGGATCTGACCATAAAAGTCAGTGACCACCTGAAGTTTGGAAAAGATACTTCTGTTTTCCCTGGACTGGAAACACACACTGCCAGACTGGCATCATGCTGTGAAGCCATTTAGAAACACTATTTCAACAGCTGCAATACACTGAGCTTAGAATTACTGACATTTCAAACAACAGAAAACATGAAAAGTGCATCCTAAACACCTCAATTAATAAAGCAGAAACTTCTGCATAATATCAGAGTCATTAAGTTTGGAAAATATCTCCAAATCCATAAAGTCCAACCTTTGACTGATTACCACCAGTCCCCCTAAACTACATCACAAAATGCCATCAAGGATTTTAATACAATTCTTTAGAATAGTAAGAAGGAAGAGCTCAAATATGTTCATTATTCTAACTTGAAAAAAAAAGAAGAAAATGTATTTTCTAAAAACAAATTTTAAAATAATAATATTTTAATTAAAATTATTATATTGATAATTAAATTAATAAATGCTCATAATTAATCTGTGGCAATATAAACTACAATTTTTGAGCAAACCAATATGTAGTTAAACAAAGAGAGCTTTTATTTCATCTGTTACTGCCGTTGAGGATAAACTTGCAAACCTCCACTTTGGTGCTGGTTGTATTTCAAACACAGTTAATTCGGGTAAAAAATATTGTCTGCTTTGGTTTATGGTTTGGGCATCTTCTTCTTCAGAAATAAATATTACATAATCTCAGAAATAAATTGGTTTTTACAGGTAGCATTTACCCCCATGGGATGCTGCAGTTTAAGAGACTGTTTATCATCTCATGTTCACCTGAATTACTGTTTCTCCATAAAAATAACAGAATGTCCATGGTACCATGATGATTCAGCCACAATTCCTCATGAAGATGTCAGGAGGACAAGTTTCCACTAGAAATGAAAGAGCCTGCAGGGAAATAAAAGGGAAGAGAAATGAATTTTGCACTAAGCTGTTCTTGCTGTACCTGGATTTCCCCTTTCCACTCAGAGGTGCCCACACAACTCTGCCATTCTTCAACATGTGGTGTGTTGAAGGTTTTTAGAATTCTGACTCAGAATCCCTGCCCAGATGCTGGGCTGTGATGAAGGTTAATAAAAAATGAAAGCACTGGTCAAAAACAGATGTTTGGAATTTGCAGCACAAATATAGCTGACACTCAAGAGATAAGCCCAGATTTCACCAAGTCTAAGGGATAAGAGACAATCATTCTCCCTTTAATCTGATTTGTTTTGCTCACTAGTATTCAGACAAGATAAAAGCATGAGCGATCAGGATCTTTTGATGGATAAAACAGTGGCTTTTATTTTTTCCTACAATACTTGGAGCATCTGTGTATCCAGTAGAAAGCAAATCTCATATAGAATAGGGATTCCAGGATTTACTACCAATTGCTTCTTTAAAAAATAAGGTGGCTGGCAACAATTCTGTATAGAACTGAGTTTTAATGACTTTTCATGAAAATCGTGTGGCTCATTAGAACCCACTGGTATATGTAGAGATTCTAAACTTTTGGGGATGGCTCATGGGCAGAAACGGGCCACAGCCATCAAGACAAAGTCCCATTTCAAGAAGTCACTGTATTTCTAGGGTAAAAGAGAAAAATAACCCACGAAAGTGAACAACTACTAATTAAAATAATAATTCATAAACTTTGTGCCAATGCTCTTATCAGTCCCCTTCACACAGACCATTTTTGCCACTCGCTAAAGCAAAAAAGTAATTAACAGCAATGATGGGCTATGCAAGGGAACATCTCACTTTATCAATACTAATAAGTCTTCAAGATTATCAACAATGACCTGATAAATGAGTAGAGACATTTTGACACCATCCACAATGCATATAAATGAAATGAGATTTGGGTAATTACCTCACTGAAGGGGCCCAACAAAGTTTAACTCATGGTGTGGAGCGTGACAAGTAAAAGCAAATATCTAAAATACTGATAATGGGAGGGCACTAACTCAGTTTCAGTAAATGAGAGAGGAGGGGCTGATTTCTCTCCTGCTCACTTCCAAGTAGCACCTTTGCAGAGTTACTTTTAATTTTCAATAATGATGATATAATTTGAAAACTTTTTTGTACAGGAAACTTCATGACATGAAATTCGCAAATTGGGACATTGATAGATGTAAAGACTATTAGTTATCTGTCTGTGTGATAAGGGAATGCTCAGGAATTTTATTTTTACACTTTCAGTGGAGGACACTGCAGTGAGCAGAAGTGGAATCAAGTGTTTCTGTACAGTTTTCCATTACTTAAAAAATCCAAGGAAATAAGGATCATGAATCATTCAAAGCAATACATGGATGAAACACCAATGCCACTGATACTTGCATGGGTACATAGTACAGAATCACCACTCACTGCACTGAGAGCATTCCTCAAACCCCACAGGTCCAGGCAGATCGATAAAAGAGAATATTTGCAGTGTTCTCCACACTACAGTGGTGTTTTATGGAGGGCAAACAGCAGGATTTTACAGGTGGCCAATATAAATATTTCATATTGATGCATTCCATAAGTTACAAGAAAAATAGGGAAGCTTGGAAGTTCAGTCAACTCTCTTCCAGGGGTGGTGACTCCACCACTGCTCTAGGCAGCATGTTCCAATGCCTGACAACCTTTCAGGTGAAGAAATGTTTCCTAATAAATAATCTAAACCTCTCTGACACAACTTGAGGGCGTTTCCTCTCATCCTGTTCGGGTGGAAGTGAGGTGATAAGTATGAAATCAGTGTCTAAGCCAAAATCATAATCTGCTCGAGGTCTGACCCTAAACCAGCCCAGGCCGAGTCAGGAGCTGCCTCCCAGCAGGTTTTGCAGCCCAAATGAGGTGTAAATGGCTGGACTTGCTGACCTTACAGGTTTTTTCCAAACTTTATCATTCTATAACTCCAAAATCTGGAGTGTCCATTCTCTGCTCTGCTCTTTTCTGCCTGGGATCATCAACTGAAAAACCTGAAGTGAAGCTTCTAATGAGTATTTTACCACTTCACTGATATCATGGTCTGGTTCTTATCTGCATCATTTATTTAGGTGCTTATTGCCAGCATTTCTTGTCTGTCAAGGGAAGATTTCTGCCAGGTCTCATGTTGCCCTTCAAATATCAAAGCAAGGCACCTCCTGGAAACATCAGGATTTCAGGAGGGTTTTTATATACTTAATTTCCTATAGAAAATGGAAAGGGCAATGTATAGATAAATCCCAGTCCAGAAAGAAGTGGGGACGAGCCCAGCAAAATCTCTGGTCTAACCAGAGGATGCCAAGAGCTGCCCTACCCCTGCCCTGCTTGGAGGAGAGCTGCTGCCAGCAGAGCCCTCAGGCTACCCAGCAGTGCCAGGGATTGTTTAGCTTGGTTCTTTCACTGGCCAGCCAGCTTGTAATTAGGCGCTTTCTGTGGCTATCACATTTCCATGCCACTGGCCTTTTTCCTCCCTTCAGGTTTTCTCTCATATGTTCCGTGTGATTTAACGAGGCAGCACCTTTTTATTTTATAAACTAATTAGGTGTTAGAAGTTAATCACCC
This sequence comes from Euphonia xanthogaster, assembly GCA_034509185.1. Classification (NCBI taxonomy): domain Eukaryota; kingdom Metazoa; phylum Chordata; class Aves; order Passeriformes; family Fringillidae; genus Euphonia; species Euphonia xanthogaster. The sequence continues at coordinate 286,490 of JAYDZK010000028.1, forward strand.
ACAGCATGCCTGCCAGTTGTCAATACTTTGGCAAGAACTCCTCAGCTCTTGTAAAGTGTGATGTGAAATCCAGGAAGGATTTTGAGGATGTGCAGTTCTCCCCTATGTCCTAGTCTGAGTTTTAGTCTTGTTTTATTGCTCTGAAGAAGTCTCATGACATATTTATTGAGAATAAACAGGAGTGTGTGGTTGAGCAACCTCCTGCATATTTTATCTCCAGAGGTATCTCCATCCCATTTGTTGCCCAGCCAGAAAAATATCACATAAAGGCAGAGCCCAGGCCAGCAGTGGGGGAGAACTGATGCATTTTATTGTGTCACACTCACCCAAGGTGTGCTTGGAGGGCAAAAGGACAGCTCTTACATATGGTTATATTTGATTTACCACTCATGAACTATTATCCTGTGAGAATAGAGTTCATAACCCTGCTAATCACAGCTGTGCTTTCAAAATAAAATGTAAGTAGTAAACTCACACTGCTTCAAATTAATAAAACTAAGCATTTACTTTGCATAACTTGTCATTTAATATAGTGTGCACAAGGAAAATATCCTCTTTAGAGCTCATGTATCATCTCAGGAAATAGCTAAAGCACATCATTCCCATACCAACATTGTAGCTAAAGTTATAATTTTTAGACCCAGGAACACTCAGTATATATTTCACCCATCCCACATACAATATATATATGACCCATAAAGATTTTTTAAGCTGAATTAATGACACACTTTAATGGAAATTACAAATGGAATGAAATACGAGTTATATATATATATGCAAGATATTACATTGCATTAAATTTCTAACTCAAAGGATGGTCTAAAAATCTATAATAAGTCTGACAAGTCATTTTTTCCTTATATGGATTTGCCACATTAATTTTGAATAGTCATATCTCTTTTTAGAAGAAGCTTAACGAGGCACATTACCTTAGTGTAGCTTTTGATGTGACATTTCCCTCAAACTGTGATTCATCAAACAAGGCACAAATATATTTATTTTTCCTAAAGTATTTTAAGCTCAAGATCCTGAACAGAGTATTCACCATTAAAATTGCAAAAATCAAATAGAAATGTTGTCTTATTTTGGAAATAAAATAGAATCATTTTTCTTGGACTATATTGCAATGTTGGTCATTTGCGTAAAGTAAGTGGCAGAAAGAACATTTTAGAGAGCATGGATTAAAATCACAAATGGAACATCTGAGACAGCAGTGACCAAACCTGTCTTGGCAAGTGTTCAGCTGCACACAAGGTGGGACAGTCAGGTTTAGCCAGATTCAGCCTAAAGGATTACAGAAATCACCTATACATTAGAAATTACCTGCAAATGTATAATCAAGAGTTTTCTGGCTTTGCTGTTATTTCTGTTTCCATGTCTGGGTGCGAACTTCAATTGCAAATGAATAGTTTGAGTGATAATGGCTTAGTTTGATTTCCACTTTGAGCCTCACATCAGAGAAACCACACTGGAAACTGAAGTCAGCCTCAAGCTCATAAAAAAAAATAAATTGATAAACCTTCAGCTGATTGTCAAAGCTGGTCCTAGTTTTAAAGTTTCCTACTGTGATCCCTGTCTGACACTAATCTGAATATTTTAATTACTTGCTCTGTTAATAGCAGCTCACAGGCTCAGAGCAGTGGACTGTCCACACTTGTATGCAATTCTATGACTTCCTACAGTAGAAAGCCATCCTCTGGTCTGCATGAAATTAAATTTATTTTTTAATGAAATTTTAACCAAAATCCTTCATTAGAGATCTCATACATTGAATTCTGGAACTTTCTTTTCTCTATTTTTTTCAGCAAACTCATATATATCTTTGTCTCATAGCAAAACCATGGTTACTGAACTGCTCATTTTCAGACCCAGGTCACCTGAGATGTTGGACATCTCCTTTCTGCCTTACCCAAGTCAAAATTACAGTTATTTCCTCAGAAATCTCCATAAATTTGCACTTTGCTACTGAAGTTTTCTGCCTCTTCTAATTTCAAAATCAGACCTGCCTTCAGCTCCAGCTCCTCTCATTTATTTTTCCTTTGCATAATTTTTTGGTTCATAGAGTCAGCTCCATGAAATTGGTTCGTTCTGTTCCTCTAAGTTTCTCTCCAATACGAGTAATATAAAAACACTGAAATGTAGGTGACATTTTATTCTGCTCCTCTCCTTTCATATCGAAACTGAAAAGATCAGGATTTATTGGATGTTGCTGGCAGATGCATTTTAGGTGCTACTGTAAAATAAAATGATTCATTGGTTCAGCAAACACTTAGAGCAAAATGCCTTTTTGTACCATTTTCAAAACAAAGAACCAGAGAATCATAGAGGATGCTGAATTGTAAGGGAGCCACCAGGATGATGGATCCAGCCCCTGGCCCTGCCCAGACCCCCCAGCAATCCCCCCAGGATGATGGATCCAGCCCCTGG
>JAYDZK010000028.1:298559-310492 GCA_034509185.1 Euphonia xanthogaster
GCTGTGGGCGGCTCGGGGAGCGCGCGGCAATGGCGGCCGGGCCCAGACGGGGAGCGGCGGAGGAGCGGCTTCGCTCCACAAACCCCGGGCAGCCGATCCCCGTGCCGCAACAGGACTCTCGGGAGCAGCAGGCTGAAACGGCAGGGATGAGCAGAAATCCCAGGGCAGTGAACAACACTGTCCCCAAACTCCGCAGCAATAGCTGGAACCTGCAGGTGTCCTTGTGGGGCAGGGGGATGTGGGGCCCAGCAGCAGGAGAAAGGGTCCCCGCTGGGCCGCAGTGAAACTCTTTTTTTCCAAGCCGGTCTGACCGGCCTTGGTAGGAGAAGGCAGCAGGGATGGAGCCTCACAGTGCTGGAGAATCCTCCCCACAGTGCCCACAGCCTGTCTCCCCTTCAGAGAGAGTGAAAACCAGCCAGGAACTACCCCAGCCCCTTCCCCCTGCCCGAATCTCCTGGTATCTCTGCCCCTCCTCCAAGAGAAACTCACAAAACCCAAAGGAGTTCCCCCTGCCTGCCTATCTCAAGCATTCATCCATCAGTTTCCATTAGCCACTCAATGGGAAGAAATTCCACAGGTGATGAGGAAAGAACAGAAGAAAACCCAACCCCAACAAACGCCTTTGGAATAAAAAAGGTTTAGGTAGAGTTTAATAATAAATTGAAATTAGGAAACAGTTGGAGACTGGAATGTATGCATCAAACTTTGAGGGTCCGTTCTTCCTTGTCATGTAAAATTGGAATAAATACCTTCTGAGAGGGCTAAAAATTGGTATTCAGTGATCAGAAGAGCTGCTTAAGCAAATATTCATGTATTTCCCCCCCAAAAAAATGAGGAAAAATCCACCATAATCTTTTGAAAAACTGATTAAAAAAATCACCAACTTCTTGTTCCCAAATCCAAAAGTTGTCCAAATGATAATGTTAATTGTTTAGCAGCAACAGTTGGTGCCCGTGAGCCCAAATTTGCTGTGCTTTTCCATACAACATACAGGAGAAAACGTGAATGAGAAATGATGGTATAAATAGGCTTGTTAAAAGTGCAAGGCAGACTAATTAATTAATTAATAAACTTGTCTGAAGTTTGACATATCAGTTACAAAGATGAGAGAGAAAACAAACCTTCTCTGTTCTCCACTGCTGTACTGGAGCAGTGTCTAATTGACAATGACTAAAAATCATCCTTCAGTATGATTATTGTTCTTAGGATCTGTGCCCAGCACTTCTATTTGCTGTCAGATTTATTAGATGCCACAATGCCAATTATTTCTTGTGACTCTGGGATCTTTATAATCTGGAAACACGAAGTAGTCTCTCAAAAGCCAGATTTTATTTCCTCCCTGACCCTTTGTCAGTACTGGGGTGGTGGTGGCTGCGGACGGCAGCCCTGGAGAATAGCCAGAGCCAGCACTGCTCACCTTTTCTGCCTTTCCCTTCCCCTCCACCCTCTTATTCCTCTCCCCAGCCACAGACACAAACCTCCAGTCTGTCACCAGTCTTGAGTTTGTCCCCTGGTGGTTTTTTTGGCGCTCTTGTTTCCTTTCCTGCCACTGCCTTTAGCGTTTGTCACTCACTCGTGTTCCACCCCAGCTTCGCGCTCCTGTGTCAGGAGATGTGAGTGGCCCTGTTACTCAGAGTTCTACAAGTATTTCTCCTGTTCTGCTGAGATTTGATTTTTCCCAGAAAGCAGACTAACAATACATTTCAGCCTACCTCAGGAGTCACTGGAGAGAGGCAGTGGGACTACGCAGACAAGCTTTCTCCACCTTATCTACCTTTTTAGAATCAGTTCTTAGAGAAAGAATCAATCTGTACTGAGAATGAGGCTTTTATTAATGCATGAAGAGATTTTGGGCAGGAAGGAGCCAGGCAGGTATCTGCTGTCAATGATTTATTTATATTCTGGGCTTGAGATATATTTGTAAATAAACCAAGCCATTTTTGCCTTAGCTGCCTATGACACATGTGCTGTGTGCGTGGAAAATGTGACATTTGTGCTCTGTGCTCCCAGTGAGGCAAAAAGTGAGTGAGGCAAAAGCACTGAATCTCACTGGCAGTGCAGCTCCCACAAAACCAGGACTTTCCAGAATAAAGCTCTTCATTGCTGATCTGTGTTGCTAAAGCCAGAGCTGCTTATCCTGCAGTCTTTCCAAAGGATAAGGAGCTCTGATTTTAGCAACACAGGGAGGAGCAGTGGTGCTGTTGTAACTCCCTCTGTAAAACACTCTAGGCAGTTATGGAAGGTTGTGTTGAAGGATGGATAAACAGCCACCATTGGGATGCATAAATAACCACCATCAGATTCTGAGCACAAGAACCATTGTGCTGATTGTTTTTTCATGATTATTGCTAAGATCCACCCTCTCTGAGAGTTTTCAAGGATGCCTGGCCTGTTCCTAGCACATGGGATTCAGGCAGGTGTGCACACTTAGCTGCCTCGTGCCACCCATCCAGTGCAAAATCTTTGTTTTCTGCCTCTTTTTCAGTCCCCACCTGTTCCACAGCACCAACTCCTGGCCCGGGGGCAGCAGCAGCTTTGGCTTCGGGACGTGTGTGTGAGCTGGTGCCAGTCTCCAGCTGCCCCACGCTGCCTGAGGTGTCGGTGCTGTGGCCCTGGGCTCGGCGCACCCTGAACCTCCTAGCCAGGTGCCCGTGGATCAACGTAGAAAAAGTGAGATGGGCCTTGCTTGTTTATCCGAGGATTGTTTAGTAAACCATAAGAGTGGAAACAAAAGCATCCATAACTCAAATGGAGAGCAGCAAACCACAAAGAAAGGGCAAGAACGGGCAGTGGGTTTCAAGGGACAGAACATGGCTGGAGTTTACGGTTGGGAACCAATAACAAAGGGACTGGGGAGGAAGGCGAGGCGGAGATTACAATGTTTAAACCGATAGAGAGTTACAGTTTAACTAAACCAATGAGGCATAGAAGGATACAAAAATGACGGGGAAGTCTCTGGAAAAAGGGGTAGGTATGAGGGAGGACTGACATCTGAGATTAAACCAATGCCTCAGTGGAGGGGTAGGGGGGGACGGTTCAAAACCAACTATTGAAAACAATAATATAACAAAAACCACAGCACAACATAATAGTGTGATAAGAGACTTGGCAGATTTCCTAGGTGAAATCTGTTAGCCTGGAGCAAAGGAGGCTCAGGGGGGCCCCTGTGGCTCTGCACAACTCTGTGACAGGAGGGGACAGCCGGGGGGGGTCGGGCTGTGCTCCCAGGAACGGGGACAGGAGCATGGGAAATGGCCTCAGGCTGGGCCAGGGCAGCTCAGGGTGCACTCCAGCAGGAATTTCCCCATGGAAAGGGTGCTCAGGCCTTGGCAGGGGCTGCCCAGGGAGGTTTGAAGTCCTCATCCCTGGAGGTGTCCAAGGGAGGCCTGGATGTGGCACTCAGGGCTCTGGGTGGGGTGACCAGAGGGATCAGTCACAGGCTGGATTTGGTGGTCCTGGAGGTCTTTTCCAACCTTAATGATTCTCTGTGGCCTGAGAAAGGAAATATGCATAAAATAATTCTTCTGGGTGCCCTAAGCAGTGGCAGCTCTAATCCAGGCAGCTCGGTGCGCACCTTTGGGTGTTGTGGGGCCAGTCTGTGCTGGTGTGTGCCTCACGTCACCATCCCAGCATGCTGGAGAGGAGGGGAACTCAGGGCAGGACTTCACTGAGACAACCCCTAAAGTTTTGGGGGAATGGACCCTCTGCCCTCAGTGGAAGAGCTTGCCCAGAGCCAGAGGCCTAGTGCATGGAGCTGAGGGATTATCCAGCCTTTCACTCCTGTCCCCATCCCATGTAGACATTCAGGATCCCTGAGTTGTGTCCCTGTGAGTGGGGGGCTCATCCTGCATTTCAGCCCAAATTCACAGGACAAAGCACATTTACTCATTGGCATGAAGCAAATATCAGAGCATGGGAGAGGGGAAACTCATGGTTTGGGTGGGTTGGGCATTTGCCCTCAGCATCCTCAAATCCTTGTGCCCTTGCAGAACTCCTCTTGGATCTTCCTGTCTTTCAGAAGAAAAGCACTCAAAGAGGCTGTTTGAACACCAAGTATTGGGTATTCTGCATTTGGATGAGCCAGCTTTACTCTGCCATCCCTTTGGAGCTCCCTGGGCTTATAGACAGCATGGAAAATTATTCTCAGTTCCATTTTCAGGTACATCCTTTTAATGCTGCACAATAACCTGTACAACAATCAATGTCCAGCTCTGTTGTCTAGCATTTTTCTTTCCTCTTGGAGAGTGGTATAAATATTAATAGCAGTAACCATGGATATTCACTTTTATCTGACATGGTACAAAAGAAGAAAGCTTCTCCAGGTCAAATTGACTATTGATCTTGATATTTCTGTTTGTGCAACCACTGTCACTCTAATTTCAACACTATAATTAAAAAAAATTGAAGCAAGGTAGCCTTACTCAAACTCAAAATAGTAAAAATAGATAAAACATGATGGACGGACTTCTTCTCTCTTACGGAACAAGGGTTAACTAGGAGCCAGAGATGAGGCTGCAGGGTAAAAACGGTGCTCAAGTAGTGTCAGTCCTTGAATTTGTTGAAGTGAAAAAAATAATCTATATATTGTGAAAGAAATTATAATTCTGTTAGGAGCAGAGAAGTCTCAGATGAACTGACCTGAGACAAGAAAATGACTTGAAAATGAGTGAAGGCTCAAACTAGACTTAACTTTGGGTATTTTCTCTCTGCATCCATCATGTTTAGTGATTATGCTTTGTTTAATAACAAGGACAAACAGTGGTTTAGCACAGCTGTTCTCTCACTTGCATTTTCCTGCAAATCAAACCATTAAACTGGCTTTTTTTCTGACTACCAGCTCTGTCTATGGCAAGAAGAAGCACCCCCCATACATTCCAAAGCACAATGATCTCCCTTGGCTGCTGAATGGCTAAAAGATGGAAGAGACTGTTTTTAATGTGACTCTGATTGACCTTTGTGTTCCCCACACTGTCTGGCTTTAATTCTTCTTAGAATGGCATTAGCATTTATTGAATACATATACAAATATATTTGCTGGAACTGTTGCATACAAAGAATGCTCTGCTACAGACTCTGTTCTTCAATAGAAATATAAAGTCTTTATGCCAGCCACGAGGATTGCAAATCTCTGATTATGGGATTACATTTTCTGCAATCAGGAGGGTTTTGTGGCAGAGTATTTTTAGTTTTGCTGCCTGTTTTGTCTCCCTGTTCTTCATCTGTAAATATATCCCTTCTCAAAATTTCCTTCTTTGCTGGGTTTACTGCACAAAGAGCTTATGAATGGCTGAGACATCCATTCATAGGTTTTAACAGTTTATTCAGGCTGTCTCTTCTCTGTCTTTGTAAGGAGAGACTAATTTTCCACTATTGTGAAAGTGGAATTAATTCTTAGATTTCTGATTTTTAAGCATTTATTTTCTGAGAGCAGAGGCACATGAAACAGTTGTTGTGCAAACTGAGCACATCTGGCTGAATCTTTTCTTTTGATCTCCCTTAAAGGGGCTTCTTGCTCATAGAGCTCACCCTGTATTGATGACAGCCATAGCAGCTGGGCAGGGTTATATTTTCCAGTGACACAAAATGGCATTTTAATAGTCTTATATTCTTTTTCCAGGATTAAATGGGGAAAAAATACAAGAAGCACAGTGCTCTGAGAGGTAGGGACGTACAGCGTGGAAATGGAGAGAGAATGTTGAGATCTCTGGGTTAATCTTGTGCGGTGGCCTTAAGTCACCTGCTGACTGAGCTTGGGAATTGTTGTAATTCACAGGGGATTTGTAGTTCCCTTATGCTGCCACAGGAAAGGTGTGGAAGATTCCCAGATTCCCACAATGTTAGTTGTGACATTTTTGTTGCTTTTTGGATGGGGAGGTTGTTTGCATCTCCAGGTGATCAGATGAAGGTAAAGCTTGTGCTTCAAGAGGAGGGGAAATGTGACAAATATTGCCAACAGATGGAGCATTGATCACTATAAGAGCAGAAAATACAGGGAAGTTAAATATACATATTCATACCTTCTGATTCCTAGAAGTCCTTAATCCTATATAAACGAGGCAAAATCTTACTTAAGCAATAACAAAAATTATCCCAGGAAACCACCAAGCCAGACAGGCCTTGAAGGGGACAGAGAGTCTTTTCTCCTCTAAATTATCTTTGGGGATCTCACATTTTTGGGGAACACGTGATGCTCCCTCTGCAGCACCCAAAACCTGCTCATGTGATGTCTTTGGTGTGAAACAATGCAGCTGGAAGTGAGACCTGCAGCTCTGACCTGGTCTATACTTTAACTACTGATGATCTGCCCTCCCCAGGGAGGGAATTTGGTCAATGCTCAAAATCCCATCCAGAATTTTGTTTCTGTTTTGTGAACTCTGAATCCTAAGCCCATATGGAATCTCAATGTTCTTTGTACAGCAAAATGTTGACTTTTATTTTAACTCCAGTCAAAATATATAGATTTTCCATTATCTTCACACCTCCACCTTTGACCTTCAGTAGAACAGAACAGACTATTTTCATGGTGGGGGAGCACAACCATCACTTACTCCAGCTGCCTGAGCAGTTCAGGGCTGACCAAGCTAAAGCTTGTTCTCAAGGGCACTGTCCAAATGGCTCCTAAACCCTGACAGACCTGGGGCCTCAACCACCTCTCTAAGAAGCCCTTCCAGTGCTTGGTCATCCTCTCTGGAATGAAATGCTTCCTAAGGTGTGGTAAGAGCTAGAAGAGCTTTTCCCACATCCCCTCAGTAGATACCATGTTCCTTCCTCCGTAGAGAGCATTTGAGGTCACCCTCATCCTCCTTTTTCCCAAGTTTAACAAGCTCAGTCAGAGTCCTCAGCTCCTCACAGGACATCTCTTCCAGCAGCTGTCCTTTCAGCAGCTCTGCCTTTTTCTGAGTGTATCAAGAACTGGAGAGACACTGCATGTCTCTGACTTCTTCATCAGACTCATTAATGTCTAGTGTTTGCATTTAGAAAAGGAAGGTAATTTTGAAAGGTTTTTTTGCTTGGTTTTCACCCTCACCAACCTCCTGCTGAAAATGGAATGAGGTGACTTCAGTGCTAGAAATGTGGTGAGGGGGCAGCAACAGTGACAGCTCTGCAGTGAATCCCTCACACAAACAACTTTAATGTAGGGCAAAGTAGCAATAGATACTAGACAATGTCCAGACAACGTGCAAAAAGCCTTTATTTTTCACCAGTTTTGTTTTTTCTTTTTAATTTTTCCCCTCAAATATCAATCATCATTTCTTGTTCTGTTGTCTTATGAGTCAATGCCTGAATATCTCAAGGTCCAGCCATTCTACTTGATTTTCTTTCCCTTTTCTGGTGGGTTATGACTTGAATGAATGCCAAGATAATCTTAGCTGTTCTTGGGGGCACCTCATCTCAATATTCTTTATTGCTGGAGTCACCGGAATGAACCCATGGCTGGAAGGACCATGATAAATTCAATATTTTAAAACACTCTCCTAATCATAACTTTTGACCTGTACTTCTGGACTTATTTTTCTCAGGCAGACACTCACTGATCTATTCCAAGTACCCTTATTTAGCGTGAATATATTTCATGGAGGCAAGTTCTCAAATTTAGAACAGTCTGAAGAAGATTTAGAGCTCAGCAGACTTGAATGATACAAAACTACTAGTGACCTCTTGTGACTAGAGGATTTAGTAGGTGTTCCAGAAGAAGCTTGAATTTGTCGTAAATCCAGTATTTTATAAAAGTTTAGAATGGCATTATATTATTTAAGAGAGGGAATTTTTGCTTTTATGCCTTTTTCAGCTGAAATTCATGATTTGTAGCTAAAACTGATATCTGTTTGGATGTTCCTTTCTTAATAATCCCTGAACATATTTTAATACTTTTATTCTAGTCTAGAAATAATTAAACCTTTTTTGAAGCACATCTGAACTTCTTTGCTATGTGTTCTCTGACATATAGAGGAGAAAATGAGAATACTCCAACTGACTTCACAATTCATCTCAAACTCTTTGCATGGGTTTAATTTTACAAATGCTGTCTCCTGTGGTCTGAGTCCCCAGTTAGGTTTGATTGACAACCTCTCACATGGCTTTTTGATTAAACTGGAGATAATGTTAATTAAAACCCTCAAAATATTGTGCTTTTAATGCATTTTCTGTAAGAGTTAATATCTCACTGCTGGAAATACTTTGGATTTCATGATGCTCTGCCTTGAATGCACTCAGAGCACCCAGTGCTCGGGTGTAGTAAAGTCATGGAAGGGTTTGAGTTGGAAGGTGCCTTCAAAGGTTTCCTAGTCCCCAATCACTGACACATCTTTTGCTTGGCACTGGATGGCAGATGTGAATTTGATTTTATTCCTACTATCCAAGTAAATGTGACATGGGTCAGTGGTGGCTGTGATGGGTTATTAGTGGGACTTCATGATCTTAAAGGCCTTTTCCAACCAAAATAGTTGGTGGTGCATAGAGTCATTTGTTACCCAGTCACCTCCTAACATTCCCAGTATGCTCCCACACCATTACTGCAACAGCTGCACTAAATAACAGCTGTTTATTTCTTTTAGCGACATGCACTGAAAATGTTTTGGTTTTTTTTAGTTAAATATACCATTTTAATTAAGGGGTAAATTACACTATTGCCGGGACACGGCACAGTATTACTTAAGGGATAGGGGAGGAAAAAATTTGGAAAGAGAGGAAATGCAAATTCCATATAAAGCTCATCTCCACCAAGAGAAACTGTGTGGAGGAATTCCTCATTGATCAGGGGCATGGGTTGCCCTAGAGGGATTGGACAACCCAGCTTTAACCTAACAAGGGCCTGATGTCCTTGGGGTCACCTTGAAGGCCCAGAGAGAGGAAATGTTGCGATGTTGCAAGAGCTGAGACAGATGTTAGAGCAGATGCTTCAGCCACAAAAAGGGCTGTAGCCCATCATGCGGTGCCTTGATGCTTCCCCATGAAACAGAACAGCAGAGGCGTGATCGAGGCTGTGCAAGCCATTGTGGAGAGTTGGCATGCACAAGGAAATGTGCACACAAAGAGCATCGTTCAGGCAATAAAGGGAGAGTGTCATGTAACTGTATCAGTGTAATTGTCATTTCTTGGCCAGCTCGCTGTGGGACCCTCGTCAAAACTGCAGTAAAACATAACCCAAATGAAAATTGGAAGTCTTGCAGTTGTCATTCTCACTGTTTCATTTAGATATTACTGAAATGAAAAGGCTTTTTGGTTTTGTTTTTTTGGTTTTTTTTTCTTTTTGGAGGGAATTAACTGAATGATACAAAGAGCTGGAAATATGACAGGTCAGTGCCAGAGCACCATGTCAACCCTCAGTGAAGCCCCCAGTGAGCAATTGCCATTCAATTTCAAGGAGGTGTTGCAGGCTAAAAAATCTGCCCAAGGATGCTGATCAGGTTGTTATGTAATTAAAGGCATGTGGTTTGCTGATAGAAGCTTGGGATGCAAATGTTCTGCTGTGCTGTAACCTCAGTGAGGGTTTACTAGACACACCTTTTATCACACCTACAAATCCATATATTGAGTATAACTACAGCTCCTGTCAAGCAGGGAGTTTAACGTTGCTGCTTATGAATGGCCTTGTTGGTTACTAAGCCAGCCTTAATTCAGATGAGATAAATTGTCTAAAATATTTCGAGCCATTTAGATTTAAAATCACTGAGAATATGAATCCCTTTAACCTTTGACATGTACACAACTCATAATATAAATCCATTATCCGTTGTTCTGTTCATATTTGCTTTGACAGATACAGTGTTTTCCTGGTTTGCTAAAGAGGAGATTTGTTCTTGAGTTTTTCATATCCTTCCTGTGCCCTGATATTAAAAACTCTGGAGAGGCATTGCTTCATGATGATTTCAGTGTCAGGTAGGAGAGAAATGTTGGGTTATTTACTGTTAGATTCTGTACTTCTATGTAATTGCTGAACTGAGACCAGACTTCTCATGTGTGAGAAGAGATGGTTGCTTGAGTTAGTGTTTTGGTTGTTGATCCTTTTATAGAAGTTATTTTGATTGCATGGTAAAGAGATTTATGTGATGGTGTTGAAGGTTCTAAAGCAAAATTGACCATCAACAGCAAAATTCCTTGTTTGTTTTGTTTTTTTTTTTTTGTTTTTTTTTAATTTGAGAATTATACTAAAAGCAACCCCATGTTTTCCAGACAGTGAATCTTTTACAAAAGTTAAGTGCTGTTACAGAGAAAAGCTATGGAAAAACACATACTTTTGAACGTGCTTGCCTCTATGAAAACTTAGGATATAAACTTCAAAAGCTTGGTTCTCATTTAGAAAAAAATGACATTTCAAAAGTTAGCAAGATTTTCCAAACCTTCTTGGTGTACAGCACCTTAAAAATTCAACCCTTGGAGGGTTCCTCTTGCAGGCTTTAGAGCTTTGCAGCAACAGGGGCTGTTCTCACCCCTATGCTCAAAGAATGAGCCTTGATTGGTATTTTTCCCTTATTTGACTTCAATACCATCTCTTAAATCTTGTTTGGGACAATAAAACTCAGTCATATTGGTTTATGTCCATGGTGTTACCTCTGCTACTAAGGTGGGGCAGGGTTTGGAGCAGCCTGGGACAGTGGAAGGTGTTCCTGCCCACGGCAGTGAGTGGCACTGGATGAGCTTTAAGGTCCTTTCCAGCCCAAACCATTCTGAGATTTCAAAAATTTTTTCAAAAATATATCAGGGGAAAATATATCTGGAAAATCCTGATGAAATTTTAAAAATTGAGCAATTAAAATGCATATCTTAGAATAATTGTGTCAATGGGAAATCTTTGAATAAATTGTTTTCAAAAGGGGCTTTTTTTGGACAAACTAGCTGAAATTAGCTCCGAGGATTTTTTTAAACTCATAGCTTTAAGCACCATTAATGATATGATACAAATTGTTTTAAAAATGGAGTTGCAACAGAAACAAACCAAAGATGAGGCGTCTGCCTCTGTCTCCTGTTAGTTGGGTTTTTTTTTGTTTTTTTTTTTCCCCTGTTCATTTTAACCTCTACTGAGTTGTTTGTGGTAGCAAAGCTTAGGGGAAAACACAGGCTGATGCTTCAGATTTGGAGAATTGCAACTGGGGATGTTTGCCACTCTTCAACACTTTACACGTCTCATTCTGAACTCAACATCATTTTGAGGGTGAATTATAGAGGGCGATGCTCATCTTACCAACTTCCAGTTTTAACTGAAGACTCAGCTGAGTCACAGACTGGCAGGGGGAGAGGCACCTCCTCCTTGGGGCGTGCTATGGTTCCTCTAACAAATAGTGAGGGAGGGAGCAAGTTCTGCATGTCCTACATTGGTAGGTTGTAGCTGCAGGCACAGCACTCGCTGGCAGAACCTTTTTAGAGATCACAACCTTACTAGGCTGCAGCTGAAAAATACACAATGCTGCTCTCAATTTGAATTTTTTATAGTTCATTTCTGAGGTGACACACAGCTGCTGGAACAGGGCCTCAGATTAGACCCTGTAGGCAGGCAGGGTCTGCACTAATAAGATGTTGTGCTATGATTATTTCAAACTCTGCTTTGCCTATCTCTATTACTTTTGTATTTTTCTACTGCATGTAAAAGGAAAGCCAGATTTGAAGGTTATATTCGCTTTCCCAAATGTCAAACTCTGTATGAACATCTCAGCTGACATTTTTCTCTCTGCTTGGTGAGGAATGATCCAAATGTGTGACAGTACTGCCATACCACCTGCATCCTACTTGCCATGCTCAGACATGAAAGCTTGATTTGGTCGTTGTCTCAGAGAGCTGATAAAGACCTGAGGTTGGAAAATGTTAACATAATAGCTTGACATTTTGCTTCTTTTTGTCCAGCTTGGGTTGAAAGGGATATCATGTGTTTAATCTAAGGGAAATACTTCTGTGAAATATTTAATGGACTGATTACTCCCACTTCAGCCTTTTCTTGC
>JAYDZK010000028.1:324997-337095 GCA_034509185.1 Euphonia xanthogaster
TGGTTAACGACTGATACTGAACAGGCGATTACAACATTCAGCTCACAAATAACCTTCCTTGGCCAGCAATCTGCTCCAACTTCACTTGTAACTCTGCAACCCTTTTTCTAAAAAAATGGGCCGCTTTTTTTGTTCATAACAATTTCCATGGTCAGTGCTGGCAAACCACCTCCATCCACTCCTCCCTTCCCAGGAACCCTGAAAGACCCTTCGCAAGGATAACACAGCCTGTGGAGGAGGTTTTCTCTAGAAGCACCGAGGGGAATACCATGGGAGTGTGATCCTGAATGGATAAAGCTGGGAGGTTTCACCCCCAGGCTGTCCCCATTGCCTTGTGCTGGTGCTCAGTGCACTTCCATGGTAAATAAGTTGGGAAGAAACAGGAAAGCTGTTCAACCATATGTTTTTGGAACGGAATCAAAAGGAAAATATCAACTGCAATAAAGAAAAAGTCAATGCTTTTTTTTTTTTTCCCTGAGAAAAACAGTGCATAAGAAAGTGAATTATAAGTAAGAGTTTGTCCCCAGTTTCTGTAAAAGGTCTTTTGAGTCCACAGCTTCCATGAAAACTGACAGCAACTCACTAATTGTCTTTACTTTCACTTTTCTTCTTGCCTGGAAGCACAGGCCAGCTTTCCTTTGTGACTTCCTCATTGAGAGAAGAGTTCTCCACTGCTTAGGATTAAATGCTCCTCTGCTTAGGATTAGATGCATATGGCAGCAGTGGGTTCCACGGGAGGGGATCAGCTGCCCTGTCTTAGCACCACAATTTTTAGCTTGATGCTTACATAGACTTTTCATTAAATTCATTACTCTTCAATAAGGTCTCTGCAAACGAGACAGATAATCCTTAATGAAAAGGCTTTTCCTTAGCTTCAGTTAGTCTAAAGGTATTGAGCTTCCATTAAAGGAAATATCTAGATTGAATTACTGTTATCTCCTGGGAAGGCTGATCTGATTTCCTTTTCCAAGTGGAACTTCACCAACGCTTTCTCGTTACTCCAGACATACACAAGATATTAGTTTAGCTGCTTCTTTATATTCAGACCTAATCTCTTCACTTTGCTAGGATATTCACTTTTCCAAGCTGGATTAAAACATGCACATGAAAAAGAACCAAAAAGAGTCCTTTTGGCACTTATGCAAACAACCTGGTCTAGTGAAGGTGTCCCTGTCCATGGTATTGGAATGAGATGATCTCTAGGGTCCCTTCCATCCCCAAATATTCTGTAATTCTATGATTTTATGTTACATGTTTACCAAAAGGGAAGTGTTCCAATACATTTCAAATAATTATGTTTTTATCCCCCCCATCCCTACCCCCAATAGCTTTTCAGTTTATTCTCCTGAATGGGGAGGTTGATTTTTAAGCATTAGCAGCACACTAATATTTTTTACAATAAGCAAGAGAAATACCTTAAATATTATTTAAAAAAATCAATTAATCGACAGGCATGGACAGAACAAAAAGAGTTTTCAGTTAACAGAGCTGTGATAATTCTGTACAGGGTAAAATAGAAACACAGTAATTTCCTTGGATAACCAGACTATTGCTTGCATTTTCTCCTTGCAGGGTGCAAGTGCTAATGTTGCGTTTGCCTGATGAAACAATGGGTGAGGCAATCAGTTCCTGTCAGTAAAATTAAGCTTAAGGTTTATCATGGAAATCCATAAAAAGTGCTATAGACAGTTACAACTGAACGTAAGGTGCACAAAATTATTCTTTAAATTATTGATATGGTACTGGTTGCACTGTAAGGAATGGAAATATCTTAAGGATTTAAGTAAGATAGAATTTACTCATTCCAGAACCAGGCATATCTTTTGATTGGTTGTGATTTTATCTAAACTGGAGTTAAATACAATTTGGGATTAAAAAATTCATGGAGAAGTATGGGGACATGGCTCTATACAGTTCCTGTAGCTCCGATGGAGTGTAAATATAGTAATAGTAAATATAGTAATAGTATTTTTTAATATTGAACTCATGAATTTTGAGCTGGATAAGCAAATATTGATTTAGCAGTTGCAAAGGAATAAAAATACTGGATCTCAGTCACAATTTCACTTTTATTTTATATCCACAGATCTGTTATTGATAGACTGTGGAAAAGTCAATCCTTCGTTTTAGTGTGGTTAAAACGTGGGATGGAGCAGGAATACTTACTCAGGATGAATTAGAAATTGTATGCAAAAGCAAGGTTTCCTGAAAGAGATATCAATATTTTTAGCCTATTTCTTTCAAAATATACAGGATATGACATTTTTCTACCAAACCAGTGCAGATTTCCAAATCGACTCTATTAAGGTAGAACAATAATTTCTTGGAACAATGATATATTGTTGGAATTGGATGATCTTCAATATCTCTTCCAATCCAAACTCTTTTATGATCCTAAAACCAAACCCAAGTACTATATATAGTGACTACACTATATATCTGCCTTGGTAACTATACTATATGTAGTTACCAAGGGGCAGATACATAGTTACTGAAGGCTCTGTTCGTCCGCAGCGTCTCTAAATCTTCCTGGCAGTGTTATGTGGTTGTGTTTTAGGAACATAAATATTATTTAGGTTACTTCTCTCTAGACTGCATGGAATTTAAGAACTAATGGAAATAAACATGCAACTTCCTTGACATTTGTTAAAGTATTTTCAATAATAGCTTCAATGAATTGGTTGGACTTTTTTCCATTAAATGAAATCTCATTTGGAGGTCGGGGTGGGGAGGGAGCAGCAGTAAAGCAGATTTTAAGGACCAGAGCCCTCAATTGAAGGCGGGATTGATGATGGGAGCTCCTCTTCCTTTTCTCTGCAAAGTAAATTTCTGACCCATTGCTGAACTGAACTAACGTTATAACTTTAACTTGGGGGAGCTTAGAGGTGCTGACAAAGACACCTGGACATGAGAGGGGATTTTAAAATCTTTTCTAAGCTTTGCCTTGACTATGCCAAGGTGCAGGACTGGCTGTTCCAGCCATTTGCAGAGTTTTCCCAGTCACCTCCAGCAGGAGTTTGAGATCAGGGGCCAGATCCTGTGTGGAGGCGACTGCAGACAATGATAGAGGCAATTAACAGCCACTTGGGAGATGACAATTACCAGGGAAATTCTCACTGCATTCTTCCAAGTCTGATAAACTCCTAGCCCGGTGTTGCTCTGGCCATCAATGACTCCACATGGAATGGCCACAACAGGCAGCCCGGGCACATCTTGCTAATATGTACAATATTTTGAATACTCAAGGCAGATGAAACAACAATGCTCTGAATACATACCAACTATTTCAGAACTAAAAGCAGGTTTGGTCACTGTCCCTTGTTTGTTTAATTGCATGTTCATTTTTTAGAAATCATCTTAGTTGTAAGTGAAACAAGGGAATGGAAAAGGTGCTGAGAAGTTGCCAACTGCCAATGAAAGAAACGTTTGCATAGAAACAGCCTTCAGCATTGATCAGGTAGTTCATTAACAGTCCTATCACTTTCATTTCATAGGCATCACATATTTCCATTTATGACTGTGTTTCTGACCTCTCTCCTACATTTCAGTGTGACTTTGCATGTTCTCATTGTGCCTCCTGTGGTCATCTCTAGTGGATTCAGTAACATTTCTACCAAGGAGAAGGAGCCCTGCCTGCTTAGGAGACAGAACGTTCCTTGGCAAACAGCCAGGCCATGGCTAAATTCTGCCCTCAAAATCCTATTATCTTAAAATTACTTTTTAAATGTAAATGAGGGCATACAAGGCAGAAACACTTTACACTTTTGTGTTTGCCTGAAATGAAATAATACAGCTCATCCTACTAAAAAGCCGATGTATTCATTGCATATAAATGTTTCAAATGGGGAGCAATAAAATCTCTGTCTAAAATTATCAAGAAATGGAAAGTTTTACTTCAATTATATAGGCTGTTTTGCCAACTTCTGGAATTTAGCAGCTTTTCTTATGGATATGGAAAGAAAGATTTAAATATAAATTGATTCTAGGTAACTCTCTCAAGGAATGATACAGCTGACAAATTGTGTGCTTTTTGCTGTATGATTCCATGAAACACTCCAGCCAAAGAATGAAGATAGTGTAAGAAGTTTCAAAGTTGAATAGTTGTGCAAAAATTAAAATCCAAGGGTTTGGGTAAAAATGTTAAAGACTCTCGATACTTCCTGAGGTCGTGAGGAGGAGATAAATTCTGTGTCTATCTGAGGCAAAAAGCAATGGGAAGCAACAGGAGGTGAGTTATTTCTTCCAGTGATAATAAAAACTCTTGCATGAAAATGCTTTATATAAAGGAATTAATAAAAATATTTGCCTAAATTCTTTATTGAAGAACATCACAGTAATGATCACACTAATTTCTTTTTCTGTACCATAGCTACTTTTTGAAATTAATATTTCTACATGACGATGAGGTTTGATCAGAAGCTGTTTTTCCTATTTTAGCCCTTAGGAATGAGAAGATTCATGTCTTTTTTTGTTGTTTAGTAACATTTGAAGCAAATGAAGTCAGTTTAATTTTTAGCAGGCTATGGACAACCTGAGGTCCTTCAAAATGATTCAGTGAAGAATTCCAGCTGTCCCCTAATAAAAGCTTTTTCTGCTTCTGTGTTCTGTATGTTTAAAGTACATCTGAAAGTGAAAGGAAAATGAAAAATCTATAATTCCTAAATTCAAGTTGAGTGCCTGATGCTAAAACTCATGTGGATCAATGTTTCTTATCGTTAACCAGATATTTACCAATTTTGGAAATCAAATAGCAAGAAGATGGGATTTTTTTGTCTATAATCTCTTGTTCTTATCCTTTAATGATTGTTATAAGGAATTATCATGACATGTCAATGAGAAGGGATAGAAAAATTGAGAGTGATCACAGGAAAAAAATGAATTCTCTGGACGTGAGGCTGGATTTTCCCTAGCCAGCTCCCAGCACCGGGCCAAGAGTGGGCTGTTCCCAGAAAGCAGCCCGCTCCGGGACACAGCTGAAGGGCTTCAACGCTGCGGCACAGGCTGTCAAGCATTGAGGGCAGGAGCAAGAATGAGGGAGAGGTCTTCTGTGTGGTTTCCAAAAATATTTACTCCAAGGAAGGGTCAGGGATGAGAGACTGAGAAAACAAGCGTGCAGGAGCTGATTTATGGGGGAGGTCTCAAGGGGAGGGTACAATCTTTAACCAATAGGGAAAACACAGGGGGAGGATTACAGGGCAGGATTGACAATATACAAAACAATGGGGAACCCAAGGGGAGGGGAACAGACAAGCAAACCATTGGGGATGCAAACATTAGGGGATTTCCAAGGGGCTTTCCAGAGCAGGGGGCAGGTACCATGTGGGATTGACAACTCAGAAGGAAGAGAAAGAGAGAACATTCTATAACAAGGGGTACGTCTTTGGGAAGATGGACAGCTAGTGGGGAAGGTATAACTTAGATTGAACCAACAAAGCAGGGGGGAAACAGAACAGACTATTAGGGACAAAAACACACTGCAATACTCTGGGAAAAAATATAGCGATTTACAAGAAGCAGTTACACACATCTGTAAAATAACTTCACTGTGAGTAGTGTTTGTGCACAGCAGTGCAAAATCTGACAGTTGAGATAGGCTCAAATGAAATAGTGTTCTTTGTAATATTGTTTTTTGAACTATGAAAGAAAAGCACCTTTCTATGTCTACTCTTTTGCTCTGAAACGTCATTGTAGCTGCTGGTTCTGTTTAGAACTTATAAAAGGTTTCCCATCCACTGGAAAACCACATCCATGTCATGAAGAAACCCCTGGAGAAAAGGTATAATATTCCAGCTGCCACTTAGGAATGAAGACAGGGATACTCCTGCAGTGGCGTGGGCGGCTAGTAAGTTGCCGCTACCTTCCCAAAAGCATCTCCATATGAAGGCATCGGGGCAGGTGTTGCCACATACAAGCTGGTTTGTGCCAGGCAAACTAACCAGCCCCTGGTTTGACTGCCAGGGGCCTCGCCCTGTCACACCTGTCCCAGGGCTGCAGGCATTTCACTGGCCAGAACCTGAAGGGCCTTAGAGATCAGAGCAATGAAAATATCCAGACCGGATTTTCAAATGCCCTTTCTAAGGAAGGGCTTGAGAATAAACACTCTCTGTGGCCACAGGAACATCGGGGTGAGTGGTCTCTTTGTCTCCAACCCACTCACACCCCCCCCCCCCTGCAAGTCGATGTTCACATGGTGACCTGTGAAGTGATGTGACTCAGCCATATTCTGCCCATGGAGCAAGGGAGACAAATGGCTTAATAGCCAGGATTAAAAACAGTGTCAGAGCTGGAAAACTGTGTGGGAGCCGGAACGTCGGTGTCAGAACCGGGACTTTGATGGGTAGACAGTGGTATTGCAGTGGAACTACTGTGGGCAGTGTAAAGCTGCAGTGAAAAATCCCCATGGCATACAGCAGAAAGTGCTGCATGGTTTCAAACCCTGCTTTTGTGGATTAGAATCGCCATTGAGACCATGGGGTCTGGACTGCAGCACCAGAAGACTCCGTTCTGAAGGCATTGACTTTCTTTTATAAAGAGGGACTAATTACGATGAATGGGTTCTGCAAGCCCCGTCCATGTGGTGGGAGAACCATGAACTGGACGTGTCCAAAAGAGCATCATTAGCTTTACCAGTTTAGGAGCGGGCTGGACAAAATATACTTGCAGCAGCTTCCGTCGGCAATGACACAGCCATGGGTGTTATAAAGCCTTTTAACAATCATCATGAATTTGTTAAAACAATTGAATTAAGAGCGGCAAAGGAGGATGGGGGCACAGCCACAGAGTGCCGCGAAACCTCTGTGCGGAGCTGGGAGGCTGCCCCAGGAGGGGACAATATGCAGACCGGGTGTTCTTCCGCCACATGGAGCCGCAGGGCTAGCCCCCACCAGTATGCACTGCTAGCAGGACATTCCCCCACGGAGCAAAGCTGCAGGGAAACACCTCACTGCCAGGCTGCACTGGGCAGCGGCACAGCCATTTCTTTGTGCCCCCCGTGCTGGAGCCCCGGCTGCTGTGGGACCGCGGCTGGCTGCTGCAGAGTGACCATGGGTAGCAGGGCAGCTCCGGGAGATGGGAAATGTCCCAGCCCCTCTGAGTGCCACTGAGGGAACCCTGGCCGGCCCCGACCCAGTGAACAGCCACGGGGCACTCTCCCGTGCCCCGGGAGTACGGAAGGCAGGCAGGCTGGTCGCCTGCAGCAGAGGAGACGCTGGTGACAACGGCGGAAGATGAAGGGGCCGGCTCTTAGCAGACATTAATCCAAGGTTTATTTCAGGAACTCCTGGGAGCCCCTACAAACCTCAGGGGGCCTCCTGCTGAGAGCCCCCGGAGAGGTGCCAAGGTTACATTTAAAGGGAGGTGGAAACCTAAAGTAGAAAACATTTACTGACCAAAAAGGAAACTTAAAGGATGGATACTGGGAAATGGACATTTTGGACAGCGTATGGGGCGACACTTGGGGGGTTGACCCCTGGCCTCTGGCTAATCACTCAACATCCTGGACCGAAAGCTCTGGATGGAGGGGATGGGATGCTGAGTGACTGACAGAGAGGCAGGGTGGGGATTTGGGGATGATCTCAGCAAAGGAGAGGGGACACAATCTGGGGTAAACCATTTGGGGAAAGTGAGGGGACTCAAAGACAAAACATTATAAAACATAAAAACACACTACAACAGGGAAATATCAGCAAACTGAGATGATCCATGGGCTGCCCACACCGTGGCAGCTGACACTGCCCAGGGAGGTGGCGGAGTGGATTGTGCAATCCAGCCATGTGGAGCCATGGCAGCCGCCATGGCCTTGGCAAGCTGTGCTACTCCAGACTGCTGTGCCAAGCTGAATCGACATTCAGCTGCCTCAGGCTACCCCATCGCTGATCCACGGTGGGCACACCATGTCGCCCTACTCTGGGGGACCAGACCCAGATCCCTCTGGGCATGGCTGGGATGGGTGGGGGTCCTGTGGCCATGATGACACACCTTGGGGTCACTGGGACCACCCCCTTGCCATCATTGCCAGGGCTGCCTGCACCCCCCATCCAGCCTGCATCAGCCAGCCTCTGGGGAGCACAGCCACGCCTCCAGTGTGAGGAGTGGCCCCACACTCGGCCCTGCCTCCAAGGACGGCTTTGAGAAGAGCTGCAGACACCAAACCCTGAAGCAGAGCGTGGGAAAAGCCCCTGTGGTGGGCACACTCAACAAAAAGCAGTGAAAAGGAGCATGCTGGGGTGTGGTGCCGTGGGAGCAATAGCAATCAAGCTGTCCTGAAAAGATAATGTTGGCCACATGGCACAGCTATCTGACAGCTGCTAAGAGAGAGCCACCCTCTCACCGAGTGCAGCGGGAAACCAACACCTCCCTGCATATGGACAGTGAAAAAGCAGACAAACACCAAGTTTTTACCCTTCAAATCTCAATGAAACTTCACAGCCACCCTGCCTTCTGAAAGGTTCTCATATTCCACAACTCTAATAAACTAACAGCATGTGCTAAGGGTAAAGATATTGAAGGGGTGTCGCACAAAAGTTACAAATTTACACAACAGTCTATGAAATATGTCCTAAAATTCATGGTACAATACTTATTGTTGTTGTTTGCATTTGCTAAAACCAAAATTGATAAGCCTGTGATAGCTGATTCTGCTAAACTTAATAGGAAAGTATTGCATTTCCGTCTCAGGCATGGGCTACTTTGTTTTAAAGAGATCCTAGGATGTAAGTTAACAAGTCTACTCTTGGTACTCCTGGTATTTCTGCTTGCGTTATTTCTAGGTCAACCTAGAAGATTCAAAGAATGTCCTCGTCCTAACATTCTAGGTCCACTAAAGCATACATAGAACATTAATTTAGAAATATTATAAGCAAGTTTCAGTTGCAAAATTCTTTTTAACTGAGAACGCGCCACCTGTCATCATTTTAAAAACCTAAAAGTCACCTGTTAAAGTCAATAAAAAATTTCTAATTTCTAAGAAAAGTATATTACTTGCACTGTTACCATATGAACTAGAAAATCTAAATAAATTGCTTATGTAAAGACTTTTTGCACTAGACATTAATACAAGCTTAGTTTTGAAAAATATAAAATACAGAAAACTCTTCTGACCAAGCTCATTGGCCCTGATCAAGCCATAAGCCTGGCTGGTAAAGAAAAATATATTAGTATACAAACTTTGCAAAAGTTAAACCCTTTTTCCTTTAAGATGAACAACAAAGCCTCGTCCGGAAGAGATTCTTTCAAATCCTCATAGTGAAAAAGACATGCCTCAGTAACCCCCTAAGTAATAGTATCTTATTAATACTATTTAAAGTCCATGTTTTGTTCCTATTTTTAGTTATTAATACAAAGAAAAAAGGGGGTTAAAAGGTTTGGGTGAATGTACATCCCCTCTCTAAGTCTTAGTTAATATAATGTCTTTCAGTCTATCATATAACTACAATAAATCCAAGGTAAATGCATTTCAATGGACACTGGAACACGATGGATATGTCTGCCCATCCTGATGTCCCCATAACAAGCATCACAAGGAACAACTGATGACCTACCTCATGGAAATCTAGGACTCTTGAAGTGACAGTTCACATAAAGACTTGTTTGTTTACAAATAATTTTTTCCTATTTACTGGTTTTCTGTTTACAGATTGTTTTCTCTAATAGTTGGGTTTTCCACTAAGGGTTAAATGGGTTACAGACTATTTTTTAGCAGTTGGCTTTTTCTCTAAGGGTTAAGTGGGTTAAGCGTTAGGTGGTTTCTTGGTTTTAGAGAGAAGCTGTAACTTGTAACCTATAAGCAGGAAGCCTGTGACATGCTTGCCTGAGCTCTCCCATAACAGATGCCGGATGTGAATGCTGCAGCTCCAACGCAAATTAGACCCATGCTGTTTTCTGTCACCCTGTTTGCAAAGGGCCCTTGCAGATGGGTGAGAGAGAGCAGATCACAAGTTAGATAAAGACAGAAGGGTGAGATGTTGCCACATACAAGCTGGTTTGTGCCATGTGAACTAGCCTGGTTTGACTGCCAGGGGCTTTGCCCTGTCACACCTCGCCCAGGGCTGCAGGCATTTCACTGCCCACAACCTGAAGGGCCTTAGAGATCAGAGCAATGACAGTATCCAGAGCAGGATTTTCAAATGCCCTTTCTAAGGAAGGGCTTGAGAATAAACACTCTCTGTGGCCACAGGAACGGTCTCTGTCTCCAAGCCACTCCCCCCCAAGCTGCTGTTACAGGCAGGCACACAAACAATCACACAGTCCACGCAAACACACTCAGCTCAGCTGATGTCAGCAACTGAA
Source organism: Euphonia xanthogaster (assembly GCA_034509185.1). Lineage (NCBI taxonomy): Eukaryota > Metazoa > Chordata > Aves > Passeriformes > Fringillidae > Euphonia > Euphonia xanthogaster. Next base: position 335,285 of record JAYDZK010000028.1, read on the forward strand.
AGACAGGAAATGTCCTCAGTATAGAGTTCTGATGGATGTAATGCAGCCATATTGAAGGCATCCAGGGACAGAAGACAGGGAACAAAGGAGAGTCCAGATTTAAATATCGGGTAAGAGGGGGTGGAGATGTTCTCCTCAGGGTCCGAGAATCTGAGGGCATGGGGGCAGTACACAGGTGGAGCAAAGGGTGACAGCCATTAGGGAATGCCAGGCTGGATATGCAGGGATACAAGGGCCAACGGGGAAACCGTGAATAGAGAACTTTTCAGCACTGGGATATATATGGGCAAAAGGGGCAGGTAAGGCCAACAGGCAATGGGGAGGACAGAACTGGAGTTAATTAGCATGGTGCTGCAGAGCACTATGGGGGAAGCCTTTTTTCTCTCCCTGTCTTGTGAGGTGTTCCCAGGGCCTACAGTGTGCCCTCCCAGGATATGGCCATTGATTTTTCCCTGCAGTTCAACAATGTCCTTCCCTGTGCACGAGGCCCCCCACAGTGTGCTGGAAAACAATCTGCATTTCAAATAAACACCAAGGGGAGGGACATATCTGTCAAAAGGTCCTGCAGCAGCTGCCCACCCCAAGGGCACCTTTAGGAGAATTAATTATTCCTGTGGCTGTAGAGGTGCAGAATTTTGATGTTAGAAGGCTGTGAAATCATCCCATTCCTCCAGCCCAGACCCCACAACACAACACTCCACAAACACATCCCAGAGAGGGAGCAGGTGCTGTCATGGAAAATTATTTGAAAGATGCATTTGATGCAAAACTTTTGCCCACCAACATCTGGAGTAGCTGACAGCCACATCCCTGTCTGCTTTTAGCAGCCTATGAGCTTGGTTATTCTTGTGAGTGAAGTCATGGAAGATCTATGCTTCTAATTCTTCCAGAGTTTTTTCCCCTTTTGTGAGATAATTTGCTAATTTTCTGAACAGACATAATAAAACCCCACCCTTCCTTCTACCAAAGTATCTCAGCTTGTCTCCAGCAAAGTAAATCAAAACAGTCGGTCAGCCACTGGACTGCATTCAAAATATTTTGATTAATGTTGGAGTTAATGATAACCATAAATAACATAATATAGTTCTAAATATATTAATTTATTATATGACAACTGGAGTAATAGCAAGATCATTTTGCAAGAGGGAAAAGTAAATATTTATGTGTTTATCTGTAAGGTGCTATAAAAGCTCTGAGTGTAAGAGGCTTAAAAAGCAGAGAGCTCAGTAAGTGGGAACATCAAATCTGATTGTTTTGTTTTACCACACATAAAATAAAGCAACAAAAGAAAAATGTTATCAAGTAGTGATAAGTGAACCACGTGTTCAGCTAGTTCCAAAAATAAAGGTAACACTATAGACTCAGAATATCTTATTTCCTTCAACATTATGATATTATTGAGTTCAGCTATAAAGGAAAGTTTCCATAACATGGTGGTGTATTAAATAAGATATCAATTAGTGTAGCATGCATGGACAAAAAGCAGACACATCTTAATGTTTGTTTTATCTTTATTTACTGCTTTTATTGTGAGAAAAAACCCTTTGAAACTTAGACGCATTTAGCAGGTGTCTGGGAGGGAATCCTGAATGCACTGGTGAGTTACAAAATGCCTGCAGGACAGGGAATTAAATAACTAAAGGCAGTTTGTTTCATCCAGCTGTTATAAATGATTAAATTTTCGTAGCCAATTTTAATAAAAACAAAACGGTTTATTAAAACAAAAATAATTTGGCAAAAAAAGCAATCAAAATACAAATTCCTTACCACAGCCAAAACACAGCTCCTGAACCCGGGACAGCGCTGGATGC
>JAYDZK010000028.1:351849-361962 GCA_034509185.1 Euphonia xanthogaster
CTATTATTAATGTGGGTGCCCAAAAAAGGAGGTATCCTGGAAAATATAGTTCAAGCAATTAATCTGTTTGAATGCTTGGGAAGGGGAGGAGGGAGGGAAGGGCACAGGTGATTGTCTGTGCAGGCAGAGAAGTAAAGGGATCCCTTTCATGAAATAAAGGAGTGCAGGTCTTGCCTACTGCTCCACCCGTAGCAAAATAAAACTTATGGAATTCTTCCTGGAGTTTCTGCTGGTTTTGTAAGACACTGGGCAATAAAAGGTGCAAATTGTAGTTATTTATTTTTTTCTAATGAGTGATGAGACCAGGATAGACTTTGATTTTGCTTTCTGTTCTGGAGTATTCAGATGTTCAGTTTTGCTGCTATTGTGGGTAGAGAAATCACAGAAGATGGCTGTTTAATTCTCTCATATTCTGAGATTACAGACCTGTGAGCATTCTTTATGAAACAGGTGTATTTTCTGTCATAATTTTATTGGACAAGTTATTTTATAGGCAAGATGGGAAATATACTCTGCAAAGAATTAATTATTCCACTGGGGTTCATATAGTAATTGTGGAGATAAAAATTAAAGTTTATCACTGCAAGTAAATCAGTGAAGTTGAATTTTTTTTTTGTTTGTTTGTTTTTAATTCAGAGATTTGGGAGAGTCTTTGACACGTTATAGATTCATCTAATACTCTGGCTTTATGGATATATCCACATACATATGAACAATCAGAACCTGCTCTCTTTGTAATGCGTTGAAGGAAACAGTTGAAACTTAACATACTCAAGTAGCATTGGATTTTAATTAATAAACACGTGGAACAACTGTTCAGATAGGAATACTACTTTTTCTAGTGGAATAAGTAAAATTGAGTGCATTGTGTGAATGATCACAAAGACTTTCTCCTGGACTGTGCAAAATAAATATTCATTAAGTGAGCCCAGCAGTTGCAAGCAGAAGATAGGCTTTACTAACATGGAAGGGTTTTGTGATAAAGCAGTGTTGTATTGATGGCTTGATGTGACAGCTGAGAGCCCAGAGCTGCTGTAAGGAATGACTGGGAGGCAGAGCAGTTCCTGGCTGGATTCACTTGGATCTGTCTTCGTTTGTCATGTGCTGAACAATTGTGCTTTGCTGGTGCTGGTCCTGCATCAGACAGAGCAAGAGTCCTCCCCTGCCTCCCCTCTTTAATGCCACGGCTGATGACACTGATGTCCACTTACAGAACTTTTCCATGCTCCCTCTTATCTCTGTGCAACTCCCTGTCAGAATGACTGAGATTGTTTGGGGAAAAGCATGGGATTATTGGGAAAACTGATGCAGAATTTGACAAGGAAGCAACAAGAAATAAACTTATTTATGTGTTGCACTTGCAGGAATAGAGGAAGAGTCTGGAGGTAGGTCTGAATCCTGGTTAATGGACTTTTTCCACCTAGATCTCAAGGTAGGGAATAATGATTTTTAAATAATAGATGTAACATAAGAAAGAAGCAAAGAATTTCCCTTCCAAGCTGTGACACGTATGGTCAGGCAGCGACAGATGAGGAAGGGAACAACTGGGACCTTTTAATTTCTAATTTTGATTTTATATTAAAACACAGAACATGATCTGAATGTCACCTGCAGATCTGTACTAAAGGATGAACCAGAGACAGGTAACCCAGACATATGAAGACTCTCAGATACTCTTTTATCACTTGAATTTACCTCAATATCTGCAAGGGGAATTAACTGTTGTACAGATTATTCATTCAGAAAAGCACACAGAGCATTACACTATTCTTCATTTCTGTAAGGATACCACATTTAATTTAGTGAGTAATTCAGACTCCAAGTGATCAAAACAAGAGATTGGTCAGGATGCAATTTTCCCACCAATGTAATTGATATCTTTGACCTTAATTTCAGATGGAAAGGAAGGGAAGGAAGGCAGATGCCTGTATCATGTACAAACTCGTCACTTTCCTTCACTAATCACCTAATTTCACAGTAACTACATCTCCTATTATCAACTCTCTATATACAGAATTTGTTATTGTAGCACATTACTCCAGCGAAGTGACTCCACCTTGTTCCAAAGTACCATCCCTGATATGCTGTGGATAGGCCAAATTTGACTAAAATATTCTGGTTTTCTCAAATTGAGAATGTTAAGTGTTTTTAGTTTCTCTGGGGATAAGTGGGTCAGGACAGGTCTAAAATATCCTTTGCAGTGCTCTAATCCCATCATGGTGCATCACAGTTGTATTTTTCTTACTTTTGATTAAATTTTTTTTTCCTGTTTCAAACATTACTGTTGTCAAATTGGAATTAAACAAGGCACATCTTTAAGTGAATTTGCCTGTTATTGGAGAGATTTTCTGGGGAAAGTCTGTTACAGAACTCAAAGCTGGGATCCCCATGAAGTGCAATTTAAAAATTAGTTTTAAGTGCACTTCACATTGGTTTGCTCACAGTGAGAAATATTTACTTGGTTTCACATGGCTGGAAAAAGCAAAATGGACAGGCTTGTGTGATGGAGAGCGCAGCAGCAGGATCTCCACTCTGTGCTCAGCCACACAGAGACCACAGAAATTTAAAAAGTAGCACACAAAATAAATAAAAGACTTATAAACCACATATAAGATTTTGATTCTTACATTTAGCTCTGGCTGGGATCCTAAATCTAAGATTGCTTTACACTTGATTTACAAATAGAGAAGTTTGCCGAATTTGGCAGAATTTGGCCAGAATACCCAACTTCCCACAAAGTTTCCAACATTCAATTTGGATGATGCACTAGAAGATCAACTGTTTTCAAACTTCATTTCTCCATTATTTGCAGCTGAAATGTTATTAGATATGGATTTCAGTAATGTGATTACTGGTGGGTGAGTGGTAATTTTGAAGGATCTGTGTGGGAACTGCTGGAAGAATTATTGTGCTGCTGAAATCAAACTGCCATTCAGATCTAACCTAATCTTACACTTAGCTATTCTGAATATTATCAACACCTTTCCATCCCTTCTGAAAAAAAAAAAAAAAAAAAACCAAGGAGGTAAAATACTCTAAGTAATGGTTTGTTTCCTTGTTTTGTGTCCTGACAAAATAAAACAAGGGAATTCAATTTTCTATAATTAGAAACAAAGGAATCAAAACTTCCTAAGCATTTTGAAGAAATATTAGGAAAAAAAAGCTGTTGATAAAAGTTCAGGAACTATTCTTGGTATAGAGGCCAGGTTTTATTTAATATTTAGAATCTCATATACCTGAGAGCTTCCTGTGGAAAATGTGTATCATTTTTGTGTTCCTCCAGCCCATCCTCCGTGGGGGATGTTTTCCGAACTGCTGCTGGTCTGAGATGACTGGAATGATGGCTTTAAGAACTTCTCAGTAGTAAATACTGGAGTTTGTTTGTGTTTGCTATGCTGGTATTTTCTTCCATTTAACTGTGCCCTGTAATAACTCCTAAACAACAATTTATTTAAGGTTCAGTTGGGAAATTCAGCCCCAAGCTCAGGGCGAGTTAATGGGTAAGAACAGCGAAGCCCCGGCAAGGCGCACCCTGATGCACATCAGATCTTTCACTGTGGCAGTGCAGAAGTTTCCAGATCACTCTCCATTCCCTGTGCTTTGGGGATTTCCTGCTTTATGGCCTGCAGTGCCTTCCTCTCCCTGTCCCTGCCAGCAGGGGTTGCAGTGCTCTGTCTTTGGCCAGATTTGTGTCATGGCCAGGACTCCCAGTATTTCTGGTTTCCTCATCTGTTTGTGCTTCTGGGATTACTCCTGAGCACCTCCACCTCCTGCTCCCTAAACTCCAGAGCGTGGCACACCCTGCACTGGTGCATCCCTGTGGAGCATCCCTTGGTTCATCGCTAGACTGGATAAGGGGGCTAGGAACAAGCTGGCACAGTTGAATTTAGATATTGAGCCTCCATTTCAGTCCTCAAGCAGAACAAATTCTGTGTTTGCCTCCATTTATCTCTGTTGCTTGATCTTTCACTAGGACAAGTAATAATTCCCCAAGGATTGGAGTCCATGGTGCTCCTCTTCCAGGGAATTTTAAAATGTGGCCTTGTAGAAAATTGTCACTTTCCTTCAAATCTTTCTCAGGTTGCTACTGAATTACTAGAACTGACCACATAGTATGAGTCTTTTGTGGGGAGAAGTCTGCAATAGCTGGGGTTTTGGAAGTTTTTTCCTTAGCTAGGGTCAAACTTTGGCTGTATTTTCACAAGTGTCATCGCCATCCTGCTGACAGTAGAAAACTTCTGTAACAACTGCATCAACACAGCCAAACCAGTCTTGTTTCCACATTCAGCAGCTTTACTTTAAATACAGAACAAACTGAAAGAATTGAAATTTTTGCCATAATTTCTTACCTTGAAACTTGAAAACTTTTACATTTTTGTTGCAGATCTTTGCAAGGAAAAAAAAAAAAATCACATTTATCTTGTTCAAGTGACAGGCTTTGCAAGATAATGGTAATGTGTTAATGTTTCAGGTTTCCTGTTAATATCCATATATTGCTTCAGAATCACACCTGGAAGGCTCGAGCCCTGTCTGGTGATAAACGTTAGGTGATAACAAGAGCAGATGACTCAGTTTATAAACATGCTGCTGTACAATGTATCTGCTGTGGGGTTTTTTAATAAATGAGTAAGAGAATGAATTAAATTACTGAAACAGATCGATCACTTGCATGTTTTGAGGTGTTGGGGTCTTTGTTGGGGTTTTTTTTAGGTTCTGTAGCTTAAAAGGTCATGTTGAAAAAATGGAAAGTGAGGAGTTTTGTGTTGTTGGGAATGCATTTTCTCTATCAAATAGTCTTATTAACATTTGAACTGGGTTTTTTTAACAGTTTCCTTTTAACCTGACCAGTAAATAAAAGCCCTGATTTATGGTGTCCCATAAAGATTTGAAATGTTGTCTTACAGGATTTAGATTGTTTGGGGGGTTTTGTTAGCTTAATTATAGCACTTTGTTCTACAATACTGGATTCTGATTTGCTTGAGTAACTTGACAAACTGGTTCTTCTCCTACTGAATTTGAACAAAATGGCAAAATTATTTGGGCTCTTTATAAGAGGGGAATGGATGTGCTCCTTTTGCTTCGATTCAAGAGCTGGGAACCATTGAGTCAGCTCTTGGCTCTTGGACAAGTTGGGTGGAGCAGAACATCATGAAGTGGGATGGGAGGTCTTGTAGTTCAGGAGATGCTCATGAGCAATTTGCAAACATCTGTCAGTCCTCAGGAAAAAATATTCCAAAGCTGGTGTAGCCCTTGAACTAGAGGATGAGTAAGGCTGCCTAAAAATTGGAACCTTATCCTTCTTGTGCCTCAGCTGCAGTCCATGCACTACAGAAAGAGAGCAGTGCTGCCCTCTGGGTGAGTTCTTTTAAAATTGTAACAATTTTAAATGTTGCATTAACGGGAGCCATTGGAATACCTGAGCCAGAAGCCCTGAAATTACAAAAAAAGGCAAAAATATGATAGAATGTGATCTGACATATATCTGTCCAGTGAGGTGAGTGTTGTTCCCAGCATCCATGCAAACCTGGACAGGAAGGGTATAGACTAAAGCACTGAAAGAAGGGGGACAGGGTTGGAAATCTGCTGTAAAATAAAAAAAAGTTTAATATCAAAGAGCTTATTTTTAAATAGTAACTGCTCCTGTGTTATCTTGGGTATCCATTTACTACTATTGGCAGTCAAATCCTGAGGGTGAGCTTATAATTTAATGCTTTACATTAAAGAATTATTCTCATCTAGCACATTTGCCTTGTAGCCTCTGCAAATAAATAACAAGTGTGCCATGAATCACAGGCCCGTGAGTGCCATGGCCAAATGGCTAAAACTGCCCAGGCCCTTTTTTGTAGCAATGGAATAGGAAACATTTATTATAGCCATTATGGACAGCCAAGTGATTTAAGAGCCAAAGAGGTGTCATTTATATAATATTAAAATTCTTTTAACTCTGAGAAAGAAAATAAGCAAGGATCCAAATGGCTCTACAGCTGCACTGCAGCCCCACAAACCTGGGCATTGCTATAAACCCAGACCATCAAGTGGAGCTGAATTTTACAGCTGCACATTTCAGTGCTCTATCTTGTTGCCTAACTTCAATATCCTCAAACTTTATGCTGTTTGAAGCACCAATAGAGATAAAATTTCTTTCCTTGCACCTTGCTTCCTTTGGAAGTTAGAAAAAAACTCTGTAAGTGACAGATAACCCTTCAAAAACACTTCACTGTATCACTGCAAAACTGTTTCAGAAATGATAATATTGCTAACTGGTCACAGCTGCTTCCTTGGGCATTTGTCGTTATATCACACGTTGCTCATGCTGATGCCAGGAGTATGGTCTGGAGGGGAAGCAAAGATTTATCACTGACAGTGCTCATTCTTCTGTTGTCACAGAGTCACTGGGATCTGCTCTTTGAACTGGGCTCTGCAGAAAGAAAGCCGCAGATTTTGAACTTCAAAGCAAGAGATAACTGAGAGAAATTAATGTTCCAAATGGTGGAGTGTATTCTGGTGACCACTTGGGAGACCAGCCTTAGTGAGAGACTGGAACAGAGACTGCACTGAAGCGAAATAATTGTTCAAGGGGTTGATGTATTTTTTGCAGGCACTCATACATCACCAGAGTTCTCTGGAAATTGTTTGAATCGCTTGTCTTCCAGACATTTGGCAGAAATCACATGGGGATGTGGGGGTGTTACATCTGTTCATGGCTAAGGATGGCCTTCAGAAAAAGATTTTTACTTGCCTTATCAAAATCAGTTGGAGTTACATCTGCTTCTTTGCAAGGTATCAAGTTCCTTACCAGGAACTGCTTCATGGTTTTTAATGTTGTTGAGTTTTCACTTTGAATTTCACTGTAGGTTTAGAAAATTATATTCTATTCTTCATGTGCTCTGTAAAGGGGCCTGATCAGTGTCTGAACACAGAAAACTTGCTGAATTTCCCCAGGGCTGGTGATCTTATTACTTTCTATTAGTTGAATTAATCCTCCTGGGAGCCATAAAAATTTTTTACCCCTTAAAAGTTTCAGAGCTCCATATTATTATGGAAGGTTTTACTGAGTTTAAGTTGTTAGGACAGGGTTTAATTTTGCAGCCCCTATATTTACAGCCTCATGAGGCTGCCTGGTTTGCCCTCCAGTGCATAAAATACGAGACTCTGAACCATTCACCTCCAGGAAGCACTTTTCAAAACTGGGGAGAAAATTGCATAGCAGCAGAACGTGAATTGATGTGTCAGTGAACACCTCTCCCTCCTCATCTGTTGCATTATCTCTTCCCATCCTCCTTTTGAAGGATCCCAGGACCTGCTGCTCCAACTGTAACTCTCAGCAATGGCTGAATTCCACTTTTCAGCAGTAATTGTCTCACTGTTTTCCCTGCAGCTCTAGCAGGATCCTTTTCAGCTTGCAGATGGGTTCCTGGCTAGGAGAAAATTGTTTTCCCAGTGCCATGTGGGGTCTCTCATCCACAGTTTGAAGCACTTCAACTTCATAAATCTTTCTTGTGAGGGAGTAATTTGGTTTAACCCTCCTTGCCCCTCTTCCAATGCCAGGGGTGTGCCTGTGTGGTAGCACAGGAGCTACAGCATAAATTCCTTCATCAGTGGTTTCTGTGGCTCCAGACAGATCTTTCACAAACCTGCCTTTATTCAGGCAGAATCTGGGCTATTTGGTGGGCTCTGTGTGCAGTAGTTTCATGCCAAGGTGTAAATCAGATTAAGACAATTGACTTGTCAGTGGGAGATCTGATGGGATAAGGAATGAAAGCCCCTCCTTTGAGAGGAATAGTGGTATCTGTTTGTTTGTGTGGTCAGGACTCTCCCTCAAAATGTACCCATTCCAGCACTGAATTTCAGTGTAGGGTATGGAATGTATTTCTGACACAGTAGGAGTATATTTCTAAAACTGATTTGGAATGTAGATTAATAATATACTCAGTACAGATTTCTCTGCACATTTATTATGTATTTCTTCATTTTCTACAGGAGCAGAAATCTCTGCTTTAATTCCAGCTCTAGGAAGCTGACAGGGCTCAGAAAAGAATCTGATTGCTGCACTTGCAAAGCATCCCTCTCTTCCAGGACCAAAGTCAAAGCATCCCTTTCTTCCAGGACCAAAGTAAAAAAAGCCAAAGGAATTACTATAAATTACATCCTTCATACTCTGCACATCCAGGGGTAGTGTTTGTCAACAGCTGTGATCTCTGATCACTCAGTGAATGTGCTGGTCCTGCAAATGCTTTAACCCAGGCAGGACTCTAAGAAACATTCCCAGTAAATACCATAATGGATCACATCAGTTACCAGATTGAAACCACTCTTGATTTCCAAATTTTTGACAGGCTGACAACACTGAGGCTGTTCAGCCTGGGGAAGAAAAGGTTAAGTGGAGACCTGATGGCAGCTTTCCAGTATCAGAAGGGGCTACAGGGAAGATGGAGAGGGACAATTCTTCAGGAACTGGAGTGACAGGACAATGGGTTCAAACTGCCAGAGGGGAAATTTAGACGGGATATTGGGAAGGAATTGTTCCCTTGGAGGGTGGGGAGGCCCTGACACAGAGTGCCCAGAGAAGCTGTGGCTGTCTCTGGATCCCTGGCCAAGGCCCTGGCTCCCTGGATCCAAGGCCAGGTTGGACACTGGGGCTTGGAGTAGCCTGGGACAGTGGAAGGTATCCCTGGCCATGGCAGGAGATGGAACCAAATGATCTTCAATGTCCTTTCCAACCCAAACCATTCTAAGATTTCTATGATTCTAAATGAACCTCGGCCAATTTTAATGGTCCTGCTTTTTTTCAGTCATAGTTTTAACTCAAATATTCATGGTTTTTAAAATGTGTGTTTGATGCATCCAGATAATAAAATGGGTGATGACTGTACTTTCCCCATCATCCTGAGAATATGAATTTCCGCTCCATCAGACCTCTGCTGATGTTCCTTTAATCCACTTTTTCATAAGAAAAACAACTTGAGAAGGTTGTTCAGTCCTAAAAATGTCTTCATAAACTTTTCTTCATTAATATTGGAGCAGTGTAACTAAGGCAGAGATTTCTGGGGGATCCAGGCAGGAGAAGACACAGATCAGCTGCGGGGGGCTGCAGTCAAATTTGTGGTGTTGCACTGGGCCTTTGAAGGTGTCACCCACTGGGTGCCGTTACCACCAGCACCTGGAGCCCCTCAGACCTTGGCTCTCTGAAGCTCTGATAAGCTCAGCTGGATTTTAGTGGCTGCCAGAGTTGCTATTCCATTATGTCATTGTGTATCCAAGGCTCACATCTGTCCGCTCTGGAGGGCAGTCTTCAACTTATAACACTTTAGAAAAGAATTTTTTTACTGTGTAAATTGAGAGAAAATGCATCACTTTTTATTGAGAGCACACCCCTGTGCTGAAGGGGAGAAAATGCAACTTGTGGAGTTAAATGGTTGCTCTAGGGTACTGGAATTGCTATTTGTTTGCCACCAAAGACTTGAGTTCTGTTCATAATCTGTCCTTAAATTACAGATGAAAAGACTGTCCCAGACTTATAGACTATCCCAAATACATCTCCCAGTCTCAAGCAGGTGAAAGAAACTACCTTTTCCACAGCATGTTGTTAAGTTTAACTTATTGCTCTAAGAGTCTGTGGAGCCTGGAAGTGCAAATGGGTTCTAAAAAGGGTTTAGCTAAATCTGTTGGTTGCTACTAAAGAGGATGAACTACAAGCAAGTGCCAGCTCTGAGAGTTCCTAAACTTGTCATCAAAGCTGAGAAATACCCTGTGGAAGGACTGGTTTCTTGGGGTGGTGTGAAGAAAAGCATCTTCCCTCACACAGAGAGATGTGGTCTGGTATTGGTTTTCCGTGGGTATGGCGGAAAGAAGTGAGTAAAAACCAGTGTATGAGTAGTACAGCACCAGGACTAAAGCCCCATTCCTGAGGTAGTGCCATGGAAAGTGAAACCATTTCATTTTTACTAAACCAAAGGAATATCAAGTAAATTAGCAGATGGTACTAGATTGGAAGGAGTTGTTGACTGGAAGGCAGGGAGGCCCTGAAGAGTGACACTGACAAATGAGAGGGCTGTGAATCACCAGTGGTGTGATGTTCAACAAGGGAAAGTGCTGCATTCTGCACCTTGGATG
>JAYDZK010000028.1:409548-423888 GCA_034509185.1 Euphonia xanthogaster
CTGCCAGGGATCCAGGGGCAGCCCCAGCTGCTCTGGGCACCCTGTGCCAGGGCCTGCCCACCCTGCCAGGGAACAATGAAGGATCAGAAATAGCTGCTCAGTATCAATATCTGTGTTGGGTTAAAACATAAATGCAGCTTCCCTGCTTACAAACCTGCAGGTGTTGCCATCTTGCATTGCATAATCCTGAATCTATAGCTCAAGGGTGAAATTCTGTCCTCTGTGCCATTGATTTCTGTGGGCTCCTAGTCCTTCCAAAGATGAATAATGCTGGAACAAAATGGTTGTGTTAAGCAGTAAAGTACCATCACTAAGAGGGTTTGCTCATAAAGGTCAAATAAGAATATGTCACCCCTTTTTGATTAATAGCTCGTGGTGTTAGTAGATATTGATTGTGTTTAAGAGCCTGTGGGTAAGAGGCAATTTAAGTTACCTTCAACATCTTCACAAGAAATAAGGTTCCTGTGAAAGCAGATCCCAGCAGGGGCTGCTGCTGTGGATCCAGTCTGAAGAACGGGAGATAGCAGATGAGATTTACCCATTTAGTACAAACCAAACTGGTGCAGGCATCAGCTGTGTCCCACCTGCTCTGCCCAGCCCCTGGTATCCAATCCAGCACTGGGACTGCCCCGCGTTTTCCCTTCTTGCCACTCAATTTCCAGTCAGAGTGTGGTCCTCAGCTTTTGGCATCTCAATGTACAATATTTTCTTCAAGTATTGTAGGACAAAATAACCAAAATACACCACCTCATCAAACACTTTTTCAAAGTCTTCTGAGCAATTCATCACTCATTTATGTTTTATTTATGGTAATTAAAGTATACCATTCAGGAGCTAATGTACAAGAATGATCTGCACTCATCAGATTTTGTCTTAGTCATTAAACTGTAACAGCTTCAAATTTAGGATTTCCTTAGTGCAAAGTTTGCAGACTTCAGGAAATCTTGTTTTGCATAATCGAGTAGGGAGACCCCAGACCTTTGCTTCCAGAAGGCAAAGCTGTGCTGAGCAAACAGTGGTGAAGGATTTTCTCCCCATTTTAACCACTTCTCTTTGCAATACCATGCTGGAAAAGTGTGTTACTCAAAGGGAAAGCTATTTTTGACCAGGTTGTGGGGAAGTCAGGCACTTTCAACATTCACTTTTCTTTATAGAAAATAATCTAAAATCTGCTCTTCTGTCAATATGGATAGATTGGTTGGGTGTAAAGGGGTGAGTACAGAATTATAAGCTAATAATTGTCTTTTAATGAAGATATGCATTTTCCAGTGTTCATTTTCATGAAGAATCAAACGTGGTCATGACAGTTCTTGAAAGAAAACTCTCACAGTATTTCTGGTTTATAACCTCCTGTGTTAATTAATTAATGCTGTGTTAGGTGAGACAATAAATTAGAGTAAAATTTTTAGAAATGATTCTGAGAAATGTTAACACTTGTCAGAGGTGCAGAGTCAAAGGTTCAGCGAAAGCTGGCAGAGATCTGCCCTGCAGGCAGAAGATAAGTGGGTTTTTTTCATTTTTGTTTAAGAATATCCTGGAAGGGTATCCTAAGGTATCCTAAAGCCACTTATTTCCCAGCTACAGCACAGGTGTGTCGGGCATTACTGTTCGGAAGGTGTTTTCAAGATAAGCCAAGGTTCTTGGGAAGGAAATTGGGGGTTTTCTGAATGGAAAGAGCAAATGTGAACAGGGAAACTCCCCAGGCATGGCACATGCCCATGTCACTTCTGTATCTGCAGGTCATTATGGAACAGCACTGGTTTTGAAGTATTAAGTATATTAAAGTTTAGCTTTAATGCCAGTACTTCCATCTTCATGGTCAGAATAAGCCTGTTTAATTGGCTTGAATTCTCCCATCCCAGAAAACCATTGGCATGGGCAGATGCAGTAAAACATTTCCCAGTATTTTCTCAGCCTGGCTGGTTCACTTTGAGAGGTTATTTTAAAGTTTACTTCTGATGTTTGGGAGATATCAATGCCTGCATGCAGATACCATTTCCCTGATGTTTTAAGATAACATTTGGAAAAGGAAATCACACTTTGCATCCTGCTTCATTAATAAATGTCCTATCTCCTTTAGAGTTCCTCACATGGCCAAAACTGTGCCCTGTAAACTGATTTCATGGCAGTAAGTTTGGTGCTAAGACCACGATGAAAACTTTGCTGTGCTTTATTCTATCACACCAACAGCTGAGCTCCTACTCAGTTTTGTCAAACACATCAGCCAAGGTGTGCCCAGAAGCAAAAAGCACCTGAATAAAAGTGAGGCAGAGGCTGGATGCATTTTGAGGTTTTACAAAGGTAATACAAAGCACACCCATGCTAAACCAAGGGATGTGCATCATCCCTCTGTCCTGGTGCTGCCCAGGATCGTTTATTTAAATCCACAACAGGGCATTGGTCTGAAAACCAGCAACTTCTGGAAAGCAGATTAATTCCACCAAAAAATGGCACAAGTTTGAAAGTGCAGCCAAATCCTCGTGCCTTCAGAAAAAGTACAAGCTCATGAATTATTTTGTGTGCTATGTGTTTTAAATATTTCCTGGATCCAGCTGAGAAAAACAGTGACTTGCAGCAATAATCTGATAAGACATTGAATTTATATTAATTACTGCAGCTGTTTTGTGTGTTCATCTCATGAATTAAGCATTTTTGCTTAGATTCTGATTATTTTCCACCTTTGATCACTAAGGTATTATCAAATCATTGTCAAAAAAAGCAGGACTGATAAACATTTAACATAAAGGAGGTGTATTTATTTATTTATGAATTTTTTGAGCACGAAGGTAATGAGAGTACTGATGAATTTCATGTTTCATTGACAAGTTACTTTGAATTTCAGAATACACAAGTATTTAAAACAACAATTTACTCCCAAGTGTTTTGGTATGCTAAAGAAAAATGAATCATGCATAAGTACTAATAAGGTTTCCAATCTGTCATTTCTGCTTCCTCAGCTGCTCCCATGACTTAAGTTTGGATTGATTGGATTTGTTTTAATTTTTAGGCATTTCCTTTGAAGTGATGAATCACAGCCACAGGTACCAATATCTGTTCACAGGCTGTGCTCAGGGGGATGCACTGAACAGCCTGGGCTGGTGGGAGCTGCCTCTGCCCAGGGAAGGGCTTGGGACAAGAGGATTTTTGGAGGTCCCTTCCAGCCCAGGCCATTCCAGGATTCTGTAACCCATCCCACAATAAAGCCTTGAAGTGATATTTACCTAGGGAATCCTTACTAGGCTGTGGTACAGATTGGTTTTTCCAGAGCCATTTCCTGAGCAGGAGATGATGGTGGTGGTTTTCTAATCCAAACCAGTTTGTTCATTCAATAGTATCCCATGATCACACAGAAAAAACATGTGTAAATGTCAACAGAATTGTGGATTCTTTGATTAATAGAGACCAGATGAATTCCACTGGGAATTTCTTTTTGTGCATGTAAGTAATTGAATAATTCAGAAGTTCCTCAGGAACGATCACTCCACTTAACAAGCCCTGGAATGATCCAAAAGAGTAGCAGAGATTATCCTGATGGATAATTAGACATTTCACACAAGAAAATTAATATTCCAGAGCATAGATGAGTGCAGTGGTTAGCAAAGCAACTGGAATTTGTTGCAGTCATGTGAGAGCTGTTATCTTATGTGGATCTCTTACAGGCAAACCCCAGAAGTTTCATTGTTATAGATAGTAATCTTCAGAATTGTGTTGTCATTAATGTAGAACGTGAATTCTCCTCTGACAGTGGGTGGTAGTTGATTGCCTCTGTTTCCTGGTGAGATTGTCCAAATATGACTGGAACATGTAGATATAGACTTTGGGATTATTGAAAATCAGGATTTGGGTAGCTCTGGTCTAACACAGCAGGACAATTTGATATTTCAGCTCCTCATTTGCACTGTGGGTAACAACAGAAAATAATGGGAAACATTCTGGGGAGTGTACAACAAGGAAAAACACTGAGTTCAAAAGAATTTTGGATTTTCATTTTATTAATTTAATTATGCCTCCTCTCTCTCCACCCTCAAATGAAGATACTGCAGGAAACTTTATTTTCTACGTGTGCAGTGTCAGGGTCATATCCAGACCCAGTTTCTCCAGAGGAAGCAAGAGATTATTGCAAAGGATAAGCAATTTTTCCTACTAAAGATTATTTACATTGCAAATAGTCACAGATGATGTTTAAAAATAGCAACTATGGTATGAGGCATTTTTGATTCCAATCTGAAAGTGGGAAGGTTTGCAGGGGGGACAATTCTGATTTGTTTTCCACAGATGAGTTCCTGGGAGGTGCCACAGGGCTGTAAGGAGTTGCTGTTGTGGGAGTTGCTTCAGCTGCCTCCTGTCCATAGCTGGGGTGTATTTCACAAGAAAACCCCGTGATTAAAAAAAAAAAACAACAAAAAAAAACCCCAAAAACTTAGCCAGTGATGCATATATTTTAGATGAAAGAACAAACACAAATGTTCAGTTCCTTAATAGCAGCCATAAACTTCTAAACCTGCAAAGCTGATGCAAGCTTAGGGATGGGAGACTGAGCTTTCAGCCTGAGTAGTTTGTTTTTTTCTTGTTATTTCCTTTAGCAGGGCATTTTCCCTGAATTCTGCCTAAAGGAGCAGTTTGGGGGAAGAGATGTCTCATCTGCAGACGGGTGTGGACACGTCAACTGCAGATGTGTACAGAAATACACTTAGTGCATTTGTGATGGGAATTTATTGCATTTAATAATGCAACAAAAGTTTGTTTTCATGTAATAATACTCACATAAGTTTAAATTCTAACATTAGGATTGTGGAAGACCCATTACCACCCATTTCCAAACTTTCTTCTAGAGGGTTTGATTTCTTTGCTCTTTTAACCTACCCTTTCAATGGCACAGAATTTTCCCAAAATTCTAATTTTGTCTCCTTCTGATGTCACCTCCTGAAAAAAAATTCAAATTTCTGTGAGGCACAAGGTTACCAGTAGCTTTGATGTGTGTGTTTCAAGCCCTCTTGTCTGAAGACAGTCTGCCAGCAGAGTTTAAGGATGACAGTGTTTCATTACAAGGCCTTTGAAGTTCCTGAGGTACCACAAATGGCCGTTATTGAGAATTTGCCTTGATTATTATTTTTCCTGCCAGACTTTTAAGCCATACAATATCAGCTTTCTTTTGACTTTGCTGCTTAGTTCCTTTTATGGTAAAGCTTAATACAGTGACCATATGGAGAAGCTGAAAGGCTGCCAAGTGTTTAAATGACAAGGTTATAAATACAGAGACAGCATGGGGTTTTTTTTCCCTCCTTAATGTATAGTCCTATTGGTTTGAGCCAAAGCAGACAATAAATCAGAATGTATAACTTGTTTTGCCACTCACTTCATAGGCTTTTTATATGGAGAGGGTATCTTAGTGCAGTAGAGGGAAATAGTTACAGTTTGGGGAGGGAATGTTCCATGGAGGACACCTGTGGGAGCCAAAGGAAAAATTAGACTTTGAGTTTTACAGCAAGCTCCTACAAAACTCAGTGGCAAAGGGACATCCCTTCTTCCTTGGCTTTCATCCTAGCCTCAGGCTCTCCTCAGCCCTGACATGCTCCTCTGGGTGGAGAGGAGCTGCCTTCTCTTTGTCTTTTTCTGTTGCAAGTGGGATGAAATAGAGATTTCATGGCTCGTGTCTCCCAAGCAGCAATCCCTGCTTGCTCAGGTCTGTGTTCTCCTCTTGGGAGAGCTCTTGTTGCTCTCCCAGAGCTCATTAGGAGACAGGGCTCGTTCCTGTCGCTGTCTGGACACTCAAGCACTTTGGGTTGGTAGGAGTTAAATTGTTTGTGTGAGTGTCAGAGAGAGGAAAGCAGAGAAGGTACCTTGCACGTGGAGGGAAAGGGATGCTGCTTATGAAAGCTGTTTTTCTTCTGCAGTAATTGCAGCAGGAGAGATTGGAACCTTAGAAAGTAAAAGCTTCACATGCTCAGGTCTATGTGTGTCATCTGCACCTTTGCTGTCTTAATTGCACTGTGATATTTTTTGTTTTCCAGATTTTATGGTTCTGTTTAATAGGAAATTTGTGGATGTAAAAGTCTGGTGTTGTATCAGTAGGATGAATTAGAAGTATATAAAGTTTTTTTGTTTCTTGATTTTTTTTTTTTCCAGAAGGAATTGGTTTTTCTTAGCTACCTATTGCTGGAGGAAAGCTGCCCTACCTCAGAAACACAGCTAAGGCAGAACCAGCGTGCCTAAAAGTAATAATTTGGATTATTTGCAAACACATGGCCAGAAACACAAATGCTTTGCCTTACAATCATCACTTATCCCTTTGGCTGCCAATACTCCACTGCACACGTCTTTGCTGCTCTGTGCTAATAACATCAGCTGAAAGGACTTGGAATGTCAGCCCTTACCTGCTGCACTCCATGACTGAGCTGCCAGCTGGGCTCTTTGAGGGAAGCTTTGTGCTTCAAGCTCTAGGTCTGGGCTCTGGAGACTTGTGTTCCTACCAGGGCTCTGCCTTAGATTTCCTGTGTGACCTTGAACAAATAACACTCACACAACCTCAGCTGCCCATCTGTTAACACAGGCGTGGTAATTATGATGGGAATGAATTTCACTTTGTAACAGCTCTTAAGGCTGAAGAACTTTCATCAGAACTGTGGTTCAAACTGTGGCCCTGGAGACAGATTCCATCTGAGAACGGAACCTCCCATGGTGCTGGAGGACAAGGTGCTTTCCATGGTGGGATTGCTGGACTGCTAAAGAGTGACAGGAATGCAGGAGCCTGAAAGCTGGACTCACACCATTCTGCTATTTCATTTTCCGAAGTCCCATGCTGGTTATGCCTGTCCCATCTCTTGACATGACTATTGTACTGCTGCTTCCCCTGCAGACCCAGCATCGCTTTTCTTCAGTGAGTTTATCCCAGCTGTTATAACACCACTTTCCCCTCTGGCCTTTCTTTGCTTCTGGGTGACTCTGAAAATTGCCTATTTCTATAGCTGCAGCTCTTTACATCACAAAAAGAAGGGGTTTTCAGCTGTTTAGTGCATCTGGGTACTTTGGGGGATGTGCAGCCTTTGTTACAGGAGCTGCTGCCTCACAGGACCAGGAGGACCACGGGGACAGAGCAAAGGAGCTCAGAGCTGACAGGTGAATACTCCACACACACGCAGCAAACACACCTGAAAGCGTTAATTACCCTGCACATCCAGCTGTTAACCTGCCTGAACTGGCCAGATGTTCTCTTTAGTGAGAGCCAGGCTCTTCTGTCCTTCCCCTCATCCCAGGGGAACCTGCCTTGCACAGGTTGCTGCTGTGCTGCCCAAGTGTTCACCCTCATCACCTGCTGCATGCACTGGCCAATGCATCCTGACTCACCTGGCTGTGTGTAGCTGCCATGCAGTGAAACCACCCGAATTGCAAGTATTTCATTTCCAGTTTCCTATGAATAGCTTTCACTAGAAACATTGGTTTTGTTTTCTAAGGAGAGCTTTGGCAGCATTGCAGCCTTTTTGTCTGTGTTTATCACTGAGGTATCACAGTGGAAGTCACAGGTCTGGCAGCTGCAGAAGGAAGGCCCAAAAAGGTCAGCAAGCTCCTCATCCAAAAAGTTCTTAAAAATGGATTGTCTTGGAGAAGGATGAGGAAGGGAGGCATACAGTACAGTGGTTCTGGAAATGTTCTGAGTCCACAGGTGAAGTGACAGCTTAGATGATAATAATTTGTTAAATTTAGTTTGTCTCTAGCCATTCTACAGTACTCTGGTGGGTGTAAATTATCTCACTTAGATTGTGGAAGACCCATTGCTGTCCATTTCCAAACTCTTCCAGAGCAGTAGAGATGTTCAAGGAGATGATGTGACACCCTCTATCAAAATGTATTGCATGGAGAATGGAGACTCTCTCATTGCTCTCTAAAAGTGCTTTTGCGTGGTTGGTGCTGTGCTGCCATTTTCTCTCAATTTTCTGTGTGTAAGGGAATAAAAAGCTGTTTCCTGCTTGATTTTAAATAGACTGGAGTTCAACTGGGTTTTGGTTCACAAGTCAGTTAGCACTTCAGGGGGAAGCTGTCTGCATATGTTTGCATCTCCTGAGTTTTGCTCAGAGTTTCAGATTCGAACAAAACTGAGAGCCCAAAGGAGAACCCTGCTTGAACTGGCAGCACACTCTGACTTGGGGTTGGAACTTTGCAAAATCTCTATATTTAGTTTGGTTTCAAATAGCTGCACAAAGTCCTTTTACAGATCCCAGAGGGTGTTTTACACTTTGTTCAGTACTTACCCCAAGTTCGCTTGAAATATTTGGCAACTTCAAAGTTTTCTATACTGCCTGCCAAAATTTTAGGTCTATAAGAAAACCTGATACAAGTGTTTTTCTCTCCCCCTGCCCCCTCCAAATCATTCCACTCAAGTAAGCCCTAAAGGGCTAAGGGAGAGTGTGAGCTGTGTGTTTCTTGCAGAGACAGATGTGGAGTGAAACCCCGAGAGACTGCAGCCACTGTTCCTCCTTCCATCCTACACCACTTCTCATTGATTCCAACAATATTTTCTTAAGTAATAACTGACTCTGACCTTGGCACCTCATCCTCTGGAAACTTTTGTCTGGGTCTCTTTACAGAAAAAATAGCACAGAACAGATTGTGATGTGAATAACCATGGCATGTTTTCCTTGAGCCAGGCTTACCACATACAGAGCTCCAGCGAGGCACATACATTACTAAAAATAATAGCCTCAAACTATTCCAGGGTTGTTTGTTCATTATTAAGTCTATTACCTCTGCAATGAGGCTGCAATGCTCAGGCCTTTCTGGTTCTGTGCAGGGCAGTTTATTAATGGTGCCTTTGTTTCAGAGGGATGGCACAGGGAGCTGAGCCCAGGACTTGGAGCTGCTCAGCAGCGATGAAGCAGCTACTTGGTGCTGTTTAATATCTTAAATGACTCCATGCCCATAAATCAGCCAGCCATAAATTATGTTTAATGCTGAAAAATAACCACCAAGCAAACAGATCTTTAACCTGTAAATGTTAATTCTGTTTGTTAATACTTAGTGGCTCCAGCAGTGCTCGGAGGCTGCACAAGCTATTACTCATTTTGACTACACTCCAAGTCTTTTGCAGAAAAGCCTCTCCTAGATCTCCATAAAAATGGGAGCTGCCTCAAGGCACCCACCATCAAACAAAACTGTGGGAATGGCACAGTCCCAAATTCAGCTCCTACCTGCCCTGCTCAGGACACTGCACCACGGCTGCCTTGGTGAGGGAGGGGGGGGTCATAGCCCACAAGAACCATGAGCTGGGAGCTGAATTCCAGCCATCCCTCAGCCCAGCTGCTCAGTGCAGGGTGGCTTTGCAGGTGTTTGGCCCTGGGACAGAGCAGCCACACTGGCAGAGCCACTGGAGCCAGCTCAGATGGCTCTGACTGTCACCTGCCTGCGATGCTGAGCGTGGCCGGGGCGCTGTGCCAGCGTGGGCGTGAGGGCCACACTCACACTCCTGGGTGCCAGAAAGGGAAAGCAGGAGACAATCCAGGTTTGAAGGAGAAGCTTTATTCCCTTTCTTCCCTGTTTCATTTATCCCAGCTCTGTGCCTCTCCCCTTCTCTTGTGCACTTTATCCCTACAGCTACAACCCCCTTTTTAAAATATATTTTTGGCTCTGTGTGGGGTTGCCTTCATTTGCCTTTGTATCATCCACATGATTTTATTCCCACACATGGATGTTGGAGAGGACTCTTGGCTGCAGGATGGAGACAAGGCAGGGAGGAGCAGCATATCCCATCAGGGATGCCTTTACTGCCAGCTCCACCTAAAGTGTGACTGGATCCTGCTCTGTTTTGGTGGTGCTCAAATAATTTTGTGAATCAAATCCTCTACACCTGATGCTCCTTTAAATGCTTCATTTTGATTTAAATCAGCAAGTGGATGATTCAAAAAATTCAAGCACATATCATTAGTTGTCTATTTACCTTTAAAACTCTGCTATGGAAATATTTGTAGCATAGGATTATGGAATTATTTGGGTTGGAGTGGACATTAAAGATCATCTGTCTCCAACCCTTCTGCCATGAGCAGGAATGCCAATTATGTTATCTGGAATATTTTCTGCTTCCAATTCTGTTGAAATCATTCTCTCCCTGAGTAAAACTAATTTTCACTCTGAATTCTGGATTTCTTTGTTTCTTTTAGGCAATACAAAAATCAAAGAATTTATAAGGTAAAATAATTTTGTACATCAAGAAGTCAGCTGGACCTTAAATCTATTTTACATTTGATTCTATTCTATTCTTTTTTCCCTGCATTTCACTAAATACAAATGTTTGGAAATGATGGTTAATGTTGGTTAAACGACAATAAAAATCTGTAGCAAACTTTGCAATTAAATCTTTTACCTTCATTTGAGCAATTAAAAACAGTCACTAATGCTGCACATGTGAGTGTGTTTATTCTTACATTGATAAAGTATCATTTCTGGGGAAAACCGTTTTTTTTCCTATTTCTTCCCTGATAATTGGCAAATGGTCCAAACCATGAAGCTGAGGTTTGTCCCTTGTTGAGATGGAAACTATATTATCTATATAATACTTTATTGGGGCTTTTTCTTTTTCCTGTGGTAAAAACTGACTACTTATGAGCTAAAGGAGGCATTTTCATTCTGAAAGTTGAAGTATTTACATCAGAAAGATTTATCAATACAGTTCCATTTCATTCCATAAGATAAAATGATGTGGAAATAAATATTGGCCTTGATCTAAGCTGTTGTCCAGCAACAGGAAAGCCATATATCTCTTTTTAACAAATACAGCAGTTCAAAAAATACCAGATGAGAGTGAATAACAGAGAAACAGGGCCGACAATAAAATGTAAGTGAGAACCAAATGTTAACATTCTACTTATCAAACTCTTACAAGCAGTAGAGAATGTGTAGAAAGGTAATTAACACCCACTCATCACATTTTTCTGGAAGATTAAAGAACAGGTCCTAGCCCCAGTCCTTACCTTTGCAAATATAATCTCATCAATTCATCCAATTCCGAAGAAAATGAGGTTTTTATTTCACTTTCCTCTGCCAGCTTTTTTTCCTCATTGGGCTCCTTTTCCCTTTCACCACATAAGGATCCCTGTTTCACCTAGGGGTGAAAATTCCTTGGCCTTTCAGTGCAGCCAGTTAAGTCTCCACAAAAATAGATGAGATATCACAGATGCACAGATATCACAGATATCACAGATATCCCGACTTTCCCCGGGAATTATGACAGCAGGGTTTATGACATCTGATAAAGGTGAATTTAAGGTCCTGCAGGAATGTGTTATAAAAATCCAGCCATGGAAGAAGCAGAATTTTCCATTTCTGGCCCAATTGCCACATCTCTCATTGCTAACTTAGCTAAAATGGCTGTTTCCATCCAGAGACCACAACTCCATCTCCCCCTCCTTGTGGAAATGTCACACAACTTTTTCTCATTCAAGTCACTAAAAAAATGTATTTAGTTAGCTTTTCAAAATGCATGCATTACCTAATGACATGATTGCTTGGCTGCCTAATTTACAAGAAGTCACTTGCATAACCAGCAGATAAATATAGATGAAGGTTTTCTCCATGTGTACATAAAAAGAGAATTATCCGTGTGTATATAAAAAGAGAATGTGTGTGGTTTTAACTTCAAGAATAGAAAAATTTACCTTAAAGCCTTTATTAGATTTTTTTAAAAGTTTTATTTTCCAAACATAATCCTTTAAGAGACTTTTGATTTGGTGATTTCTGCTGTGTTCTGCGACTTTATAAAATATAACTGCTTTCTTTAACTGAGGAATCACCTTCCTTTAACATCCAGTTCCCTTGCATCTGGCAGCATCCATCCCTGCAAACATCTTCTCAGCAAAGAACATTTTCTTGGTGTTAGCATGCAAGTATTTTCGTGTACCATCTTGCAGAGACTTCAGCAGGTGCAGATGCAGGCTTCATTTATTGCATATTTTCTAAATATACCCACAATACGCCTTCCATGTGATTTTGAGAGTGAAACGTCTCAGCAAATCGACTTTTCCCTGGAATTGCTGGTTCTTGGCCAGGAGGTGTTGGTTGAACACTGGTAGGAGCAGATGTAACAAAGCAATGAAGGTGATCATTAATGCTATTACAGACATTTACTGGAGCAAAAATGAAACTTTCCATTTCCATGCCATTAGGAACCTGCAGAAGGATAAAAATGCAGTTTGCAATCGTCGCTCAGATAAATGATCGCTTCTCTCAAACCCTTGAGTAGTTTTAACAAATGATCACTGGCTGGATTCCACTGTTGGACGGTGTCTTCAGAAAACGAGAACTATTTAAACTCATCATCAAAGATTCTTAATGATTCTATTCTCTATATCCCTCCCCTGTCCTGGTAGGAAACATGGAGCTGAATATGACTGGAAAATTGAACTGATACCAAGGTTCTCTAATCTCCCTCTTCAGCTGAATTTATAGATGTGCTCGTGTTGATTTATTATTGAAATTTCTTTTGGTAAAAAGCAATGATATCAGGGAGCTAGAATGACACATGGAATGTAGTCCAAGGTAAATTAAAGTACTTAAGCACAGCAGTTATCTCCTGATTATAACTAAGCACATTAGACATCTCAGGATTCTTGCAAACACTCAATATATTAAGGTGATCAGTCATCAGCATGGCTCTCTTCGTCTTGCTGCTGTTATGAATCACTTTTATAAGAAAATGAGCTCTTGATTCCTATCTAGGTAGGAAGACTCAAAGGAAAAGAGAAAAAAAGATTTGTCAGAGCAGGAACGCAAGGCACCCCTGGCTGGATTCCCCCTCTGAATTGGTGGGGGCTGCACTAATGGGGAATAATAAGGTGTTAAAGTGACCTTGGTGAATCTGAGGGTGTGACACTGACATTGGAAGAAATAGCAGGGCAAGAGGGAGTGTCCAGCTTGAAAATTACATAACTGCCAGCTGCACACACACACACACACACACACACACACAGATAGCTTTTTGTACCTGTCAGTGAGAATGAAAATCTTGTTCTCAATCAAATGATGAGACAGCAGCACATCTCCTATCCTAAAAGACTAAAATCACAGGCTTATGTCCCTGGGCATTAGAACTCCATTCCAAGTGAGCATCTGGTACAAAAGACAGCAGAGGACTTCCCAGGAACACACTAGTCCCTGTCCCTTCCAACACTGTCCATCAGTGCTGCTATTTTTAATTTGATTTCTGAATATATAAATCCCAGTAAAGCCAAAATAACAGGACTGTTGCAATAACTATACACACCTCTAGAAACTTCAGCAGCTGTGGTTTGAAGGGATCTGATACCACTCCAACAAGTTTTGTACTCAATGAATTTTTCAAAAGACAGGAGAGCAAATGGGGAACTTGTAGTTTGTTGCTGAAGTTTTGAGGTTCATACCATTACATGCAATAAAGTTGTAGATGGTGGAATTTAAGGAAAGATTGAGCCATCAAAGTTGCTTTCTTTTACACCATGGCTTCATTTTTATCAGCTGAAGGACAGACTTTCCTCCTGGTCTGCATTTAGTGAGGAACAGCACAGCCATCATAAGTGTTTAAAATAATGTTATAAATTGGAAAATGTTGAATGGGGATGGAAAGATCTGGAGGGCATAAAAGCAAACCTGGTGTCTGAAATGAATACTTAACATTCTGTAAATATAGGATAAAATAAATATAATTACATATATAAAAACACCCCACCCATAATAAAAAGTATTGTATTGTGACTACTTTGGCAGCAACAGAAAAACAAATAAATTGTCATTCAGCATATAAACAACCCTTTTAGATTTATATCCTGGAATGACAATTCCAAGATGTAAACAAGGCTGCATGCCTCAGAAAACATCAGAGGGTTAACAGGCATGGGACAGACTGAGGCTGTTCTATCACAATCGTGTTTGTCCCACCCAGTGCTGTTTGACTTGGATTACTTGTGTGACCATGGAAGGGTTTTGGAAGCCATGAGGAAGGCAGGCTGAGGTAGGCTGGGATAGTAACACACCCTCAATGTCACACCCCCAGTGTCACACCCTCAGTGACACACCCCCAGTGACACACCCTCAGTGACACACCCCCAGTGACACACCCCCAGTGACACACCCCCAGTGTCACACCCCCAGTGTCACACCCTCAGTGACACACCCCCAGTGTCACACCCTCAGTGACACACCCCCAGTGACACACCCTCAATGACACACCCTCAATGACACACCCTCAGTGACACACCCCCAGTGTCAGACCCCCAGTGTCACACCCTCAGTGTCACACCCTCAATGACACACCCTCAGTGACACACCCCCAGTGACACACCCCCAGTGACACACCCCCAGTGTCACACCCCCAGTGTCACA
>JAYDZK010000028.1:462348-490437 GCA_034509185.1 Euphonia xanthogaster
AGGGATCCAGGGGCAGCCCCAGCTGCTCTGGGCACCCTGTGCCAGGGCCTGCCCACCCTGCCAGGGAACAATTCCTGATTCCCAAGCTCCCATCCAGCCCTGCCCTCTGGCACTGGGAGCCATTCCCTGGGCCCTGTCCCTCCAGCCCTTGGCAATTGTCTCTCTCCATCTTTCCTGCAGCTCCTTCAGGCCCTGCAAGGCCACAATGAGGTCACGCCAAAGCCTTTCACAGCCAGGCAGATCAGCGCTCCCTATAAAAATAAAAGCTAAAAAATTCGGATTTATTTCTCCATCTTGGAGCTGGGGCAGGATTACTTTTTTCACCCCAGCCCAGCTGAGCAGCAAGGCAGGAGCATTTTTCACCTAGGAGGATGACGATGCAGGCCAGGATGGCGATGAGGGCGCCGGTGCTGAGCCCGGCGTGGAGCACGTGCGCCTCGGCGCTGCAGGAGAGCAGGGAGCCGCCGCCGTCGCAGCCGCACACGCGGATGCTCAGCGTGTTGGTGCTGCTCAGCGGGGGCACGCCGCCGTCGCTGATGACGATGGGGAGGAGGTACAAGTCCTGCTTCTGCCGGCTGAACCCTTCCCGCCTGACCAGCACACTCGCTGTGTTATCTGGTTGAAGAAGAGAGAGGATCATTGTTAATTGTTCCACTGTCATCCTCTTAGCCAGTGTCGAAGAGGAAATGATCTCGCTGCAAAGGCTCTCAATTTTCTGGGGCTTTAGCGTAACTTCTACAATAAACCAGCAGAAAGCGCCACCTCTGTAACGACCTAAGAGCAATTACAGGATTGTGTTTAATTCATATAGCACCACACTCAGTTTGAATTCTTTAATTAACACAAGCAACACACATAATCTCTGTCTGATAGCACCTTTTAGTATCTGTAACTTTCTGAGAAATTCACAATATTTTTTCAACTACCCAAATGGCTGGATCTTCTTATTGCTGTCTGATCTGGTTTTAGTGTCTCTCCAGAATTAAAGCTTTCAATGGAGGGGTAAAACCCATATCTCCCTTATGTGTTCTTGGAGTCACGTCTAAAAGCATGGCAGATGGTCCCCAAATGGGCTCTGATGAGACTCCCACTGTAACAAAAGCCAATATTTGCTGTGTATGAGCAAATTTGAGCCTTGTTTCAGTGAGAAATGCTGAAGGTAACAGCGTTTTATCAGAATCTGGTTTTCACCCAAACTTCCAAAGCCAGAATTCAGAGAGCTTGATCATACATGCACAGTATGTCTGGTCACATTTTGAAACATGGGGATGTAAGGAAGAGTTAAATCACAGGCTCAAAAATGCCCTGAGTTGGAAGGGACCCACAGGGATCCATGAGTCCAACTCCTGGCAGTAGTTCTGTAATTGCATTCCCATTGTCCTCACGAGAGGTGGCCTGCCATGGTACAGGACATTTTGGATGATCCTGCATACTTCCTCTGGCTAGAGCCTTGGAAAGGGGACAGTGTGAGATGACACCCTGGGCTGAGGCAGCCTGTGCTTCCTGCTCTCAGGGGAACACCAACAGGACTCCCTTGTTGTGCCCCTCCCTCTCTCTCTCAGCTCAGCCTAAACCAAAGTTGTAAACATCCCAAAGTAAATAAAAGCGAAGTAATCATATCCATGGTTTTCAGACCTTCAAAAGCCAGTTTATATTGAAGATCTATTCCATTCAACCTTTCCTGGCTGGCTATGTTCTTTATTTTCCACTGTATAACAGAAAGTGGAGGGGAGGGCAGTTCTTTTATCTGCTGACGGGGGGCTGTTCACCTCCAAAGGTACCCACCTAACTGCTGCCTCAGGCTTCTGCAGATTAATCATTTTCCTGTCGAAGAGTCGGCATAAATCCCAGAATTTAATAATGCAAACCATAAAACCTCTCCTAATGATCTAATCACTGCTATTTCCATGGAAATTTGTGAATAAATTATACCTGAAGAGCAGCGTTCTTGCCTTGCATTAACCACCCTTGCAGGCAGTGCCCCTGAGGTAGGACAAGGTCTGAAACTGCCCCCAAATTTGGTCAATCTATGGGATGAGGGGATTGCACTGCTTGACTCTCCCAGGACCTTCACCAGACAGGATGAATGTTTAAGGCAGGAGCTGTTTGTTACACAGCAAATGAATCCATCCCCCATATCTGCCCCTGTCCTGCCAGCCCACAGCCCTGGCCCTGAATGGCCACCTGGGCTTGACACGAGTGCTGCTTTTGGTGCTGAGTCTCACAAAAACAACAACTAGGTAGAACGGAGCTTGTTAACTTCTCCTTTGCACAATGTCACATTTGCTAAGGACAGGGACCCTGATAAGGATCTGATTGTTTGTTACTCGTGACTCTTGGAAGTGTCGTTTGTCTCCCTCAGAGTCCTCCGAATCTCCTGAATGTTTACATGCACGATCTAAACTTTGAGGCACAATTTTTAACAGGACCTTGGTGATATCAATGTCTGCATGACAAAAGCCTTATTTTAGGACTTTAATGGGCTCGTAACAATTTGGTACAAATAGGAATGCAACATCTAATATCTATTAACCTATCAGCTAACTTGAACTAATATATTGATCCAGAATAAAATATTCCCCAGAGTCCTCTAAAATGCACTTAATAATTCATTTCCTCAATGGGAGAGCCAAGATCTGCTCCATTACATTAAAAAAAAACACAAAAGAGTACAGATTATTCTTGTGGCAAAAAATATGAGCATTAACAGGGGGCTGAGCTTACAGCTGCCTCGAGGCTGCAAAGGCAATGTGTAAGGAATGACAATACCATATATTAGTATATATGATCTTTGGCTATGCATTTTTTATGATGTATTTTATTTTTCTTACCTTTTGTCAGTTGAAATAGTGTTCCTAATTTAAAATAAGAAAAGGAGGGCAAATTATTTAGCTGTTAATACAGGCTGGCCTGGTCCACTGCAGTCACACTAAACAAAACTGATTTTGATCCAATGGCTGATTTATCTGTTTTAATGGGAAGCAATTTTTGGTTTAACATAATTTTTTAAAAAGAAAAATCCAATCAACATGCCTGGCTAAAGTTTAAAAAGGACTACAATACATCAAGCCTAAAAGGTCATTTTTTAAACTTTTACTGTTTATGTTCACTTCTCACAATTAGAAGAAACATAATATCCATTACAGGAAAAAACTCCTTTCTTACCTGAATAAAAGATAACATATAATCCTAGCTAATATTCTCATCCTTGCTTTTTTATTATTTTCAAGGCCCAGGAGTAGAACTATAATCCTGGTAAAATGGCATTTTTTAAGCCAACAGAAGTTAAATGTCAATACCAGCTTAAAACTATTACTTAACACATATGGGAGCTACTCGACTGTCAGTCCTAATGAACACAATGGAGGTTAACACAAGAAGGAAAAGAACAGTCAGCTCAAGGCCATTCCCAAAATATCACATTTGTCCAGCTATTATTGCCTTGGCTATCCAATATCCAAAGATGTTGCAAGTGAAGATTCCCTGTGCTCTGCATGAAATCTTCACAATTAGAAGCTGAAATTGCATTATTCCTTGGTGATACTTATACTGATCTCCCTGACCTTTGATTTTTGTATTTCTCTCTGGTGATCTTATTGATGATTTCCAATTTTTCCTGTGTGCATGGGCAAATGTAGCTTAGTTTTTGGGGCTTGTTAGCACATAGATTGTGTAAGGAGGATTCTAGATTACAGGGGCTGACTGCAGTGTGAACTTTATCACCTATATCAGGTGTGAGTGCTGATTCAGCCAGAAAATGAAACAATTTCAGGGGTCCAGCAGTCTAAAATCCTTACATTACCAGGAGTGGCAATCACTATGGATAATCCAATGCAAAATCCTGTGACTTGATTGTTTGTGTGTTTCAACATTTTCTTGTTGAAAAAGTGTGAAGCACATGTTTGAATTTAAAAAGTAGACTTTAGTCACTGACCTTTGGGGCCTCACAAGTTTAATTTCAGGCTCTGTAAAGCTCTATCTTGTGAATTTGGGACTGCAGCTGTTCCAGTAAGGCCACGCTGAGGAAGCCCAAGGAAAGGGCATCTCAGCACAGGAGCCAGCAGGGTTAAAAGCAGGAAATTCATTTACTCAAAATGTGCTTCTCTGCAGTGAAGTGCCACGAGCCTCTGCTGCTGTTTTGAAGGCCTGACTTCAGTGGGAGTGGAACTGAGCAGAGCCTGGGCAGCCAGTGCTGTTTGTTTATGAGCTATAATCTAAGGAAACAGTGCAAAAGTAATTCTGTGTTTTATCCCAGCGTGGGCTAAGCCATTATCTGGTGTTTTCTATGGGAGATGGGCTCAGCTGAAGACTTGGTAACACAGTGGGCTATTAATAGGATGTAGAGCATGATTATGCTTTTTTGGATTACTGCAATATGTGATTACTTTCACGAGCTGGTAAAAAGAAACTCTATTAAATGATAATTATGAGACTGTATTCACTTTAAAGTTCTGTAATAGGCCCAAACACTGGAGTTTTCATTAACTGTTCTCCACAGCTAATAAAGCCATTTTTCTCTGAAAGTAGCAATTCCCTCTGAAAGCTGTGGCATGGCTTATAGAATACTCTGACTTATAACTGAAAAAAAACTTTGAATGACCATGGACATTATTTGACTTGCAAATGGTAACACACTTTCCCTAAGAAGTTTTTTTATATGGGAGTACACAGAATTTTAACTTTTTTACTTTGTTCTAGTGTAACTTACTTTAAAAAACTCACAAGAATATGCAAATTAATAACATAATTGCACTGAGGATTGAACAAAATGAGGGAAAGAAAGGGTGGAAATGAATGAATTTCCTCAGACAATTAATTTCCCAAAAAGTAAATTATATGGGAAGATTCAATCCCTTAATACTATCTCCCTGAAATAACCTTTGGCATTATTGTCAGGTAGAAACCTTACAGTCAACTGACATCACAATTTCAACTACAACACATTTTATCTGAGTTAATTTTGTCAGTAACAAATTTGCTGCATATGGCAATGAAGGGTGAGTGGGAGTGGCTGGAGTCAGGAACCATAACCCCACTCAGACTATCTCCACTCGGAGCTGCACCCCTCTGCTAGATTATAAAATCCAATCTGTTTTCAGTTTGATGTGGTGACCATAAAATGTATTTCCTAGCAAAACTTGGCCTCTGGGTCTCAAGCAAAGAGTACATGCTTACTTACTCCTTTCTAAAAATACACCCATGAATTTTTCAACACTTGTGTTTTACTACTTTAAAGAGAATAAATATATGCCCTGCACTGGCTCCTTTATGAATTGCTTATGTATGTACAAGTGTCAAGCACCAGGCAACAGTGTTACTTTGATCAGTCAGGAATAACAGAGATTTTGTTTGGGAACTCTGATGATAATTACACTCCCTTCAGATGAAGAGAGAGATATAAAGTGTGCCTCAACAGAGCAGCTTTTACTGAAATCATGCATCTGGATTGTGTTGCCTTTTGTATTTCTGGCACTCTTGGATACATTATTTAAGCCAGTTCAACCAAGTTTTACTTTTCAGAAAACAGTCAAGTTTCCTTCAAACATTAAAGCTTGCTAATCAAAACCAATTCCTCAGAAGCTGAAACAGTTTTTGCCCTGTGGAGGGAAATAAAAAATGAACGCTGAGTCAGAATATAATTAAATAAATTGAATAAATACATATAATGGCCAAACCTGTCTCTTTTTTTTCTCAGTTTGCCCACTTCCTCTGGCTCCCTCAGCCTCTGGCAAGTTCAGGTCACTGATGTTATTATGTTGTGATCAATTGAATTTTGACACTCACCCAGGCCTGACGATTGTTGCTTATAAATTTCTTACATCTTGTCATCAATCTGAATGCAAAGCTCTACTTTATTTTGTGAATATGAAACTGGCAAAAGGATCACGGTATCCAGATCCTGAGACAGCCAGCACAGGTAAGTTCCACAGCACAAATCCCTGCTTCATTTCCTGCACTGGGCAGTGATTTGATTCCATTGGGAATCTAGCCCACATCTCTTGTGATCCATAATTTACAAAAGCTGGCAGTCACAGTGGTGAACAAATATAAGCAGCCTAATAATTTATGCTGTCTCAGCCAATTTTAGGTTTCCCTAATTCAAGGAGATCTGCCAATTCCATTTACTGAGTGTTTGGCAGTGTTTTTATCCTCTTCCTGGGAGATAAAATGGCAGTGGATTCTTCCTGTTGGGTATTATTATGTAATTTAAAATATGCATCCAAGAAAATTCTAGTGAGTTAACAAACATCCCAGTTTCCCAAGAACATCCTTGCATCTCAGCTGTATGCTTTTCCTTTCTCCCCTAAATCCTGGAGAAAGACACTCTGCCAAAGTTAATGACAATGCTGTTGCATGACATTACATTGGCCATTTGTTCTACTTTGTCATTTCTTTGGATTCTGGTAGAGTGGGAATCTTCACACAAACCTCTGTTGTCTCTGAGTGTAAAATTTGGATTATGAATAATTTCAGGTGGTAAACTGAAGATAAATCTTGGTCCATTGGCCGAGTCATCCTTGTCATCAGCACTAATTGTAATAAATTGCTGTAAAAGAAAAGCACTCTGTAAACAAACAGCTCCTTCTCTGGCTACATCACATACAGGCAGCACTCTGAGACAGCCTTTGAGTAAGAATTGTAAAACAGCAGAACCCCCCTCAAATTCAAATATAAGCAATTAGAAACACAGAGCTAACTCCAAACTGCAACAGGCAATCTTTAATTACTATTGCATTGACCACCCCAGAATGACAGCTGTAAAAGCACACACCTTCAGTATTCTTATACACAAATATGTGTTAATGGTAACACAACAGAATAAATAAAATTCTGCAGAAAACTCAGCAGCTGAGAAAGTCTCTTTTAAGCTTCCATGCTGATTGCAAAGGCACAGATCATGTGCAGAACTGTCTTTCTCTATGATCCTAACCCCTCTTCCTTACAGATTGCCAGGGTTAAATTGTTGGCTAGACTCTACAGGCACTGCACTGTGATCCTTCCCGTAGGACACTGACCATTTCTGTAATATCCAAACCAGTCTCACAACTGGGAAAGCTGCCCCCAGCTCCACCAGCCCTGTGCTGGTGGGTCCTCCCAGCCAACACCAACCCCACTCCATGCACAAAGCACTGGATAACTGCTGATAGCAGTTCAGATAAAAAGTGCCTTTCTGGGTGCTCAAGGCTTTCTGGTCAAAACCTCAAAACAAATGTTCATTTATTCCCTCTCATTGGAGCTGAGAGGACAAACCTGGGCTAATGCCTGAGGGAAGAGCTGTGTGTGCAGGGAGCTGGGGGGAACAAGGAAGGTGGGGCAGGGGAGGATGGTGGGCAGAAGAAGGTGGTGGCACAGGGAAGGTGGTGGCACAGGGAAGGTGGTGGCACAGGGTGGTGGTGGGCACAGGGTGGTGATGGGCAGAGGGAGGTGATGGGCAGAAGGAGGTGATGGGCAGAAGGAGGTGATGGGCAGAGGGAGGTGATGGGCAGAGGGAGGTGGTGAGAACAAGGAAGGTGCTGGGCACAGGAGGTGCTGGGCAGGCCATACCTGGTTGCTTCGGGCATTCTCACATACGAAGGCTTCGTAGGCAGCCGCAAACTTGGGAGCGTTGTCATTGACGTCAACAACCTTGATTGCAACAGGAACTTTGGCTTCCTGGTGCTGTTTGTCTGTGGGAGAGGCAACACTGAGATGAGACAGAAGCAGGAAGACCCCTCAAAACAAACAAATTCCCAGCTGCATCCAAGGAAAGATCATATATGCTGATGCAATTCTGCTGAGATTTCTTGCAGTTTATCAAACTGAGACAACTGGAGGATTACAGGATTTGTGCCACTGATTCTCAAACACCTCAGTGAAATACTCACGGACTTCAACTGCAAAGACAGAGATATTATGCCAAGCCATTTCTTCCCTATCCAAAGCTTTTATTGTCTTGATATTGCCATCTTCTGCATTAATAACAAAATATCTTTCAAGGTCGGTGTGTCGATCAATTGAGTATCTAAAGAAGATTGAAAGTCAGCAATTAGAGAAAAGAAGGACTTAGGAGTTTCATGCATCCAGATTTGTTCTATATAATTGTTATTTCTAAATGATTGTAAGCAGTACACCTATTGTTGTCCTCAACATCATTGTCAAGAGGACGATATGTGTTCTTTTAAAAGGAGAATCATCTGGTTGGTTTCTACATTTAGGAAAACAGTACATCAGAATGTTTGTAATAAGTGAAAATGCTGGTCTTTGAAGTCTGTATACCAAAGCTCTAATATATTCTTTATTTTCTTCTCTTATAAAACATGATAAAAATATCTACTGAGATATTTTTTCTCTTCTGTTTCATATTAATTTTGGTGATCTTTTAAGTCTTCCAATCTTTGGTTTACTTGGAAAATTAATTGATCATACCTATTTATCAGCTATTATCCACTCTCTGCACATTTGTACAGCTTTATACAGCTCTGACTTTCATAACTTCATGTTGAAATTCTTTCAAATGTTAAGTATACCCATAAAACAGTCTTCATCATTTAAGTTACACTGAGAACATGACAAATAAAATTAAACTAATAGAAAGCTATTCTAATATAAGAATTCTTTACTATGAGGGTGGGCAGGCCCTGGCTCAGGGTGCCCAGAGCAGCTGGGGCTGCTCCAAGCGCCAGTGTCCAAGGCCAGGCTGGACACTGGGGCTTGGAGCAGCCTGGGACAGTGGAAGGCGTCCCTGCCCATGGCAGGAGGTGGGAATGGATGAACCTTAAGGTCCTTCCACCCCAAACCATTCCATGAGTCTGCGATTCCGAGACAATCCAACATAACTGCAGAAAGTAGGGGTCTGTGTGGGCTTATCTTTAATAATTAACACTTAACAATTACCCAGCCCAATCCTTAATCTACATCTCAGACTTTGATATGTTGAGAAAAGTCCATGCTGTGATAACAGCACAAGATATTCGTGGAAAATTTAATTTAGAATAGAGTCTGCCAAAGATGCCCTTACCTCTATTTGAATTCAACATAGCTATAGTATCATAGAGGCTTTGAGAAACTGGCAGCTTGTGCGACAGGCACAAAAACAATGCTGGATGGTTAAAGTTTCAATATTCTGGGTGTCTGTAGATCTGTCACACTGCCTTCAGAACTTGCCTAACAATTCCAGAAGCTAACGCTCAGAAGGAAACAGGAAATCCAGCAAACCTTATAGCACTGTTGGCAGCATCCGGGTCTTTGGCATGTACTTTTCCAACCACAGTACCAGATGCTGCATTTTCCTGTACTTCAAAAATGTAACTTGGCTTCAAAAACACTGGTGGCTCATCAGCATCTTCCACTGCTATTTTCACTGTCACTGTGTCCTTGAAGGGTCCGTTGCTGATGAATTTGGGGTCAATGTGGACATTGGCTGCCTCCACCTTCAGGCTGTAGGACTTTTTGGTTTCATAATCTAAGGTCTATGAGAAACAAGAGGACAGTGTGTTCCAGAGTCAGGGAAACCAGGCTGTAAGAGCAGCAGGCAGTGCCCGAGTGTTCAATGACATCAAACAAAGGTGAGCGTCTGTCAACGAGCTTGGACTGAAATGTGTGTATTTAAAAACATAAAGACTCAGATGGAAGGAGCTACATTCTATGTATGGAGCAGCATAGGAAGGCACTCAAAATACCACCACAGAGTCTTGGTCTTGCTCTTTGCTTGCTGTACCACTAAGGAAATCATCTGTACTGGAAATATGAATTTTGTCTCGATCCAGCCTTCCAGGCAGCCCAAAAGTGCAAGGGATGGGAAAGGGGCTCCCACAAGAGGCCTGGCTTTATCCAGGCTGGCAAGCATTCCATGTGGATGTGGTTTCAAGTGCT
The DNA here is from genome assembly GCA_034509185.1 of Euphonia xanthogaster. Classification (NCBI taxonomy): domain Eukaryota; kingdom Metazoa; phylum Chordata; class Aves; order Passeriformes; family Fringillidae; genus Euphonia; species Euphonia xanthogaster. Next base: position 472,201 of record JAYDZK010000028.1, read on the forward strand.
CCTGGGTGCACCATGAGATAGCATACTGATGAGTTAAATTGTTTAGGTAGTGGGGAAAATACGAAGATGGTTTGGAGTGCTTTCATTGCTGCAGTTCTCTCCAACCACAGAACTCATAACACTTTCCAAAGGGGAGGTGGAATAATGCCCCATGGGACAAGTCCTTTTGGGAGCCTGATCAAAGCCACAGCACCTCTGTACCTGCATTGGCATGAAGCAGCTGCAGGGTTGATCACACAGGTGCCAAGCACAATTCACAAAGTATGTTAACACCAGTGGAGTGGAGTGACAGCTCACCCACATTTCAAAACACACAAAAAACCCACTCCCACCTCTAGAACAGAGACAGAAATCAAACCAGGGCAGTTTTGAGCAGAGGAGACCTCTGGGTCCCTTCCTGATGGTCTGCTCTAAAGGGCAGGGCAGGGTTGACCAGAAGTTGACCAGGCCTTCTCCTTTGATTTCTGATTATCTTCAGGAGAGATAAACAGCTCAAAAATACAAAAGGCAAAAAGATAATGCTTCCATAATAATAAGATTTATGTTCTGTAATTTGCAATTTAAAATTAATTTGATAACGCTTTCAAAGCTCCCGCTGCCGGGCTGTGTGTGAAATCCCCTCTGCTGCTTTTCCCATAGCCTGTGACTCCTTCAGAACACTATTGTGGACAATGCACAGCTGAAGAATTCAAACTATAGGGCATGAGGCTTTTCAGACTGAACATAAAGCAACAGTGAATGTCTGCTACTTATCAGCACTAGGCAAAACTTCATTAACAATGAAGCTGATGGCATTGTGTTTTACCGTGACTTTTTATTATGAATTCATTTAGTTTGTGCAATTAATCCACTGTACAGTATTTATGTAACTCTTCTTGGTTATTTTCTTCCATTCCAATTCAGCTAATGGGGAAATGGAATATTAAGAGTTAATCACATCTTGAGAAATTAATTAAGTTAAATTTGCATTTACTCATATTTTAGCTTAGGTGGTAATCCATTATTACCAAATATTCTGTCAGCAACAAAAAACACTACATAGCAGTAGGGCATCACTCACCTTCTTAAGCTTCACAACCCCTTCCTGAGTCTCATAATCTGTGGTGATTTCAAACAGGTCCATGCCATCTCCATCGATGATGCTGTAAGCCACCAAGCCATTCTCCCCAATGTCAGGATCTTTGGCCTTCACTCTCCCCACTTCTTCTCCCGGGACAGCCGCTTCCGACACTGACATCTGGTACACACCTGGGCCAGGGAGAACAGGGAGAGCAGGCGTGTGCCCCGAGTGAGCAAGGGCTCCCCACTTGAGTGTTTACTCTTTGAGCTTGGGCGTTCCGATAAACACGGCGATCTTTGGCCTTGTCACCCCCGTGAAGGAACCTTGTGTTGTGCTCTGTTCTGCTCTGAAGAGCTTTGAGCAGCAAGCCAGCTGTGAAACCTTAGCCCACGTGGATAAGGTGTAGAACATGACCTCCCCCCTCTTACCCCTCTGCTCAGGGAGGGGCTTAAAAGGACAAACAAGCACCCAGAATGCAGCAATTGTTGTGGCATCAAGGTTACCATCGATAGCAGAGATGTTATTACAAAAATGGAAGGAAAACTCTCTCTCACATGATTCATGGTAAAGCCTTCACCTCTGTTTCTCATTTCTGCCCATTCATTCAAGAGCCATAGATTAGATACAGTGAACTGGATAAATACTCTCTGCTGGGCTGGCTAAAGTATAAATCTGCTGCTTTCTATGACTTGAATTTGGAGTGTGAATGTAGAGCAACAATGATTATTAAAATTTCACACCACAGAGAGTATGTACCAATTTGTATGTCATTTCATGCCAAACAAAAAATGGCTTTCCCATGGCAAGCTCCAAGAGGAAAACCATCCCCAAACATCCCACAGTTGTTTCCCTGGGTATTCAGGGACACCAGAGGAGAGCCACATTGTTCCTGGATAAATATCTCTCCAACAGTTGTTCTTTAGGCACTACTGATTCCAGAACTTTCCCATACACTTCCAGAGTTCAGATAATATAACCTGATCCTAAATAGACAAATCTATGTCAGCATTTTCTGCCACATCATCAGCAGTAATAAATTGGGGAGGGAAAAAAAAAGGGGATGATAAAATAAAATAATCTAATTGATTCCCATTTGTAATTGCTCTTTTTTGCTCCATGGGCACCCTAGGAACATTAGGACACTTACACCAGGCAGGGACTTGGCTCATTACCCATAAAAACAATTGCCACATGTCATTGAAATAGGTCATTAACTCCAGTCACAAAGAACCCAAAATTTAAGCATATAAGTCATTAACAGCTTGAGCGATGAACATTAAAGGCAAAAAAAAAAAAGACCAACAACAAAAAAAAAGAAAATAAGAATGAAAATATCAGTTATTTGGCTGTTTATACAGACAGCTAAACCCTGGTTTTGATTTACAAAACATTCCCAAATCAGATTTAATCTAGGGGTGAATGATTAAGTAGAGGAACTGCTTTTGGGCATTTCTGATAATTTAGCATGCTCTTGCAAAACACTCAGCGAAGAGGCTTGAATTCATAGAAAAAATCCATAATTTGATGGAGTTAACAAAATATTGTATCCTGGTGTCCCAGGTTGTGATGTGGAGGGAAAAGGCTTGTTTGTAAGGTACATAAAACCTGATTTTTTATTATTTAATCCTTTTCTTTTTGAAGGGTAAATAATGCTGACACAGATTCTGGAATTCAGCTCCTGCATGAGAAGCCAGGAGCTGCAGCACTGAAGAAGAGCTGTTAGAGCTGTCAGAGGGGTGGCCACGGGCAGGACACGTCAGGGTCAGAAGTGCTGCTCAGAGGAGAAACACAGGCTGAGATGGCTTTGAGTGAGTCTGCACTGCACTCAAAAACCCCAAACCCACGCAGAGATGAGCTGCAGAACAGATGTGTGGGCCCATTAATGTACTTCCACCCAGCTGTGAAGGCTGAGTCTGGTAATGTCAGCCCTGATTAATTTTAAATGTGAAAAGTAAATTGCTCAGGTATAAAAAAATTGCCGTATTTGACCTCCATTAATACACTTCAACGATTTAAAAATGTTGCTAATGTGCTAAATTTAGTCATGGTAAACATGAGTCTTGAAGAATATATACATATGTCTCTCTGCTCATGTAAGTTATATAGCATGGCCTGGGAGCTTCAAAAATGAAGTGTAGGGTCAGGAATCTTTGCAATTCAATGCTGGCCCTAAAAATGTCTCACTTTGCAACACAAAGCAAATATTCCAGACACTAAAGTTCCATATGTTACCAGTCACGACTTCTTTATTCACATGTGGTGCACTAATCCATCTGTTCTTGCCTCTTCAAGCCTTGGGTGTGTCTGATACTTCACAGACATGGGTCCTGGTAGGAGATGGGAGAAGGATTTTGTTGGTACTCACTCTGTGGGAACTTTGGTGGGTTGTCATTGACATCTGTAAGCGTAATTGTCACTTTGGTTGTCCCTGAGAGGCCTCCCATGTGTCCTCCCATGTCCTTGGCCTGTATCACCACGTGGTACTCCTCCTTGGCTTCTCTGTCCATGTTGGGAAGGGCAGTTCGGATGATTCCTGCGGGCACGAAGGAAGGTGGCAAGCACACATTTAATGAAAAGCTGGCTGCTGCATTTGGAGTGCATTAAACACAGCAATATTTGCAGGGATGGTGGAGGTTCTGCTCTCCCTGAGCATTGCTGTGAGGAAAGCAGCCCTAATATTCCACACAGAGGACAGGCCTGCAGAATTACAGCTGAGCACAGAAACAGCCTTTCAACCATCACAGCATACAGAACACCCAGAAACAGCATCAGCTTGCTGGTGCAGGAGCTCCAGCAAAGACCAGCCTGCAGCAGAGCAGGAAGCTTTGCTCAGACACAGCAGCAGCTGTGCCCAGTCAGTACATTCAGTTCCCGTTGATGCACTCTGGCCACGAGGTGCCACTCAAAGAAACTGTCTAACAATACCTGTTTGAGCCTCCACCGAGAAGTAGGGCTGGCCTTCAAGGATGCTGTAAACCAGTTTGGCACTGTTCCCATAGGTAGGGTCATCAGCATCTGAAGCTGTTACCTGAATAACTGATGTACCTAAAAATGGAGAGCAAACACAGGAGGGAGAGTCAGAGGCAAGCACGTCTGGAAGGACCATGCAGAGATGCTTTCAGTCACAAAGCAGAGCTATTCCTAAAATTTTTTATTTCCATGTTTGGTAAGTGAAAATCAAAATTACTTGACAATTTCTATGTGACAAAATATACTTGTATGAGCCAAAAAGATCTGTCGCCAGCTGTGATGTGAATTAATGTGCTAACCAGTGAAGATATAAAGTCAGCAGCCACCCTGCACCGTTATGGTTTTCCCCCTCAGTAGTTTAAGCCTTATATTGCTTTTGTCGTTAGACAGCCAAACAATAGAGTTTTCCTTTACATTTTTCTCAGTGAGTTTCAGACAAATCATTCCTGTAGCAATCTCTGAGACAGACACAAGCTCAAACAGGAGATGAAAATGGAATAGTTGGTGAGGCAGTAACTTCGCAGCTTTATTACACAGCTCTGCCAAAGGAATGATCTTTGTGTTTACCCCAGAGGATTTACACTCCATGAATTCCAGGGGACTCTTCTGCTCCTTCCTAGGAGGAAAAATAGTTCTATTCTAGGAACGTCTCCCAGTTCGGAGCTATGCAGGGTTTGATTTGGGCAGCAGCTTAAATACTTCAAGTGGATCAATGGCTGAACACGAAAGTAAATTTTACTTCCCCCAAATCCTTGACAAAAAGAATGAAATAAAGCCAAGATGTGCTGACAGTGCAGCACCTTCCACGAGGGCAGTGGCCTTCTGAGTACTCACCTACATTTGATCTCTCGGGCACATTGGCATGGTAGTTTTCATGGAGAAACTCGGGCGGGTTGTCATTTATGTCTTGAACTTTGACAATGAATTCAGAAGGGGGTTCCAAAGGTCTGTTTGTGTTCCTGTCCACAGCCTGAGCTGTCAGGGTGTACTGAGCTCTCTCCTCCCGATCCAGTGTCTTGGTTGCATGGATGTTCCCTGATTTGTCATCAATAACAAAAATGATTCCTGCTCCTTCACCTGAGAGAATGTATTTAATGTTTCCATCTCCAGAATCAATATCTGAATGAAGCTACAAAAGGAGAAACAGATACACCTTAACAAGGGGGCACACATTTCCTGGATGTGCTTATAAAACAAAGAAATGAAGAATTGCTATGATTTCACAGTTTTCAACAATTGTGGCTTCCATCTGGCAACAATCCACACTCAGGAACATGCTGTGAGCGCAGGTATCCTGCATCCAGGGCAGTGGCAGCCCAAACATGCCTCCTGCCACATGCAGTGCTCTGCTAAACCCAAAATTTCAGATTTAAGGAAGAAAATACACAAAAAGATGCTTATAGCAGGTTCTCTATTCACATGAAGTTGGTAGGAGGAGTAATTTTTACAAAGATTTTGTACACTTCAGTGAACAATGTTCTAGGTTGCCTGTAAAATGCTGTTAAATAACAAATGGGATGAGTTAAGTGATAAATGAATGAGTCCAGCTACGCCCAGGTGTGCAAGAAGGCCAAGGACACCCTGGCTTGTAGCAAGTACAATGTGGCCAGCAGAACCAGGGCAGTGACTGTCCCCTGTGCTGGGGACCCTGCTGAGGCCACACCTCGGAGCTGTGCCCAGTTCTGGGCTTCCCCATTCAGGAAGGACCTGGAGGGGCTGGAGCGTGTCCAGGGAAGGGACTGGAGCCCCAGCAGGGGCTGAGGGAGCTGGGCAGGGGCTCAGCCTGGAGCAAAGGAGGCTCAGGGGGCCCCTGTGGCTCTGCACAGCTCCTGCCAGGAGGGGACAGCCGGGGGGGAACAGGGACAGGAGCAGAGGGAACAGACTCAGGCTGGGCCAGGGCAGGTGTACACTGAATATCAGGGAAAAATTCTTCACCAAAATGTTCTCCAGCCCTGCCATGGGCTGCCCAGGCACTGGTAAAGTCACCACCCTTGGAAGGATTTAAAGGATGGGCAGATATGGCACTCGGGGACGTGGGTGAGGGCTGGCCTAGCCCATGTCAGGAGGGGAACAGCTGGGAAATGGAACAGCTGGGTGTGATGATGATGATCTTGGAGACGTTTTGCAACCTCAATGAGTCTGTGGTTCCACTGCTGAATCTCACAGGCAGATTCCACTCTCCTGTGCCTGTGTGCACACCCCGAAGCCCTTCCCTTCTCCCCTGAGCCCAGGGTGGGAGTGGTGCTGGCTCTGCCCTGGGCACAGGGTCCTGCTGCAGCCCTGCTGGGCACTGCTGCTCCTTTTGCTCCTGGCTGTGGCAGCAGAGCAGCTGTTGGGGTGGGAAACTCTTGTGTGAGAGCAGTGGTGGGGCTCAGCTGGTGGCCAAGCTGTATTTATGGTTTCCAAGGCTCCAAGCTGGCACTGTCTGCCTGAACAGGCTGGTTTAGAAGCTGTGTCTGGTTCCACACTCAGTTTGCAGTGGTGGAACAGGGTATTTCAAAACAAGCCAGGCACTGCCTTCCTCCTGGGTTAATCCATGAATTCCTGCCTTGTGTGTTTGGGAATATCCACAGTCCCCACAGCTGCAATGCAGTGCTGCAGCTGCCAGTCCTTCCTGCTCACCACTCTCATGCAAGAAAGAAAATTATCAGATCCTCTTGCATTTTGATAACCTGTGGCTACACCAGCACCAAATATTGCTCAAATTAAAGGGAAAAAAAAAATGCACTGAGGTCCAGCACTTACAGCAGACGACCCAATGGGCTGTTTTCCTTCTCTGCACGATGCCATCATTTCCTCTGACCAAAGTCTTCCAAATCAATGGCTGTTAAGAGCACTTGGAAAAACATTACTTAAAGATAAATAGTTTTTTTTTAAAGGGCAGCTGGTGAAACCTACAACCCCAGTTGCTAAAATCAGCATCGTCTGTTATTTCCCATACTGTCGCAAAATGTTCCATTTTATCTGAACTAAAAACAGCTTTTCTCTGCTGGAAACATGCAAATATCATTCCTTCATAAAGAAGCCACCAGATGGGAACTTAATAACTGTAGACTCTAATTCGCGTTGCCCGGAGCTGCAAAAACCACCAAACTTTGGAAATTCTTGTTTATACCCTGCTTATTCAATGCTTGAAATGTTTCCATGCTCAGGCATCTGGCCCACGCCCAGCTGTGTGAGCACCAGGGCTATTTCTCCACGCAGGACACAAGCTGCAGTGACTGGTGATGGTTTTGGCTCTCTTTGGCTCTTTTTTTAAAAAAAGCAGATTTACATGGGGTAATTGCTCTGAGGGTGAGCTGGTGGGAGTATGGCAGCTCTGCCAAAGCTGCCCTTTTTCTCTGGGCTTGTTATTTTACTCACTGTTCATTTTTTAAACATAAAGTCTGTTCCCCCCACATCAAAATGTCTGTGAAGTGAAGCAGACATTTTTCTGCTCCTGCAAAAGTTGTGGGAGAGAAAATTTTATGGGAGTTTTATGGATGCCTAAATGGCTCTGCTGTAGGAGAGAAGGGAAAAGTGCACAGGAAGGAGATGGACAGCAAAGCACAAAGCAAGAGTGATATCCCCCTATGCTCAAAAACACAAGCAGAGGAATACAGAACCCAGAAACAGCAAAAGAAATAAATTCTTCATGGATCCATTTATAACCAGAACAAGTGTGTGCAGTGCAGGGAATAAAAGCAGGCACTGACAGGGCAGCTCTCACATTAACTCTGCCCATCCTCCAGGACTCCTCCAGAGCACTTTGGTGCAGGCTGGGCCGGGCTTTGTGTACCACCAACTTCCAGCAGCTCCTTGCAAAGCTGGGTCCACCCTCCTCCCTGGCCAGGGAAGCCTCACTGCTGCCCAGGGCACCCTTTGGGCAGGACAAGCTCCTCCTGGGCAGTCACAGCTCAGCACAGACCCCTGCAGGGGTTCACAGCTGGATGTGACTGCCAGGACCGTGGCTCAGCATGCTCAGCCAGGTGAGGTGACTTCACCTGCCCTCCCAGCTCAGCCAGGTGAGGTGACTTCACCTGCCCTCCCAGCTCAGCCAGGTGAGGTGACTTCACCTGCCCTCCCCGCTCCCAGGCAAAGCCACGCTGGTGGCAGCTGGCACCTGCAGCACGCGGGCATGCTGGGCCCTCAGCCTGCCCCTGCTAGGGCATCTGAGCTCTCCCAGCTCTCAGGAGTCCTGATTTGAATCTCCAGGTGCAAATTTAATCATTTTCATTTGTAACATTACCTTTTGCTGGTTTGAAGTGAGCAATGCTATGGGATTCACCTTGCAGGAACAATGTCTGTGCTCAGCTGAAACTCCCATTTCTGCTCCCCTCCTGCTCTGGGGGCAGCAAACCTGCCCTGGAACTGGCCCTGGAACTGGCTCCTGCTGGACATGAACCAGGGCTGCTCAGGGGCTGAAACGGGCCCTGCCAGGGCTGCACCTGCACAGGAGGAGAAATTTTCTGTAATTGCAAACTCTGAGCTGAGAGCTGAGCTCCTCTTTCCTCCCACCAGCAGCATCACTCCACTGCTGTATTCCTGCATGGGAATCTTCCAGGCTCTGTGGATTTTTCACTCTCTTGAAAGATAAGCACAGAGGAAGGAAGGCATAAATTCAGCTTCTCCATCCACAACCAAAGGAAAATCCGGCTATTAAAGGAGGCCCATCAATCCTCCAACACTGAGGGAGGAGCTCAGGAGGAATGAGAGGAGCTCACAGCCTCTGTGGGAAAATATCTGCCTCAATCACCCACTCACCTCAAGCAGGTAATGAGAAGTTAAGACCCATTCTTTAGAGATGTACCCAGGAATGGAGGCTTGAGATTTCACCCAGGCAGTAAATGATAATTAAAACCTGCTAAATCTACCATCTTTTTTTTCTCTCTGGGTGTACAAAGAAGAGAGAAGCAGGAAGGGAGGGAGGCATTTTATTCTTGCATCTAACCTGTTTTCCAGATGAGTTTTTCAATGATCAGATTCAATCTACTGTAAAAACTTCCCAGGGAGAGAAACCCTCAGCGCATGAACCAAAAATGTAATGACCTGGGAAATGTATTCCTCTTTAGGGGGAAGAAAACTGGCTTCAACTTTGTGCTCCCACTTTTATTGTGCACCAGCTATGAAGGTTTCTTTGCCACAGTGTGGAGAGGCAGTGACTGAGCTGTGGCAGTGAGCCAGGCACAGGAGATCAGGTCTGTGTCAAACACAGCCCCTTGGAGGGGCTGCCAAACTGCTCATTCTCCTCCTCCCATTGAGTGCCATCCTGAGCTCTACCAGGAAGAGACTGGCCTAAATTTGTGGCTGCAGCAAAATGTATCATCACATTTTATATATTTAAAAAATTATCTATATTTTAAAAATATTTTTTATACTTTTGCCATTCTGTAGCAGTGCCCCTGTCTTTGGTGACTCTTGTTTAGCCTGGCCTCAGTGTCTTCCTGTGGCAGTGAGCTTCAGGGTAATCATGTCCTGTGTTAAAGAGCACTTTTAAAATCAGTCAAGGCAGTTCTGGCTACATCTGTGCTTCCAATGATAGCCAAATATTAAAACAACCTGCAGGTGGTGTTTTTCTAATAATCTGTTTTTCTCATAAGATTGTTTCCAAATGGGGTGTCTTGCTAATTAGCCAATCATGTGAAATGTATTGATTAAATGACCAATCAGATCTACCTGTAGCAAACTAAGCTGTGAAGGAAGGGAGGATGAACTAAAAGAGGCTTTTTGCCCCTCTGCCCTGTGATCTGAGTACGTGTCATCCCTGACTCAGTGGTGACACCCTTCAGCCTCTGCCCTGAACACCGGAGGGTGCCCAGGGCGAGGCAGCAGGTGAGGGAGGGAGGGTTTGTACCTCATTCCCACCAGAGCTTTGTGTGATTCTGCACCTGCTGCTGCACAGCCCCCTCTGCTCTTTGGCTACCTGCTGCCAGAGGAAATGTTCATGTTCACCCCTGGACACCAGAGCAGGCTGCAGCCAGCCCAGGAGCCCCTCAACACAGCAGGGCTTTAGGAGAGGCTGTGCCATTCCAGGAGGCTGGCAAGGCTGGAAATGGAGCTCCAGAGCTGATCCCACTTGGCCTCTCCAGGCCAGGACTGACCCCCTTCACAAACAACACTTTTCCTGCAGCATCCAAATGCTGCTGCATCATTTAGCACCAGCCATGGACTAATTTTCTCCCTCAGGGACAGTAGATTAGATCCCACAATTTCTCTCTCCCCCTGAGTTTTCAAAAGGTCTTTCAAGCGTAATAAACTCAGGTATTTATATATCAATCTGTGTTACCTGAGGCACATATTACAGAGGCCTGGGTCACAGCAACATCATTACAGTGGGTTCTAAAGAGAGCAATGGGAATAGGAGAGATAAATAATTCTCTCTGTGGTGCCCTTTCTATTTGTATGCTGAAGCTTAGAGCAGTTCCCTGCCTTGGACACACCTTCTGAAATACAGCATTCCACACCAGAGCTGAAAAAATTCAAGGTAAGCAGCAACCAATCCTCCAGAGCTAGGAAAACAGCCTTTCCCCCTTTAAATTACAGGCACTTATACTTCACCTTGGCTCCTGTCTTCTGCTGCTTCCTCCCACTTCTTAATCCCTTGAAGCTGTTGCACACCTGCAGTCACTGCTTTTCACAGCATTTATGCTGCATTTTTCCATTGCCAGGGATGTCACAATGTGAGAAAAAGAGGTCGTGGCTGGACTGTCCTGGGGAGCAGCATCAGCCCCTCTGTGCCATTGGGGCAGCTCAGCTCCAGGAATCCATTCAGCCACAGACACTGAGGGGGAACTGTTTAAGCATTGGCTTAATGTTTTGTAGGGCTGGAGGCTGAAACTGGGCCAAAAAAAGGGCTCTGAGCACCTGCAGAGCTCCCTGGTACAACACTTCTCTGATATCACTTCACCCAGTTCCTAAAGAACATAGCACAGTTTCTGACTGAAGAAAAAAGCAAAGCACATAAAAGGCTGCAGGAGGGTTGTAAGCTCTCTTGCTTACTCACAGCTGACTCAAGCAGGTCAGATCACTCCAACAGCAGCAGTTTATTGTTGTATTTGAGGCCAAATGAAAATCAGGTTCCTCTGGCACTAGGTGAGGTACAAAACCTCTGCAAAAGCTTTATGGCAGCTCGAGGCTGTGGAGAGGAAGACAAACATCTGGAGCCATCCAGCAAACACCACGGAGTTAGAGGGTCTGACCCCAGTCTGGGGCTCTGGCCACGCTTCCACATGGGGACTGCCCAGCCCTCACCTCTAAACTCCTGCTCACCACATGCTTCATCCTGGTTTATAAAGGCATTTTAATGCATTGACTTGCCTCCAAGGAAGAAAGTGCCTGGTGCTTGTTTAAGTGTCTTTATTAGACCTGAAACAAATACCACATCATTTAACTTCGAGGCTTTTGTTGCTGGTATCAGTGGTGTACTGCAAATCACAGACTCAGGACTGCCTCTAACCCCTAATAAGCACAAACTGCCACTCGCCCACCGCCCTGCTCTCCCCAGCTGCTGTTATCTCTGTGTGAGACAGGGAATTGGAGGAAAGAATGACCCAGTGATTGTCTAAATCAGCCCAGCTCTAATTTACTGGAATATGGTTTGAGCAGCTAATGTAACACCTACTGTGAGCAAGATGGAGCTATCTCCAGGACTTCTGTAGGCTAGGAATATTCACTTAAATGGCATTGTCTGGCTGCACTGACTGGAGGGCTGCTGTACCACAGAGAGCAGTTAACCCTTGGAGTGTGAAATTAGGTCAAAAGAACCAAGCTTTCAATGGCAATGGGAAAAGTTAACTTTCCACTGGAAATTGGGTGTCCTGTTTGCCTCTGACACTTTCTCAGCTCCTCGAGTAGCAAACAGCTCGAGCAATTACAGAGCTCAGGTAAACAGACACCAGCAAGGCGCCCTCAGGCTGCCCTCAGCCTGCCAGGATCCCTTCCCAGCCCTCACTGAGCAGTTCCATGACACGTTTCCCTTGGCTGGATTAAGCAGCTGGTCTCTTCTGAATAGAAAGGATGGAATTTTGTCTTCTTTAAAACACGGCCTGAGACACACAGAAGTCAGCACCTTCCCTGGCACCAGAGCTGAGCTCCCCAGAAAATTACCTTTGCCTCTGTCCTTCTGCCGCTCACAATGAGGTGAAAGGAATAATTCCTCCTTTGCTTTCGTGTCTGTGAGCATTTCAAGGCACACACTGAGCACCCAGGACCCCCCAGCAGCAGAACCTGACGGGGCAGGAAGATGCTCATCCTATAATCAGCTTCAGTTCCAACAGCAAGGTCATCTCAGGCTGTTGGAAAGTCAACACTCACAAACCTGCAAGTATAAGACAGAAATCCTGGTTTAACCTTATAATTTAACCTTCTTTTTAAGTGGAAGGGTAGATTTTCAAGAAGCAGTGCTTTCCAGTCAGGTGCTATGACCTTTTACACAAGAATACACCTGAATCAAACTACTTTTCTCCATTTTACAGACGGGGAAACTGAGGCACGGGAAAGTGGAGTGGTTCCAGACTGAGCTGCAGTTCCCTGGGTTGTGTGCAGGTGGCACAGAACCATCTGGCTGGAACCTGCCTGTGGAAAGCACAACTCCTGTCCCCCTGAGCAGTTCAGGAGCTGTCAGGGGCTAAAACATCTCCCTGCCACACACCTTGTCCTGCTCTAGCTACACCTAAAGCCCAATTTTAGTTATTGTAAAAAAACCCAAAACCACACAAAACCCACACCCCCCCACCCAAACAATCTTTATCCTAATTCTCCTGGGAAATAATGACTTTCTGTTATTAAATAATGTGAAATGATTGAGGTGAGTCATAAAGCATTTGTATTAACACTAATGGATCCGTGCTTAATTTTTTTCTTTATTTTATTGTTATAAAACTTGTCTGTGTCTTCCCTTCCCCCTTTCTCTGTCCTCCCCATCACATTTGGTTCTCAAGGGAGGTAATCAAGACTTCACTTGAATTTCTCATTACTTGAAAGGCTCCACATCACAATATGATAATGGGGCAGTTTCATAATTACAATTTTAAAAAATACTGGAGCCAGAGAAATCTGGAGAGGTTTTCAGATGCTTTTGTCTTTGTCACCCAGAAATTAAAGGATTGCTTTAAAACATATTTTAAAAACAAGAGGAGAGGGCGGTTTCATTTTTCTGTTATGCAAAAATCGTCGTGCCCAAGCTTCGTTTTGAAAGTCCGTCCTCCCTTTTTATTTCCTTAGACCACCTCCTCCCTTTATTTTTTTTTCCTTTTGATAAATTACCAGGCAACATTAACTTCAGGAAGGTGCAAAACTAGACTGGTAATTAATTCTACCACTATTTCCCCAGAGGCAAGTTCCTGTGCCTCAGTTTCCCACTTGCAATGGAAGACACTTGAGGAGCTAAGGCTATTTTTGTGTTTTTATCCAGAATGCTACAGGCTTACACCACATATTTTCAACCATGCCTTGAGGAGCAGGGCGCAGGTGGCAGAGATGAGCAGAATTAGCCCTGTGCTCTGCTAACAAGCTCTGAGATCCCACAGGGTATAAGGTTGGATTAGATGTGACAAATAATAATGATTACTCTTATTATTCCTCCTAGAACTGGTCTAAGGCATCATCAGCTAGAGATGTGTCAAAGTGGCAAGACATTATGGCTTGTGTGGGACTCTGAAAAAGCTGGAATTTCTGCCTAAAAATCACAGTCCTTTGCTGGATAGAAACCCACACATTTTCTGCTGAGGGTGCTGCTCCCTTCAGCCTCATTCCCTGAACAGCAGGAGCAGGGATCCCTGTCCCTGATCGCCCCATCCCAGCACAGCCTGCAGCAGGGATGGGGCCACTGAAGTTCCCTGCCCTTCCCCTCCCTGCCTGAGCAGGGAAGCTGAGGAGCAGGAACCAGCTCAGCTCAGCTTTCCAGTGCTGCCACAACATCCCTGACCCCCCAGCTGACAGCCCAGAGCTGGGAGGAGCAGGGTGGGCCCAGCTGGAAGCAGCAAACTGGGAACCCCTCCGAGCCATGGAGGGAAGGGCAGCAGGGACAGGGAGGGCAGAGAAGGAGGGAGAGCCCTGAGCAGATGGCTGGGGGAGAGATGGGGGAAGAGGAGAGAAGCAGACAGATGGAGCACTGAGAGCAGTGGGGTGAGCCACAGCAGCAATTCTCTGTGCTTGTTCATATTTAATCAAGAATTTGCTGCTGCCGCTATTGGCGTTTTGGCATTATTTGCTTTAGAGGGGCACCTAATCTCTGCCAGGGGCCAGGCCCTGGAGCTGTGCCCACGCTCAGGGAGCTGCTCCTGCCTCCATCAGCTGTGCCCCAGGGCCAGGGGCCCCTCACTGCTGGAACAGGGCAAGGAATGGAGATGTCTGGGCAAGCATCAGGCACGGAAGGCAAGGAGAGGAACTTCAGTGGCCCCATCCCTGCTGCAGGCTGTGCTGGGATGGGGAGGGGTTGGGGATGGGGAGATGTTGGGGATGGGGAGGGGTTGGGGATGGGGAGGTGTTGGGGATGGGGAGGGGTTGGGGATGGGGAGGGGTTGGGGGTGCCAACATCTCTGTCTGCTGACATAGACAGAGATTGGGTTTGATCCAGACTGGCAAATCCTGGGTTCCTATAAAAGAGCTGAATAAGGGCCCTGTGTCTGACAAGAAGGAAATAAAACTATTGGACTGTTGGCTTTGATAAATCCTTTCCCTGACACATTCCTCTGTCTTTGTTTCAGCAAGGGATAATGGGAGAGGAAGAGAGAGAAAGACACGGTGTCCTTTTTTTTCCTGATTATTTAAATAATGAAACAATGACCTGATATCAACATAAAGCTGTTGGGGGAATAACCTGACTGTGCACCTTTTTTCTAGAGTCCCCAGGGTGAAATCAGTTTCGATTGATGCCTGATAAAGGAACGAACCTGTTGCCTGAACGGGGCTCTCTCAGTGCAATAGGCAATGCTGTTATCAGAGCTGTTAAACAAATAAAGCTGTGAAGTGCAGACATTGTCTGAAGCACACGCTGGGCTTCCCAGGCAGCCAGATCTTCTGAAGGAATCCTTGATAAAGGAACGAGGCTGTTCAGGTTAATGGATATCCTCTGGTGCTGCTGGGAGAGGAAGCGTGGGGGGAATGGGGATCCTGGCAGTGGCTGCTGCTGCTCGTCCCTCCTGCACAAACACAGCAGGGAGAGGCTTTGGCTGCAGCACAGGGGCAGAAGGGGCTGCTCAGGGCAGGAGGTGCAGGGGCTGAGGCACTGGGAGCAGCCCCAACCCTGCTCAGCAGTGGCAGCAAAGCAGCTCTTGGGGTGTTGGACCCCAGCAGACCTGTGGAGACTGAATCACAGCAGCCAAAAATCACAGAGCAACCTTCTGGGTCATTGTCCTCCTCTCTGGGGAAGAAAGGAATACCTGTGCAGGTAATTATCATCACCCATCCACACACAAGGGCTTCATTGGAATTACACAGAAAGCAGCAGCTCCGTTGTGTCCTTGCACATCTCCCCCAAGGTGGGATCTGGCTGCTTCGCCCAGAGTCCTTGGAGAAGGGAAAAGAGGGGCAATGCAGGGTTTGTCCCCAGCACACACGCTCGAGGTGAGCATCTTTCAGGAACACCTGCTCAGACTGTGTCACTGAACAGCCCCATCCTCAGCCCATGCTCACTCCACAAAGCAGGGATTTGCCCTGACCTTGAGATCTTCCATCTGGGAGCAAGAATCAGATGCCAAAGTTCCCTTTCAAAGCAGCTGCACACCTCCTTCCTGCCACAACCATCTTTGGCTTTGTCCTGATTTGCCCCAGCCTGAGAGAGAACAACGCTGGGCTCCCTTCAGCTGGACTTCTGGCAGCAGCAGGAGAACAGCAATTTCACTGCAATGTTTCTCCTAAGGAGAAAAAACCACCCCACAATTTGTTTGTCTGCCTCTGACAGGGAAAATTTTTCATGTTCCCATCAGCCCTGGAGTTCATTCACCTATTGGAAAGATGTCCAGCTTTGAGAGATGTTTAATCCTACTTGAAAGGCAATAATTAGGGAAACACGCACAAACACACGTGCCACGTGCTCCCAGCCTCATTAGAGCCTGCCTCCTCCTGCAGCTGGGGAAAGGGGGTGGTTTGGATGGAGGGGGTGAACAAATGTGGGTTTGTGCTTGGTTAAGGTGTGTGTGCACATGTGTGCACCCACGAGGGGATGTGGGTTCACATTTACATGGCTAGGGGGGAGAGGTGTTTAACTGGCTGAAAGCTGTGAAATTCCCATCCTGGTTCCGTTTTTGGAAGCAGATTTTGATGAGATCTCTCCTGTCACTGCACAAGAGAGGATCTAATCACGCCGTACAAACACAGCCACAACTGACAATACATCTCCCTCTTCCAGGAGAAAGGAAGAAGGGAACAAAATGAATAATTCAAATGATAATTAGCAGTGTAATTATTCCTGTTTTTAGAGTAACCTACAGGACAGAACATCAACGCATGAGTCACTGGCAAAGTATAAACAGAAATAATTTGGAAGATGCTGTCCTGATGCTTGACAAAGGGACTTGTCAGAGAGTTTCTCTTTTGATCTCACACTGCCGTCAAGACTCCCCTCCAAGTGCTCCTGTAAGGTCAAGGCTGACATTTGTCACCCAGAGCTGGGCTAAGGGACAGGGCAGCTCCAGCAGCAGGCAGGATGGGCACAGCCCAGAGCTCAGAGCCATCAGCTGCACAGCCAGAGCACCAGGCAGGGCTCTGGGCTCCCTCCAGCCAAGGAAATCGTTCATCTGTGTCTGCCCAGCTGGGGCAGCAGCTCCCAGCCCTGGCTTTGATGTGCTCCAGCCCTGCCCAGAGATCACCCTGGGACCTGCAGGGGCTGAAGCACTGGGAAGGAAGGGGGTGCTGGTTATTTCAGGTGCAACAGGGAGGGGAGAAGGTAAAATCTCAGTCTCAAGGTGTCCCACACTGTGCCTGTGAAGAGCTAAAACCTTGCTCAGGAGAGGGCTGCCACAGGCCTGGTGCTGCACTTATCCTTTCTGATAAGGATTCCTGCATTCAGCTGCAGCCCAGAGACCTTCACCAACATTCCCAGTTTTTCACACTTGCTTCTGATAAAACCTGGAGAATCTCTCTTTAAGAGGAGACACGAAGCTTGGGTGGCTGGAGCAGGTCCCACCCAAGAGACACTGAGCAGCAGCAGCCTCCTGTGGAAGCCCACAGTGGGAGCCTCTTGGCACTGTAACCCAGGAGGAGCAGAAGAAAGATGTCTTTAATTTGCCTGGTAATGATCAATAGAGAATCAGATCCGACCTTGAATTTTAATGGCTCTGTACTAATGGGAGCCACTCCCTGATGGAAGGAGGAGGACCAGAACAGCCTGGGGGAGGGAGGGCACCCCTGGCCACCAGCAATGGGCTTTTGGGAGCTGCCAGAGGCAAAATCCCTCTGGGCTGGCAGTGGCTGGGATGTTGTGGGCACAGCAGCTGGCACGACCCGAGGCTTCCAGGGCTCCCCCAAGCTCTGCTCCACCCAGCAAGTTCAAAGCACTCCTTCAAAAACAGACAGAAAATTGGGGAAATTGAGTCCAGGAGCAGGTGTGTCCTTGCCCCAGGTTCACCTGGCAGGGAGCAGAGCTGCAGGTCTCCCAGGCCCTTCCCTGGGACATTGGGGCCTCTCTGTTGCTCCCACGTATCAGATGCTGAACAGGCAAGGTGACTCAACTTCTCACCAAGGCACTGACAGCATTTGCAATTGGCAAAGACTCCTCAAAAAATGAAAACATTTATATATATAAATAAATAGAGATTGACCACTTGAAATTATATAGTAGCTGTTAACATTGGCATCTTTATTTGCTGCATCAATTGTATTTGATTTAATCTTGTTCCCACAATGCTGAAAACATTTGACTCATCTGCTGGGGGTTCTTTGACTCATCTGCTGGGGGTTCTTTCTGTTGATAAAGAATCATTTTGACAGTTATCCTGTTGGCTGCTAATAAATATCTGCACCTTCTATAATCAATCATAAAATAAATCCAATTGCCTTTTCACTTTTTATTTGACCTTAATCCTAACAAATCTCCCACAATTTTATTGAATATACTCATGAGCCAGCAGAAGAAGAAAGAAGAGGGGAGGGTATCCACTGATGTCTGTCCATCTGCTTAAGATGAAGAGAGTCTGAGATGGGACCAGGGAAATATTTACCCATGGTCTGATGCTAAAGGAAGGGAAGGGAAGGGAAGGGAAGGGAAGGGAAGGGAAGGGAAGGGAAGG
>JAYDZK010000028.1:511708-523639 GCA_034509185.1 Euphonia xanthogaster
GGGGCTGGGAGCAGCCTGGGACAGTGGGAGGTGTCCCTGCCATGGCAGGGGTGGCACTGGAGGGGCTTTAAGGTCCCAGCCCAACCCATTCTGGGATTCTTGATTTTATGATTCTATGAGAATATTCTTTTTTTGGGGTCCTGAGGACCCTTTATTCCTGTGGGATGCTTTACAGAATAATATAATCATAGGGAAGTGTATCTGTTGTGCTTATCCTCAATCTCTCTTGAAATTCAGTATAGAAAATCCAAGCAGCACAGGAAGAAAATGTCCAGTCAGGATATTCCCAGTTCCTGCAGCTCCTTGGTCACCTTCTGTAGTGACTGAGCCAAGGCTATGTCACAGCCCAGCAGCTCAGCAGGGCCTTGCTGTCTGCCCCACTGCTCTTTGTTTCATGAACAACAGTGAAACATGAATATTTTACCTTCTCAACTCTTGTCATTATCCAGATACTGTAACAGGAAATTTGCATTTCTGAATAGGCACAGCTGGAAGTAATTTAAGAAAGATCCTTCAAAAGAAGGGAAGAGAATTTAGGAAGCATATGGAGTCACAGGTTTACATGATAATCAACAAAAGCAGCTCTTGTTCCTCCTCTTTTGCAGGGAGACACTTCACACTCCAAGCAGAGGGAACATCCCACAGTCTCTCTGCAGGAAGCTTTCTTTCACAAATTATTTGCTTTAACTCTGAAATGCAAAGAGGTCTATGAAAAGAAAGACAACACTTGGTCAGATAAAGCTTCGGTAGGGACCCAGTTAAAATTCACTTATCTCACACACTAGTGAGAGTGATGGGCTGTTTTCCTTTAAGCTTATTCCTCACAGTCCTTTAATTTCTAAAAAAAAAAAGTCTGTTTAGAAGCAGATCAGAGTCAAGAACAAGTGGAGTAGAAAGGGGCCTGAAGTAAACCATGAACTCAGAGATTAGAAAATGCCAAAAGAGACAAAACTGTGGTGAAAAAATTCATGTAACTGTGCATGAAGCAGAGACATGCAGAACTAATTTCAGATATTTTCTCTATGTCTTCTTGATACCCAAGAATGAATTTGAAACCTAGTCAGGAAATCCTCAAACCAGAATCGTCCCATTGAGGAACTGGATTTGAACAAGAGCTGAGCACTGTTTGCAAAATGTGGCTTTTGTGCTCAGACAGGCCCAGAATCTGCCATTGCTCAGGAGTTGATTTGGGCAAGTGCTGCTGGTGTCAGCCAGCCTGGCTGCTGCAGCCCTCTCCCCAAATCTGAGCACAGCACACCCCCACATCCCCTAGAGCTGCTCACAAGGATGCTGCAGGGTTGGTCCATTTGGCTGACAGAAATAAGATCATTGTCATTTAAGGGATTTTCACCGAGATGAAGCATCTGTCAAGCAGGACCTGAGTGAATTGAATGTAGAAAGTGTGAATGAGTCAGCAAGACAAAGAACTTTTATATCCTGGCACTGTACTTTTTATCCCACACGATTCAGGTGGGTCCATGCCTTTGATTCTATATTAATGACAGTGTTTAGATATTTATTATCTATTACACCTAATCTGTTTCTGTGTTAAACTTAGAAACAATGGACACTCCTGTAAATGAGCAATTCTCACCTCTGTGGAATTGCAGCAACAGCACAACTGAAAGTCACAGAGGATTTGAAAAATTCAAGGCATCAGAGCAGCAAATCCAACTACTTTTACATCTAGAGTTTCCCAAACTCTGTACTTCCACACTTTCCACCTTCTCTGAAGCCTGAGTCACCATGAAGTTACTTTCCTAACCCAAGTCTGAGCAGTTATACTGAGCTCAACAATATTGCACAAAATATCAGAGAAAGAGTCCAAACATGGAATTAATCCCTCACTAGAATAAGGAAAGTATGAACCTGTTTGACTGATCACTTCCAGCTGTAAACCCAAATATCAGAAAAAGTCTGACATTCCTGGTCTTCAGTGCTCTGCTGCTGTGAATTTTCGAGTGATACTTTGATGTTTAAAACAAGAAATTCAAGAAAAGACATTCAAAACATGTCCCTCATCAAACTGTGCTGTGCAGAGGTAGAAGGATGGACTGTGTCCTACAGCTGACAGCTATCAGGAGCTCTGTTAAACTCTCTGAGGCATCAGTGCCTGCAGAAACGTTCCCTACACTGCACAAACATTGTAGACACTGCAGAAACAAGGTCTCAGCCATGGACCCCTGACATCCCTCAGGAGATCACAGGCTGGATGCAGGACTTACCTTCACCCACTGGAAACCTGCTGCCAGTTGATGTAGCATATTCCACACATCTGAAATGCCACTTCAGGAGCTGTGACACCTGTCAGCCCTCTGCTGCCACTCAGCCACTACTTCAGCTCTGGCTGCAAAGAAGGAAAAGGACATTTGAAATCCAAACCATTGGTGGGGCCATAAAAAAGGAAACTGAAGCCTGGCCTATAAACTACCACAGCAGCCTAAAGAGAGTCTAAAGACAAGCAATCAAATACTACTTATAATTAACAAATAGCTTTTACCTGGAATCACAGAAGTCCAGGTTTGGAAAGGACCTTAAAGACAACCCAGTGCCACCCCTGCCATGGGCAGGGACACCTCCCACCATCCCAGCCCGTCCAACCTGGGATATTTAAGACTGACTATTGCTACCATGGTCCCATAACTAAAATGCTTGAGGCCATATCAAAATTCTTTCACATTTCTTTTGTGTTGTCTATGGAAAAAATCTGTTCTGGCAATGTTATCCAAGACAAGACACACTGTAGTGAAAAAAGGAGCAGCTGCAGATGCCATTAACCAGCAAGATGTGCTTTGAACATTTCTAAGTGCTCTAAAGGAATATTAGAAAATTAGTGGGTTTATCATTATGATGGAAAAGGGAGAAGATTATTTTAGGAAGTGGAACTGCCACTACAGTAGTGAAAAAATACACATGAGAAAACAAAAAACAAAACAAAACAAAACTACAACAACAACAACAAAAAAAAAACCCACCAAAAACAAAACAAAAAAAAAAGCCCCAAAAAATCACAAACCCACAAAAACCTCAAAAAAGTAGGAGGTGCCTCTGCCTGTAAGAAGTTCATCTACAGTCGTTTCAGTGGTTACAATTCTTTCATAAATGGGGCAGGAAGTTGAGTCAGTCTGGACAAAGGGAGCAGGAACAAAAAGAAACCTGCTGAATCATTTCTCCTGACAAGTCTTGAATTTAAATTGGTAAATTAAGGATGGTCACAATTTCCCAGAGCAGTCATCCTCACACCTCATCATTTCACACCTCATGGTCCCAGGTGTTTCTGGAAATGTCCCCACACAAGTAAAATATAGATAAAATATAATTAATGTGACTGAATGCAAAGGAAATACTCAGTGTGATCTGTTGTTACCGACTGGTGCAGACTCTGCATTCCCAAGGTTCATTTGGGACCTTGGCAGACACTTAAACAGCCCTAACTGAATTCTAGGACTAAGATCCATTCCAGCCAAGGAAACCAGGCTAGATTCCCTAGTACCTCCAAATGTATTAACTGAAAATTTCTAGAACTAATTATTTAATGATTAAAAAATAGCCTCTGTCATTTGGGCTGATAGATCCAAGTCAGTAATTTTCTGTAATGTTTAACTGTTGATGATACCTCATCTGTATCAATCCTTCATTTTATACCCACTTTTCACCCCTGTTAAACCAATCAAGTTTTAATTGCAAAAAACCCAGTTCAGCAGCACAGGTGGAATTTCAGAGTTCCCAGCACAAGTGTTGGAAAGGAAACAGGCACTGACTGGCTATTCTATATTCAGCACTGCACAAACCTATTTCACTCTTGCTCCATCAAAGGAAGAAATAAAGTCACGTGGCTTCTGTGGCCCTTCAAGACTGCAAATACATGGAGTCCTTTTTAAAAATTTGGGATACACGTGCCATAAAAGCACATTCCTAGACAGTGGATTCTGCTAAGGTTAAGCTCTGTGGAGTGATGATTTGTGTGGTGACTGAGCCAGTAATATAAAAGCACTTGGTTGGTAAAAGTACTCCACACATTCATGCTATGAAGTACCTATGGCACTTTGACATATATTCATTTTGCAAGGTTTTTTTTTTAATAAAGGACCCTTTTGAACTAATTCACAATTCATATGAATGACTGCAACTGAATAAACTCCCTCATTTTGAGAATTTGTTCAATATCTTTACAGAAAACAATACCTCTATGGATGACTTTGCAGCTCAAGACTCCTTTATGCCCGAGACATTTGAATTTGCTCGGATAAGGACTTCTCAAAATACCCTCTTAAATATCCCTACCATCCAATTGTTTAAGCTTTTTGTGTTTAAAAGCCTCAGAGATTTGACAACAGACACTGTCAGTCCCCACCTGACCTGCAGCTCCATTAACTTCTCCCTGTGCATCCACCTGGCCACCAGCAAAGGCACCAACCATGGAACCACAGAGTGGGCTGGGCTAGAAGCATCTTAAAGAATAAAAGATAATAAATGGCAAATGACCATTTCAACTCCAATTACAGCCCCTATTCTGCAGTCACACTGCAGTTCAACAAATATCAGGGGTTACAAACTGATACTTTTTGTTGCATTAACCATTATTAGAAGTAAATAAATCTTCATATTAACATCAAGCAAGGAGAAATTCCTCCAGAGGTCAATTTTCATTAAAAACATAGTTTGAGACTATTTCCATCCTTGTGACTGTAGACAGAACGGTTTAATTGAGTAATTGATATTTAGGTGTCAGATACCTATTGACATCCTATTACCATTCCATTTATCAGATGCCTATTAATTACTGCATAACATTTTTATTTTCCTGTTTTCTCTGCAGCTGAATATGCCTTCAGGAGTTCTAATAACTTTATAACGCTTACAAAAGGGCAAAAAGCCAAGGCCCCCCAACTGCTGTATTTACAGAAGGCTGTTTCAAAGTCCAATTACAATTACAAGAAAACTTAAAAAAAAAAAAATCCATTAAACAGTTCCAAAGAGATTTGCCACAGTGGCTCTTTAAAGCGCACGGCCTAACAAGGGGGTTTGGGCCAAAGGAGCCGCGGCTCCGGGGCTGGGGATGCGCAGCGCCAAGCGGAGCGCTTTGGGAAGGGCCGGGACCGGCAGCGGGAGCGGCAGCGGGCAGGAGCGGGAGCGGGAGCGGCAGCGGGAGCGGGCAGGAGCGGCAGCGGGAGCGGCAGCGGGAGCGGGCAGGAGCGGCAGCGGGAGCGGGAGCGGCAGCGGGAGCGGGCAGGAGCGGCTGCGGGAGCGGTTTGGGAAGGGCCGGGAGCGGCAGCGGGCAGGAGCGGGAGCGGCAGCGGGAGTGGGCAGGGGCGGGAGCGGCAGCGGTTTGGGAAGGGCCGGGAGCGGCAGCGGGAGCGCTTTGGGAAGGGCCGGGAGCGCTTTGGGAAGGGCAGGGAGCGGCAGCGGCAGCGGTTTGGGAAGGGCCGGGAGCGGCAGCGGGAGCGGTTTGGGAAGGGCCGGGAGCGGCAGCGGGAGCGGTTTGGGAAGGGCCGGGAGCGGCAGCGGGAGCGGGCAGGAGCAGCGGGCAGGAGCGGGAGCGGTTTGGGAGCGGGAGCGGGCAGGAGCAGCGGGCAGGAGCAGCGGGCAGGAGCCCGGCCCATTGGCGCTGGGAAATTATTGAACAATGCCGAGGGGAGAGCGGCCCGGGCAGCAGCTGAATCCGGCATTGTCCTCGCACCACAAAAAGATTGGGGAGCCTGAAAAGCAGAGGAACGGAATCTCACAGCTTCTTAGAGTGCCCTCTGAAAGGGCCATTGTAACATCATCATAAATCCTGCGCTCCCCAGGCACTTGACAACTAAAGCAGCGGACAATAGAATTCCTGTGCTGGACAAAACACTCCTTGTCTGCCAAAGCGCTTATCTGCTTCATTTACAAATGTCTTTCATTGTACCCAAATAATTCCCCATTAGAAAAACGATTAGGAACAGCACTAAATAAATATTCACAGCTTTGTGGGCCATTTGGCAAAGTGAATAAACCGATACAACCGAGGTGCACGAAAAATGTGAGATTTATGCCGAGGAAACCCAAAACAACCCCAAACCTCTGTTTATTTTCATTTTCCCTTTTCCTGATGCACTGCACACTCATTTGTCTCTCTAAAAAAAACACCCAGGTACATTACTCTTATTAAAAGAGATGAAAAATATTAGAAATCCACAAAGCTCTCAAATTGGAGAAAAATTGCATCCACTGTGCCCCTAAAATTAAATATTTCCAGAAGAGCAGTTCCAGAAATAAACCTGGGAGCATATCTGAGATTTTAATGAAATAGAGACAAATTGCTCACAATCCTAAAAGGATTTAAACTGTGGATTTCTAACTACACATGTTTAGGTCCCACTTACAGAGAAATCCAAAAGCATCAGGGATGAGTTTCTGAAATGAAATGGTGCCAGATTTTTGCAACTCTTTTCAAGCCCAATGAAAATTCTGTCAAATATCACAGAAATGACTGAAAGGGACTAAAATATTCCATAAATATGCCACTTCAAAAAGCATTTCTAACACAGACAGAACTCCATTGCCTCAGGTTTCCACATAAATAGTTATTTGATTACACTTTGCTGGAGAAGTGCCTATGGAAACACAACTGACACCACACACAGTGATTAAAGAAAAACCCTAATAATCTAAATTATTGCTCAAGCAAAGAGTGCTGATCATATTCAAAGTGCCAGAGACATCTGCATGGCTAAATTAGAACCTGGAGAAGTCAAAACTTCTTGACTGAATTGTTGATCATAAACTACTTATTCAAATCCAATACAGGAACAAGGTTTTTACACAGCCCAGGCCAATGGACTGAGTGGCTGAAGGGCTTTTCCCCCCCTGTGATTAATTATTACAAGCCTACAAAAATGCAAGTATTCATAACTATGAAACAGATTACTCATATTAAATATTCAGAATGTATGCAATAAACAACATCAATAATGGTAAAATTAAAAAAAAAAAAAGAAAAAGGAAGTTAATGTAATTTAAAACAAAAATTATGCAGGTTTGAGCTGACAATCACAAAGGTTTAGGAATGTGTGAGCTTTCCATGGTTCTATCATGAATTTTGCAGTCTGGCCCTGCCACACATCATTTAACCTTGGAGCCATTGCTGAAAGTGAGCAAAGGCACACTATAAAACATTTCATCTCTGCAAAAGGCACTAATCCATATAAAACTCACAGCTCCCGCATGCCAGCTGAGGATCTCTGCTGTTTGGGTGCAGAGCTTCCCCATTTCTTCTCTCACTTCTCTCCTCACTGAATAATTCACTGTTCTAAAGATGTAGGTATAAGTTCTGTCTTAAAATAAAGTTTACCCTTGACTTCCCTGATGCTGTTTTTGGTGTTTGCTGCTCTCTGCTATGCTCTGCCCAAACTCCCCTTTCTCCTGAAGCTGGATCATCTGTATAAATATAATTTGCATGAAATTATTATGATCATTTCTGCAATTTGCATTTCAGGAACACAGCTTTAACAAAATCTGCTTCCTGTCAGCTCTCTGAGTTTTATTCTAGGCCCTACTACACACCACAGCACCACACCATATTTTTGTATAGAGTAATCTCTGTTTAGGTATAAAAAAATGGATCTGTGCTGGGGTTTAAGTCTCAGTGTACAACAGGGATTATTTAACCCTTCTGGAGAACTCCCATCTGGGGGCCTTGACCAGGGTGATTTTCCTTGGCTGTGTAAAAATTGGTCCTGTGCTAGCCATTATCTTAGCAGGTAAATAAGCTCATGCTTACAATCACCCTGCAGGAGAACCTGCTTTTCCCTCTGATGCCAGGCAGCTGAGCCAAGCAATGGGAATCCCACAGTCAGCAAGCAACAGAGCAGCCCAGGATAATCCAGATGGGAAGGGGCTCTGGAGGACACCTGGTCCAAGTGCACCACTGAAAGCAGCTCCAAATTCAAAGTTCATGTAGGTTATTAAGGCTGTCACTTAATTAATGTCCACAGCTGACACCAGCAGCATGACCAAGGTCTCTGTGTGCACATGGACATGGAAGGGTTCCCATCTTGTGCTGAAAGATGGTCAGGTGCAAAGGTATGGAACAAAGCAAAGGGCAACAGCTGCAGCAGAGAGGACAGACGAGCAATTTGGATAATCTGCCTTCCCCCCACGCGCAGCCAGTGACAGGTCTGGCGGCAGGCCAGGGTAAACACCTCTGATTTCAGAGCTGGGGGTGTTTTCCCTGCCCTGTGCTCACTGCCGAGCAGGCAGGAGCACACGCTGAGCAGAGTTCGTGCCTGTGTCCACTCAGGCCCGGCAGAGCTGTTCTAAACACAAGAAGCCTGACACGAAATGAGGATCGAAAGCAGAACTTGACTCAAGTGTGGTACAGCCCTGTCCCTCTGTCCAGCAGGAAAGCGCCTCTCCACTGGAGCGGGAGAAGGACAAAACGCGAGAGCTGCACAGAAGGTTTCACCCAAACAAGGTTCTGTTCCAAGCAGGTTAACAGCCTGTTTCACTTTCTTATGAACTATTCTGACTTTAAACCCTGCCCAAACCTTTCCCCTGGTGCTCCCATCCCTTGTCCACCCACACTGCTGTGGCACAGGCAGGGAGCCAGGAGAGCAGAGCAGCTCTGCCAATCCCACCACCCCAACACCCAGCTGGGAGAGCACAAACCAGGCAGAGAGGGAGCTCAGGAGCAGAGTAGCTGTGCTCTCATGAGAGACAAAACCACATCTCAGTGTTTGGCAGTACGTTAACAGTCTGCAGACTAAAGCCCGAATCTCACCCATCTGAGGCCAGATTACCCAGCAGGACAGAAAAGGTTCACGTGGGCTCACAAGGAACAAATTAACCTCCCTCCAAAAGCCCTCTGCAAATCACATGAGTGCCCAGTCCTGTGCTCACCCCTACAATATGACTTTATCAGCTTTTCCTGGTTTTGGGTCACAAGGGCCTGGAGGCAAATGATGGGCCCTGGAGGGGGAAGTCTGTATTAATTATCCTCATGCTGCTGCAGCCCCGTCCTAGCCAGGTACCAGGAATGCGAGTGGATTGGGAGGCCTGCAGGCAGGTGTGTTCTGTCATTTTAAATATCACATATCAAGCCCTCTGATTCAATGTTTCCAACTTCCCTGAGCTTCCTCTAAAATCTAAATTTGGAAGCATTTTGGATCCACAGCAATCAGCTACAGACTTTTTGTGCATACACACTTATATAGATGTATATGCATGTAAATAAATATGAATTAAAAATTACACAAGTTTTTCATGCTTAAATAAATATTTCTATGTACCACACTCTATATAATTCAAAGTACCTACATGTGGGAAAAGCACTTCATTTGTACTCCAGAAACTTGACTGTTTATTTTCGTTGTCTAGCAGATTATCTCAAAGCTTTGTTCTTGAGCCGCTACCAGTAAAAGGCTCGTATATATTCTCTCTTGGAAAAGCAAATTCTGCATACAGAGCATACCAAATCAGTTCCTGCCAGTGCAGCAGGCACACAGAGCTGCTCTGAAGCCTTCTGAGTCACACTGGAGCTCAGCTTCCACTGGCAGCAGATGTCAGACACCACAGATTGGGAGCTTGTCAGCACTGAAAGATTTTTATGGCAGATTTGTCCTACAGTTTGGGGTTTTTTTTTCTGGTTTGCATCCTCCCCTTGCCATTTTCCTATTCTTTGGTGCTTTTCTTCCACTAAACATGAATGGCCAGATCCTTCCTCTAGAGCAAATCCATAGCAGAGGCTGTCTTCACTAGCATTTGGTGCTCTATTTATATTATCTTTCAGGAGGCTGTTCTCTATTTCTTTCCTCTGGCTTTCTTCTGCTCTCTTTTATCAATCTTTTCTAGTGACCTGAAAAGAAAACCTAAAAATTGAGAGCCACTGAAGTATATGCTGAATGCCCCCATTAGTCAAGCTGTAGGGGACACTCAGCACAGAAAATAAATTCAACTAACCTTTGGAAAAATCTTTATATAAATGTTCTACAAAATCATCCTGCTGGTTCCAGGTCCACTGGAGACACCCAAGGAAGAATAATTCTGGGACATCAGAGATACCATAAAGGAGAATAGCTCAGAGTCTGTCCAAGAGACTCAAGAGAGACAGAATTCTTTGGTCTCAGGGACATTTTTTCCTACCTTCTTCCTTTTATTAATAAATAAAGAAAAGAGGAGTTGTTCAAAGCCACCCCAGAGATCTGATGTTTCTGAATTTCTGTGAGCCTCATTCAACTCACTGAATATCTCTGTCAGCCCAGGAAGATTCATTATTCATTCTGGGGACCCTATTGCCAACCCTGCAATGACTCTTCAAACATTTGTAAGGTTTTTAAAAAAGTTTCATTCAGTCTTATTTCTGGACCAAATCTATCCCTTTGCCTATTCCTGTTCCATTCTCCTCCCAGACTCCCAGAGGTCACAGCTTGTCTAGATCGAGGGAGAGTGGCAGGAAGGGAAAATGGATTGTAAATTCATTTTGGGTCACCCAGAAGCCATTCTGACTCTGTCCTTCCTCACTGGCTTTTCCTTATTTCCTTTTGTGCTTCCTCAAAGGACATTACACACTTGGCTTCTCAATCAAGGACAAGGCAATGTCAAGCACATTAATTTGTCCATGAAGCAGTCTTTAAATGTGGACAAAAGAAAGCCTAAAGAAGTGCAGACAGACAAGATAAACATTACAGATTCAAAAAGGAAAAGACCCCCTAAATCCTCTTCAACTGGTAACTGCAGTTCTCAGGGCAGAGCAATACTGAGCAACTGATATTTTGATACTGTAATAATATAATTTATTTGTGTATATATAATATATACACACACATTTATTTTTATGTATATTATACGTATGTAATATATGTATATATTACATATAAAATATAATTTTAAGAAATATCCATTAAAATTAAGAAATATCCATGAAAAACAGAGCTAAATATTCAGCACATAAGAACTTGGGAGATGAGAAAGGACTAGGAGCATTTCTTGGTGCCTGCTGTGCAGTTCCTGCTCACAACTAAAGGAGTTTTGCAGAATTTCAGCAATATTTATAGCAAGGATGACATGATTTTCCACCACCTATCACTTCAGGATATCGCTCCAGAAATTACAATACACTAATATCTTTTATGGAGTTACTTTGTTACTTGCTAACCTGCCTTCCCCTCTGGTCTTGCAGTTGCACCTTGAGCACATATCTCTATTTCAGCTGCAGCAGGTAATGACATGTTCATAACACCAAAGGTCACAGCCAAAATGAACCAGAATAGTTGGCAATATTAATATTTAACATTTGTCTGCTCTTCACTATGCTGCCCAAAGCTTTAATTGTCTGTGGTGTAATTATAACAAGCTACAAGCAAGTGCATTAGGAGGTTTCTTCCAAACAGTGGTTGGGAAGTAGAAATACACACAACCAAACAATAACAGAGCAAGTGCTCTGCATATTCCAGAGAAACTGCACAATTAGGGAGAAATTCCTGCTGGTATCTGTCAGTGATATTGCCTGCTGGAGATAGTCCTAGGTGCTGTAGGCAGTTCTTTAAATAACAATAAATGAGCTCCAGGGTACCACTGGCAATCATGTGGTAAATTTATATTCAACCAACAGGAGGATATATTTAGGAAAATAAAAGGATCATTAAAAAAAAAAAAAAAACAACAAAAAACAACAAAACAAAAATGAAACAAAACCAACAGAAAACAACACTAACAAACCAACAAACCCTCACTGGCCAAATGCTGAGAACCTGTCTCCACTGTTTCACCAGACTGCAGAAGCACAGCTACTCCCTAAGTTTCAGTGGCATTTTTTGGGACTGAGCAAGGAGTGCCCAGTGTTAACATCCCTAGAGAAAAAGGAAGACTGCATGGAAATAACCTCCCTGGGAGCTGGGCAGGGGCTCAGCCTGGAGCAAAGGAGGCTCAGGGGGCCCCTGTGGCTCTGCACAGCTCCTGCCAGGA
>JAYDZK010000028.1:530542-549016 GCA_034509185.1 Euphonia xanthogaster
TCCCATCTCCCTTTTTCCATCTCCCCTTTCCCATCTCCCTTTTTTCAGCTCCCTGTTTCCATCCCCCCCTTTTCCATCTTCCCTTTCCCATCTCCCTTTTCCATCCCCCCCCTTTCCCATCCCCCCCTTTCCCATCTCCCTTTTTCCATCTCCCCTTTTCCATCTCCCCTTCTCCATCTCTCCCTTTTCCAGCTCCCCTTTTCCCACCTCCCTTTCCCATCCCCCCTCTCCCATCTCTCCCTTTCCCATCTCCCCTCTCCCATCCCCCAGCCCAGCTGTGTCCGTGTGATGCCCCAGGCTGAGCCGCGGCCCTTCCCGCTGTCCCTGAGCTGGAGCTGCCTGGGTTTGTGCCAGCTCCGTCTCTCCTGGAACACAAACCGCTGCAGAAATCCCGGGGGAAGGAAGCCTCGCTCCCTTCCTTCCGTGCCAGCCGCTCCCCGAGGCCGCTCCAGCCCCGGCCGGGCTAAGGAGGCTGCGGAGGCCGGGCAGTGATGCTCATTCCTTTATTGTGTCCTTGCCATCCTGGAGGGCGCTCCCAGCGCGGGCTCGAAGCTCCGTTACAGCACAGTGAGGAGTGTCCATCCCGCCAGGAACGGCCTCTCTCCCGACACTATGTATAATATATATATATTTATAATATGTCCTGTATAGTCCTATGTATAGAGCGACAAGGATGGGCCACCAGACAGTAAACTTTTGATTTCTAAATAAATCACCAGAGCAACAGGCACGAAAATTTGGTCCTAATCGAGGCCCTCACCTTGTCCATGAACCCGCGACAGACCCGCACCCCCCTCCCCGCGGAAAAACGGCCAAACCTGAACCCCAAAAGAACAGTTCAACAACAACGAAAGGAAGCCCCGGCCCAGCCCCCGGCGCCGAGGAACAGCCCCGGCGGGACACACGGACAGCGAACGGCACCGACAGCCCGAGCCGGGGTGCGCGGGGACAGCTCCCGGCAGCGCCGCGGCTGCACGGAGGGCTCGGGAGGCTCCGGAGCGGCCCTTGGTGCTGGAAGTGCCTCATCCCATCCCCTGGCTGGCGGCTCCCGGCCTGTGCTCTGCTGGAAAGGCTTCCAGAGGATCCCAGCATGACCACAGCTCTGCTGGAAGGGCTTCCAGAGGATCCCAGCATGACCACAGCTCTGCTGGAAGGGCTTCCAGAGGATCCCAGCGTGACCACAGCTCTGCTGGAAGGGCTTCCAGAGGATCCCACCGTGACCACAGCCACCCTTCCCAGGATGATCCATGGCCCGGGCCATCAGGACACCCTCAGCTCCTGAGTTGTTTCCCACACCCTGGGTGAGAACAGAGGCCAGAGAAGGTCCCTGGTTCATCACTTTGGGGCTCCATGAGCTGCTGATCCACTGAAGGGGAACTGGGACTGCTAGAAGACAAGGAAGGGAGGAAATTCTATTCCTGCAGGCCCTCAAGCTTCCCCTTGTTCTGAGTCTGTGCTTCCTGACCCTGACTCCCAGATGCTTTCCAGGAAATAACAACCCAGCTCTCCCAATCCCTGTGTTCCACAGAACCAGGGAACCAGCTCTCCCAATCCCTGTGTTCCACAGAACCAGGGAATCCCAGACTGGTTTGGGCTGGAAGGGACTTTAAAGCCCATCCAGTGCCACCCCTGCCATGGCAGGGCCACCTTCCACTATCCCAGGCTGCTCTAAGCCCTGCCCAGCCTGGCTGTGATGGTTTCCCAGGGCCAGCTCGCTCTGGGGGATGCTCTGGGGGATGCCCTGGGACACCCCTGGCTGTGGGGGTACCTGTGGCCAGCCCTGACCCCAGAGCATGGAAGGGACCCAGCTGTCACTCCTCCAACCCCCTCCCCTGCTCCCTCCTGCCAGGCTGAGCCCAGCCTGGGCCTGGCTGCTGCCAGAGGAGGGAGCTCAGTCCTGGGAGCAAGCTACAGCCTGCCACGGTGCCAGGCTGGGGGACAAGGGGACAAAGGTTCTGGAGGGACAGAGGGTGTTAGGGGGCACAGATGGGAAGGGAAGGGGGGAGCAGAGGGCAATGATGGAGAGCTCGAGGCAGGGCAGTGTTGGATGGAAGGAGAGAGGATCCCCTGGGCAGTGCAGGGATGTGCCAGGGCCAGCTGGGAAGGGCAGTGGATGGCCCAGCACAGCCACATGTGGATGGGACACGGCTGCTGAGGGACCTGCCCGGCTCTGAGCTCAGCACAGCTCCTGCTTCCCTCTGGATGTCCCCATTCCAGGCCTGTGCCTTGCTCCCTTGCCCTCCCTCACCCAGGACAGGACCAGTCCAACAGTGAAGAGCAGCCTGCCCAGGACAGTGCTGGAGTCTCCTTCCCTGGGAGATTCCAAACCCACCTGGACACATCCCTGAGTAACTGCTCCAGGGACTGGATGAGCTCCAGGGTCCCTTCCAACCTCATCCACCCTGTGAAGGAATTCTCTGTTGCCAGAGGACATTCCCCACCTGCAATCCTCTCCGACCTGCCCTCCCTGTCCGGCCCTTTGCTGACCCAGGAGAGCCAGGGGTCACTCCCTCATCCACAAGGATCTCATCCGTCCCAGGGATGCCATCGCTGTCCTGGCTGTCACCTCCTTGTGCCACAATTTCCCTGTCGCCTTCAGCTGCCGATGGAGCCTCCGGGAGCCCGGCAGGCAGCGCTGCTCCCAGCCTGGGCGTGTCCCTGGAAGGGGCTGGAAGGGGGTGGAGATTTCCAGATTTCCACCTTGGGCCGTGTCAGGAGCTGCACAGCCACGCTCAGCGATGGGAGCCCCGGTGGGGCTGCCTCCAGTGTCCCCAGAGTGTCCCCAGGGCGTGGCACAGCTGGACAAAGCCCCGGCCTTTGGGTGACTTGGTCTGGTGACTCTGCAAGCTCTGTGGATGGAGCTGGTGCTCCCGCAGTGCCAGCCGAGGTGTCCCTGCTGCCACCAGAGTCCATGCAGGCTGGGGTGTCCCTCTGGGGGACTCTGACAAGGCACTGCCACCACAAAGTCTCCCAATCCATGCAGAAATCTCCAAATTCCCTGGGATCCAGCACAGCAAAGCCAGCACCAGGGGCCAGGGCAGCCTCAGCTTCTGCCAAAGCCCCTGCAGAGGGACCCCTCCTGCCGGGATGGAGCAGTGTCCTGGTGCTGTCCCTCTGCCCAGCCCTGTCCCAGGGTGGTGTCCCCACGCCCGGCCCTGTGCCAGGCAGCGTGGGCAGGGCTGGGAGCTGGGCAAACCCGGGGGGGGTCAGCACGATGCCCACTGCCAGCCTGGGTGTCCATCAGTCCGAGCACAAATCCTGCCTCTGCACGTCACCCGCTCCATAAATAAATAGGTTAAATAAATAAAGTGACAGATCCGGATCAGGGGGGAGGAGGGAGGGGAGGAGAGAGGGAGGGAGGGCGGGAGGGAGGGGCAGCCGCCCTGGCCCGGGGCCGTTCGTGTCTCGCACAAACACACACAAAGTAGCTGAGGACAAGGAGGGGCTGGGGCCGCTGGGCCGGGCCCCCCTCGGCTCTCGGGGGCTCAGTCCGGGACGAGGCGTCCGGGCGGTCACTCCTGGGCCGGCAGAGGGGCGGCACACGGGGAGCTGGAGGCCAGGGACACGTGGGTGGTGGAGGACGGCAGCGACCGCGGCGTCTGGCACCTGGGGACACAGAGACACCCTGGGGCTGCTGCGCTGCCGTGCCTTCCCACCCTGCCCAAAATCCCGCCCTCTTCCTGATCGTTTGCTGTGCAGGCAGCACCTAAGGGCACCCCTTGCTGGGTGAGGGGATACCTTGGGTCTGGGATATAGGAACATCATGGAATCATGGAAAGGTTTGGGTTGGGGACATCTTACAATTCACCCAGTGCCACCCCTGCCATGGCAGGGACACCTCCCACTGTCCCTGGCTGCTCCCAGCCCCAGTGTCCAACCTGGCCTTGGGCACTGCCAGGGATGCAGGGTGGGCACCCTGTGCCAGGGCCTGCCCACCCTGCCAGGGAACAATTCCTCATTCCCAAGCTCCCACCCAGCCCTGCCCTCTGGCACTGGGAGCCATTCCCTGGGCCCTGTCACATCCACCTGTTTAATTTTAACACATGAATTCTGAGGAAAGCAGAACGCATGACCATGATTTTATGGCAAGGTAGGAGCATCTGTTGGGATAAGCCATAATAATCACAGTTAGAATTTCCCATTAGCTCCATCCAGTTGAACACCCAACAGTTCAGCTGTCAAATCCAAACTAATTGTATCCCAATTTACAGCAATCATTAGCTCCAATTAGCAAACATGATGGCTGTCTCAATGACAAACAGCACTGTGAGGTTTTGTAGCTCCCCCCACTTGGGCTGAAACACAGGTTTGGTCAAGATTACTTCCATTGATATGAAGCCTCATAAGTTATCAGCTCTAGCATTGCTTTTATTATTTGACAATATAAATGGCTTTGCTGCACTGAAACAACAAACATCATGAGAGGCAACCAGGTGACTTCTGATTTATACTCAGATTTTAGGTCCACAAAATTAGGGAAAAGGAGACAAGCAGAGCACAAGTTTGGCTCATTAGAAGAATTATTAAGAGCTGAAGCCATGCTGGTGTATTATTCTGCACTCCTGGTAAGATGTGAGCAGAAGCTCAGGCTGCTATTGGAGCATCTCTGCAGTATTTAGCAAGCACTCCATCCTCCTTCACCACCATTCAGTACCTCTCCAGATAAGCAGCACACAGCTAAAGAGTAGATTCGTCCTGTTCTTGGGAAGGAAGCACTGCAGTTCAATATACTGATGCTAATTTTTTTCTTGCCTTGCATTAAATACGTTTTCAGTACCAGTTTCAGGTCAGATTTTTAGCTGTGACTGCTCCCAGTTTAAGCAGGGCTCAGGATGAACCAGCTCCAGCTGGAAGGAAGGCAGGATGGGGCTCACGGTGTCTTCAGGAACAGCACAGCTTTTTCTGGATGGCCAAAATGCCATTGCCAGGAGCTCCTCAGTACAGCTGCTGTGCCAAGGCATCACCTGCCTTTCATCCCAAACTCAGCAAGTTTTAAATGCCTTAAAATTTTCAGGTTCTTTTCTTTTTCATAGCCTTAAGTATCTTCTGTGCATCTGCACTGGTAACTCTTTTGTGTTGGCCCAACTCACTTCCTAAATCCTAAATCCCAAAACCAAAGAACAGGTTTTGCTTAATTCACGTGACTTTTGTATGTAGAGAAGGTGACACAACTAATAAAATCCAAGGTAGTCTATGAAATACAGAGCAGGAAAGAAAATGGAATATAGAACATTGAGTCAGAACTGTCTCCTATATACAGGAAGTAGAAACCAAAACTGCAGCCCATTTTCATGAAATGTAACTTTTGGAGAAAGAAGAGCAAACAAACAGAACAGAAAATCGTGGTAAACACAACATTGCCCAAACAGTATATATTACTATATCTACTATACACTAAAATATACAATATATTAGGATATAAATTATATGTTTATCTAGCACTTTTCTCAACCTACCAGCAAAGAAACGATCTGGTGCCAGCTGATCCTCACCCTGTATTTGTACTCCATCCCCCCAGTATAAACTCACAGTTTCATTGCTTAGAAACCAAAAATGCTGAAAGGGAAATAGCCCCACAAAGGCTCCCATGGAAAGGGATGCTCCTTACATTTGTATCTCCCATCCCTTGCATCTTTTTCCACTTGAACATCTGCCTTGGTGTCTCATCCCTGCTCAGCAGCTCGAGCCTGTCCTAACCCACAGCACCAGTCACAGCTCTGAGCTAAAGAAAAGCCAGCTGAGTCTGAAAGAAGCCTGGCAGATCCCTCAGCTTCAGCAACAATGAAGAGAGTTCTGACAGCTGAGAGGGGCTCTAGGGCCACTGCTGGGAAACTTCTGGGGGGTGAGAAGCCAGAGGGTGCAGCAGTGTCCTCTTGTAACTGCTGTGGGCAGACCCAGACACACACCTGGGAGAGGTCTGAGAACTTTCAGTAGTTATTTTTGTCCTACCTCTCCACAAACAGTCCTGTTTTCAGACCAACACCACAGGCCTGGAGTGAGTACATTCTGCACTTATGAGCTTCTACTGAGGGAAATGGAAGTGGTGCTTTGCACTGAGGATTGTCTCCCACGGTGCATGAATGACATTGCTCACCAGCAATTAGCAGCATTTCCAAGCTATGGAACGCTTAATTTTGCTGATTTAATAATGATGGAGCTAGTGAGATACAGCTCCTGAAGGTTCTGATTTGAAGGACCCTGCTGGTCACTGTTACATCCACAGGTTCTTAGGTTAGCATACAACTTTTATGTAAGAAAAGTCTTCGTCCATTTTAGATTTCTTAGATTGGAAACTCTTCCTGCCCTGACAGAAGGACCTATCTTCCTAAAGCCTCTAGATTTCTAAACCACGTGCAAACCTATTCCAAGAGAGGGGCACAGCCACCTGGGATGGTGTAAAGAGATGAATGGCCTGGATAAAGGCCATAAAACAAGTCACTAAAGGAATCCACAGTGGTAGGAAAAGAACCCACATTTTTTACTCAAATGTCTCTAGATTAGCAAACGTGACATTAACCATATAGTGTATCAATCTTTTCTGTCAGTTTTTACAAGACCTTGAATCCCTTGCACTGACACCTCTCTGTGCTGGTGATAACAGTGTTTCTTTAAAATTGTGACTCTAGAAATAATGTCTAAAAAATAGCAGAAACTTTAGAGATGTCTAAATTAGCAATGTCTCACTTTCTCTGGCTCCCTGAAAATTTGGGTTCAGCCTACATCAGAGCTGCCTCAGCCCATCCTGACAGTGTAAGACAAAAACCTGAGAAGTTTTTCATCTGGCAGAACCCAAGTCCTTTCTGCCATATGAGTTTTATCCGCGGGCCGATTAAAGCATTTCTTTGCCAGCACACGCTGTGCTTAAAATAAGGAGTGTTGTTGATACAGCTATCCTGGCAGAACTCTACCAGCAAACACTTTCTGCTGCAGAACAGGACCCAAAACATATCTTCTTCATGAGACATTTTTTTCTTTTTTAAAGTTTGAACCACAAAAAACCTCCAAACTTGGAGCAGACGGTATGGTGAAAGTACATTTCTTTAGGAGATAACGTCTCCATTTGAGGAAAATTTTGTTTCCTGCCACTGTCCTGAGCTAAAACTAATTACAAACAGTAATGTTAAAACCAGGAATCGTCTCAGACCTCTGACCTGTGAAGTCCACCTCTATTCCACAGCTCCATGAGTCTGTGCTGGTGGATTTGCTCAGTTCCCATCCCTCTGAACTGAGCTACTGCTGCTGTCACACAAAGCAAAGGCTCTCCCACCACCTGCACGCACATTCCCATGCTCTGTGCGCCTTCCAAGAGATCCACATATTCTCCTACAGAGAAACAAGAGGCAGACAAAGAAATACACTTGGCAAGTAGTGTCAGCTGAGTCCAACTGACACCATGTGGGCGTCAGCAGTTCCTCTGAAGTTCAATCTTATGTCTTACCCGAAGACAGATTTGCGGGTGCCTGAAAACTGTTACATGAGTCATTTACTAAGAATACTAAGGGATGGAATTAATTTTCTTCTGAATTAAAAATTCAAGTTTTTTTCTTCCAGGAAATAAGCATCTAAAATTACAGCAAGTCTGTCGCTTTATGATTTTTGCCTGTTTTAGCATCTGAGAAACCATCACTTCAAGGTAAAATGTAAATGTCCTTTCTTTTCTGCATAAAGGATGCAACTATTGGATCTATGAGTGAAATAGATATCTGACAACATTATCCTAAAAGAACCTGGAGAAAATAATAACAGTTCAAGAATAAGAAAAATAAATATTGCAATTCTATACCATAGTATCTGATTAAAATAATTGAAAGAAATTACTACCCCGTATTAATTTAATATTCTTTCTTTTGAAAACCTTAACAGGTCCTTGAGATATTATTGCAGGGTTTTATCTGAATTTTGTCTCATTCTGTGGTACTCTCACACCTCCTCAAGGAACATTTCACTACAGGAATAAAATGGTTACATTTTCTCTATTTAAAATGAAGAAACAAGTAATCAGAACTGAAGCAGTCGTATTGAAGTAGTTGGAAAAAGAACAAATTAAATACAGGGAGCATCCTGTGAACTGATACATTTTGAGGACTTTTTACAACATTTATTCTTAAACTGTAAGGACAAGACTATGGATTTCACTAGAGGTCCATTAATCCAATATACATGCCTTGGTTTTCCCAGGCTCTGTGGGAATCTAACAAACATGCAATATTTAATTTGAAAGAATACAACGGATATTTTATACAGAAAAAACACTGCAAATAGAATTTGCCTTCTCTGATCCAAAAGATGGCAAATAAATCTGAACAGGGTGGTTATAAAAAACAAATACCACTCTTTATTTTCATTTATCAGAATCTTTTAAGACAAGTTTTGGTATTCCTTCCCTCAAAGGTCCCCATTCCAGTGGCATTTCCTCCAAGTGACTTTACAAGGAACAACAGACCCAGGATGTTGTTTGGGGTGGGGCTCAGGACAACCTGGTTTGGAGGGGTCAGTGCAGGTTCAGGCAATGAAAGCTTGTGCAGCTGAGCTGGGGGGAGCTGTGGCAGCTTCATTTTGATCATTCCTCAGGAGAAACTCCTCTGAGGAGCACTTGGGCTGGTGCCACCTGAGGGTTGTGGCAGCAGAAATCCAACATTCCTCACTCACTGCCTTGGGCAATCCACAGCCTCTCCAAAAGCCTGCTGACACTGTTTGGTTCTGAGGATTTAAACTGGCTGGTTTAGTGCTTTGCACAACATGTAGTACTCTCAAAATATTGAAGTATGTAATCATGCTTGAAATAATTAGAATTACAGTTAAAAAGAAAGAAAGAAAGAAAGAAATGCAAACCCAACGACAAAGGGAGGATCCCTGTGGATCCCTGTAGTGAG
This sequence comes from Euphonia xanthogaster, assembly GCA_034509185.1. Lineage (NCBI taxonomy): Eukaryota > Metazoa > Chordata > Aves > Passeriformes > Fringillidae > Euphonia > Euphonia xanthogaster. The sequence goes on from JAYDZK010000028.1 coordinate 539,416, forward strand.
TGTGCTGGAAACCCTGAACTGAGGTTGGGAATCCCCTGTATGTGGCACTGTGAACCCTCAGACCTGAGCCAGCCCAGCAGGAAGAATCTCATGGAGCTGAAGGAGATCAGGAACGTGAAAAGGGAATCCATGGCATGAAGATACTGAAAAACGGGCAGGAGAGACCTAGGATGAAAGATCCAGGCACTGAAAAGGTGAAAGATGAAGCAACACTGGGGTGAAAAATTATAAACCAGAATGAAGTTCATATCTGTCTTTCATCTGAGAAAGGGCATATGGAGCAAAGAGGATCCATGTTCTTCTTGCCTCTGGCACTGCTCAGTCTATTTTACAGTTCAGCTCTCATGATGGAGCCCATAAAGAGCTTCCTGCAGGGTCCAACTTTACACGAAACAAAGGCTTTAGGTACAACACCTCCATGATCTCTTCCTTTGCCTGCATTTAACCCTATTAGCCATCCCCAAAAGTTCTGATGCTTTCCACACAAATACGTGCTGGTCTTCCTTTGATATCCAAGAATATACAAAGTTGCTTATCATCCCCTATCCCAATGCTGTAACCTGCCCAAAATTCACTGAAAGCGTTTCAGAAAAGAGAAACAAGGAACTGCTGTTGGTAATACCCCTGCATGAATCACATATGGAGAGAAGGGTCCTTTTCCCCTCAAATCACAAGAAATTCTTGGGACATTTCTGGAAGGAGCCGTGATGCACACGCTGTGCTCAGTGCCACAGAGATAATTACCATGTGAGCACGGAGTCAGAGCGGTGTAAAAAAGGTGCCAAAATCCCAGGGCTGTCATTAACAGCTGCTGGCTGCTTGTCAGCTGCGAGGGGAGCACAGCCCTGCACTGCTGATGGGCAGATGAGAACACACCTGAACAAGGCAGGATATTTATAAAATCTAATCAGGCAGGGGAAAAAAATACAGCCATTGCCTCCCATTGTAGCACTTATTTCAGGTACAAGACATCTCATTTTTCCTCTCGAGCTGGCAGTGTCATATTGCTGATCTTTCCCTGATTTAAAACTAAGTTTCCAAAAGCCCATTAAATAGGTTTTAATATGTCTAAGCCCACTGTTTTGTTTTGTTTTTTTTTTTTTTGTATAGGCCCTGGATTGAAACAGGATCAAGGAGAGAAAGAACCATTAATGGAATAATTTGTCTATTTGCACCAGATCTATTTCCTTTGAAAGCTATCAACGCCAATATTTTTAAGAGTTTCAAAGTACCCTAAAAAAATGGCACTTAAGGGGGTTCTACTTTCACTTCTATATTATCGTGTAAATTATCAAAGAAATCGCCTCTATGCACTACTGAACAAAAAAGAAACACCAGGAATTTCTAGACTTCGACTCGGGCAGGCAAAGAAGGACATTGAAAAGGTGCAGCTCCTGAAACACCATCACAGGTAAGCAGCATACAGGTTTGAGTATAGGAAGCTCCAGATGTGCACTAGAAGATGGAAAACCTGAAGTGCCATAAGACTAGAGCTTGAGAAATCAAGCACAGATTCTGGAAGAGGAACATATTTGCAATGCAAAAGCCCTGGATGATACTATTAAAACAAACCCAAACCATTCCATCTTCCAAAAGAAGAAGAGTACAAATTGAAAAACAACCCCAGTGAGTGACCCAAGCCTGCCTAAGTCTTGTCCAAACCACAACATCTGAGTCAAAGGTGAAGCAGCCCCTTGTTCTCCTGCCCGGGTGCCAAGCTGTGCCCCGGGGTTAGAAAGGAGGTGCAGTTGGTGTTTTAATTACCCTGAGCTAGGCACTTCTCTGATTGGATTAGCTATAGCCTTTTACACAAATAAAAGTGGTCCTGTACATAACAGCATTTACAACAAATAGCTGCTATTTCAACTGATTCATGAACAATTTTGTTTTAGTGGCTGCCCAAGTTCTGTAGCCATTTCAAGAGACAACTTGCTAAACTTGTAAAACATTTTAACTTTATCTGATTTGGCTTTCATCTCTCACACTGAGTTGTAAAACACATTTTTCTTGTTCACTAAGAGAGCCACAGACAGAGATTTGGGCTGGAGCCTGATCTACATGACAGCTGCTGAAGCCATGGACAAGAAAAGCTGTATCTGGAATTGCAGGGAGCGGGCTGGGAGCGATAGCACCTGCAGCAGCCAGGAGCTGCTGAGCTGGGTTAAGATACAGTGCCCTGACTATTGCATTTTATTCTCATGGAAGTAGCAGGCTGAGTGCACTGTTCAGACTTCAGCAGCTCTGATTCCCCTAGAAAGAGGACAGAGCCAGTTCAGAGGTGCTGCTGCACACTGAGATTACCCAAGCAGACCTGGCTGGTTTAATTCACTGTCTCAATACAAACACAGAGCTGCTCCTGGTACCCCCAGCCTCCAGCTGCAGCTCCCCAGAGAGGGCATGCCCTTGGACGGGATGAACTGGTATTGCCCCTAATATATGCCCCTCCCCATATTTCAACTTTTCCCTGTTTTTCCTTGGCCTTTTGGGAACAGCAATTCTCACCTGGACCGGCTGGCTCCCTGCTGGTGGCCAGCAGGAGCTCTGGGGACATTCCCTTTTTTGGGTGTTTTTTCAGCTGGGGTTTAATCACCAGCAAGATGCGCTGATGCTTGAGCAGATTCCAGAACCTGATGTGGTTCAGGAGAGATTTCAATTTGACAAGAATATTCTGCAGTGCTCCCAAGATCAGCCTGGGGTGCCTGCAGCCGCCCACAATGGCTATGGGGGGGGTGTGTGTAAACAATTAAGAAAACTGTACACATTCCCTCACCCCCACCTCTGAAGCTCATCCAGGAGCACTCTAAGGACGTGAATCCTGAGCACCCATCGTTTATCTCTGAGAATAGGCTGGGCAAAGAGACACCCGAGACTGACTTGCCCTTTCTGTGTGTCTCTCTCTGTAAACCTTGGGAGACCCTTTCCGATTTTTCAACAGCATTTAATGGGCGTGGAGAAATGGTAGGAAAATAAGGAAGCAAGTAAAAAGATGGAAAGTAGGCAAGAAAGGTCTTGCCAGAGGAGCTGGAGAGCAGAGATGGCATTTTCAAAGACTGCAGCACATACAGCAACTTCTGTGAAAAGCTGGGGAAAAAAGTGAGCACTGCTAGGGCTTGAGAGTGTTACAGCTTAATCACTTTAATAGGACCTTTTACTGGTGAACCAAGGCAAAATGAGCCTCCCCTTTCCAGGGATGTTCTTTCTCTCAAAGGCTAAGTGGCTTAACATTTGTCTTTTGCACCTCTCTTAACCAACTGAGCAACCCTCTCTCTAGGCATTATTCTCAAAACTTTGGTGATGTGAACTCCGAGTGCTCCCTCTCCTTTTCCCGTCTGCAGCTGTTGCATCCACAGGGACAGAACTCTGTTTAAAAGCCTTTTGGCAGACTTTGGGTGCCAACAGCCTCGTCAAAGTTTCACTGCAGTTTCTAGCAGAGATTGAAAGATTCATGATACAAATGTCAGATTTGTGTCTGCTCCTCTCCTTACATAACTTGCAAACACAAGTCATCATGCATGTACTACACCCACAGCCCCTTTTCTTAGCTAAAATAATACAATGCACTTTGGGAGTTTTAAACTCTTCACCTCAGATGAGGGATTTAAGGATATGTTAACAAAATTATCTGTATGAATGTTTCCTAACAGAACTGAAACACTTGTCCATGTACTCGTACAAAAAGCATGTCTGTCAACATCTAAAGATGCTCTGTGTCTGTCAGGAGCTTTGCTTTGATCAAAGGTAGATAAATCTTGTACTACCCGAATTTCTGTTCATGTTCGTACACAGAAGATATTGTTTGTACTGTTGGATTGTAAGATAGCTGGATAAAATAGGAATAAGTGTAAATTCCTACATTTTAGTCTGATTATCCTCAGGCAGCAAAAGGGAGAATGAAACTGTGCCACATCCAAAACTCACCAACTGAAGATCTAAATGAGAACTCTTATGCCCTGAGATGCCCCATGAAGGGCCTGGGTATCCAAACCAAAGGATGCATTACATCCCTCATTTAGGCAATATTTTTAGCTCCTACATTTTTTTTCCTCTAGGTACTAAAATATAATAATCTTCTATTAAAAAAAAAAAAAATTGTGCTAAGCACTTCACTTTCATAAAGCAAATGCTGGCCTTGGCAGACAATAGTCTATGATGGAGGCTTTCAGTTTGCAGCACCTTAATAGCTTAATGGCTTTTTAGTCCCTAACTTAGACCCGAAATTTTCATAGGAAAGAGCCTCTGTAGGAGTTGCCACTAAACAAACATAAAAGGCACCTTTCCATTCATCCTCTGAATATTCACCTTCACTCTACAGCAACAGCAACAATGGGTTTATATCAGCTTTCTCCCTAAATCAGGAAGCACAGCCCAGTTTTCAAGGATTTCCTGTAGCCCCTCTCATCTTTCAGTATGATATTTTATCCACTTTTCAATTTTTTAGGGATACTTATCCCCACTAAATATTCCAAGTGACTCAAAGTCTTGTGTAATTGAATTATCAAGTTTATAGAAAATCACTTATAGGCAAAATTGCCAAGGTGGGTGTGGGGAAAGAAGGAACATTTCAGCAAGATGTGTCCCATTATGCAAATTTGTCACCACATGCCATACATAATGAATAAACCTTGTGCTCTTAACACTTTGATTATAGACTATACAGACAATGCAAATTAAAATTCCTGCTGCTCCATAAACGAAATGAGAGGAAATTATGTAAATTCTAACACATTAGATTGATTTGGTTGAAACAAAACCCGATCCACTTGATGTTTTAGGGGAAGAGCCACAATTACAATGATTGGGAAAGTGCAGTGTTAATGAAGTGTGTTATTGCTAATCAATTCCTCCTCCTCCTCTGGTAGTGGCATGACCATGAGCTCTGCCACTGCACCATCCCCTGCCCAGGGAGCCTCTGAGCCCTGGGGCACACCCTGGGGCTGCCAGAAAGCCCTGCTGGCACCAGGAGCTCACAGGAGCTCTGTGCCTGACACCCAGGAGGGGTGCATGTTCTCAAAAAGGATCATGGAATGGTTTGGGGTGGAAAGGATCCTAAAAATCACCCCCTGCCACAGGCAGGGACACCTTCCACAAGATCAGGTTGCTCCAAACCCTGTCCAACCTGGCCTGGAAAACTTTTTGGCAATCCTGCCTGGCTGTCTTGGATGCTACTGGAAATCCTAACCAAACAACTTCCCCTTGAGCAAAACAATCACCTTTCTATGACTGTCTTCTCAGAAAATAAGGAACAGGATTTTCACCTGGTAATAAACTGACCATTTTTAGTTCATGGAAATGAAAACCAAGTCTTTCAGGCTGAAAAGTTCCCTGTCCAAATTAAAGAAACTGAAAAATGGGACCCAACGGTTTTCAAAGTTTCAAACGAAACATTCCTCCAATAACAGTTGCCTGGGTTTTGTTGTAGGAATTTGGAATGTCACTAGAATGGAGCTCAGTTGATTAAATTCTGTGATCTGCAGGGAACTGATATGCACAGAGCTGATAGAGCTGTTCTACAGGTAATCAATAGATGCAGGTTGCACCTTTACACCAAGCAGAGGAACATCTCCCCAAGCATCCTCTCACCATTTTCTACAAAATTCTCAGTAGAGCTCCTCACCAGTGAGCTGCAGAATACTGCATTGCTATCTTAATTATTCACTGTGTTGAATAAAATAATTAAGCACTTTATTTATCATATTTTGCATTTTGCAGCCCTTCTGCTAAAATATTTCCATCGCATTTTTAAAGGAAAAAAATTCACCTGCAAAAGCATCCGCATCACTAGAAATTTGTGCCTCTTATCTCCCAGGTAAATACAAGCAGGTGGAATGAGCCACTGTTTTATTTTCTATTTAGAGAACTTTTATATCATTCTCAGAAACATTTGTCACTGCGCGTAGTGACTGCATTTGTTTCCTCTCTCTGTTGACTTGTCTCCCACTAATTTATTTTGGCTCCTGCTGAGCCATGAGGAAGCACAGAGACATCTCACTGCCTTCAGCAGCAGCTTCACGCACAGGGCTAGTGCAGGTTGTGAATAAAACGCATCCAAAAGCGCATCCAAATCCAGGGCAGCACAGGCAAGGAGAGAGCTTTTATGCAGAAATGACGTAGCACATAAACACACAGCACACACACCGAGGCTGGCACTTACCAGAAAAAATTCTAGTATTTTATGTTTGCTCCATGAACAAGGAAACAACAGGGGTCAGGCCCCAGCTGCGAAAGAAAACGTGGCAGACCGAGAAAAGAGAATGTTAAAATGAAAAGAGAAGGGAAAGATACAAAGGAGTTCATCTCTCCCAGAAATAAAGCGACATTTAGTTGTGCGGGCGGAGGATCCGTGCTGGCGGCAGCACACGCGTCTCTGCCGCCGCTGGCGTTAGAAACACCAGCCCATCCTGGCCCCAGGAATTGCGAGCGATCGCTGCCGCCGGGAGAGGCTCCGGGAGAGGCTCCGGGAGCCCGGGCCGGGAGAGGCTCCGGGAGAGGCTCCGGGAGAGGCGCCGGGAGAGGCGCCGGGAGAGGCGCCGGGAGAGGCTCCGGGAGAGGCTCGGGGAGAGGCTCCGGGAGAGGCGCCGGGAGAGGCTCCGGGAGCGGCTCGGGGAGCCCGGGCCGGGCTGCGCCCCCTCCCGAATTTATCCCGGCTTGTGGCCGGCATCCCGCCGGAGCCCGGCCCCCGCACAGGGCTGCCCGCGCTAATTGCGACGTGCTAATTAGAATCTCAAAGCGTGACGTGGTCACAGAGCCACTCCGAGCTTGACTCGCAACCCAAAATGCATCGCCCAAAACTGAGGAACGGGGAAAACCACGGCGGCCAAGCGGCTGTGCAGGAGCGGGAGCTGAGCCTTTCCGCGTGGGACAGATGTTTTCTTACATAAAGCAGACACAAAGATTCGCAGCGGTAAATGTCTCACCCCACAGGAATCATCTTAATTTCCAGCTCACAAAGACCTTAGAAAACTGAGTCTCTCCACGTTAGCTTTTACTTGAATTCTTTGACTTCCCACTGCTTTGTTTATAGGAACAGGCTCTCTTTGATGTTGGAACATTAGAAGGAGTGCAACAATAAATTTCCCATATTCTAATATCCAGGCATCCCGGGCTTGTTCAAGGACCCCTTGATTCATGAAGGCAAATAATTCAATTACCTGAGCTTTGATCAAGGAGTCGCTGCAGCCCCTTTTTGATGTGGATTGAGGCTGTTTGCAGCTCCACACAGATAACTGGCCCGCACGGCGTTTAACCCTTTTGGCACCAGCAGCACACTGCAGGCAGCGATCTGGCATTGCCAAGTGAGCCCCACTGCATCATTTGGGAATGCTGCTCCAGAAGGAGCACAGGAGGCACGGCAGGTCCAGGAGGATCCCTGGACCAGACTGGATGGGATGGTCGTTGAAAGGCTGAACCTCTTTCTTCTAAACAAGCTGAAATTACTTCCCAGTCAAGTCAATCTGTCTTAAAAGCATTATTTGGGATCTGCTCTTTGGATGGCACGGCACTGAGACATAGAAATGCTGCTGAGAAGCAAAGGGGTTTGCCTTGGTAGTACAAGAGATTTCATCATGTCCATGCTTCCCAAAAATTCCCCCCAAAAGAAATGGGAGTGGGCACAGACTCCTCTAGTCAGTTGAAAGAAAACTCCTCAAACAGGAAAATCAAGCAGATCTAAGCCTTCCCTCTCCTCAAATACAAGCACCTGGATGAACTAATCTGTGCCATGACCAAGTCAAAGCCCTGGTGGCACTGCCTGCAGAAAACCAGAAACTACTCAATGCAGACACTGTGCTCTCAGCTGATTTGCCATTCTGAATATGATTACTGAGAGAATTCCTCCACATAAATGAGGAATTAGGCTCCACTTCATTCATTCTAAGATTCTTTCGGGACATGAGGAGGTTACTAAAAGGACATAATTAGAAGGCATAATTAATATATAGCAATCTCTCACTCGGTTTCCTACACAGCTCCAACAAAACAGCCATGGATACACCCCTAATTTTAGCAGCAGTTGCATGGATGATGGAAATGACCTCACCAGACTACTGAGATGTGACAAAAACAGTTCTGTAACAGGACTTTTCTGGTCTTTCACGGCAGAAAGGCATCTGTCCTTCACAGCACAGCTGGGGAAAGGATCCCTGTCATGCAGAGTGACATCTCAATTCACAGGATACAGGCTGCAAAAAGCATAACGAGCATGCCTGCCTTCCCCTAGATTACAGGCAAATTATTTTGGGGCATAAGGATCTAGATGGAAATTCATGTATTTACTTTAGAATGCTTGATAAGTTCTTAAAAAGTTGGGATGTTTCTGAATGTTGGAAAATAAAACTTGGGGCATTCTGTAAAGCCTGGAGGGGAAATGTGTATAATAAATTAGCAAGAATGAGAAAAGGAGTCAATGTATGCACAATTTTATGCATTTTCCATAAAGCCAAAGGAGCTGTACATCTAACTAACATGAGAAATGGGAAACCTTCCTCTTTGAGCCAACACTCCTGGTAATGCCAGTGAAAAGCCTTAAAGGAGGAGCTGCTGATCTCCAATCCAACAAGCAATTAGCATTCATTAGCTCAGAGTAATAAGCTGCCCAAGGCAATGAGGGGTTAAATACAGTATGCTTTAAAGAACATGGAAACAGTTAAAACACAAGCTTTACTCCAGTTTATTTGGAATTATTTCATGTCTAGTAAAAATTGATGTGATTTCCAGATGGGAGATGCCTCTAGGCAAAAACATTCTCCTTCTCTCCCCCCGTAGGCAAAATGACTAAATACCAATGGAAAAGTCTTTTGTAGACATGATTAATTTAATTTACATTATTTTCTTAATAAAGTATCAATAACCTTCTGTAAATTTTGGGCAGAAAAAAGTAAATAGAAGTTAAAAGTCCTGAGTTTTGGTAGCTGTCCTATAATGTACAACTTCCAAGAAAGGACTTGCTAGTTACTCATTTCTGAAGGGAAATACCATAAAGGCTGAGCTGTTCCCCAGACTGTTTGTGGGGATAGTTACAAGCAGGATTTCACAGCCCTGTGACCAAAATCCAGAATTGCACCCAGTCCCGCAGTGATGGGGGACACTGCACAGTCTGGTGGGAGCCCTCAGGATGCCTGGAAGACAGAAATTCCAGGAGCGCCCTCCCTGACCTGAAGCTCATCCTGAAAAAGCCAAGGTCAGGACAACAAGCAACTGCAAATCTTGGTAAATCTTGGTAGATCTGAGAGCTGGCACTTCCTCTGCAGAATTGGTTATTTCAGCCCGACTAATTTCAACTTGATTGGATAATTAAACATGTGTCAGTGCAATTTCATTCATTTGATGGAGTATTGAGGGCATTCCTAATGTGATGAACAAGAAAGGCTGCCCATTTTTTTAGAAAAAGGGTTGCAGAGTTACAAGTGAAGTTGGAGCAGATTGCTGGCCAAGGAAGGTTCTTTGTTAGTTGAATGTTGTGATCACCTGTTCAGTATCAGTCGTTAACCATCTATTGTAGAGAATTCTTCTCTTTGTATCAGTGCCATCCCACCTGGAGCCAAGCTGAGCCCTTTTCTGGGACAGGGCAAGGAGGGGACAGCGGGGTCCATGCAAATGATCCCAA
>JAYDZK010000028.1:604867-616120 GCA_034509185.1 Euphonia xanthogaster
GCAGTGCCCCAGGCCAGGCTGGACACTGGGGCTGGGAGCAGCCTGGGACAGTGGGAGGTGTCCCTGCCATGGCAGGGTTGGCACTGGAGGGGCTTTAAGGTCCCTTCCTACCCAACCCATTCTGGGATTCTGTGATGTTACTGGAATGCCCAAGCACTTTGTCTATCAAGCAAAGCCCTGCAGGAGTGTGAGCAGGTACAGGACTGGCTACCCTGCAGCAGCCCAGTGAAAGCTGCCCCGGAGACACTTTTGTGGACTGGAGGTAATCCTGCTTCTATATTAACTTCATCTTTGGCCTTTCTCAAGCAGAACTGGGATTGCTTTGCCAGGCTAAATTTTTTTTTTTACATTTAGTATCTTCACAGGAGGAACACTGTTCCAGAAGTACCAAGCTGAAACCACAAAATAGATTTCACACGAGGCTGGACCACCAGTTAGATGGAAACTTCAGTTCCATGGCACAAGTTTAGTGCCTTATTCTTTCTCCTGTATCTTTTATTTATCGGTAAGAAGAGACTGAAGAAGAAATGGAGAGAAAGCAAAATCCTGCAGTTTAATGCTAAGTCTTAATGTCTCAGATATGGGAGTTGAAAAGAAGCCAAAATGAGTGATTGAAATGTGGTCAGACACTTCACTGCAGCCCCCACTGTACAGCAGGGTGACAAGGAACTCCTTTTCCTTCTGAAGATTACATAATTGGAGGCACATGGAAAATGAATTAGTGCCTTCTCACGAAAGCATGGGCTACAGGGCACAGCCCAGGCCCACTGAAGAGACAGTGTGGGCAAAACTGAACTTTGAAAGAGTTGTTAGGCAGAAAATCAATCTCATTTTTACCTTGTCTTAACAAAGACCTTGTGAAAAAATAAGCAAAATCGGTTTAGTTTGAAAGCTTCCTTTTCTGGAAGGAGAAGCAGGTCAGAGAACAAAAAACAGACAGGCAGCTTTCAGGCTGAAGAGAGAACAACCCCTGTGCAGAGCTGATGACACCTCAGTATTCATATTCAAAGCTGCATTAAAGGTCGATGATTCCCATAAAAAGTCCAGGGTCCCATTACCTGCACCTATTGCTCCTGCTGTGCTACAGAAACAGCCTGACTATTGTACTGGCTGGGAGTATGAAATGATTTCACTCACTGGAGTGAAGCTTTGTGCACTGTTCCCCTGATAACCAATCACTGGAACTCCCAGGATGGCCCCAAAGTTTCCTTCAGGTACCTGGGAGGCTCAGCTTTCAATGAATGTCCTGAGTTACACATGGAAGCAAATGGAAGCACATCCCAGTCCTCCAGCTGGTGCAGTGTATCCATATCAAACCAGCCCACCCAGCACACTGGCAGCCTTATTTGCATCGAGTGAACTCAAGTACATTTCCACATCGAGAGGAGCAAGGTAATTGTACTTGTCCTAGGGAAGCCATAGATCCACATGCAGAGGGGGAGATTTAATGGAGGAACCTGTAATTACCTTGCTGCATGCAAATGATGGCACATTTCCCCTCAGCTACTGGCTGCTGGCTATCTAATCTCAGCCACAGGGCAGATACATAAATCCCACTGTTCCTGCTCCCCAGACTCCCTGGGAGAGGCGTGTAACCTTTTTTTCACTCCCTTAGCACAGCTTTTCTCCAAATAAATCTAGTCCAATGGTTAGAGTCAGCACAGACTTTAGCATGCAAACATCTCTTCATTTGAAATTAATTCCAACTCCTACCCAACACTTCAATCCCTCTGCGCCCAAAAGAGTTCATTGCCCTCCTCATCTGTCTCTGAAGCACTAACCAAACTGATTCCTCTCAAATGAAAAAAGTTTTCAGTGATTTCTCAGCACCATAAGGCACCCTGGAAACCATAGTCCTTCTGGATGACAGGAATATGTGTTTGTCACCCAGAGAGGGATCCAGGTATCCATTCTTCTTGAGAAGCTGCATCCATGTATTTATGCCCCAGAACCTTTCTGAGTTCACCAGGAATAACAGCAAAGCCGAGAATGACAGTGATCAAATCCATGGCAATCCATACATTTCATCTGAGGACACAATCAGTGAACCTCCTCTGCTTTCTTCCTTGCTCTGGATGCATTTACTCTGCATCTCACACTCTCCACGAGTCCCTAGGAGAGCTTGTCACGCCCTATTGATATTAACAATCAGCCTCCCTCCTAGGATTCAGAGTTCAGACTTGAAGATTCTCTTTGGAATAATGTCCTCACACATAAAAGTCTTGTTCTTCAGCTGCAGGAGCACTTCTCCTGTGCTTCAGCTCCTCTCACATGATTTAACCAAAAGCACCTCAACTTTTTCACTTCTAAAAAAGAACCAAATTTTCAGCCATTTTTCTTTCTGCAGGCTGCTTCTGCCTCTGAGGTGAAGCATTGTGCCAGAACATCACAGCACGAGAAACTCCCAGTTCTCTGCAAGAAAAAATTGTCCTTCAAAGCACTTCTCACTCACCTTTACCTCTCAGCCATTTAAATCCTTACCTGTAAGCCAGTCAAGACGTGGATTAGGAATTTCCAGCCTGATTGAGTGCCTAATCCCCTTCATTCTTTGTAGCCTTTGGGTGAATTGAATCCCGAATCACCACTGAGTGTGGAAAAGGCAAAACTGCTGGGAACTGACAGTGTTTTCCTCCAATTTTGTAAGACAAAGTTATTTTCTTCAGAACATATCCTGAAGACACATTCCTTGAGCCCTGTAAGTCAACCACCAGGAGAAGTTTAACACATAAATATATGGCTGTGGAAGAACACAGGAACTGCCACATATTTGGTCCCCCAGCCTTCAAAAAAATTAAATCATGGTTGTTTTTACGAATTGCAGCGCTGTATTTACAAGGGGATATTGATCTCAATTTTCTCTCCTTCACACTGAAATAATGCAATTGCTTACTTCACTATGGGAAATCGGGGGACTTTAAATCCCTTTGAAGAATAGCTGTGAAGTCTTCAGTTTTACATAGTATTAATCAGGCCTGAAGGCAAGTGACAGGAAACCAATAGTGAAGTTTTAAAGTGAGGAGGAAAAAGCTGAAGGCCTCAGATCCTCTGCTGGAGCATCAGTTATACATTTACACCCAGGTTCTGGGCAGCAGTGGAGTAAAAAAAGCTACTGGGAATGCAGAAATATAATTTCCCATGGGTCCACTTGGAGTCAATCCCTACAGGAAGGAAAATCAGTGTTTCTGATGACTGCCTGATAGGAAATAACCCAGGGGGATGTCCTGCCCTCCTCAGCCTGGAGGAGGGAGCCTACAGTAAGGCAGTTGTGGCTGTGGAAGTTTCAAATGGAAGGAAGGCTGGCAAAGAGATCTTCTGCTGGCTCAGAGATCTGTGTGTGCTCGGAGACTTTAATCCTGGAATTCCAGAAGGGGCTGTTTCTTGCATGCCTTGGTGTGCTCCATATCTGCCCAGCTTCTCAGAGCTCTGCAGGCAACACAATCCTACAAAGATGCACAGAAGAAAGACATCCTTATCACCTAACCCAGTGAGGTTTTGTGTCAGAAGATAGGAAATGTACCAAATTTATTACTGCCATTAGCATTTTCACATTGCATTAGCAAACAGCATTGGCAAGCAGCAGAAAACTACATGGAATTCATTACAACCTTCTGGGTTTGGAATACTGGGAAATGGAAATAATAATGGATCCTGCAAGGAAAGGAGCTAAATTTGCTGCCTGAGACTCACAGACACCTCAAATAGGGCAAGCAGGAAAGCTGAATTTTTTAGAGACATTCAACTATCATGAAGATCACGAGTTAGTTTGAATTTTCAAATCAGCAACAAAACTCCAAGGATTTTTTCCCTGTGATATGTAGCAGCTGCAGAGGAGGTTTCTCATGCCCTTTAACTGGTTTTCTGGGGGAAAGAATGAGCATATGTGCTCTGATAGTGTGCTGAGAGAGCCGCAGCACCATCAAGAGCTGACGCTGCAGAACACTTCCCATCATTTATTTAAAGTGGTCTGAAAAATCTTTTGAAAGCATATTCCATTCTCAGAGCTCCAGCTGTGAAGATACTTATCACAGTACACACTATACATGCTCCTTTGGTCAACTGCTTCCCACACATCCTTGGAACCATTCCTGCTCCTCTCCAGTGTTTACAGCCTTGAGATTTTTGCAGATTGTTATCACATCCATTAAGCTACAAAACACAGAACTGAAGGCAAGAAAAACACTGAGCTGATTTTGCAGGGCTGCCTCTGGCCTCTGGAATGACACAAAACCCACACAGAGACAGGGGAGTCAAAAAGTTAAAGGGAAAGAAGGACAGGGAAACAACAGTTTAGATAACTGTGAACTGCACACTGAAAAGAGCCCTGTTAGACAAAGTCATTAATTTCCCAGGTCTGGGGAAAGAGCAGAGAAAATCATTGATCAAGTCAAGAACCAGGACTAGGGTTTATGAATAAGGCATTCTTTTTGATGCAAACACAGCAGCCAAACACCAGACCAACTGGATAATTCAGTTTTATAGCCTTGCTTGCTCACCCATACTAGATTTACACACATATCTCACACTAAGTATGTTAATACAGCACAGTAACAAATTTCTGTAGAATATAAATTTTGTGAGCACTCTCATGAGAATTTCTAAGATTAAAGCTTTGCTGCCCTTTCAGTCCTGCAAGCCCAAGTGGCAGAGACCCTGTGCTTGGGGAAACTCTGGACACAGCTTCTTTTCTGCAGCATAAATTCTAACAAGTAGGGCTGGAAGGGGCTCAAAAAGTCAGCTACACCATTCTCCTGCCCAGAGCAGGACCAACACTACCCACATAGTCCATGGCAAAGATTTGCCTCATTCCCCCTGAAAATTCCTGATGCTAGATGTTCCCCAAGCCCAAGGCATTCTCTTCCAGTCTTTCCCCTCTTTGCCACTTGGGTGTCTTTGCTAACACCTAACCTGGTTCTGGGCTGCAATTCATAAATGTATATTGCTTCTTTTATTAATCAAGAACAGAGCAGAGCCCTCTTTTCCTCACTGCAGCACCTTTAATAAACGTGAGCACTGTGAACATCCACAACAGCACAATCCAGGGGGGACACTGGCAGGAAATACTGATGCCACCTGCTCGTGTGCTGAGAGAACTTGGGCTTGGGGACAGGCAGAAAGAAACCTGACCCAGCAAAAAACTCTGCTGCTCTTGAATTTTGTATTTCTCCAAGCGTGGGGAGATGGCAGAAATTTCCACAGCAGAACAGACCAAGCACTCATCAGACCTCCCAAAACACTCAGAATAAAACCTAGCAGGACAAACCTGAACCAAGCATTAAAACAGAATATATCAATAGGGCACTGGTGGCTCCTTTGGTGGGTTTTTCCTGTGCTGAGAAAATAGGACAGGAATTTTTGAAATACCAAGTAAGGGGCACGACTGCTTTGGGGAGATGGTGGGGCTTGTCTGTGTTTGTTAGGGACTCATTCTCCAGGATCTGTAGAGCCTGTGTGAGCTAGAAACCTCCATACATCAATCCTGCCTTGGAATTCCTGTGCCAGGGATCTGTTAAGAAATCTGACAGTGATGTTAATAGGAAGGTACCAAACCCTTGGGTGGTGTGTGCCCCTCCTCACCTTCAGCAGCCTGGGCCTGTGATGTGGATGTGGGTCAGGCTGGAGCAGGGGTTTATTTCATTGTGTACAGCCCCTTCATACCATTTGCTGCATTTCTGCCCCCTATTTAATAACCCATGTAATTAAGAAATGCACAGAAAGAGGAGCCCCTTGGGTTTAAAATTAGCAAGAGCTGACTGCTTTGTTCAGCTGAAACCCAGCTAAAAGCAACTGTGAGGGGAGACCTTTGTGCAGGAACACTCAGAGAAGCAGAGGGTATAATCGTTTAAAAGCAAAACCTTAAGAATACTGGGTAAAAAAAAAAAAAAGAATTTTCATCAGGACTGAAATAAGAGGCCTTCAAAGTCAGTTTTGTGCTGCTCTGAGTATTTAGTGAACACCAGCATGATAACTCTTGGCACAGTCACTCCCTATTGCAGAAACAAATCTCTTCCCAAAGAGAACCAATGCAAGAGTCACTCTAACATCATAATATTCAAATCCAATCAATATTTTAATAAATTTGCCTAATCTGAGACCCTGCAAGGCCAGGGGAACATTTTGTTTAAGAAACAAAGGCAGTTGAGTAGAAGATTTTTCAAGTGTTCTATGAGATTTTAAATCATTGTGTCCATTGCATCTCCTCTCAGTTTTATTTTTCCGCATTATCCCAGGGTGCATTATCCCTCCTGTTACTATAAATGTAAGATGGAATAGTCTTAAATTATAAGTTTGAACCCCGCTTGTTGCAATCTGGAAGATGATGGCCCCATTTTCACATTGATCTTGTTTTAAATGGCATATGCAGAGCTCCAGCAAGATCTTCACCATGATTTTCCTTCCCACTCTAAGCCACATGGAGACTTCAGGCTCAGAACAAAGAAAATGGCATACAAAAATTTGCTTATTAAAATATCTACATCCTTCCACATCTAAACATGCTGGTAATTTCCAGCCACATTTCAACCTGTAAAACTTATAATTACCAGGCCCCTCAGACAGGTTAGGGTCAAGCCACTTTAGGGAGTGAGGAAAGAGGCCCATCTGTGCAGAGATGACTTGCCCCTCTGTAGGATAATTAAATCAGAATAAGAGGTGTCATGATATACAACATTTTCCCACTCCATTTCCTCTCCCTCTCTCTGAAAAAGGTTCTAATTATACATTAAAAAAATGGGGCAATGTCAGCTATGAATTTCTGGACTGTTTCCTACTTTCTTTATATTTCTTTAACCCTGTTTTCTCCAACACACACTATCCTGGCAGCCCATATTTTTTTTGCCATTTTCATTCCCCCTTCAAATCTTACTGTCTTTCTTCCTGCCTGCCAAAGGCATGACAGTCACACTCTCTTCTGCTCAACAGGCCATGTACAGTTTATTTTTTCCCAAGCCTCTTGGTTTGTTTGTTTTTGGAACGACAAAGATCCTCTCCAGTTCACAGCACCTGGTACACACACAGATATTCCACAGCCTCAGTGCTCCTCCCTGCTCCTCTGCCCTGCCCAGTGCCATCCTGCCCTTGTGCCTCTCCCACATTTCACACTGATCTTCCACCACCTTGTCACCACCCTCTGCCTTCCCCTTTGCATCTCTCTGGTGTCAGAGTCAGCCTCCACGTCAAACAGACAGCAGGAGCACAGAAGGGCAAGGAAGATCCCTGCTCCAAAAGTCTGGTGCTGCCTGAGATGCAGGACCCTTTCTTGCCAGGGGCTACTCTTCTTCCACGCCAGCCTCAGGACAGGCAGCAGTGAGGAGGGCACTGTGCTGGGAGGTGACAATCTGCCTGTGCCAGCTGTGAACTGTGTGCCTGGGAGGGATTTACAACCCCGAGGAGGCTGCAGCTCGCACGATGCAGCACCTGGATGTGCAGAAGTTAAAAGAGGAGAGAAGAAATGATGTGCAATAAAGGAGAGAAGGAGTGCAAGCTCCTGCTACCAGGAGGTAGTTCCCAAAGGAAGAGTCTGGAGCTGCATTGAGGGGGGAATGGAGAAAATCCAGCCGGCTCAGTCAGCCCCTGGAGCCAGAGGGGAGCAGGGGGGCAGAACAGCCCTGAAGGAGCTGCTGTGGGTGCTAAGGAGAGTTAATGCAGGCTGGACTTGTGCATCAGGTACAAGATGCATTTTTGGAGAGGAAAACCTCAGCCCTCGTTTTCACTGTGGGTTCATTCACAGTTCTGCTACCCAGGCTCAGGGCTTTCAGCTTCTGGGCTGCCTCTGCTCTTTCCCCCTTTGTTCCCTGTCTGTACCAGCAGGACCCAGGGGTTCAAGGCCACACCTCATCTCCCGGGTGGGGTTTTATAGAACACACCACACACTGCAAGGAACCAAAGTCCCTAGGAGTAAGGAAAGCAGCAGAGCTGGCTGTGGCCAGAGCCTTGGGCTGGCAGCAGTTCAGTGACACAGCAGAGACTGAGCTGGAGTTTGTACCACGTGCTTTGCTCCAAGGGCCACAGCACAGCTGCCTCTGGAGTCTGAGGCCACTTTTGTTAACAGTATTAAATTTATGACACAGGAGTGATAGAACTCTGGCAATACAAGGCCTTGATGTGAACCCAGTCTTTCCCATGGAAAGTTTTGTTATTATTACTATTTTTGATGGTTGATACAGCAGCTCTCGACAGCAGTGATTATGACAACTTTAAACACATGTGAAAACACTAAAGCTTTCCCTGAGTGTCCTCCACATCCCAGATCCACCTGAGGAATGATTCCTTCAGGGAAGCTTGGGTCCCTTCAGTTGCCTCCAGTGAGGTGTGTGGCCTTTGCTGTTCTAGCAGCAGGCATCCCAAACATTGATCTTTGCTGGGTCACCCAAGCAGTAACACCCACTTTGCCTCTGAGCATGGTCCATATGTGAGGCTAAACAGAGGTTTTCACATCTTAGCTGGTTTGTGCAGGTTTCAGCAGTTTCTCCACTGAAATTGGCAAGTACTCCCATGGTGTTTGTAAAACTTCGGTTCTGCTGTGAAATGAAAATTGACATTTCAGCACAACACTAAATTCCAACAATTAGGCTTAAATTAAAGTTCGACTGTATTCCCTAGAACTAAGGTTATCAAAACGTAAAGGGAAGCAATATTATGCTAAATACCAATTCTGTCCTCTCTCATGCAATAACCAGTTTGCAATCATGCCATTCATTCTAATGGCTTTGCATACATTTCTTGCTAGAACTGTCACATAAAAGGCTTACACTGGGAACCCAGCAAGTTGGCTATTTCTCTCTAATTTCAGAAGTATTCAGAAACACTGGTATTAACTGAAAAGCATTTGCAAGACTTGATGACACAGTTAATGTCATTGCAATTGACCAGAGAATGAAGTGGCACACACATAAATATAACACACACAGAGCTCACCAGTGAGGCTGGAACAGCAAAACGGAGAAGTTGGAAGTGCCATCAACATCACCCTGTAACTAGAATACCTGTCCATGGCATCTGTGCACACATAAATCATAAAGATAAACTTTACAATTGTGCTACTCCACCATATTTTCCCTGCCCCAGTGCAGCAGGCAGTGCTTACTTAATGAACAGCCACTCGATAGTTTGTTTTCTCATCACTGCTCAATGCATGGCCTAAATCTTATTTATTGCTCCCTAAGTTTAAACCTTACTCTGCAGACAATTATTCTGGAGCCTTCCACTGTGCCTATCAGGACAGTATTTAGTATCCACCATTGAAAATTTGAGTCTGTGCTGCTAAAGTTTTGGGGGAAATCTGACAGCCACAAACCCCTGTTATTAATGAAAAGCATCCCTTGACTTTACCAGCAGGCAGTGAGCTCCTGAATCACAAGTCTGCACTTTTTCATACTCAGGGATCTCAATATCTTGAGGGATATCTACACTTTAAAGACAACCAGTTCCTACTGCAGTTCTGCACTGATTCAACACCACACAGATCAGGACAAGTGAAACACTCACCTCTCCTACAAGAGCCCATGACCACGCTTTTAGGCTTCAAAGAAAACCAGAAACTGCCCCACAAGTGTCTGTGCACAGGGAGGAATGCAAGAGAACAGAAGCAAGGTGGGACCAGGGGAGGAGGAGGGCAGGGGGACGCCGAGCACATGCTGCACACCACAGGCTCCTCCTGCAGAGCAGCCCTGCGTGCCTGGCTGGGAAGGGCCTGGCAGCCCAGGGACTTCCTCTGCCCTTCCCCATTTTTTAGGCAGACTGCTGAAATGTTCTCTGCAAACTGGGCTGGGCAGTTTAAAGCAGCTCCCAGAGCACTCCCAGGTGTTCCCGAGCACCCTGACAGCAGCTGCAGCACCCTCATCCCTCCCTCCCTGCAGACAAACCCCGGAAAGTCCCAGTGCCCAAACTGCAGCCCTGTTAAAAAAGCAGAATCAAATGAAATGGTCAAAATCAGCTCTCTCTCAGCACAAAGTTTCCTTGGCTAGAAAACTGCATTTTTTTTTTCTTTTTACTACACAGGTTAAACCCCTTCTGCTTTATCCTAAGCCACATTCCAACCTCCCACATATTCAGTCACAGTTAGAGAGCCTTAGAGCTTGACATGTCAAAACACTCATTGTGTTTGGGTTTCTAGAGGCTGAGGATGACCCTAAAACTGAGGCCAGGCACTGCAAGATGACTTTTACAATGGTTTTACATTGCACAATCTGCTGCAGGAAACCAAGGATAAATAATGGGATGTCTATTCCATATGAGCATGGGATGTGAGTGAATCCATCTGTTCATCTATATGGTCAAGGTACCAAACAAAACTGAGCTGCTAACCTATCATTAGCACAACAGTCAGAATCTTTAAAACAACAACAGAAAAAACATATTAAAGAATGTTAACATCTTGTTTAAACTGTTCTGGCCATCAGCAGGAAACTTGCTGAATAGAGGCACACAAGAGAAATGACAGTTTTTGAAGCATAAGAAAGGCTTCTGAAAATACAGATCATTTGTATATGTATCACACAGAAGAGACTTCTCTATACTTTAGCATAAAATGTTTTAAAAAGCCTCTAAAAAAGGCTCTAAAAGAGGCTCTAAAAAAGCTTTGGGGCCTCCTATGGCTACACATATTCCAAAAGGACTAATCTGATCTGCTTTTTGGAGAAGATATTAATCCATTTTGGGAACAACCTTAGTAGAAGAAGGTGTGGAAATGCATCCAGTCAGCTGCTTCACATGATAGCTGGGAGAGCATACAGAGAGGATGTTTTCACAATAAATACAGGGAACAGAGAGTGAATTGTTTCCTATGCTGCAAAGTGGGGACCTTAAAACTGAGTTCCATAAGCAGCAAGGATAACGGACAGAAAAGTTGCACTGATTACAGCAGCTCTGGATCAACTTCACAGAATTTACAACTTTCAGAGGGCCAGAAAAGGGTTTCACCAGACAAACCTAGATTGAGGCATCTCTGTTTAGACAGTTTTACCCAGTCTCTGTGCAAACACAGAGAACAGCAGGAGAGAGAGCCCAGGGTGCAGCCCTGCTCTGCAGTTTGTGTCCCTGACCTGCTGGGAAGGGGCAGAGATATTGTGTTTATTTTTCCTTGCTGTATGCCTTGGGGCTAAAGGTGACACCATTTGTTTCTGTTTAGGCTCCACATTTATTCTGAGCTTTTGGCTCCCTTCTGTTCATTATTCTGGGCCTGGAGCTGCTGCAGAGAGCCCAGAGGAGGCACCAGGATGAGCAGAGGGATGGAGCAGCTCTGCTGGGAGGAAAGGC
>JAYDZK010000028.1:616220-630410 GCA_034509185.1 Euphonia xanthogaster
GGGATTGCTGGGGGGTCTGGGCAGGGCCAGGGGCTGGATCCATCATCCTGGGGGGATTGCTGGGGGGTCTGGGCAGGACCAGGGGCTGGATCCATCATCCTTGTGGGTCCCTTCCCACTCAGTTTATTCTGTGGTTCTGTGACATTACATAAAATTAAAACCAAACAAACCACACACCCCTAAAACAAACAAACAAAAAAAACCCCAAAAAGACAAACTCAGCTTCCAAAACCTACAGCCTGCTGGGACTCAGTCTGAATGTGAAGGATGTGAGGGTGTCTCTGATTCCATTACACAGGAGATGTGAAACCCACACAAGTGATTTAGGAGCCTTTTGTTGAATGTGACAGGGTTGTGCCTGCAGGCAAAGACAAGCCCAGTCTTCCCAGTGGGGGAAGCTCAGGAGATATTTGGATCTGGAGGGAAAGACATCATAGCTAAGAACAGCGGGAGGACGACAGAAACAGGAAGTTACAGAAATATGGACAGAAAAAATGGCTTTTTCCTACCTAAATTTAAGTCTGAAACCATATTTGAGCTTTTACTTTTTATTTATTTCAACATTCTACTTATGAATGCAGTAATATAAAAGCAATTCAGCCTTAATTATAGTGGTTTAGCTGAGTTGCTATAATTTTCTTGTCCTTTAATTCTCCCCATGTTTATAACTATTAAAGAGCTTAGGCTCTGGTAAATTTTTTATTCTTCATAATTGCCAAGCCTGAGCAGAGCAATAAGAGCTCCACGCTTAGCATTTCCCCACGTAATCCAAAGTCACACTGTGCCAAATACAAGGCACTTGCAGTAAGTCCCTGTGGGTAGCATTGTATCTGCTTTAACTCATGGCACACGAGGTGTCTGATGTGGGTTTTGGAGTCACCCACACACCTATTCATGCCCAGCCCTCCCAGAGCCAGGCACCCTCTTAATGCTCCTATTTTTATCCTCTCCTTACTCCTTTGTTCAGCAGTCCCAAGTCACTTTTTCTACACTTCTGCTTTCCTGGAGCAATTCACCCTGGGAGCCCAGGCCTCAGGAAGTCCTGCATGCCCCTGGGTCCCTGAGCACAGCACCCCACACCTGGGAGAGCCAAGGCTGGCAGTGCCAGGGAGGGGGAGAGGCTCTGATCCTTTACTCAGCAGCTTTCTCCTCCCAGAAAAAGCATGATATTCCACCCCACTCTCACTCTCCTGTAAGGAAAACTCTTGTTTTCTCACAGGAAAACAAGCCACCCTTTCAGCAATAAAACCTCCTCACTGCCCTAGCAACAACCTGCAGATTTTACTTTAAACAGACAAACAAGTGAAAAAATGCATTTCTTTTAAGGCAGGGAAAACCTTAGGCAGCACACATATGGGAAGGACTCAGGAAATTCTTTCAGATGTTGCAAGCTCCCAAATTAAAGGAAAAAGTCCCTAGCTGCACTTGACAGATGCCTATTTCCTCAAAATTCCCATTTGATCACATAAAATGTGGCCACTGGTGATGCAAACAATCATTCCTACAAAACCAACTCAAGGTTTTGTGAGCAGCCCAGCTCCCCCAGAGCACGAGGGAAGGCAGGTCCACGTGCACCACCCCTGTGGGATCACTGGAGCCCTCCCAGAAGCCACCATCCAAATGGCTGCATCCTGCAAGAACAGCCCCTGACCCTTTTCATTTCCCTCCTTCCTGTCTAACTTTAATTTTCAAAGGTTTTGCCCAGGGCCCTTTGCTGAACTCTATTGTTTTACACGATCAGAGCTGTCCTCCTTCAGAGGAGCCTCCTCACTGTCTGCTCTGAGCCTGCCCAAGCTGCTTTTCCCTGCAAGATCCTCATCCCGTGTCCCCCAGAACAAACCCTCAATACACAGGCTGCCTAGGAAGCCCAGATTCCAAGGCCAGCAACCAAAGGCTTCCTCAGCAGGGCCCAAATCCCCAACTAACAGCTTGTCACAGCTTCAGTTTACAGAGTTTATAATTGTTTGGGGAGGTGCATTACAGAGAAATCAAAATGATAACAATTCTCAAAAAATGGCAGCGGGTTGTGCACAAAGATTAAACAGCTTGGTCCTGTTCTCACTGGGAAACGGGAGACTTAGCAAACATGGAATTAACATTTTTAATATTGTGAAGGGGAATTAATCAGCTGATAAATATTGGGGGTGGGAATCAGAAATACCCTGATCGACAGCAGGTATTCTGCTGCTATCTGGAGGCTGAGGAGGGAAGGAGGATTCTGTTTGTGAAGGCTCAGTAGGGAGCAGAGCTTGCCTGGGAGGTTCAGGCCAGCAAGGCAGTGACATGTGGGGTACCAGGGGACAATCTGTGGCCAGGCAGTCCCCACAGCTGGCCCCACAGCAGGAGCTCTGTGACCCATCTGAGGGGATTTTGTCCGGGTGACGTGGTGCAGCAGAGGCTGGGAATCCCACCTGGTCACTCACAAACACACACAAGAGGTGAGTGAAGCTTTCAGCAGTCTCAAACCCAGCCACTCACCCAAATGTTAATTACCCCCAGAGTACAGCACATACTGGACAGGCTTTGTTCCTTTCCACTTGTAAGCAAAGTAATTTCCAGGTGGTGTTGCCATCATGCTTAATTTAGATTTTGTAACATCCTGGAAACCCTGACATGACGTGAATGATGGCTCTTAAAACACACTCCAAAGCTGCCTGAGAGCCTTCCACTAACTGTAAGAAATTGAGAAGAGGAAAAGGAAACCAGGCAGGGCATCATTTGCTTTCTTATCAACTACTTTATCTTAAATTTACTTTTTTCAAAAAAAGAAGCTACAAAAATAGCTCTGCATCACAACTAAATATTTGCAGTTAACACATGCAGATCTGGGTAATATATTCATGCCAGCCCTGAGCAACCAACATCACTTTCAGAAACTTGCACCCCTTCCTGAACAAAGGCAGCATCTGCCCAGCACTGGGTCATGTAGGATCACTGCAATCTGCAGCCAAGGCTGAGTGTGCCAGGGAGCTTCAGGTCACAAAGGTCAGGTGTTGCCAGTGAAGAAGCTGCAGTCCCAGCACAGAATTCCCTGGAATTCCCACCCAGCTTCTGAAGAAGTTTTCCATTCTCTCCGCGCTCCCAAAGGCCCCGAGGCTCCACCACCTGCGTCAGAAAGGTGGAGCAGCTCAGGAGACAGGAGCAGGGAAGGCAGAAGTTCCAGGGGTGTGTGTACAGCCCTGCCATGATGTCCAGCTCTGAAACACTGCCTTCAGTACAGCAAAGTAACAGGAATTTTCATTTCTGAGTGGATTAAGCTACAGCTGAATATTGAGCATCTGTGGGGCCAAATCTTGTTGTCACAAACAATGTACTGCTCTGAGCAAAGCTGGGGGCAAGGAAGGCAGAAAGAGTGCTGTGCTCGCCTCAAGTCACCTACAAACATTCCATTCCTACAATACTCCCCTGCAAGCTGATAAATCCAGCTCCCTGGGCACTGGTATTTTATTATCCTTTTAAAATCTAAATGTTTGCAAAAATTGTTGTCATTTTGCCACATGCTTCCTTTTCCACTTGAGCTTCATAATGCAGAAGTGACAAGAAGTGGGAAGAAAGGTTAGAAAAGCCATCCAGTCCCATTCTGGAGTACAATTAACACAGTACTTCAGTTTCACAGGGCAGTTCTGGCTTAGTAAACATAATGATAGCTTTACTCCAAGGTATAAATGAGAGGGCATTCATTTGCATTACTAATACACCTTGACAAAGGTTCCAAGATCAAAGACAAGCTGTCAGTATAATTGTAAAATAACACTTTTCCCCATTTTAATTACTTGAAATAGCTTTTCTGTATTATTAATAACATTTTCCACCATTAGAGCAAAACTTGATTAAAGGCACTGCTCTGTGCACAAACACAGAGGAGGTTTGCATAACACGGGAACGACTTAGAGATGTGTTTGGAGCACACTCACAAGCACAGGGTGGGACTGTGGGGGTCTCCTGTGCACCAGAGTTGGGCTGGATGGTCCTGGTGGGCTCCTTCCAACCCAGGACATTCTGTGATTCTGTGTTTGGATTGCGAACACGGAACAGAACTAAACAAATGTGCTCACTTCAAACCCAGCCATATCCAGGCAGTTGGAAGCAAGACTCAGCTGCCTCTGAGAAGTTCCCAGCCCCAGGAGGCAGCTGCTGTGAACCCAGCCTGAAAGCCCTGCCAGGCAAGCAAAGAGAGAAGTCTCATGCCCACCAAACCCCTCATCTGAGAGCAGACCACCCTTCTCCCAGAAAGAGTATGTTCTATTGGGAATGAGGAATTCCTCCCTGGCAGGGTGGGCAGGCCCTGGCACAGGGTGCCCAGAGCAGCTGGGGCTGCCCCTGGATCCCTGGCAGTGCCCAGGCCAGGCTGGACACTGGGGCTGGGAGCACCTGGGACAGTGGAAGGTGTCCATGGCAGAGGGGTGGGACTGGAGGGGCTTTAAGGTCCCTTCCAGCCCAGGCCATTCTGGGATTTGCACAGCAGTTGTGTGGTACCTTTGGTCTGTTCAGGAGTGGGTAAAGCCTTGATTTCCCATTTGATTTCCCATTTGATCTCCCAAAAGCCAGGCAGTTCTCCATCACTCTGGACTGACCATTCACAGCACCTTTGAGGATGCACTTTACAGTGGTTAAACACCAATGAATATAACAGCAGCATGTGATGTTGTTTGAAGCATATCCTGTCCTTCGGTTAACGCGTGCAGTTCAGTTAGCATCTGCTCTATAAATATTGCTTCCTCTTTCCACATCATCCCAGCACACACCACTCTTTCCATGTGATGATGAATCCTACTGCAGACAACCTTGTAAGAAAGGAATTTTCTACATTAGAACAGAGCATAACACACAGGGCACTTTATGCTGCAAAGGGCCAGTTAAAGAATAGATCTTCAGATTTGCATTCCCTTGACCAGTGAATCTCAAAAGACAGAGTTGCTCAAACTTGGAACCCTTTGTCTTTAGCAAAATTTGGTGAAAGCTTTTGCTTTTGCAAGGTGCACATCCCTCTGTTCCTCTGAATTCATCTTGCAGTCTGTCTGATGAGGATCACAGACAGAAGTCTCAGATGATGCATGTTTGCTCTCAGAGAGATTAAAAGGGCTGCAGAGTGGGGATGTGAGAACAGGGCTTCTGGAACAAAGCAGCAAAGAAAGGAAAACACCTCCAGAGTGAAAATTAGGAGAGAAATGACATTGGAAGGGAGAAATTGGAAATAATTAGGCAGAAAACAAAAGGCACAAGAAAGCAGAGGAGTGTTTGTTTCTAGCATGAAGTAGTGAGATCCAAACCACAGCAAAGGCAGATCGAGTACTTCAGGGTCCACCATCAGGCAGTGCCAGCCTCCCTTTGCCTGGATCATTTTCCTTACAAAGCACTCATTTCATCTGATGGTTCAAGTCCTTTTCTCTTCCTGTTGTTAGCTGCCTCTTCAAAAGCTCTCAGCATTTCATGGCCACGTCTGTCTGGAGATATTCCATTGTGCTGCAGCAGCTTTCTCTAGGAACCAGCAGTACGTGCGCCTTCCTCTTTTTTTCTTCTCTTTTTTCCCCTTTCTCACTGAGGAAGGCCCTGAAGCCATGTTCTCATTAAATCTTTATGGCTTTTTAAAATAAGAAGCTATTGTCCCATATACCTCCTTAATTATGCACCAATCAAAAAGTTTGAAAGAACAGCTCTGGCGCATGACAAAGAGGAGCAATGGAAAGAGAAGAAACCTAAGGAAAGATTGCTTCAGCTCTTTTCCTATGGAACATGAACCTGTGCAGGCACAAGGATGGCTTGGCACAGGAAAGGGACTAAAGGCTCCCAAGGGAAAAACATTCTGTCTAAGATTTTATTTTTGTCAGATTTATATATTTATTTAGAGGATGTATATGTGATTATTTACTGCCTTGAGTAGTCTTCATGGTGCTCATAAACCAAAAAAGTATTCAAAACAGACGTTTCAAAAACTCTTCAACTTCAAGTGTCCACACTGAGGCACCTGGAGCTCAAGCATTAGGAATGAGTGACTTTAGAAATAAAGCAGTTTATTGCTGCTTTAGTAATACCGAACTTCGGTTCGGACATGGAATGTTTAGTGAGCTAAATTATGGCAGATGTGATCTGTGCAAATTGCTTTGGCCTCAGTGACAGCAAGGCCAAAATCAAGAGAATAAATTTATAAAATAATACCAATGTTATGATCTGGAATTTCTGTGTCTAATTCCAAATTAGGTTTGTGTTGATTCATACATGAGATTTGGAAATGACATTACAGATTCATACAAGTGTTCTTAAAGAGCTTTTAGACAAATTGGAAAAATCTCTAGAAGAAAAGTTATTTCTACCACAGAAGCAGTAAATGCTGCAAATTGGTGATAATTCTGACATCATGAGTTGATCCCCTAGGTCAATGCTCCAAGGCCTGAGAAAGATCAGAGAAAAGCCACCTCATCCAGTTTTCCCACTATGTGGAACTGCTGGTGAGAGCTTAGTCTTAGGCTTCTTCAGCTGAAGTTTAGATGCTGACAATCATCTAAATTTGTTTGTAATTAGGAGGTTATAATTTTTTCTCCCACCACCTGCACAGCTGCCCCAGGACAGGAGAGGTCCTGGCTTCAGGACACGCAGGCTCTGGAACGGGGCTCTCCAGCACTCCACGCTGGGCTCTCAGGAATGCCACTGTGTTCCTTGCAGCTGCCTCCAAATGGTACAAAATCCCACCCTGGAATAGCAGGCAAAGATTCCCCTGGAGATTAAATGCTTTTCTAAAGCTAGATGATACTGGAAATAAATTCACATAATTGTTCAAAGCTACTTGTTCATTAAAGCACCAGCATTTACCCTGCAAAGCACATCCCTGTCTGTGCATTTTGGTCTGTTTGCCCGGGAAGGGCCGTCCCTGAGCACAGCAGTGCTGC
Source organism: Euphonia xanthogaster (assembly GCA_034509185.1). NCBI lineage: Eukaryota > Metazoa > Chordata > Aves > Passeriformes > Fringillidae > Euphonia > Euphonia xanthogaster. Next base: position 623,105 of record JAYDZK010000028.1, read on the forward strand.
ACAGACCCTCGGGATGAGTTCCCAGAGGAAGGGAAGGGCTGAGGCCGTGCCCAGCAGCCCTGGCTGTGTGAGCAGGCCCAGGAGGACAGCACTGAGCTGTGGCTGAGCCCGAGCCCAGGCTTGCCCTGTCCCTCCCCAGCCCTGCAGCTCCTCCAGCAGCAGCAGCAGCAGTGACAGATGCTCTGCACGGGTAATCCCTCATCCCTCTAATCCCAGCAGAGGGGGAGGATTGATGGGCAGTGGGCACTCAGGAATAAAGAACGTGGAAATGCGTAAGTTGGGGCTGGAATAAACAGTATCAAATAAACATATTAATAACAGTACAGGCATTGGAGTGAGATTAGCTGCTGACACAAATAACATTTATTCACACTACAGGGAGTGATTCCAGAGAAACAACATGAAAGTGCACAGACAAGTTCTGCTAAATCAAAAAGGCTTTGCATAAAGCAACAAAAAAATTTTTAAAAAAAGGGAAAAATATAGCAAGAAAAGTGATGATGTTTCCTCTTTTGTCAAGTGCATACAAAAAAAAAAAATAATTAAACAGCTGTAGCAGCTACAGGTGCAAAGGAGAAAATAGGGGGAACAAACCAATGTTTCTCCTCAAATGTTCATGACTCTTCCAAGTGTGGGACCTGACCAGAGAAGGGAACTGTTTGGTTGTACAGCCTGACATAGCTCATCACTAAAATCAGGCACCATTTCATTTTGTGGTGTGGAATTGCCTCTTTAGAAATGTCACCACAGAAACAGAGTGTCTACCTCTATTTGCTGCGGGTGAATCCATCATGCTCACATCTCACCACTTGCTTAAAATGCTCTCAGTTTGTCATCTGCTGTTCCACTAAACACGCTTGATTCAAACTAAAGGCCTCAGTTACAGATGGAAGCATCAGGCAGGTCTGATTTTTGCAAATTTGGCCCCTAAAAATTAATTTATCTAAAGGGGTCTCAGCATCTCAAATCTGCTTCAGGGACCTGTAATTCATACAGGTGATTTTATCTGAGGTTTCTGCTCACAGGCTGAGCAGAAAATAACAGGGTAATTTCTGGGAGGAGTGGAGCAAAGAGCTGGGAGGTGGCTGGTGCAGCAGGAGTGGAACACACGTGAGGGATGCAGAGGGCAGGATGGGGCTGGAGGCTCTGGGAAGCACCTGGGATGTCTGCCTGGAATGAAAGGGACAGATGGGTTATCCTGACCCCAGGGATTAATCACTGTGCAGGTAAGCACAGAAACACCAACCCCCAGAACTGTACCTTCAAATGCAAAATGTGCATTTGGAAGGGAAGTGGCAGCTGGACGTGCTCAGCTTGAAAGGCAGGAAGGACAGGGGGGAAACAATGGGAAGTAATTATGAAATTCTTTTTTTTTCTTTCACTTTCTGTCCCTGATTTTGCTTTAACCAGACATCTGCTGTGCAATACAGTCTTCATATGCAAGGGGTTCAGAACTCCACCATTTAAAAGGGCCCGTGTAGGGTTTCAGTGTCAGACAGCAAAGTCCCTCACTGATTTCATCAAGGCCCAGTCTGTGGGTGAAACCTGACCACTGACTCCATCAAGATGACACATAAGGTTCTTAACTGCTTTACAGTCCTTCAACCACACCTTTTTTCCGTTGTTTTCCAAGCCCAAAACAATAAAGAGACAGAAGAACAAGGGGCAAAATTCCAAGTCCTCTACCTTGGCACGCCTTTCGCTCTGACAAGTCAGGAAGATGATTGAAGGCCAGTGAAATTTCCCAGATTTACCTGAATATTTCATGCATTCAGCACAAAGGAAAGACTTTTTATTCTTCAGTGGTCTCACAAGGAATAATGGAAGTGAGCTCTGGCTAATAAAGTGTTTGTATCCTGAACCAGCAGAGTTGAGTAAACTTTTTCTCTGACAAACTTAACCACAAGTCAATTGGAATCTTCTTATGTCTCTAGAAACTGGCTTTATTTCAAATTTTCATCATGAAAATGCATTCTGCTGGATATATAGGACACAAAATCTGAGTTTCCATAGATAATTATGGTGCACTCAAGACTGACAATGACTTTTAAGATAAACCTGGTGCATTTTTAAAAGGGCCAGGCTCAGTGTCCTGCTGTCAGTCCGAATTGGTGATGGGGTTGCTCTCAGGGAATCAAATAAAACTTGGAAGACCAGTCGTCCACTTTATGCTCTGTCCACAGGCATCCTCACTGAATTAGGCTCTGGAATTTCCTACCTCTGCGCTGAAAAAATGGCAGTAAAACTCCCTTTCACTCTCAGGGGTAGTGTAGGGAGAAGAAGCACGTGGAAAATGAACCAGATTCTCAGCTGCCAGGGATGAAGGCTGCACATCTGACACCTAAAAAGTTCTCCCATCGTCTGCTTTGAGGGCTGGCACATCCCTTGGAAATGTACCTGTGAGGAGAACAGTAGTGTGATGTTTCCTCAATTTCTCAGAGCTGAGGGCAGCAGAATTCTTACCCCACAAACAAACCTGGCTTCCCTCTCAGTGGGGTGGCACGAGCTGCCTTCTGCTGTGCCAGTCACAGCCAGGCCCCCTGGAATCCTCCTCACACTCACAGCACGCTCCCCACGAGCTGCCAGCATCTGTCAGAAAGGGGAAAACACCTCAAAGCATCCACCACATCTGGGAGGAAAAGATAGCAGACTCCTTCCAGAGGAGAAAAAAGCTGAAGAGCAGTGGCACAACCTCTGCTGAGGCACAGTGAGAGGAGGGTTTAGGAGAACCAGACTCTGCTGCAGGGTGAACCAGGATGGTGGCACTGCCCCTGTCAGAAGCCACAATACAGGGAGTGAAGGGTCTGAACTCAGCAATGTGACAAACCCTGATGCAAATCCAGTTTCATCTGTGCACTTCATCTCTGCTGCCTGCCCCCTTGGGTCTCCCAGAGCAGCAGCAGAGACCTGCAGGCTCCCACCTCCTGGGCTGGGTGAGCAGCCAGCAGTGTGTTGATGATCAGCAACGCTCTGCTGCTGGTTGGGATCTAGTTGGGATGCTGCTCTGGCAGGAACAGAGCAGATCTGGCAGTGCCATGGGGAGGGAGGGCTGCTCCCACAGCTTGCACATTTCCCTAAGATTTGCATTCCAAACAGGCCACAGAACTTACCCCAAAATCACTCGGTGCCCTGACAGCAGCAGTGAAAAAACACTCCATAGAAAAGGAGCTGAGTGCTTCTGTGGGAGGGCTCAGAGCTCTGGTCAGAGAATGGCAAAACTCTTTCGGGGTGTGGGATGAACCTCCCTGCTCCCACCATCACTGCCCTGCTGTCTGCTGAGCACAAGGAGAAAAGCAGATCGTGTCCTTGCCTGGCTGTGACGGTGTCTTCCTCGAGGTGCTGCCTTTCTATACATCTCTGCACCAGCCCTGAGCAGAGGCTGTGGGCACAGCAGCACAAAACAAGTCTGGGATGCTGGATTAGTTTACAGACACCTTTGAACACAGAGTTTCCATGTTTGCTTTTTTTTGGTTAATTCTTCCCTCCGCAATTTTGTTATGGACCTTCCTTCACCATCCAACACTCTCAACTTCCAAACTTTGAAACCAAGCAGAAGGACAAAGCCTCTGAATGAGCCCAGAATTTCCCATGGCTACATTGCGAGGCACGATCCTTATGGAAGCACCTAAAAGTAAACCTTATAATCTAATTTCCCCCCCTTATTTGTTAAGCAGCAACACTAATGATTTGATTGTGAAACACTTATGTATATGAATGAGCTTTTACATAAGGCCTTATTTTAATTAAAAAGCAAACCCAACTTTAAAACAAACCCAACCCAAACCCAGCTTCCAGAGCCAGAAAGAGGAAAAAACTCTGTGGAAGTGGGGCAGGAAGAACAGTGCAACTGGTACCAGCTATTAAACAGAGCTACACTGCTGTAATTTTATGAATTCTTTTAGAAACCAAAAGGAAATATGCATTATCTGCCAGAGGAAAGATAAACAAGATTGAGGCAAAAGGGGGAGGTCAGAGGTTACTGAGAAGGTGTTTGAAAGAAATTGGTTCCAGGTAAGGAAAGGGTTCAGGAGAAAAGGGCAGGCAGCCAGGGAAGGTCAGTGAGGAACAACACAGGCATGGGCAGGCCTAGAAACTGAGCTGGAAAATGCTCGGACAAAGAGTCCAAGAGCTTCAAGAAGTTCTTCTGCAAACAAAGATCAGTAATGTGGTTTCTCCTCCACTGAAATAAACCAACAGAAGGACACAAGCTGGATCTTCATTGCATTGAGTGACACTGACAGTTATTTTAGAGGAAAGAGATAATTCCCGATCCATATTTCTATATTTCAAAAATCAGGTTTCAGTTTGTACACACTGTTGCAAGACTTTTGATCCCATAACCTGCACTCTCTAATTTCCTTACTAAGGTCTGGCAGAGCAGTTCATTACTTGGCTTCTGCTGAACAAATTCAAACCAAAGCCTGGATATTTTTCATCTTTTTTTTTTTTTTTTAATGAACAAATCAGAAGTCCAGTGTTTGAAATTGTAGTTCTCATGACTTAATGAGGTTGAATTAATAGCACACATATCATTTCATTTAAAGAATTTAACTTTCTATATCTTTAGAGAGAATGAAGAGTTCTGTTACATTTCAAATGAAGTCATTCCAACCAGCAGTCAATGCAAAGTATCTTGATAAATTCTCAGCATTTTCTACTCTCATGTCTGATTTTAGCCCTCTATCTGCTCCATGCTGCAGCTCTCAGCTTTCCCATCTTTCCTTCACAAGTGGCCATCAGTGCAGATATCTGTGAAATCACCTGTTTACCTCATACACTTTACCAGGTATAGCTGCTAGAGATCAAAGCACCAAACCCACAACTTCTATTTATTTCTCTGTAAACCAACTCTCTGTTTACAAAACCTATATTTTTTTATTTCCCTACAGAGCAGACTTTGGCAATCTCCTTCTCAGCAGCAAAAATAAACCCTTTGTGCTCCAGATTACTGCTGTGTTGCCTCCCAGTGTGCCTCTGTGTACCAGCAGACGTGAGCCTCAGGCAGTGCCAGGGCTCTCTGAGCCCAGCCAGCTCCTCCCGTGGCTGCCTGGAGCTCAGCACTGCCCCTGCAGAGGGGAGCAGCAATGCATTTCCTTGATTTATTCACGTTTTTCTCCAAGTCCATCACAGCGTTGGTCGATCAGCTCTGATCAATGCTGAGGTGTCAGTTTAGATGTAAACCCTTTAAAAAGCTGCACTTTGGGGCTTAACAATAATCAGGAGGTTTCCAACCAACATATTTATTGAGCTTGAAAGCATCACCCTCAGACCAAATGTGTTTGACCCTTCATTCACATCACTGCTGCAGAACCTTAAACAGCGTTTGGCGCTGGAAAACTCCTAAATATCCCAACTCCAGAGGTGAACTCCTTGGTAATTTGATTGTAATTCAGCTTTCAATGCTTTCCTGCTTCCTTGTGTGTTGCAAGTTAGGCTGCTGAGCAAACTGTAGGGACTCTAGGGACCACCCTTTTCCCCAAAGTAAGCCCCCAAATCCCCCAAGCAGTGTTTTCAGACAGCCCTTCAGGGCACACCTGCAAAACCTTATTTCCTTTAAGGTTCTCCAGAGACATTAATTAATCACTTTTCAGGTCATGAGCCCAGAGAACATTACAAAAGGGTTTTCCAGGTGCAGGGTTTAGCTGCTCTCTGTGCTTTCAGCACGGGGCTGTGCTGACACCACTTTGCCCCAGGAGAACTGGTGGTTCTGTTTAGGTGAAAATGTTAGAAGCAGCATTGTAGCCTTTCTGAATATTGATTTTTGTAAAACAAGTCTTAAAAGTTCACTCCTCTCCTTCTTTCAAGGGGAAATCACAGGTATTGAGGACTGCAAAGACGGAGATATGGCTGGAGCATCTCTGATGAGGAGATGGTGAGGGAGCTGGGCCTGTTAAACTGGAGAAGGCTAAGAGGAGACCTTATCAGTGCACACAAATATCTGGAGATGATGGAGCCAGACACTTCTCAGTGGTGCCCAGCCACAGGAAAAGGGGCAAGGGGAGCTAAGGGGAACACAGGACATTCCATCTGAAGAGGAGGAAAAGCTTCTTTGAGGGTGACAGAGACTGGAGCAGGATGCCCAGAAAGGCTGTGGAGCCCCTTCTCACAAGATACTGAAAACCCACCTGTGTCACCTGCTCAGGGGTGACCCTGCCTGGACCAGATGATCTCCAGAGGCCCCTTCCAACCCCGACAACTCCTTGATATGCATTTGGTACAATACAGACTCACTGATTTGAAAACATCAAAAAAGACACTGCAGGCAAGCCCTGAGAACCTCCTCTAGATCTCCTTTGCATCTCAGCAGCACCTGCATTAAAGAGGGCCACAGAGTGATGCCAAAACTCTCCTCCCAACAAGCCCTCAGTGTAGCCCATCCTGGAAAGCATGCTGAGCAAATTAGTCATCTAAAAGCTCCCATTTTGGCATGGGGAGAGGTAAAATGTTACACTGATTTCCCAAGTGTCTAAAAGGTAGATCAAGTAACACTAAAATGAAATCATCAAACTGGAAAGTGATTTTCACTGAGATATTCTTTATGCTTTGGAAAGAAATATTGCAGAGGATTTCCAGTCCAGCTCAGCTCTGATGTGCAACATCCCTTTATCAACTCTTCCCTCTTGTCACACACTCATTTCTGCCCTTTTTCTGAAGATTGCTGCAATCAGCCCCTAATGTGGTACTCAGGAGGGACTGGTGATGATTGAGGATTACAAGATTTACAGTGACTGAACCCATGAATTGATACAGAACATTTTGCTTCTGACTCTGTCTAAACTTGATGCTTCCTTATACACTTTATCCTAATTAAATACTGTTTCCATTGATGTTCATCACAAGTCATAGGAACAGTCCAAAATGCACGTGGCTTCTCTGTTCCCATGTACTCCATGTTCCTTTGCTCCACGTGGTACAAGTAAGAAATCCTGGAGAGCTCTGTAAAAGAAACCTGATCTCTGGAAACAACACAAAAAGGACCTGGAACTGTTGGAGAGAGTCCAGAGGAGGCCATGGAGGGGCTGAGGGGACTGGAGCACCTCCCCTGGGGAGCCAGGCTGGGAGAGCTGGGGCTGCTCAGCCTGGACAGGAGAAGGTTGTGTGGAGAGCTCAGAGCTCCTGCCAGGCTCTGAGGGGCTGCAGGGAGCCCAGAGAGGGACAATTCCCCAGGAACTGCAGGGACAGGACCCAGGGAATGGCTCCCAGTGCCAGAGGGCAGGGCTGGGTGGGATCTTGGGAATCAGGAATTGTTCCCTGGCAGGGTGGGCAGGCCCTGGCACAGGGTGCCCAGAGCAGCTGGGGCTGCCCC
>JAYDZK010000028.1:666493-677802 GCA_034509185.1 Euphonia xanthogaster
AGTCACGGAGCTTTTCTTTAGTATCTCTTTAGTAATAGTATCTCTTTAATATAGTATAGTATTCGTGTAATATAATATAGCTTAATAAAGCAATTGTTCAGCCTTCTGAAATTGTGGAGTCAGAGCACATTATTCCCTGGCTGATGGCACCCTGTGTGGGAGGGAGCCACAGGGAAGATGGGGCAGAGATGCCCTGGGACGATACTGCTGTTTGATTGTCAATCAACTGTAGTTCACTCCCAGTTCTAGAAAGTTCTCTACTTTCCTTTCCCCTGTTGGCTCCCCTCGAAGGACTACCCTTTTTCCACTCCCTCATTGGTGTACCCCATGTCACCCCACCTCAACTCCTCCCCTGACACCTTTCCCCATTGGAAAGGTACCAGCCTGTACCCTGACCCCTCCTACCTTCCCCTGGTTATAAACCCTGGCCCCTCCCTTGTTCCGGGCTCTGCCACTGATCCCCTTCAACAGTGGTTGTGTTCCTGCCTGTTCCTGTCCCTCTCCTCACTCTCACCCCACCTGGACCCTCAGACTTGCCTTCAATAAACCCTGTTAGATCTGACATCATGTTCAGAGCCCTCCTTCTGCAACTCGTCGTGCGCACGTTGTAGCATCCAGGCCTGAGAGCTGGTCTCTCGGACCAGGCGGGAACCGCTCTCGACAGCACCTGCCCAGGGACACCACCCACCTGTGACCCTGCATCTATATTCAGCTGAATTATAAGATAAGAAAAAAATTCTTTAAAAATACGATATCGTCATACTCTGTGCGTATTACTTTATCCTTATGGATATGATCTGGAACACCCAGCCACCCTAACCAAGCCAAACATCCTTGGCTTCAGGCAGAATTCAGATTTTCAGGGGAATCTCAGGGACATTAATTCATTTTTATGACTCTGAAATTTCAACATAATATTCACATTTGGGATAACATCTGATCAGCACTTACAGAATTTTTATCAGATAGGTACAGCATGGTCTCTCACACAAAACATGAACTCAAATCCATGTTTTTGTCAGTTGGGCTCTTGGAAAAAGACAATTGTCTGTTTAACTATTAGAGTAAAACCTGTATGCTGATACCTGTACAGGGAAATTGTGCTCTGCTCTTAAATCTGCTATCAGTAGGATTGGTTGGAGATTTTCCAAGAGAACAGTTTTTTCATCTAAAAATGCTGATTCTTCAAGCACATGCGTTGATTTCAGACTAGCAGCATAGCAAAGTACTGGAATTGTGCTTGTTAGGGATGTCTCAGTCAGCTGTCTGGTTGTTCAGCAATGTTAGTGGTTTGGGAAAAGTCAGGAAACTACTGAGAATTTTCTTTGATTCAGCTATCAGCCATCAGCTAATCCCAGGAGCATCTTCTCAATAAAAACACTTTTCTTTTTCATTGTTTCCAAAACAAAGTAATGTTGAGTTTCTTTCTGGCAGTATATAAAAGACCATCTTAATTAGGAGTGATAGTTTTTTTTTTAAACCTACTGGCCAGCAAAAAGGAAGCCTCATGAAATAAAAATGCCTTTTCTTTGGAGCTTTTCTCATCAATCTTTTCATGTCTAGAGCTTCAATTTTGTATTCTACATTCTTTGAAAAAGATAAAATAATCTCCCTAATCCTCAAAGTGTAAATGGGGATAAAGCAAATGTGTATAAAAGGGGAGATCCAGTTCATAAATTACATTTTTTACATATTCTGATGGTTCAGCTGCAATGAAGTCATCGACAGCAAAAGTGAAATACTTTCATTTGTGTGAGGGAAGAGACAGACTTCCATATATCTGATCAGGAAAGGCTCAGCATGGCCAGCATGAGTTGGCTCCCTCAGGTGAGGGAGGGGATTCTTTGCCTCTTCTCTGCTCTCTTGAGTCCTCACCTCAAACACTGAACAGTTCTGGTGCCTCAAACACTGTGAACAGTTCTGGTGAACATAAAAAGGACATGGAACTGCTGGAGAGAGTCCAGAGGAGGCCATGGAGGTGCTGAGGGGACTGGAGCACCTCCCCTGGGGAGCCAGGCTGGGAGAGCTGGGGCTGCTCAGCCGGGACAGGAGAAGGTTGTGTGGAGAGCTCAGAGCTCCTGCCAGGCTCTGAGGGGCTGCAGGAAAGATGGAGAGAGACAATTGCCAAGGGCTGGAGGGACAGGACACAGGGAATGGCTCCCAGTGCCAGAGGGCAGGGCTGGATGGGGCTTGGGAATCAGGAATTGTTCCCTGGCAGGGTGGGCAGGCCCTGGCACAGGGTGCCCAGAGCAGCTGGGGCAGCCCCTGGATCCCTGGCAGTGCCCCAGGCCAGGCTGGACACTGGGGCTGGGAGCAGCCTGGGACAGTGGAAGCTGGAAGCCAGTGGAAGGTGTCCCTGCCATGGATGGGCTTTAAGGTCCCTTCCAACCCGAACAATTCTGGATTCTCTGACATCATACATATATATATATAAATTTTTAAAGGTACAAAACAGAAATAAGCATCAAAACATGTTCAGGGTATTTTTAAATGGACAGTGTAGGTTTCATAGGTGTATTGCAAAGAATGAGGTTTTGAGCTGCTTTTTCTTCATCGTCCTGAAACAAAGGTTGCTTTTTCCTGGGAGGGGCTGTGGAGACAAAGTCTTTAAGGATCATCTCCAGCTGCAGAACTGGCACTGCTCTCTGCAGCTCTTTGTGTCCTGTCAGCTCACTCTGACAACTGATGGCTGGGATGAGGCTGAACTGTGACACTGTCAGAAAGCAGAGACTTGAGTTTGCACAGACTTCTGCCACTACTGGAGCCTGATAAGATTAGAACTGTTGTGGTTTTGTTGTGATAGGAGCTCTGTGGCAGAGCATTGCTTTGGCTACAGGGCCGGGCTGTGTGAGCCTGAGCAGGCAGGGAAGGAGAGGAGGAGGTGCTGGGTACAGACAGTCTGCTCTCCTACCCCACTCAGGAGCACTGGAGACCTGGGGATATTGGAACACACTGGTGGTTCTTAGAGCATGGCACTAGAGCTATCTGCTGTCCAGTGGCATTTCAGAGTAGCCAGGTGAATGGGGTGACCAGATAAGGAAAAGCATGGTTAATACAAAGCATATGTAAATGAGGGTGTGCATTATCCTAAGGGATCACAGCATCCTAAGGGATCACAGGGGAGAACAGCTGAGCACTGGACAGAGGAAAGGACAGAGAGCTTGCAGTCAGTGCCAGCCTCAGGACAGCAAATGCCACACACCCATGGAATGTGCCTGTCCTGCTCCTGGACATCCTGCAGGCCCAGCTGGCTGCCCTCCCATGGACAGGCCCTTAATCCCTGCCTGCTGTGGGACAGCCATTAACCCATCCCTGCCTGGGCCAGCCCATTAACCCATCCCTGCCTGAGACAGCCATTAACCCATCCCTGCCTGGGACAGCCCATTAACCCCTCCCTGCCTGGGACAGCCATTAACCCATCCCTGCCTGGGACAGCAATGAATCCCTGCCTGGGACAGCCCATTAACCCATCCCTGCCTGGGACAGCCATTAACCCATCCCTGCCTGGGACAGCCCATTAACCCATCCCTGCCTGGGACAGCCATGAAGCTCTGCCTGCCTGGGTCAGCCTTTAGCCCATCCCTGCCTGCATGGGATAGCCATTAACCCATCCCTGCCTGGAACAGCCATGAATCCCTGCTTGAGACAGCCCATTAACCCATCCCTGCCTGGGCCAGCCCATTAACCCATCCCTGCCTGGGCCAGCCACGAATCCCTGCCTGCATTCCCCAGTGCTGACACAGCAGATCCATCACTGTGGCACATCCCATCACACCAACTGCAGAACCAGGAGATGGGGAAAAGGCAGCACTGCTTGAGCTCTGCTTCAGCTCCCACTAGCAGTTACTCTTGTTTGATCCCAAAGAATCACATCCAAACCCTTTGAAATGACAACGAGGGCTCCAGAGAAGCCAACAAGCCTTTGAATCAATTCATGATTAAAGGTACTGCAAAATATGGGCCCAGATTCCTGGGCCCAGTAGGACTGTGCTGGTTTCTCTTGTGCAAGGTTTCCCATTCCTTGAGTTACATGGTATGATCTTTCCCTGACTCATTTTCTTCAAAATGGAAAGAAATACAGGGCTGGAAGGGATTTCCTGAATAACCAAGTATAATCTTCTGTCACCTACAGGAATAATGACATAGAAACCTTTTAATTCCCATTTAGTTCCTCAGGACAGGGACTGGCCCTTCTTCTGAGGAACACTGCAATTCAAAAATACACACAAATGCCAAAAAGCCAGAGCTGATTTAAAAAATAGTGGGGAGATGATTAATGCAGATGGCTTGGGCTGCCCATTCCAAAGACATTCTGACCTATGTTCCTTGCTTATCTTCAAATCTCTTATCTCTGTCTTGGTGGCTAATGACCTGGAATACACAAGTCTCACGTTCAGGCTCTAAGACAGCAAGCAATCCTACAGAGAAAACTAGCAGTGTGCTCACAGCTTGTCCTCTGGAACTGCCTGTGGCAGGGCTGGAGGTTTTCTGGGTGTTTCTGTTGTTCTGAGTGACCCCAAGAGCAGCGGCCCTGATCCAGGTGGGAGCAGCTCCCGAGGGAAGGAGGATCAAGGAGCCAGGGCTGACCTGAGCAGAGCACCGAGTCCAACAGCACATGGGACTGGCTGGATCTTGCTTTGGCACTCGGGGTTGATAATTAGCTGAGGAGCTTTATTGCACAGCTCAGCCACTGATGCAGGGCCTTGGTGACAGGCTGGGGCAATGTCACCTCTCCCCAGAAGCTGGTGCAAAGACAGGATAAAAACTAGGCCTGCTCTCAATATCACAAATGGTGCTGCTGCTTCTAGCTGAGATATATGGGTTTGTTCCTGCTCCTCTCAGGTTCTCCTCCTCCCAGTGATTTATGTCTGGGGGTTGTGTTGGCATGGAACTGCTCAGTGTGACAGGGGATGTTCTGGATATGAGAACCCCTAACTCAGGACCATTCCATGTCTTTTCTCTGCACAGCTGACAGAAATCTTTTTTCCTGGTTATTTATTTATCAATTCCCAATACTACATCAGTGGCCAAGAAAACCAGCTCTCTACTCAATCCATACAGGTACATTTTTTGCTTGACAAATGGCCTGCAGTTGTTAGAAAATCACACAGTTTTTTAAAGAACTGGGAAACGAGCTCTGCCTAAGTGCAATAAACCCCCCAGATTTCTCTGTGTTGATTTTCCCTCTTTAGTGTCTGTTCAGAGAACATCCTCCATGCCATGCTCTGCAGATGTGATATATGATAACACAGCTGTAACTAAAAAATGATATATGAAATAAAAATCCCTCAGCAGTGCAGGGTTGGGAATACAGAGGCTGCAAGCACCAGGAGCTGCTGCTGTGGCACTTGGAAATGAGGCAGGAGCCAGGGTACTACAGGAAGGATCTAGACACCAACTGTATTAAAAACCTTTCAGGAGGTACAAATGCCCTCTTTAATGTGCTTGACGCACTGTGAGAGAAGGCTACAGCAGCAAGTCCTTTGGGATCTGAGTCCAGCCTGGGAAGGTGGGATGCTCAGGCTCTGCTCCTAGCCCTGTAGAGGGCCCAGAGCTGGAGGCTCTGCCAGCAAAGCTCCCAGGCCAAGCCAGACCCTCTGGACTGTACTGGCATTTTTGCCCCCTCTGGACTGTACTGGCATTTTTGCCCCCTCTGGATTGCAGTGGTATTTTTCCCCCTCTGGATTGCAGTGGTATTTTTGCCCATTTGCAGCAGTAATCAAATTGGAGACACTGCTTTACATGCCTCTAGAACAAGCCTAAAATATGGTGCAATAAGAAATTAATGTCACTGGGACTGCCACCCTGTTTTCCAACTTCAGCTGTCAGGAAATAAAAAGGGGACAAAAGACCCCAACCCCTTCCAGTCCCCATCTTCCCAAAGACTGAACAGAATCCAGCATAGCAGATCCTGCTCTTTAGGCAGCAAAATAACAGCATTAACAGCATCCAACTTGTTTCTCCCAACCACAGCAAAGAAAATATTGAGCTTCTAAAATTTTTCATCAGGGTTTAGTTGGAGTAATCAGATGGGACATAATTGAAGCTGCCTATGGAAGTTTGGATTTCCTTGACAAGCTCCCTAAAAGTTGCTCTTCTGAGACTCATAGACCTTCTCCTGCAGTGTCAGCAAAACACTGCCCAGACTATGTCTGTAAAATTTACCTTCCTTTGCATGATCTCTGTGGCTCTTTTAACAAATGCAGCTGCAATTTCTGCCTTCAGCTTTGGTTTATACATTTCTTTCTACACAGGAAACTTCTCCTTTCTTCTGTACACAGAAAACGCCTGTGGATGCATCGGAATACTTTCATTTCTGGGAAACAAGCTGATCTTCCTGCCCCTGCCCTCCCACAGGCCCCAGATGTCAAAGCCTCGCCCTTCCACCTCCCTCTGTGCAGCCAGCAGTTCCTGGACCTGTCCCACCAGCCCTGTGAGTGGCACATGTTGGAGTCAAGGTGGCCCAGGAAACTCCAGGTGAGGAGCAGGGTCAGGGATGCCCCAGGCCAGGGGCTATGTGGGGCAGGGAAGGACTGGCAGTGCCCCAGAAGCTACAACAGGGAGTGTTCTCCATGGCAGCAAAGGACAAAAATGCTAAAAACAAGCACTTCCTAACAAGAACAGACTTTCATCTTGATTTTAGTTTTTTATCAGCATTTTTTAATGGATGCAATTTCAAAGCATAAACAAACATAATAATTATTAGAAATGCTTGCTGTACAGACCAGAAGTTACTTTTTCTCTAAGTGGGGCTGGAAGAAGATAAGCAAATCCACAATGCTGCTGCACAGCCTTTATGTATTGGTAGAAACAGCTGGAAATTCAGCCGTGATTAAACATACCAAACTTCATCAACAGCTGCTTTTGTCAATGAAAAGTGTGTCTGATTGTTCACCAAAACACTGGCGCCAGCAGCCAGCACTGAGGAGGACCCTGAGAAACGGCGGAATCAGGGCCCAAATGTGTGGATTTTAAAGCAGATTCTCTAATAATCAGTTGCGCACTGCAGCCCGTGCCAGTCCCTCTGGCATTGCTGCCAGCAGAGTACAGCTCAGTGTGCATTCCCTGCACTGTTCAGTGTGCATTCCCTGCACTGCTCAGTGTGCATTCCCTGCTCAGTGTGCATTCCCTGCACTGCTCAGTGTGCATTCCCTGCTCAGTGTGCATTCCCTGCACAGCTCAGTGTGCATTCCCTGCTCAGTGTGCATTCCCTGCTCAGTGTGCATTCCCTGCACTGCTCAGTGTGCATTCCCTTCTCAGAGTGCATTCCCTGCTCAGTGTGCATTCCCTGCATAGCTCAGAGTGCATTCCCTGCTCAGTGTGCATTCCCTGCTCAGAGTGCATTCCCTTCTCAGCTCAGAGTGCATTCCCTGCTCAGTGTGCATTCCCTGCACTGCTCAGTGTGCATTCCCTGCTCAGCTCAGAGTGCATTCCCTGCTCAGTGTGCATTCCCTGCATAGCTCAGAGTGCATTCCCTGCACTGCTCAGTGTGCATTCCCTGCTCATCTCAGTGTGCATTCCCTGCTCAGAGTGCATTCCCTGCTCAGTGTGCATTCCCTGCACAGCTCAGTGTGCATTCCCTGCTCAGCTCAGAGTGCATTCCCTGCACTGCTCAGTGTGCATTCCCTGCTCAGCTCAGAGTGCATTCCCTGCTCAGAGTGCATTCCCTGCCCTGCTCAGAGTGCATTCCCTGCTCAGCTCAGAGTGCATTCCCTGCTCAGCTCAGTGTGCATTCCCTGCTCAGTGTGCATTCCCTGCTCAGCTCAGTGTGCATTCCCTGCTCAGTGTGCATTCCCTTCTCAGCTCAGAGTGCATTCCCTGCCCAGGGGAGGATGCAGCAGCTCTCCCCAGGAGGAGTGCTGCTGCCAGCTGGGATCAGGAACTTCAGTGTCAGTATTGCTGTCTCCAGTCCTTCAATGAAAGCTTCTCAGGATGCTGCTGATGACCAAAGCAGAGGGCTGGCACCACGTCTGGCAGCAGCTCTGGGGTGGGCTGCTGCAGGGGCAGCCCAGCAGCGCATGGTGCACACTGGAACAACACTGAGCCAGGGAATTCCCAGAGTCAGTTGTGCCATCCTGCCCCTGATGGTTCCCCAGATCACAGAGGGCAGAAAAAAGGTACTTCAGAAGGCCACTGCAGATTTGAACATGTGCCAACTATTCTGCCTGCAGACTGGCAGGGGAAAAAACCCACTCAGTTTTAGAGCTTTTGTCTTTTGCTAATGGCATTCTCTGAGCGCTCATGTAGCTCAGCAAACAGCCCTGATTCTCTCTGCTTTCTTCATAAAAGATCTATTAATTCAAAATTTAAGTAGGCAATTCTAATTCTGTGTGTGATATGAAGGGAGTTTGGCTAAACCTTTTCTTTACAGAGAAACCTCTGGTCTCTTTTTATTCTTGTGCCTCAGTAGCTGCAAGTCCTCTTGGCTATTCTCTTTCAGTTTCTGTGAAAGGTTTGTATCTTCTTTCTCTGAACTCTACCTGAATTCCTCACATGCCCTTGCTCTCCCTGTAAAGCACAGACTGTGCAGTGGCACCATGTGGAATACATTTCCAATTTTTTTTCAGATGAATACTGCTAAGCTGATGAGAACTTCTTAGACACTGGCAGCTTCCACTGACGTCAACTGCAATTGCAAGTTTGCAGTCAATTGAGTCCACTGCAACTGAAAGCACCCCTGGGCCACTGATCTCTAATCTTCCTCCTCCCTCACCATGTTCCCTTGGAATTACACAGTGCACCCTGCTTTTGGGGCACACGAATTCCACACGCTGGTGCCACCCACATGCCACGCGCCCATCTGCGGATTTGGGGGTTTAAACCCCTGTCCACTGCAAACAGCAACATTATCATGACAAATTGTAAATATTGCTGAAAGACCAGTAAGTGTTATTTCACTATTTCAATATCAGTCAGAATTAGCCTTTGAATTCAGATGAGTTGTGGAAAAATAGCTATTAGTGACTCCATTAGGAAGTTGTTGCCCCATGCTGTTGCTGCATTCCAGCTCCCCAGAAGCTCTAATCCAGTGCAGATAGAGCCAGGGAAAAGAGAGCAGCTCAGCAGCCTGAGGGAACACTAAATCACCAGCCAGGGATGGGCACCTATGGTTAGGCACAGCAGCTTGGGGTGTGCAACTTCAACCACTCAAATTCTACTTTCCCTGTTACCAGGATGCACACAAAAAAGGTCCAAAGGAAACAGCAATTAAAATCAAGAGAAGGATCAAGGACTTCGTGTACAAAATTCGACCTTTGATTCCCTAAGAGAACTGCAATGTACGGTATATGGGCTGCACAAAGAAGCAGGAGGGCACTCACAACCCACAAATTGTACAGCAAATATGATGGCACTGAGAGGAGAAGGAAAATGATACTTCACTAGGAAGTTCCAACAGAAACAGAAGATAATATATTTGTAATGAAACTTCACAAAACTGTTCAGCATTAGGACCAAAAGCTGCCATTTGGTGGGGTGATAAAGAACCATAAAACAGAGAGCTGATTCCAAGGGTGCAGGGCTCTGGGAGCACGGACGAGCGTCAGCCTCAGAGAAGAAACCCCAAAGTGGTAACGGGAGCTGAGGCTCCAGATCTCTCACTATGTCCATTTTAGCTGGCAATGGGTTTCATGCTTCATTTCAGTCATTATTTAAACATTGTTATTTCTGCAAACATGCCTCACTGAGATAAGGTTTCATGCTGTACCACATCAAAATGCAGATTGGTGCCGAGCGTCGGGAAGAGCCTTTATTGAGGTAACCGTTTATTAAGCCGTGGAGGAATTGAAATTGCAAATTCTTAAAGGGAGGCAGAGGGAGAGATATGTTACGTTCTCTTTAATCATGGGATTTGCACAACAGCAGTACAGTTATGATCTAAATAAAGTTTCTGGAGTCATCAGGATATTATACTGTAGCTGCTTCATTTAATCTAATGGTTTCCATATAGGTAATTTTCATGCATTTTAATGTATTTAATGATCACCTTCCCTTGACTGATTTACAATCTCTGAAACTATATTGTACTTTATCTGCAAGATTTGGGATTCCAGACAATGATATGCAGAGAAGGACCTGGAAAGTTGAGTGAAGATGCTACTTTGCATTTTAAATTCCCATTAATCGCGCTCTTTTACTAATGTAGAAGAGCCTGAATATCATTTCCAACCTGTAGAAAAACAATACTCAAGAGACTTCTGGAGAATGAACTTGACCTAGATTTTGGATTACTTCACTCTAACAGAAACTGTTATCATTTCAGACACTGACAGCACGGGGAAACGAGCAGGACTCCCAGTTCTGCATTTGCTCTTTGACAAGCAGGATCCCTTGCTCAGCTCCAGCACGGAAGGGAAGCCTGCTCTGCCAGCGTGCCTTTGGGTGGCTGCAGAGGGGAGCACCTTCGGGTGTGCCAAGCAGCAGCACCCGGGTGACCTGGCACTGGCAGCACCACCACGTCCCTGCCGCTGCGGGGATCCCTCCGGAGGCTCAGCCAGGAGAAGGAGCCCTGCTCAGCAGGGATCCCCCCTCTCCCACGGGGACCGTGGGGTGCTGCATCCCCCTGGCCTGCAGGGATCCCCCAGCACAGCTCCCCGAGCTGCTCTCGCTCTCGGGCACACCGAGAGAGGGAGCAGCACTGCGCCAGACGCTTCAATTAAAATGCAGAGCTGCTCCGACTGCGTGTGCAAATGAGGCGATGATGAATGCAAACGACTAATTACATTCACCTGCTTGTGCAGTGCCCCTTGCTGTTGGGCAGGGGGAAGGATTGTGTGTGCAAATGAGACACGCAGCTGGAGGCTGCCCTTACACGAGGCCTCTGGGGGAGAATTCCAAGGGCTTGGGAGTTCTGCCTTTGTTTTGTACATTGAGATACAGCCCTGGCTTTGAATATGATATCATTTCCCAGGTATTGGAAAAAGAAGTAGTGCAGTAATCTGAAGGATGCAAACAAGCAGTGGATACACATTTCATATGAACACTTCAGGAAAGGAAAAAAAATAGCTGATATTATGACTGGGGAAAAGCAAGAAAACAACACCAAATTTTAAGATCTGGTTAGATTTAGCTAGTAGCAGATAATGAGATTGTGAACTTCACACTATAAAGTGTATGATAATTAGAAAACTCAAAATGTCTCGAAGAAGTTTTACAGTCCAAATAACTCTACTAGTCTGTAGTTCATTGTGGGACTACAGATCTGAACAGCAGAGAGCTCAGATCCCAGCTGCTCCTCCCCTGGGGAGCCAGGCTGGGAGAGCTGGGGCTGCTCAGCCTGGACAGGAGAAGGTTGTGTGGAGAGCTCAGAG
>JAYDZK010000028.1:698427-712165 GCA_034509185.1 Euphonia xanthogaster
ATGCTTATTTGCTGTGAGAAAAAATTACAGCAGAGCTATTAGATTAAGGATTTAATCTTGATGGGGCGTTGGAATATTTTTAAGCACATTTTGCTCATTCAGTAAAAATTATGTGTGGTTCTTTTCCTTCATCAGCAGCTCACAAATATTTGCATAAAGCCTTCAGCTGATTTGGGAGAGGCACAAACTCAGTCACAGCTCCTTGCAAAGGACCCTCCTCTGTTAAATGATGAAGGGGCTTGGTTGGGTTTTCCTGCTGAAGTATACACCAATACTACCCTGGGAAATGGTGTGATTTTTTAAAACTTTAAATAATTTGATTCCAATAATGTATAGACAGACAGAATTTTGAGTACATCTTTATAAGCAGTGCTTTCACACAGAGCACAGCCCACAGCTGACTCAGGGCACCCCCAGCAACATTGTCCTGAAATTTAAAACCCTTGTGGGATTACCAACACCTTTCCAATGCATCCAGAGAGGAGTTTGGTCAGACTGAGCACACTGGATTAGCTGGCTGGGGATACTCTCCAGCAAAGGGTACAGATTAATCCAGCTTTTTTAGAGGGGTGCAACCCTAAAAACCAGTGTAGGACTAAGCCTAGGCAAACCAAACAGCTTCAGCAGTGAGGAGTGACTGTCCACCTTGTAGATGGATAGGGACAAAGGGCATCTGAGGACAAATTAAACTATCCAAGAGGGCAAGCACATCAAATCAGTATTTTTGTGTAGCACTAATTACTAGGCACTCATAGAATCACAAAGGAAAAACACTCCTAATTCTTTTCTCTCTCTGAGTCTGCAGCCTCAAAATCAACTGAGTTTTTACAGCAAAGAGCAAGTGAACTTCTGGAATTTTTTTTATGTCCTTGAGTGGTGGAAGGTTAGGCACAAGATTTCATAACTTCCTTAGGAACTTCATTTTGCCATGGCAAAGAGTTCAGCTTTGCCTTGGTTCCATTTCTGACTAAAATACCTCATGACAGCTTTATAGCATTAATTTCCTTTTCTACTGCACTCCTTATAAATGTTTTCTTTATGGCATAAATCACATTCCCAGCACCAGATAAGTGAAGACTCACACAGATCTCTTGGCTGGGTTTGGTATCCCAGGTGATCAGAGCTCTCTATTGACCAGTCACTGTCACAGCCCTCAGTGACCTGAGCCATTCTGATGGTCACAGAAATGAGATGGTGAGAAAAGGAAAAGAGCTTTAATCAAAATTATATCTCAGGACAGCTACTAATATGGTCACAAGATCTCTAAAGGATATTGCTGGTTTTCAAAAGGAAGTTAATCCTGCTAGTAATATTTGTTTTCTCTCAGTTTTAGCAATGTTCTTCCAGAGACACAGATAAGCCTAAGGTCTATTTGTTTTCCAGAATGACTTTATCTCCTGGGCTCTTAAATAAGAGGTACCAGTTTCCTGGATCTGGGGGAAAAGGAAAAAATTCCTCAGTGTGAAATCAGTCTAGCCTACCTACAGCTTTTTTCAGGCTGTGCTACAACCCAGATTGTTGATTCAAGGAGCCTGAAACTAAACAGCTCCATCACTCAGCCTTGTCATCAGCAGCAGGGCTCACACATAAATAAATCCAGGCTCTGCAGGATCCCTGGGCAGCCATGCCAGGGAAGGTCAGGACAGACAGCCAGGAATCCCAGCTTCCCTACAGCACCCAGCAGGGGAGGGACAGCCACGGGCACCCGGGGGGAGTCAGGGCCATAATTCCAAAAGTGCAACTCCACCAGGAGCCTGCTATTCCTGGGACACAGTGCCTGGAGCCTGGCCAGTGCTCTCCCTGCTGGCCCAGCCCTGGTGCATCACAGCACCAGAGACCCTGGCATACCAACAGCACACACCCAGCCCAGGGCACTTCTGCAGCCAGAAACGTTGGGCTTGCATCACCTCTCTGAGCTAGAAGCACAGGACTTTGGGATGACACACAGCAGCCCTTGCTAGTAAAATGCACGTAAGCCAAGCCTGGCGAGGCTTTCTTGCCCTCACACATGGCACAGCCAGACCCCTCTCACTGACCTAGGTGCCTCACTTGGAGCCAACCAGGAAATCAGTTAGATGGGAATAATTTGTGTAGGCTGTCCTTTCAACTCCCTGAAAAAGCAGAGCAGGAGACATTGCTCTGGAAGGCACAGCCTCCAGTGCTTCATCCGCAAATTACCGTGGCTTTTTTTCCTTTATATTCCTTGTTTTTTCCTTATTTGTTCCTTCTTTATTTTTCTCTCCTTTTCCCTCTCCCTTTTTTAATTCTTTGCAAATGCCAAGGAGTTTCTGTGGAGCCCAGAGAGCCCTGGTGACTCCTCCCAGAGAGGAGGCAGGCAGCTCCCAGCGGAGCCATGCCCGCAGCCCTGCTGCTCTTCCAGCAGCTGACCAGGGATTCCATGGCACTTCAGCCAACACACAGATCTCCAGCACTTTGTTCTTGTTCCTCAGACAGAAATCATCGAGCTTGAGTCTTCATCTAGGCCTGACTTTCCCATGTGGCCGAGCAAACTCTGTTTATTCTGACTTTTAGAGGAAAAGGCAGCTGTATCAGCCCCGGGCTAGGAAATGAAAGGAGCATTACAAAACTATGAAAATAAAATGTTCCATTAAAAGAATAATTCCATTAGAACTCAAACCTATTCCCTGTTTTAAATTGGGCCTCAGAAGATAATGTTTGCTCTGCATGCTGCTTTGCTGAACTGAAAACTTTTATTAATGATGTGCTGCTGCTTCTTAAAATTATCTTAACAGATGGATTTATAAATCATAAGTAGTAACCAAATTCTAATAATGAAGCCATTTAATATATACCTCAGCTTCTGACAACTTAATACTTGCTTTGAAAGCAACAGTCCCCAAGCTAATTTGTTTATAGTCCCACACAGGTTACACGGACGTGCTCTCTCCCTACTGCTCACTCCTGGTCCCAACAGCTCAAACCATCCATGTCTGTGTTCTTTACCCCATTTTGCAACTGAATGCTTAAATTACAAAAGAAATTAATGGTCATCAAGATTTTAAAATATTCTGATCCTCTGAAAAAAATGTGGAGTTCATGAGCTGCAAGTCTGCATTTACATATAAATGGAAATGCACACGCACACACATCTCCATGCATACACACGCAGGACTGTTATAAACTATCCCAAATTTATTCTTCATCAGATTGAACCTTAAGAAATTAAATGAACTTTTAAATAAGTCTGTTCTAACTGGATAGCCTCAAATTATTTATAACCTGTTCTCTCCCAAACCAGCTTTTGCTCATGGATTTGCCAAAGACAGCACCACCACCACTCAGGAAATGGCAAGGGCATGGAGAACACAGCAGCTCAGGCCAGGTGAGCTTTACCAATGTATTTTTCATCATGGAAATATAAAACAGCCATTGAATTAAACTGCCAACAACCTCAGAGCAGACAGAAAGGACTGAAATCTGCTTTCTGTCTCAAACCTACAATTCTCATTTATTTCAGGGCCTGCAGAGCTGCAGCCAAGCATCACTGTGAGCCCAACAGACAGAACAAATCAGGAGAGAAAACAAACCCATTTCTGGACACATTCAAAGGGTCCCTCACCTGAGCTGCCTCCCAGCTCTCTGAGCTATGGCATCTTCCCCAGGGAAGGAAGCAGAGCAGTGGGACATAGCATTGGAATAATTTAGGGAAAATCCAGCTAACTCAGAATTCAGCTGAATGGGGAACAGCTAAAGAAGTTAAGGCTGATTTCAGGGAAGCAATCAGGTGGGTTCAGGTGTTCTTTAGGATGCTCTTGTTGTAAAGCAGATCCACAACTGAGCGTCACGAGCTTTAGGAAACAAGGGATGTGCAGGCAGTTTCTTTTCTATCCCAACTAAAAAAAAAAAAACAACAACCAGGAGAACACCCCAAAACAACCCAGACTTGTCTGGAGTATTCAAGCCCACCCAGTTTGTGCCTTGCCTGGTGTGAACATTTTCTTAGCCAGGATGTGAAATCAGCAGCACCCACTGTCACAATAACTGGGACAATCTGTCAGTCTCAAAAGTGTCCAATACCAACATCCATTTCAGGTGACTTTTGCATTTATTCACCTGAATTACTGACACTTTCCTCTGCAGCTGAGAGTACCAGAACAAAGAGTTACACCCCCCAAACCTTCCCATGACACACAGACCAAGGCATCACATCCAAAAAACTCCCATGAGAACCTGAAGTGTGTGATTAGTATCAACTAACTCACCAAATTTGCAACCACTTAGTGAGCTCACAAGCAGTTGTGCCCAGAATTCAATGCTGGCACACAAAAGACAGTGGAATAAAAATATTTCAAAGCAATTATATATATATTAAAAAAATTAAAACCTGGTCCACAATGATTGCTTTCATTCCACTTTGTGTTTCTGCTCTCACTTTTATGAATAGTTTTATTTTCACTTAAAATTCGTTATAAATGTGCAAAATTAAGAAGATGTGTGGGTGTGCTCCTTACATGCTTACAGTTACATATTTAACAATCATCACCAAAGTTTGATATCATAATTAGATTTGTAAGTATCAACACACATTTGCAGAGCTAGACTTTTGCTCTTTTCCTCTGCCAGAAAAACCTTGGCTCCTGAACGTGCAGCACGACAGCAGAGGTACAATGACAGGTGGAGACTGGCACAAATAAAAGCACTCCGAGATGTGAAGGTGGAAGTCTTGATCCTTCCCCCTCTCACTCCCGTGCTGCAGAACAATTCTGCTCCCCTGGAAGCCTGGATGGACAGGCCAATAGTGGAGAGCAGCATCTCTTGCACCAGCCAGCCATGGTTTCATTCCAAAATTAAGCTCTTTAATTTATTTTCAGTCTAACAAACGAGACTTTCAGGCTGTCTTTAACTCAGTGGGGTACTGACAGGGTGCCCACAGAGTTCTCCCATTCCCCAGGGGTGGCCACCCATGAACAGGGGACATGGAAACCTCCAAAGCTGAATCAATAGACAGGTTTCAGCTACATTTAATTCTGCTTCAAAGCTGCAGAGCTTTTTCCTGTATTGCCAGGCCAGGAGCAGCTTTCAGTATTGCCATATCAGAAAATCAAGATAAGAGCTGTCACACAGAGGAATCTGAGTGATGCACAGTTACACACACGGGTATGTATAAAACCACACACCAACACTCACAGAAGCCATGCAAGAAAGGGCCCATGAATGCAGAGTTTCTTTTCACAGGGATATTGATAGTTCAGCAGATAACGAGGTTCTATGGCTTTACAATAATTACCTTTGCTTTTTAAAATCCCAAATCAAATAGTTCCCTAAAAGGCCCATTTTCTGCTATCCTCCTTTAATACATTCCTCCAGTTTCATGATTACCTAACAAGACACAGCACTATTGATCCCATGTGCTTGGATGAGCCGTAGATGATGATGTACTGAAGAAAAATTCTGCTTCAGAGGCATTTTGTTTTATCCCAGAAAACATTTCACAGGCCAAACATATTGATTCAACATTGTAATAAGTGAGAAATTGGGACTTCTCTTTTTTTGTTTTCTTCTTCCAAGAGTCGATATCCCAGTTTCTTGGACTCTAAAATCACACAGATCAGGCAAAAAATAACTTACGGCAGGACTTCAGATCTTCCCTATCCATTTCAATACTCCTAAATGATAATAATAGAGAAATAGAAACAGGAGTTAATATTCACTTAAAAAAACCAAAAAACCAACAATAGAAATCAATCCCAAAAAACAGCTAAAGCCACACATTTACTTCCGTATTTATTTCATAACATTCCACAGGAATTCTTTGGGTTTGGGAATTCATTTTCTCAGAAGTCACTACATTCCCTGAAACATGAGGTCCCACCTGATCACTACTATGGACAATAATTTTTTCACTGGTAAATTACCCATTTGCATCCTTCGTGTAGATTTTAAAACTTCTTTTAGTTTAATATTTTACAATATGAGAAACCCCAAACATCCCATTTACACTTCTCAAGAACAAGCTGAAACACACCAACATTTGCATTTCTTTTGGGATTCATTGTTTCCTGGCTAGGATATTCTTAAACACCAGGATATACATTTATATATAAAAGAAGACATGCAAAGTAAATCGATTTTAGTTCCTAAAGCATGCAGACATAAAAAAAAATCCAGCACTCTCATAATCCATCCCAGAGCTCAGTGATGAGGAGATAATTAGCAGTGGATGCAAATGGTGACAAGTTTGAGCACTGGCTGAGGCCGGGCGCAGCTGAGGGGCTGGGTCCAGGGCGTGCTGAGCAAAGCTCCTTCCCTCTTTAAGGCAGGATCAGGTTGTGGATATTGCTGGATGGAGGAAGAGATTGCCCAGTGAACCCAGCAGACCTGGGATCAGGCTGGGAGAGCAGCTGCAGAGTGCAGCCCTGGTGTCAGGGCAGGCACACCACAGGTGAAGCTGCATTAAAGGTTCTCAGCCTTCCCCCTCATCTGCTCTAACCTCAGGGCTGGGTTTCCAAACCCAAATAAAACCCCTGCCCCCCTAAAACCTCTGATCTGCTTTTTGCAAGTGTGTTTTGTCTCCATCTGAATAATTCAACTCCATGCTAATATAATATAAAATAACCTTTTAAAAGAGATCTGAGCTTTAAGCATTCAAGGCATTACAGGTGCAGGCATAACCAAAGGATCTGATCTCTTTCTAACAACTTCAGTAGGAAATATTTGTAATACAACAATATCTCATTTCCCAATGTAAGCTACTCAGTGTCCTAGACACCTTGGTTTAAGCTCTGTGATGTTTTCATTGGGCTCACAAACCTCAGATAAAATCAGTCTGCTTTTAGCCCCTCATCTCACCCTTCTGGCCTGTCACTGATGCTCTGCTCCTGTCTCCTCTTTTCCTGTAAATTGAATAGGAGTCTTACATTGCTTTCACTTTCTGACCATGAGAATGAAGGTTCTGCTCCTGGAGATGCCTCTAGCAAAATTCAGGAGCCATTCAAGCTGTGCTTGGAGGAGAAGCGTCAGGAATTATGCAGTGCTCTGGAAGACAGAGGTTGTTACACAAATGCCTCTCATCTGTTCATTAGGGGAAGCTCTGCTGATGAGAGAGCAGCTGTGCAGCCAGCAGGAGCTGACACCCCGTGGGGACCAGCAGCACCCTTCAGTCAGGGCAGGAATTCACCCCAGACATTTGCACCTTCACAAATCCTAAGCAAACCAGATCAGCTTGTCGAAAATCTGAAGGAACCCAGGTCCCAAAATCTGCTCTCCCAACAGGGCTCAGAGGAAGGAAAACTGTCTTGGGATAGGCAGGGCAGCTCCAGTCCCCACCTAGGGCATTTAGGGCCTCCTTGTGTGTGCTACAGGTGGGCCAGGGCTGCAGCAGCAGTCTGAGTACATTACAGATAAATATATATATATAGAGAGAGAGGGATCCCTGGGACATCAGCCTTGCAGGGATCAGCAGGAGCTCTGCACAGCCAGGGTCCCATGAAGTGCTCAACCCCCTCATGACTTTGCTGTCCTCACACACAGAGGTGAATATCAGCCCTCTAAGGAGAACTTCCCACACAGATAAAATAGCAGAAATTATTTAGGGATGTTTCTCCTTTAAAATTAGCTCTATTACATTTTGCATAGTAAAGCAAAATGGGTTTCAGTATATGTTTAAGTACCCCTGAAAGGTGAAGAACACCTATTTTCTTACAGGTGGTAACAAATCTCAAGGTGATTCTGTGCATTCCCACTTCAGCTTCCTGTCTTTGAAACTGCTTTTTGGAGCTCCATATGCCCTTCTCAGCATTTGTCAGAAAATAAGCCTACACATTTCACATCCACATATTCAAATACAGTCACAGAAAACTTATTTTTGTGTGTTTAAAAGCACACGCTGATTAATGCCAATAAGTCTCAGTCTGAACAAACACAAAATCTCTTTGCACTTGGTATGTCAGACTTGTTTCTGTGGCAATCCTTTTCCATTTTGCCAGCAGTGTGCAGTTGTTCTGCAAAGAAACATTTCCCAAAATGTTCTCCCTTTATTTCCAAAATGAAAAGCTTCTTTCAGGAACAGAAGCTGAGAATACATTAAAAATGTCACATTGAATCTGAGAGCAGCAGCTCTCAGCAGCGTGGGGCACCCAGGATATCCCTGAGCATGGCTGGGAGGCGGGAGGACATTAGCACAGCAATCTCCAAGTGGCACTGTCAGGAATGCTGAAGGGTTAATCCACGTGAAATGCCAGCTGATGCTAACCCTCCATTTCAGTCAGCATATGGAACCTGATTTCCTGGGATTGAAGTGCTTCCCAAGCACTTAACACACAGCTGGAACTGTGGCAATTTTGTAATTTCCCTAAATTTGGGGACAGCTGCTCACAGCCCTGTTCCTGAGCTGACCCCTCACGGCGTGGAGCCCTTGGATTTGACCATGTGAAGATGTTTCATGATCTTTATTAACTTTTCTCTGCATTTCTTTTGATTCAGCTCCTCTCATTGCACTGTCTGAGAAAGCCTGGCCAGAGCTGAGTTTTACAGTATTTCCTCCCATCCCATTCAATTACCAGCAGTCAAACCACATGATCTGACATCACTTTAACCAGCTTGTTCACTGACAGTGCCATTGCTCCAGCTAAGAAAGGAAAACGCTTAAGACAGAGCAGGAGTGGCTCTTTGCCTCAGGCAGGAATGTTTTGGAGGGATGGCTCTTTTTCCTCAGGCAGGAATGTTTTGGAGGGATGGCTCTTTGCCTCAGGCAGGGATATTTTGGAGGGATGGCTCTTTTTCCTCAGGCAGGGATATTTTGGAGGGATGGCTCTTTTGCCTCAGGCAGGGATATTTTGGAGGCAGGAAAAGCCTGCTGGCATCATGGTTAAACCCTGGCTGTCTGCTCTGCTCTCTTTGTCCTGTGCAGGGGCAGGGAAAGGGCACGTGGGTGAGGTGGCCACTTGGTACCCAAAATACTCCTGTGGCAGCTGCATTTCTCCCAGCAGCACTGAGGCCATGGGACGTGCAAATGGATGGATCACTGAATGGAAAGGTGCAGAAACTCACACTGACACCAAACAGCTTTAAATTTCAGGAACTGTCACATATGCTTCTATACGTGCTCTTGGTAGAGGAAAAAAAAATAAGTAGCAGAGGTAGAGGGATACTGGAATAATTAAATGCTCTCCCTAATAGGCAAAAGCTGATTTTCCCTCTACAGTGTTTTGGAGCTGATTGTTCAATGCCATCAATTTGTTCTGTGCCACCAACTGCACTGTGAGAAGGAAACCCCTCTGGGAATTCTACACATTGGGATAACCAGACAAGAGTCATCCCCATAAAAACCCAACAAACTTCTTGTGTTTTGGGAAGAAAGGCTACCAAAACTACAAATGCCTGTCAGCCAAAACAGCCTTCAAAACTGGATACACCAGATAAACAACTTCAAATTATACCTGCAGCTTGTCATGTTCTCTGTGTTCTGGGTGCCAAATCAATGTTCCTGCCACAGCACATCAAGAGCTACATCCTCAGAGGGAGCAGCACAGCACTGAGCACTACATCACCCAGTCCTGCAGTGAATCAATCCTGCAGTGAATCCACAGCTTCTGGCATGGCCAGGCTGCTGCACGAGCAACAGGAGACAGGCAGCCAAAAATGAGAGCTACACTTCATCATGTCTCTGCAGACACAGTAAATACAGCACCAGTAAATCTTAAGGAAAGAAATGCATCCTAAACTCTGCTCTCCAACCACTTCAAGGCTGTTCAGGGATTTTTTGGGGGGGTTTATTAGGTACTGGAGGCATCACACAGGAAAGGAGAAAAATCTCTCCTCACCACTTTCTCACCAAACCAGCAAGCAAAATCTGAGAACGTTTTCCAGAGCACATAATCAGGAGGATGCTCATTTTTGGCTCTGAATGGGGTTCAGGCACTTGTGTCTCACTCTGTGAACACCTGGGAAGGGCTGGGCAGGAGCAGCAGCAAAGCTTTTACACCTTGGCAATGATCTTGGCAAAAAGCACAGACTCCTCCAGGAGGCAACTGAAAGGATACACAAGGGAAAGGGCTGCTCAGGATTTGTAATCTGGCCTTGGGAAGCTGAAAGAGAAACTGTGCTGCACAACCAGGAAAGCTGCAAAAACCCGAGCAAATGCAACTCAGCTCACCTCCACGCTGGGTCAGCCAGACTGTGGCCAATGGCCAAGCTGGCCAGTCTCAAGCTGATTCAGAAATCTCTGTTCTGCTGGAAGTGCTTTGGGAACAGCCCCCAAAGGCCCCTGGGTTCCTGTCTCAAACATGGAACACACGAGCAATACAATTCCTGGGTGAACTGGGAGCAGTGGTATAGCTAGATCTTATTTCATATACTTAGAATTTGAATTCTGCCTTTCAAGTTGTCCCTTTAAATCATCCCCACACCTTCCAAAATCATATCTGAAATCTGAGCAGTGTAAGCAAGACTTTGAGGATCCATTGTTTAGGCTGTCTCAGCAGCTATGTTTAGAAACATCAAGGAATACTAAATTATTGATCCTGTGTTCACTTAACTCAACGAATGAGTGGTATTTAGCTGGATTTTTCTTTTTAATTTACTTTCAAAATGGGCTTAAAAAAAACTGAGAAGCAAAGGTGGAAAAAAAAAATTGTGTGCTTATTTACAAAAATAAAAATTGACCAAAGCAGCATGCTAGAAAGCAGTTTTCCCAGTAATGTTCACTGGAGGAGTTACCATGTTTTCAGAATAGGCTGTTTTCAGAAGCTGAGGAAATCTTCAACTTTTCAAACTCTTGGCCTAAACGTGACAAGTATTGCAACATTTCTTGCTTCTTGTTCAAGGAAATCTCCCTGGAAAATAAACAGCAGAGCAGATAAGCTATTAAGCTGGGCCCCTGATGCTGCTGGCTCTTTCATCAGGTCTTATATCTGTTAACCTTTCACAAATGTCAGGCTGAAAAGAAGTTTCGACTACATCCCAGTGCCAAAAATCCCCTGCTCGTTCTGCTCCACCTCAGGCTCCAGCCCAGCTGCATTGCTCCTGCAAGGAGTGGGGATGTGCAGCAAGGATGAGCTGCCCTCTGCCAGGGCTTCCCTCCCCACAATGAAATTGAGGTTGCACCTTGCAGGTGTGTTATCATAGGTACTGAATTTGCATCAGAGTTGTCACTCACTGACAAAAGGGAAACGTGTCACTATGAATTACAAAAGCATGAGAAATATTCTGCTAAAATCACTGTCATCTACTGTCTCCCAAAATTTCCTTAGCAATTTTCATATATCTTGATGAAAATGCAATAAAAGCAAAAAATTGCACCTGCATTATGCTGGCCATACTACAGCTACTGGTTTATTATTGGCATAATTTACAGGTTAAGTTGAAATGCAGAGTGTGTGTGAACATTTTCAGTATTTGCTTCAACAGAAAGATGGTTTTAATGAACTGTTAGTTCTCCACAATTGTTACTAATTACCTGCTCTCAGAAACAGCCCTACTCATTGCTAAGATTTTTAATTTGGTATTTACAGACAGCAGAAAAACAACTATCATTATCACGTATAAATTAAGGGTCTATCTTGTCCATCCTTTCAGTGATGATGGCAATTTTCTCTTGGACAATGCTCTCAGGCACAGGGTGGGATTCTTAGGAATCTCCCATGCAGGGTCAGGAGCTGGACTCTATGATCTCTGTGGGTGCCTTCCAGCTCAGGGGATCCTGTGGTTATTCTTTTAGGAACAGCAAAAACTCCTCCTGCTGAAGGTTTCTGTGAACCATCACATCCACGGGAGCAAGCCCATCCAGGTAACACCTAAACCCCAATCTGCACATAAAAGAGTCCCCATCCCCAGTTTGTGACTTCAGAGGGAACTTCAGATAAGGATGTGGTTGTTTCCCTAAAGCAGCTGTAGGAACCAGATGCACTTCTCCTTATCACTGAATGATCAATTATACATCTAACCCCCTCTTCTAGGCAGCAAGTGAAAAATAAAGCAAACATTTCAGACCTGTAGTGATGTCCCTCCACAAGAGCTTCCCCTGGGTTCCCACATCTGTAGGATGCCTCACAGAGACTGATACCAGCGTCTATTCTGGGCTGAACTGTAACAAATGAAACTGAATGTAAATATTCAGGAAGCTCAAATGATCAGAGGAGCACAGGCCTAAAGGTCAGAAAGAATTTTTCTCTCTGCATCCCCCTTCTGTCTCCTAAATATCTATTAAAGAAACAAGATGCTAAAAAAGGTCATTTGCTTACAGAGAGGGTGTGTTCCTGTGGGTAAATGCAACTCCTTGAGGAGATGATCAAAACCAAAGTAACAATTCTTGGTTTAAAAAAAAAAGAGAAAGAAAAACAAAAGGATAAAGTCCATTTATATGTCACCCTGAATTTCTAACACAGCATTACCTCCTCCCCCCAAACACTGAAGAAGGCAGGAGGACAATGCAGGGAATTGCTCTGATTTGAAATGGAGATTTAATAACTGGCTGTTACCCTGGCCTACTACAGAGTTAATACCAGGTGTAAACCACTGTGCTATTCCACTGCTAGAGCTGAAATAAGGAAGTCCTGAAATTTCCTGAGCTCCAGCTCCTCAGACCCTTGGAGCTTCCATCATCACAGTTTGAGGATTTTGTTTATTTTCTGCGGCTGTCACCTGGACTAAGTTGCTCTTAAAAGCTGACATTCACCAGGAACCATTCCTCAGGCAGCAATCTGCCCAGATAACAGCTCCACTTGGCACATTCTTTTTGCTGATCGGAATTTCCTGGTGCTCAAGGGCTGCAGCACCAAGGCAGCAGAGCTCACCTTGAGAAGGGGCTGGGATTGATTTTGTTGGTTATTTCAGTGTGGCAGGAGCTGACCTCACACCCAGCACAGTTCAGTGTCCTCTGTGCACACAGTGCTGAATTTGTCCTTGTTCTGGGATTCCAGTGCTTGGCAGGAATCAACGACTTCGGGAATGACAGTTCTGTGTGACCACAGAAGCAAAAGAGTTTGGGTTTGTAGCAGGGTGGTAAGAGAGTGTCAGTGCAGCTCACAAGCAGATCGTGTCCTTCAGCATCCCTGGCTCCATGGAATTACTTGGAATGTCACACAGAATTTACTCTGTGCAGGCAATTTCGGGCAGCATGATATGAGAAGCACCAGAGAAGTGACTACAGCAGCTCATGAAACTTTAGGCACAGCACAGGGAAGAAAATGAGGCTTGATCAGAGACAGCACCATGGTTGTTCTTCATGTAGAAAAGACCATGAAGAGCAGTCAACTGCTCCAGCAAAATGGAGCAGCAACAACAAATGTAAAACAATCCAGCATAAACTATAGTAGAACTGTAAAATTATACACATGCAGTCCCACCTCATCAAAATCCTTCCCTCTCCTTAAGTTCAGCAGAAAAAGTCAATTAAGAAACAAAAGCAACTGTTTGACCGAAACACAAATTTTCAGCTAGTGCTGAGCGTACCTCAAATATTGAAGCATTAAATAGCTCAGAACTCAGTTACAGGAGTCAAGCAGGGCAGTACTCTTTCCTTAAGCCAAATGTCTAAATGAATGCTGTGGTTCAAAATGCCTTCATGCACCATTTGATCCCAAGTATATAAATAATTAATGGAAAAGATTCTAAAATTATTTCTAGCCTGGTAAGTCTAACTACAGCATTAACAACGAGCTCAGCTAAATATGAACAACAATCTTATGAAGTGCTACCTAATGATAGTGGTTTTTTGTTTTTTTTTTTTTTTTTTTTTTTTTTTTTTTTTTTTTTTTTTGTTTTTTTTTTTTTTCCCTAC
>JAYDZK010000028.1:715675-725773 GCA_034509185.1 Euphonia xanthogaster
TGGTTTGGTTTGGTGTGGTTTGGTTTGGTTTGGTTTGTTTTGGTTTGTTGTGGTTTGGTTTGGTTTGTGTGCAGGGTTTGAAATGCTCTCTGGATGCACAGGTCATTCCTGCAGTGCTGCTGCTTCCCTTCAGGCAGCAGATGTGGTGTCCCAGCCTGGCTGATCTGTCCCTTCACAGGATGGCTTTCCCAGGGACCTTTCCCAGGGTAATTCTTCCTTTGCCCCCACAGTCATTACAGAGCCAGTGCTGGGGGCAATCGCTGCTCTGTGCAGCGCAGCCTCACTGAGGACAGGCATCAAGGAGAGCAGTGCTTCTCATGCCCTGTCTCTAAATATTCATGTACATGGAGAGCTTTTTGAACTTGGTGATCCCAGACAATGTATGGGATGTGTAGAACTAATGTGATGGTGAGAAGAACACGAAGCTTTGATGGAGAAAACGAAATACCATTTCTGAAAACTAGTTTTTCACAGCTTGAATGAATAGACTTATTTCATTGTTTTCCATTTCAAAAGCACAGAACTGGCTCTTATTAAACAGCATTATTGACTTCTCTTTTATAAACACTATAACAAGGAAAAATGGAAGCTAAAGAAATGCAGTTGAATTCATATGGTCAGCAAACACTGACATAATTTTTGATTTATCCTTCATCCTGTATACATTTTTTAATCCATTTCCTGGAACTCAATTTGTTTCCATTTCCATTTTTATTTTCATATTGAAATCTGCAAGAAGACAGAATATGCCAGTGAAATGAGGATTGATGAGGAGCACACGTGCTCACCTGGGCTCCGCAGGCTGCAGGTACTCGAAGGGCTGCCTAAGGAGGAAGGAGCCTGCAGGGCTGCAGCAGGACGGCTGAAGTGCTTACACTTAGAGATGATCAGCAGCAGATTGCTGAGCAGGGCCCATCTTTCCTGTTACACTTTTTAATTGTTCTCTTTCTAAAAGTTTCACTACAGTGCTGAGAGTTGGGCTCCTCCCCCTTGCAGTAGATTACAGGTTTTTATGACAAACCATAACTTTGTGTTCACTGGCGCCAAGATGTACACAGCATCAATTTTCTTTCATTTTTGTGTCTCAAACACTCCACACAAAGACAACACTATAAATATGTGACATGACTAAATGATGAAGCAGCAGCTTCCTGCTGAAATTTTAAAGTGAGATAGACATTGTTTTAGCTGAGGAAGCCATTTAGATAGCAGCTGTTCCCACTGAAAAGATGTGGCAGCCATCAGCAGAAATAAGAAATGCTCTCTCTGTACATATTGAAATGAGTTTTATCTTCCTCTCCTTTCTGCTTTGTGTTCCTCCTGGTGAAAAAGACAAAATTCATTTCACACCCATATTTCCTCGCAAGCACAAACGTTGCAGGAGAGGAATCTTTGCACCCATGCACACACTTAGGTGAGATCAAAACTTTGAAGCATATTCTGTCTGCAGAGAAATAAACTGCTGAGAAGTCTGGGAGTTTGGAATTAAAGGTAAGAGAAGAAACTTGAGGCCGTCTCTTTCTTAAAATTATTTTTCCACATATTTGCTTCTAGGTGATATTTGTGCCTTATATTCTAATTAGAAGAAAATAACTTGGTACACTGTTTGAAAAGACAGAATCAGTATGGATAGTTCAGTGACACCTGAAAATCCTCTTTTCACTGGATCTTAGATTTAAGATTAGGACCAATCATTACAGTCACATTTAGAAAGTAGCATGCAGTTACTCAAAGGTTTCTGCTTGAAAAATACCATAGACTGTGCTTATCAAACTTTTCATATGATTATATCTGTTCAAAACACAATCTTCTAATGGTTGGGACAAAATATATGATGCGGTTTGCATCCCAAAAGAGGTTAAGAAGTCAACAGAGCTAACATTTCTCCCCAGAGACAGCATAAAAATCATTATATCATATTAAAGATTTTGCTTCTTTTGCCATAGGCAATCAATTCCAAGAATTTGATTAAAAAAAGCCTTGCATTAGTGTGGTATTCTCAAGCTGCTTCCTATTAACATTTGATTGTAGCATACTCTAACGACAACCAGTATCAGCTCTCATTATTCTAAATAAAGAGTACAGTCATTTTCTCCTTAATGACTGAAGAGAAATGTGTCCACAGGGACATTTTAGTTTACTCTCTCACACAATGTAATATTGTCATTATTAATACTGCTTGAAGACAACTCATAGACCAAAGTTATCTTTGCAGAGTCACCAGATTTTAATTTTTAAATATGCATACCCTCAGTCACATGCAGTTTGATTCATTCCAATACAAATAACACTAGCCTTGAAATGCTGCAATAAAACAATTCACATTATGATGGCTGTGACAAAACCAAACATCAACAAAGAAATAGAAGCGAATTAAATTTCACATCCTTGTGAAGGAGGTAATTGCCACAAAACTCAGGTAAAGGAAAGATTACAAGTTGCTCATTGCTGTGTCAGCCAGTGAGTCAAATACAAAAGAAGAACTGTGACAAAAGTTCCTTGGACTATAAACTTCATGAAAACAGGAACTTCCCTTTTGGTCAGTGCTGAAAGCAGTGAAATTCTGAAACATGCAGGATGCCTCTGGATAGATGTACTTCAGCATAAACAAACAGACAGGGAAATAGTTATTTTTCTACTCTTTCAAAGAAATGCAAAGAAAAAAAATTGTATTTCCTCCAAGTATTAACCAAAGATCGGCTTCGCAATACAACTGGAGCAATCCAATATCCACCAAAGGAGCTGCCCCAGTTCCACCAGCTGTCCAGAGAAAACTCCCACCCTGTGCAGGGCTTGTTCTCTCTCTGGACCAGGCCATGGAGAGGCAGAAGAGTCACACCCCGATGGTTTGGGGTTAAAGTAACTGACTATGCTTATTTTTTCAAAGCAACTTTAGAGCCAAAGGATGGAGGACATGTTTGGGGGTGTAAGGGAGAGTTTGAAGGAGGCTGCAACTGAGCCGCATTGATCTCCAATCCAGACAGGGACCTGCCCAATTCCCCTGCCCCAAAGTAAATCCTCACCATGCACCTCTTTCCATCTGTGGTATGTGACTAGCTCTAAACATCCATTCAGTGTAAATTTTCATGAAATCAGTGGTTGCTCAGGACTTTGGTAACATCAGTTTGAAGAAACATCATTCAGAAAATTAAGCAGAGCCTTGGGAGTCTGGCTCTGTTTGGTTTTTCTTGTCCTTTGTTCTGAGCCACTCCAAAAATCTGCCAGACCAGGAGCTGGTTCTTCCCAAGCCAGGCCTGGTGCAGCTTCTCACAAGGCTTTTACAAGCAGGTGGCAACTGCTGCCTTGGAGTGGCTGCCTAGAGCAGAGGCTAGGCAGAGTCCAAAGAATAAAGTGGGTATTATTAAAGCCTTCAATAGATACCCCATGGGCAGCCCAAGGCCTCCAGGTGGGTCTGCTCCCAAGGAGGACCATGGCCACGAGTTCTTCAGACAGATCTAAGTTTGGTCTGTTTGCATACCACGGGTTAATTGTCCAATTACAGCTTCGGGTAAGGAAGTCACATTCCCCAGTTTGTTTCCCCCTGGTTCACTTTTCTTTGTACGTTTTGGGCCCTCAGGCTGTGATGGTGACCTTGGTTCTCAGGCCCAGAGGGATTGTTTTGTCTGACCAAATCGAGAAGAACTCCACCCTACACAGAGTTCAGAGTTATCCACTAATGCAGTACAGGCTCTGAAGAAGAGAAAAGCCAAAACCTTAAGGCACCAGAACAATCAAACAACCCAACATCCAGCAGCACCCAAATCCCAGCAGCCACCTTCCCAGGGAGTTGCCTCTCCCTGCCAGGGTGCCCTGACATGCCAGGCTTGGCTCAGACCCCTGGCCCCACCAAGCATCAGCCACCAAAGCCAGCTTGGGGGGCGGCTGCAGGGGCCCCTGCTGTCCTTGCCCCTTTCCCATTCCAGCTGGTGCTCTCACTAATCCTGGCAGGCACACGGAAAGGCTGCACGGAGCTGTCACCGCTGCCTCCTCCATAAAATATCCTTGCTTTAGTCCACACTTGTTTTGTATTAAATCCTTACTTTTCAGGAGTCATGACTCCTTCTGTTGGTATTTGAATTAAACAAAACTTTTTTATTTCCTGAGCAAACATGCAAGTTTGGGGGGAGGGGGAAATGAGGAAGCCGTGGTTTGAAAGCTGTGGAAAGGCACATGGTCTCCAGGAGGCATCCATGGGTTTCAATCATCACTTGATTTGCAGGGTTAGTTTCATCTGCAAACTAACATCCCTTGTAGCATCCTTTGGGGGTTATTATTGTGCTGCTATTACAAGTCTACTTAAACCCAGTACCCAGCTTTATAAAACTCAACAGCTAATGAAGCACATCCAACACTGAAGAGAAATCAGAATAAAAAAGGTTCAGATGGAAAGCAGGATTAAAAAATATAAAAATTACACGATAAACAAAGAGAGTAATAATTGCTAAAAGATGCCACAGGAAGCTGTGTATTATATTTTCTGGTACCAGATTAAATGTATTTTATTATCAAATATTAGAGCTTTTAAGTATCTAAACCCTAAGTAATCTGGGAATCACTAGCTGAAAGAAAGCTTCTTTAAAGCCCTGAGCCTACAAGATTAATTTTTTCCTGTTGAGTAAACAAGTGGATATTCTCATCAAGCACCAAACTATACCACCACACACCACAAAAATTCCCACTGGGATCAGAGAAATGTCCACAATTACAGGGCAGAAAGCTGTGGCAATTAATGGAGCTATCAACTTGACACAAAACATCCCATACTCAGACTTTCTCCCACACACACAAATCAACAAAAATTGTACAAATTTCCACGGAAGCCATATCAGACATTGAATTCTTTTGAAGACCAGAGCTCTGAATTGCTTTGTGTCTGCTGGGTTTAGTTTTATTTTAAACCTGTGGCCACCACCGGACCAGCTGGCTATGTGGAAACCAGCAGGTGTGGCAGAAATCACAGCTGAGCCCTGAGATTTTGTACTGCTCTTACTGTGCTGCAAGTGAGGCCCTAATTTGGTTTTAATAAAAAGTAATTGAAAGTAATTTAATACCAATTGATTGTTAAGGGGATACATTTTGCAGTTTATCAAGTCTATAGAAATGCAGTATAATTAACTCCAAACTGCATAGGCAATAATGTAATTATAATCTCAACAACTTTAAATTTCCAAGTATTGTTTAAACAGTTAATTAAAATTTTAAAAGATAGTGCTCTGTTACATGTCTATAATGTTAATTGCTAAAGAATGCTAATCGATATTTGTTAAGTAACCCAATTAATTGAGTAATCCAATTTCTAGCCTCTCCAAAGCTAAATAAATACAGCTTCATGGCTCTGACTTACAAACAATATAAATAGCCAGATATTGATTTAATAATCAATTACATATTAAATGATTGCAAGTGATTTATTAGTTATAGACACAAGGCCAAGTTGGAAGCAAGCAGATGAAGGTGTCAGATCATTTTCAGCAAGCTGCACAAACCCAAAGCTCAGCTGAGTGCTCTGACATTCTTCTTCTGGATGTGTTGTGTGAAATGTTGTTTACCACGTTGACTGAGTGGCTTTATGGCACCTTTTACAACAGGCTAACTCAGCTGAGCCTCAGAGCTGATGTTCCTTCAAAGGAACAGACACAGGGGCCACATTTCCATCTGCTGCTCCCAGGGGAGCCCTCAGTGCCCAGGAGCTCCTGGTGCTCTGCATTTTCACAGGGCTCCAGTTCTCCAGCCCCTCTCCTGCTTCCTCCTCACCACCAGGGAGCTCCATGTTCCACAAAGGGACCTTCCCAGCACAGCGAAAGCTGCTTTCAAAATTCCTGCTTCTCTGCTTCTCCTGCTCTACTACTCCGGGCTCTTGAATCTTTACCATGGAAGAAAATACATCCCTTTGTCATTTCTCTGTGTGCTATAAAGATCCACCCTGAGGGGGCAATTTGCACCTGGCAAAGCTTTATCCTAAATGAGGCATCAGCTTGTGTTTACTGGTGACCACTGGTGGCTGCTCCTAACTGCTAATTTAACATACTTCCAATAAACCATGATGAAATTATTGAACTCTCTTTTTTCCTCTCATCACTGACTTCTGTGTTTGTAACACACTGAACACATCTAAAATAATCTCTGCTCCCTAATTAGGTACTTGCTCATTAAACCTACATCAGCGCTGGCTGGAGGACTCACCAGGGCAGAGCCCACCTCATCAGCTGTGTTTGCAGCTCTCAGCACAATGTCAGTATTTCCCCCAAACCATGGTTTGTAAGTAGCACTACAAACCCCAGCTTGAATGGATTTGACAAAACAGTGCATCAGCACGAGAAGGAGGCAGGAGATATTTTGCTAGATCAATTCCTAAACAAATGTGTTGTGCAGGTGAAATCATGGATAAAGACAGCAGTGCAGTAAGAGGTGGCATTTTATTTCTGGAGTTCAGTCTTGCAGTCAAGCCACACTCACTCTTCACATCCTTCCCCTGAGGTTCAGTCCTCAAGGAAGAAATTTATGTCACCAGAGCCTCTTCATGCAAATGAGACAGAAAAAATTGCAGGGTCAGAGTGCACGTCATGGCAAGCTCGACAAAGGTGCCCAGAAGTTTTCACCCTTCAATTTTATGTAATAGGAAAATAAAAAAGATAATAGGTCACTGGAACATCTGGGCTTACCCATTCCTTTCTTCTTATTCATTTTGGAATTGCCCTCTAATGGACAAGGGGTTAAATCATCAAGGCAAGGGGAGATGAAGAGAAAGGTAAAATTGCACCAGGTGCTGCACTTAACACTGTCCACAGGCAAAGCACTTCAGGGGTGTGTTGTCCACACTGTATCAAAACTGGGGCTCCTTCCCTGACAGAGTTCTCTAAAAACTGTGACAGTTTGCACTGTAACCAACACTGAAGGACAGGATCTTGATTCCATCATTTCATGGCTGTCAGCCCCACAGACAGGAAGGTATATTTTAGGACAACACACTCTTCAGCAGCTGCTTGCATGAATAAGAACACACTTCCATCATTAGTCATTTAGCCCATAAATTCTGACAACAACATTTATTACACAGGCTTGGAGATTCATGACAGTAGCAGGAATCCAGCATTGTTCTTTACACAATTTGCATGTGTTGAGTGCTTCAAGGAGACAAAGTATTTGAACAGCAATAACATTTGTCTTCCTGCTACCTTAATTTACTGGGTAGGGCTGAGGGAGGATTGACTCCCAAGGCTCCAGAACCTTGGGATGAAACACTTTTGGGTCAATCCCCAGCTGTGATGCCAGGCTCTTGCAGCAGGAGACTCGTGGTGCCATTCCTTTTGGAAAGTGGGGCCAAAAATGGCACTGCTTTTAGCAAACACCTGAAAAATAATAACCACTGATGAGAAAGATCTGACTGGTTTTATCTATGGCACGGGGAAAATTCTGCTGACAGAATTAACCCTCGTTCCACCCTCCCCAGGCCCTTTCTGCAGCACCATCAGCCTTTCCCAGGTGCCTCCCAGCATGCTCACCCACCTCCCTGCCTCCTCCGAGGATTTCCCTTCCCCTGGCACATCTGCATGGAAAGGCAATGACTCAAGTCTAAGTGCTCACTTCAATCCAGTTGCTGTGCTGAAGCCTCAGTTCCATGCCATCAAAGACATGAATATGATATTTGGGTTGATCCTGCAGTATTTGAAGACCACAGCTGAAGGAAGCTGTGATGAGCAAACCCTTGAGAGAGAGCTGACTGCTGCAGAATTAAGGTAGCAATTCAAGGTTTAAAGAATTAAGGTAGCAATTAAAGTGTGTGGATTGGTGTGTATTTACCTCACAGCTTTTCCCCAGGATCTCTGACAGCCTGGGAAATACACACCAGGCACTTGGAGAGCCTTGGCTCTGACAGGCTAATGAGGTAAGAGTGAAAGGCAAACATAATCCACTTGGAGGGCTGGAACACTCCAATTAGGCAAGGCAAAGGGAGGAGATGGCTCAGCCCTGCACTCTCTGTGCTGGGTCTCAGCCACAGCCTCTCCTGCCAGCATCCACAGCTCCTTTGCACTTCAGCTTACACAGGAAATCTGATTTATGTACCCAAACTAGAGAGGGAAGCATCTCACTGAAAAACCCACCCCAAACCCACCAAGACTCCTCTGAACAGGCACAAAAGGCTAAGAAGGAGAAAAATCCTGGAATCCACACCCATACTGTCCAACCCTGCCACTGCCTGCCCACACCATCCAATTAAGAGAAAAGACTTTTACTGATAATAGAAATAATGTTTCCCAAATCTCAGTTGTTCTGTGAGCATCAGTAAGTGCCAAAGCCCTGATAAATTTATGTTGCATCTCATATAGAATTCAAAATATAGTTCTAAGTATGAAAACAAGCCCCACTGCTTGCCATGCACCACAGGGTTTTGTGTTTGTTTTCCAAACACTCATGCCAGAGATGCTTCAGGCCTGCTAGAAATTTCTTAACATCTGATGCATAATGAAAATATTTAATGGAGCATAAACATTCCTCTTTTCTTCCCCTCCTCCATTTCTTAAGTGGTAACCAAAGCTCTGTGTTGCTGCACATAGATGAACAAGGATTAATTCCTCTTAAGTGCTGTCTAAAGCACTTGGAACCAGGATTAGAGATTTCCTACCTGAAAACAGAGGGAGCTGGCACAGCCCAGCAGAAGAACCCCAGGTCAGAGCTTTGCACAAGTGCACACTTTAATCACAACAACATCTGGAATCCCAGGATTTCCCCTCCAACTCCCCAAAATTGCCCACGTCTCCCTACCAGAGGAAAACCCTTCTGACCCTTCCAAATGAAGCCTGTAAGACCAGGCTGCCTTTCAAAATTTCATGTCATATGATGCAAAAAAAATAGTTTACTGAGGTTTTTCATGCCTATGAGCACCACATTAAAAAGTAACTTCAGAAATTCAAGGTTCTAGTGACCTATATACTGTCAGCTTTTAAAAAAGCATAAGAAGAAACATCATGGAAACAGCTATGTAAATATAGTTCATTTAATAAAAATGTAAATAAGATTCACAGAAGAGACTTAGAAACCTTGAAATATTTATTTTAAATGAAAGGGATTAAGTATTCAAGGTAAGATTTCTTTCTAAACTTGTAACTCCAGTATTCTAGGGCTATTGTGCCTTATTTTATTTATTGAAGTAATAGTTCTT
Organism: Euphonia xanthogaster; assembly: GCA_034509185.1. Lineage (NCBI taxonomy): Eukaryota > Metazoa > Chordata > Aves > Passeriformes > Fringillidae > Euphonia > Euphonia xanthogaster. Next base: position 724,836 of record JAYDZK010000028.1, read on the forward strand.
ATAATATAAATACATTAAGCTACTCTAACATACTAACTGCTACTTTTTATTTCCCTTCAAGGACTTCTGATTGTTGCCACCTTGGTCTGAATTCAGCACATTAGAGGAGAACTATTCAATAGCTCATCGCTGGTGTTTTCCAGCATTAGGCATTTCCACAAACACATTTGCCCTTTTGCATTCACACCTGGTTTGGCTTGGTAGCATCTGACACAGAAAACCTGACTGAAGAGGAAACAAGGAAACAAGAAAAAGATTTAAAAAACATCACACAGAATTTATTTATAGGAAAACAAAGGAAGGAAATGGAAGGGTTATTTGGAACTTCTTTACCTACAAAACAGAAACAGAGATTGATGATCTGAGCCCCTTGATTTACTGACAATGCAGCAGCAGCAATACTTAAATAGCATCTTACTTGTACTTTCAGTGATGGACCAGCTGTGAAATTGTGTTTGTAGTCTTCTAGGAAAAGAAGCTGGTGCTTTTAGGAAATATTTATATTGAGTATGTGAGGTTGTTTGTCTGCATCCATTTTTTCTAACACCTTCTGACATGGAAGTCAGCTGTGCTTCCTGCTAAAGCATTATCCAAGAGAGGCATTGATATCTGCCTTCTAATGTCAAAGTTTCTTTGAAGAGTTGGGAAAAAAAGAAAGGATTGTCAGGAGAATTCTAAGGAGTGGATGAGGTAGATTCTACCCAACAGAAAAAAATAAACCTTGTGAAAATTTTTCAACTATAGAAAAACTTTACTACTTTTTGTCCCTCAGATATACTATGGAGAGGTAAAAGTAAGAAGTGAGATGAAGAATCCCAGAATCATTCAGGAAGTCATTCCATCATTCATGGAAAATCCCTGCCAGCCCAGGGAGTGCCAGCTGTGCCCGATGCCCACCCTGTCCCCAGCCCAGAGCCCTGAGTGCCACCTCCAGGTGC
>JAYDZK010000028.1:741078-771582 GCA_034509185.1 Euphonia xanthogaster
AGGGCTCTGTCTGCCCAAAATGTGCCTGAGGGCCCTTCAAGAAATGGAACTGCTTTTTATTCCCTTAATTCTGCCTGCCCTCTGATTTAGTCCCAAAAAGGCACCAGTGGGAGCAGGACTGGCTCCCCTGGGGGCTCTTCCCATCCCAGGCACTCACACATGGGCTCCTGCTCTTTCATTCCCTAAAGGCTGAGGGGAAAAGCCTTCAAGGAAGCACCTTCCTTCTCTCCCTGCCAAGGCCAAGACTGGCACAAACACATCCCACTGCTCCCAAAAGTGCCCTCCCTGCCCCTGCTCTCAGGGGCAGCCAGGAGCAGGCAGCGGGGCGGGCGGGCAGCTGCCCCTGCCAGCGGCTGCCCCTGCACACCACAGCTCCCGAGCTCTCCTGGAGGCTTCGTCGCTTTCCAATACTCCAGACGTCTTTGAGGTCTCTCTTTTGAAAGAAGATCTTCAGGTAGATGTGCCAATAAGTTACACTGGAAATAGAAAAGAAAGGGAATTGTTGGTATTAGAAAATTTACCTGGGCAGGCTTGACAGAAGAGGATGTAAAATTCAGGAGAGAATTCCCAGGCCTTGCTCATGTGATGGAGCTCAGCCATTCAGACACAGCCACCACTTCTTTACCTCTGGTCACTTCAGAAACCACTATGATTTCATCAACAGTGAAACCCTCATGAAAAGTGAGGCAAAGCCCAGGCCAGCCCAGCTGATTGCAATGACTACTGCTTTTCCCAGGAATAAAAACGTCAGACTTGCCCTTCTCTCAGTGCACTTCAGGTGGCAGGAGGAGGCAGTTCCATGACTGAAGAACATCACCACTGACTGTAAGCATCTTCAAAACTGTTTATGTGCTTAATGACTCATTTTAATTTATATTTCATCCTCCTGGCAGCTCTGGAGAGCTGTAGACAGGTGTGCTGAACACAGGGGCTGAGGGGCTTCTGAACACCCAGGCATGAATTCCACTCCCCAAATCCCCACTCACAACAATTATCGGCTAATGGGAGTGGGAGGAAAATTAAAGTAGAAATCACAGCATAGAATTTACTTAGAGACAAAAATGGAGAAGCAAAAGGATATTTTTGACTCTTCTATGCCATGGAACAATACAAAGAAATCTCATTTTGCAATCTTTAGAGGGAATGAGCAAGATGACAATCAAAATATCTTGTAAACCAGAGAGAAGCAGAGATCGATAGCCAGACAGTACAAGTGAATCCATATTAACCTCAGGAACTCTGACAAAGCCTCAATCTACAGCTCTTCAAACACAAATCTGAGGGGAAAAACAGGCAGAAAACAGCAAGTGTCGATGCCCTAAAGTCTATCATATCTTTCAATTTTGTAACTCTGGACAATAATTGCTGTTTTCAAATATTGCACTTTTTAAATCTGTAAATTAATATTTTCTCACATCCTCCAACAGATCCAATGGACATGTCTGTGCTCTGTTTACATGGAGCGACCATTTGATTCCATTCCTTCCCACCCAGACATCTTTTCCTATCAGATTTTATCTGTTTTGGATACTGTGGGTTTGCATTCAGGTGTTTTAAATCCTGAACAGAAACAGCAGCTTTTGCAAGGGGAGATTGTTTGATGGCTGCATTCCCCTGCAGTCTGTTTTGTGAATGATCCATGCCCAGCACCGTGGCTGCTGTGGGATGGGTGGTGCTTGGGATCTGAGCATTCCTGGCAGTGTTCAGGGGCAGCCTGGATGGGGCTGTGAGCAGCCAGGTCCTGGGGAAGGGGTCTCAGGTCCTGGGGAAGAAGTGAGTCCCTGCTCCTGTGGAAGGTGTCCCTGCCCATGCCAGGGCATGGAATGCCCTTTCAGGTCCCTTCCAACACAAACCATTCTGTGATTGCAGCTGCAGGGCTGGGAAAAGCAGGCAGAAATATGAAGGGAAGAGCTTTTCAGAGGAGGGTGGAATTCAGGAGTTGCCACAACCCACTGCAGGGTCTGAAACTGCTGCTCCTGCTGAAAGTCCCCCTGTGCTTCCTCATCCTGGGGCCTGATATGCAGGAAAAATCCCCCCAGTAAACCCATTTCCTTCATGTGGCTGCACTGTTGTGTTTCTGTGTGAATGAAGAGCTTTTGTCCCTTCATCAGTGCAACCCCAGGCATGAGCATCCCCTGGAGATGGAGAGCTGGGCTGGGAACTGAAGTGATGAGTTCTGCTGCTCCTCCCTATGAAGCCCCACAGCAGCAGCTCCAGAGGTGACCTGGTGACAGTAAATCACCTGAGGGAGGGAGAGGAGCTGTGCCCAGGGCTGCTCCGTGGCTGTGGCTCCCACTCCGCCGTCCCCTTCTCCCAGGACTGCTGCCTCCCCTGCCTCTGCTCAGAGCACGAGGGAGCAGTCCAGGCTGCATTATTCAAATACTGCTGCTAGGTGCCCTGAGAAATTTGCTGTGTGCTTCTAGGAGAGGGGCCTTCCTCTCCAGAAAGGCAGATAGGAGTGAGCTGAACGCCTCTGGGGAGCTGTGAGGGATCAATGCACTCCCTGCTGCCATTTCTGCAGCCATCTGGGAGCTGAGCCTCCACCAGCAGCAGCAGCTCTGAGCTGGTGCTGGATGAGAGATTCACCTTCCCATTGCCTTCTCCCTTTCCATGTACACACTGAAACACACAGCACTGCATTCCTACACAGCACTGAAAATAAAGAGAATTATTCAAGCACTTTTTCCTTTTATTAGTGGAAATGCTGAAGTCTCCTGCTAATGTCTTCTTTTTCAAACATTTTCAAGTGGGATTTTTTTTTCTTTTTGCTTTTAATCTTCATGAAATTCAGAACAAAGATGAAGAAGTATCTAATGATCGTGATTCCTGATGGAAATCCAAACTAAATGGGACCTATGCAACCTGGAGCACAAAGCTGTCTCCTGGTGTGTAACAGTGAAATTTCAGTGGCATGAGTGAAGGTTTGTCACTTATATTTGAACCCAGAATTTGGTCACACATTTTTTCAAAGCAGTGCAACTAAGCCTGTTTTTATGAAGCTGCTATACACGAGACAGCTGCCATTTTTTGAGGAAAAATAAAAAATCAATACAGCATGGAACAAACGAAGACTTTCACATTCTCTTGTTATCGAGGTTTTATACCTCTCCTCTTTTCTACTTCTTTTGAAATTGCTCCCACTTGCATCATAATATTCTTCGTGACACAAAAAAAATTATATTCTCTTTTCTCCCAAAGTTCTGTTTAGTAGTAAACACCTCCAAGAGTTCCTCAGTTTTGAAGAAAACAGTGTCTAGGTGACACATCTTGGTTAAAATATGTCACGATCAAAGATTAAGTCCTCACCATGAAAAAAGCAGTTCTTTGTAAGATGCTTAGGAGGATAAAACTTTTTGTGTGACAGATGTCACAATAAAAGAAAGTAAAACTGTAAGATCCAGAAACATATAACAGTATTTTATTCTTCCAGTCACTGATGATAAACGGGGGAGGAAAGGGAAATAACTTACACACGTTTATCTTGACACATCAGCTTGGGTGCATACAACACTTTAAGCACTCAAAATTTAAAAAAAGAAATAAATAATCTTATCAGGCCTGTATCAAATGGGTTTGTCAATGCTTAGATGAGTTATATTACAAATTACTGGTTCAGATTAACATGTCTCTTGAGATTTACTCGTGTACCTGCAAAGCCCAAGGAGGGAAATATTTTATTCTCCCATATGCAGCTGTGGCACAAGAGTGCTAATTCTGCCACACTTCACTGTGCCCAAACTCTGCTGCCTGACACCCCCATATCGTGTCTCATGTCACCACAGAGGCTGCACCAAGGTGAGCTTGTGGCCAGCACGCCCTGAACGGCCCTCAGAAGGATCCTGTGATCCTTGGCCCTTCCCACAGCCCCGTTCCCATTTCCTGCCCTCGCCCTCTGCCTGCAGCAGGGCTGGGTGTGCACAGGGGAGCCCCTGAGCCAGGCACCTCCTGCAGCTCCAGAGGCTGTCCTAGGGATGCTGGCTGAGAGAGGGAGAGCCCAGGAGGCTCAGCAGGGCCAGGGGGATGGAAGGGCCCCCAGGCAGACCCTGACAGCCTCAGGGTTCAGCTCTGCTGGCTGCACACACCCGGGACAAACTCAGCTCCTCATGACAAAATCACAGCTACACAAGTGTCATGCAAGTCCTCACAGCCCACAGTACCTGTGTGCCAGCAAGGAAAAAATGCAGTAAGGATTTTCTAAATTATGTGCTTCAAACCTTCCTTTCGATATCTCTTTAGAACAGGGGGGGAAAGATCAAGTAGCAGCAGCAAAAGCAATATTCCAGTGCAATACAGTTGCAGCACTTGTGCCTTCCTTTTTAAAGGCTGACTTTGCATTTGTCTATCAGCTTTGCAGAAAAAATTGGTATAAGAATATACTAATATATTATAGAATATACTAACAGTAAGAATACTGGTAGTATACTTTCATTCTAATATTGTACAATTATGATTGTGTTCTCACCTCTTAGCTGCTGCAGTGGAACCATGTGCCTTCCCCTGATTTCAGGAAGGTGCAAGATGCTCTTTCATCAGAGCAGACACACCCTGAGCTTTCTCCTACAATGGAAGTGGCTCACGCTAAGAACATTCAATACTTTTCCCACCACAGAACCCCTAACAAAATGTTCTTACTCTGAATGCAAGAACAAAAATTTAAAATACTTAAGGGGTTTTTGCCTTTATGGCAACAGTCCACACAGAAGTGCCAAAGGCAGAAGAAATTCATGATTTTATTTACACACACAGCACCAGCTCCACGATGGAAGGCATAAAACCCTCCTAAGCAGCCCTGCCACCTCTCAGCCCACCTCTACCCCCTGCCCCAGGCAGTCCTGGAGCCAACTCTTCCATGGAGGCTTTGTGCAGACAGCCACAGCCTCTTTAATGTTTGACTTGTTAAAACAAAACCAGCCTGGCACAGGTCTGCAAAGCTCCTGTGTTCAACTCACAGCCAACCAGACAGATGAAAGGAAGAATCTTTCCCTGGGAAAACCCAAGGAAAAGCTGCTCATTCACAAGGAGCCACTGCACTTTTGCCCTCTCCCTATGGCACGTGCAGAAGCTGCACAAGTAAATAACTTTCCATCTAAGGAATTCTTCCTTTGGGGTCAGACACAACTCTTAAAGCAAACTCTTATTGCACGAAGGCACCCGGGACCACAGCAAGGGACAGCCTGACCCTAACCCTTGAATCCTAACCCAAGATCACGTGCTGTATCCCTTTCTCACCATGGAATCAGACACATTTCCAGTCACAGCACGTGTGTAACTTGATTTGCACTTTTATATTTCATGTTCTAAACACACTGAGCTCTCTTCTCCCTGGGCAGTGTGTGGGCAGCATTGCAGGATTTCTTGGAGAAGCATGACAAGCCTGTTTATGGCCAGGGGAGCTGACCCACCAAGTGTCCCACATCAGGGGTTCCAGGCTGCCCCACTGGGGTTTATCAGTGTCCCAGGGCCTGACCCACCCACAGCAGCACAGGTCTGTGACACGTCCTCAGCACAAGGCTGAAAGCAACAGCAGACTCTCTCTGATTAACACACTAATTACTCAGGAATTCCATGGAAAACATGCAGAACCAAAGCTCTGACCTCACCCAATGTGCACTTTTTGCAACCATAAAAAACGTCCTTCTAGGGACAGCTGGACCCCAAATTGTAGCAAGCTAAAATAGCTCTCCAGCAAGTTTTAAAGTCTGGATGTGTGCTTTGAAAAAAACACCCCTAAAAAGCAGGAGAGAAGTGCTGCTTGTTTCCAGTCCTATTGACTGCAGCCTTTTTTTCCTCTCTCCATGATAAATTGATGCGTCTGTCTCTCATTCCTAGCCCTGTTCACATGAACAGTGAACTTGTCAGGAACAGGGAATGCATCATTGAAGAGCTGTTGTTTTCCTGTGAGACACCTAAAATCCTGTCAATCCACAGATGGGCAAACAGAACCAAGCACTCTTCAGATCTGGGGGAAAAAAACCAAAACCCCCACCCTCTATGTTGAGATTCAGAGCAAATACAGAGTTAACATTAAAAATTCCTCTAAATCATACCCAAAAATCTGGTGATCTTCTGCTGACACAGTTGAAATACAGGCTGTATTTCTCTCCAGTTTAAGACAGAAAGAAACATTTGCCCCTTTACCTGGAGAACAAATTTTCAGAAGTCAGAATTTAGGAAAAAGAATCATTCCATTTCTGTTAAAACTCTTGAAATCATGACTACAAGGATGCCTGCCTTTAAAAGCCCCGTGGTTAAACCCCTTCTGTCTTAGTGCAGAAGCCACCTTTGGAACACAAAACAAATGTTTTCCGTTTTTCAGCAGCTGAACAGGTTTTTTTTTCCCACCTCTCATCCATTCTCCTGCTCTTTGAATACCTTGAAATGCAACTTTGGTCAACTTCTCCTTTTCAGTGATTTACACACATTTCATTTCCTGATGTGCTTTATTCTGCTGCTCACCTGAGGCAGACACACAATAGCTCCTTTCTTCTCAAATATTGCTGGTGATTAACTGAAGGATTAGATTTCTGCTCCTGTAAAGATTTCATTTGAAAAAATCTATTTGTGTGTTCAGACCCCAGTGCTTGGGGAATGGTTTTCCTTGCTGGGGAACAGATGTGAGGAGAGAGCACTGACAGCCCAATTTCTTCATTAATATTAAAGGAGCTGGTACAGAGTGGCTGCATTCCTCAGGTGCAGATAAAATGCATTCCTCATTGAATTCTGGAGATCAGAACAACTGAAAATAAACAACACTGGGGTCTTTCAGCTGGAGCCAAATGGAGAGCAGCCCCAGAGCCCCCAGCCTCCTGCACAGTGCTGCAAAGCAGGGCTCAGGGCACTGTCACAAGCCTCTCCTCTGGGCTAGTCTCCTACATTTGCCCAGGACAGTCTCGAGAATTGTTCCCACCCTGGGGATATTCCAAGCAGCAAAGCAGAACACCACTGGGCCCTGTGCATCTGGGGGGAGTGGGGGATGGCCTTCCCCAGTGCCACCAGCCCAGCAGGGACTTTGCCCAGCAGGGCTTCTCTTCAGTTAAATAATATCAATTTTACCACAGGAAAACTTCATGAAAGGAAAGTCATACAACACTTATCCAGGAACATGGTGTCCACATCTTACCTCCAACACCCCCAGTGTTCCAAATGAGGCAGAAGATTCCTTTCCATCCCTCCAATCCAGCTGTTCCCCCTCCTCTCCTGTGCCATGAAAAGCACACCCAGAGCCCATAGAAAATTTCACAGGAAAACACAGTTCAGAGAAATTACGGTTTCTAACCTCTTTTGAGATCCCCTGTAAGAATAGGTAAGAGACCTCCCTCAAATCTGGGACAACCTAATGTAAATCAGAATGTTTGCCTTGAAATCCAAACTTGTTGAATTTCCACTCACAAGCAGGGCCACTGCTCTGAGTTGAAATGTAATTGCCAGCATTCAAAACAGCTTCACCATTACTCTGAAAGTAACAATTACAAGGGTAATAGTACAAGTGGTTTGTTTTAATACTGTTTTCACAATGCAGCACCATTAATAAGCTAATTTTTGAACTGTTGCACTCCTCCCTCAGTGAGTGCACTACGTCAGAGATCATTCTGGTGCCATTATGTCAGAGATAATTCTGTTTGCTCAGTTACTGAAGTTAGATTTAAGTAATATCAAACAACCAATTGACAGAAAAAACCCACACTTTTGTGCATAGAACATATGCAAACTTATTTATCATATGAATAAATAAAAATCAGAATGTAATCTTGATGAATTATATCTTCAGAACATACTTAATGTGAAATGAAAAAGATGAATCAACATTTAATTAGCTTTGGATGCCTTTTCACAAAACAGCTGATAAAAATTCTCTCCTTCTTCCCTCCCACGAAAGCTTAAAATGATTAAAACATTTTTGGACACTTGGTGGTTTGATCAAAATCTCCCAAAAGGTTCTCCAGTGTCTCCTTTATTTCCTGTACTTTACATCCAGAACAACAGAAAATAAAACATTACCAGCTGAACTAACAGAAGTTAACAGTCTTGCTGTAAATTCCAAGAAAATTGTGAAAACAATTCTTTCCTTAAGCACCTCAGTCCTCCACCATCTTTGGTTTGTAAAATTTGTCATATTTGTCAAAGTATTGGTTTTTTCCTAATAATAAAGAATATCAATTAACAGAATAGCTAATGACCAAACTGAAGGTGAGGAAAAAAGAATCCAGCAGAGTTTTTATTCTGTTTAAGCTCTCACAGATTGCCTAAAACCAGGACTAATTTGGGCCCCATCCCAAATTATTCCAAGGCTCTGACTAAAGACAAGCTCAGCTGGCTCCAGCAGGGTGGTTTCATTCCAGGGAAGGGCCAGGGCTGCAGGCACAAGGTGAGGCCCATGGAGAGCCAAAAGCTGCTTCCAGAAGGGATAAAGCTGACAGAAATTCCAGTTCCCTGCCATCCAGTGCCAGACCCCAAACTTAGCACAGAACAATTACATTGCTGGTCCCCACAGCACACAGAAAACAAAGGATTCTTTTACCTGCTCCTGCCTTGTGTGCTTCTGAATTTATGTCCACAAACTAAAGCACTTAGATTTATTTTTTCTTTGCACTCTCTCCTGTTCATTTCCATTTTCATCCATTTTTATTTTAGTGACTTAGCCAAGTCACAAAAAACTTTCATTTACAACCACTAAATGTATTAACAGTTCTCTTCTGCTCCCCCAATCTAAAGAATAGCAGAGTCTCTCTTTTGGACACTGACCTCTCAGATGAAGGTCAGTTCTAACATTGTCTTATCCACAAGCTGCAAAAATCAAAAAAAGCCAAATATAACAACATTTTCCAGAAAAGTATCACAGCCAAATAACCCTCAGAGACAGGAGAAAATGCTCTGTCAGGCAATTTGGGATTTGAAGGGGAGTTTTGATATAGTTCTTATGAGAGTGTTATCTCCAGATTTTGAAATAGAACTTGATAGATTCAGTAAAACTTTGTGCTGTGGTAACAAAACCAGATCTCATCACCTACTTCACAACCTCAAATTTTCTACTTGCTGGTTCTGTTTTCATTTCCCATCTTTAATTGAGAAATAATCTAAAAAACGTCTTCAAAATAAATTCTCTGGCAAGAAAGAGAAAATTAACCCACCCACCCTACTGGGAGGCAAAAGCTGTGTTTTGGAAACCTATTCTGATCTCACATATTCACAAAATCAGATTTTGAACTGTGAGTGGTAGGAGGTCCTGCATTGGGGGAAAAACACCTTCCAATTTGGAATGCACTCATTTAGCTGTGCTTCAAAATTTAAACCAAATTTTGCTAATGACTGAAATCCTTGAGCACCTTTTAAATATTCTGATTTAGGTGTGAGGTCACAACCTAGGAACACTTTAAAAAAATACATCAGATTTGAGATGAAGTCCCATTAAAAAGGAAAAACAGTGCACAAACACACACCCATGATGGCAGCCAAGAAAACCATGCCTGCAGGAAATCTGAAAGGCACAAAGAGTTCTTTCTGCTAAAGTTACAGAGCCTGCAAAGCTTCAAATAACGTCAGCTTCACATTTTTGATAGAAATTATTCTGACTGAAAGCAGCACAAAAAAGTTGCACACAAAATAATCAGCAAACAAATGTTCAGAGGGATTAGGGCACGTAAGAGAAAAGATTTGTTAGTTTCCACTTTTATTTATAAAAGAAAAGTATATGACTAAAAGAAGACTAAAATGAAGGAGGGCATGTTGGACTTCCAGAGCAGCTGGGGTGTCCCATCCCAGGCTGGACCCTGGGGCTGGAGCAGCCTGGCACAGGGGAAGGTGTCCCTGCCAGGGCAGGGCTGGCATGGCTGGGGTTTGAGGGCCCTCCCAGCCCAAACCACGCCGGGATTCCGTGGCTCCCCCAGGCCCCCCAGGTCAGGGCAGCAGATTTTCCAGGGGGGAGGGCAGGGCTCTGAGCTGCTGGGGCTGAGCCTGCTGAGCCCTGCAGGGAGGAGGCGGAGGGGTGCAGGAGCTCTGCCGCAGGAGCTGCCGCCGGCCGGGCTGCAAGCCCCTGGCTGCCCAGCAGGACAGGGCAAAACCAGCCCCGGGAAACAGCAGCAGCTCCTTCCTCCGTGCCAGAGCCAGCAGCTCGGTGTCCCAGGCAGGCAGGCTCCCCAGGTGCAGCCAGTGGTGCAATATCCCCTGCAGGTTCCAAAGGCAGGAAGGGGTCAGGCTGGATCAGTCAGTCGGGCAAGCGCAGGGGAGCCGAGCAGAGTGCAGGGCTCGGGCTGCTGGGCTGTGCTCAGCTGCCCACGTCTCTGTGAGCCCAGGCACGGGCAGCTGCACCCTGCGACTGCAGGCCTGGAAATCCCTTCCCCTGCAGGGATCTGCTCCATTCTCTCCCTGCCAGGGAAGATTTCTGCTGTGGTTCCCTTCCTGCCATTGCTGTGGCTGTCCCTGCCAGGGGCTGTGTGCACCCACAGTTGCAAACATCCTGGTTTTGCAGGAGGTTTAGGACATGAGAAATGACACTAACTAAAAAATTAGATTAGTTAGGTGCATGAAAATATTTGATTGCAAGAGAGACTTAGAAAGCACTGGGTTAGAAGGGATCTCAAGGCCCATCCATGGCAGGGACACCTCCCACTGCCCCAGGCTGCTCCCAGCCCCAGTGTCCAGACTGGCCTGGGCACTGCCAGGGATAACCAGACATTTTAACACACACTGGACACATGTGTCAAATTATCCACCAAGAAATCGTTATTCAGAGATGGCCAACAACCCCAAGCTACTTGAAGATTTTTTAAGGTGAAAAACAAGGAAATCTGACAGGCTTGGGGGTTCATTTATCTTTCTTGTCATTTAGCAAATAAATCCTGCAAAGACTTTCTTCCAGGAGTCCTGAAGCAGAGCTCTTCTGATTTCTTTGTTTTATTTTGATTGTTTCTCTGTAATCTATTAATATAAGCCAGAAGTTTCAGCAGGAAATAATTCTTAACAGCCTTTACCTGATGAGAGTGAAAACTGAACAGAACTGGAACTTCCCAGTTTCTGCCATTTCTTCCAAAATGCCTGGCTACATTTATTGCAAGACACTCTCGAGTTGTGTAGGGTGTTTTCAAGGCCATTTGTAAGACTTAAACACAAAGGGGATCTTTGCTACTAAAGAAAAAAAAAGTAAAAATAAAAGAGAAAGAAACAGTACATGAAAATCTAACCCCACCTTTCAATCCAGGCATTTTCCATGCACAGAAACCCTGAGAATCCCTTGAAAGATGACACACAACCCAACACAGAAAAAAAAATGACTCTGTGACTCTTCAAAAGCACATGGCCTTTTTTTTTCTTTGCAGAAGTCTATGTTCTTGACCTGGAGAAAAGTTTTTGAAAGCTGACAAATCAGATTTGGCAAGGATTCAGATGCTCAGTGTGTACTACTGCTTAAGCAATAGCAGAGGAAAGAATGGCAATCTAAAAAAAGGCACTGGATTAACAAAAGTTGATGGAGAAATGTTACACTGTGGAAGATGAAATTACAGAAAATGAAATGTATGAATTATTTAGGTGAATGAGCAGTTGCTAAAAAAACACAAAGTGTCAATTAATTCTAAAACTGTTTCTATTCTTGTGGAAATTTCATTTTTAGGCTACAGGATTTCAAAGCTTTTTAAGGCAAAGACAGTTACTTGCTGCACGTAATACAAGACTGAGTGAGGAACCCAGAAATTGCACGACTACACAAAATACAAATTTTGAATTTGGCAGAGGAAACTTCCTCGACTTGTTTTACATTCCTCAGTCTCTGACTTCTTTGTGGTCCTTTCTTTCTCTCTGTGTTTATGTAGGAGAGGATGTGTATATAGAAATATATATATATATAAATTTATATGCACACAGATATATTTGTATATATGTATAAACATTCATTGAGTCATAGTGACTAAACACTTCACAGCTTGTGCACAATGGGCACAAACTTGATTAAAGAACATTGACCCATATCCTACAAGTCCACCAACACACAGCTCCAGTAGAGATGAAACCATTCATGACAAACAGACAATCTCTCCAAGTCTGGCCAGTGCCACTATTTCAGGATGAATGGAGCAAAAATCCCATTGAGCTACTGCAGAGCAGAACTCAGCAGCTTCCAGTGAGCTCCCCTGTGTCTCTCAGGCTGTGCCAAAGCTGGACATGATGTGCTGTGAGGTGAAGCTGCAATGCCAATTAAAGGGTAGCACAGTGCTTGCCAAGGGCTGCTGTGGAACTGCCCCACCTGATCTCCTCTGTGTATTTATTTATAAATTGTGCAAGAGGCTCTTTACTGTGAGCACGTGCTTGGGAAAGCGCCCAAATCCCCCAGCCCCAGATGCCCTCCTGGTGTAAGGCTGTCTAGCTTCATGAATCTCTGCTTGGGCATTTCAGTGCAATCCATTTGTGCTTCTCAAGCAATTTAGCCCCAAATGTGCAGGCTCCAAAGGATGTGGGTGCCCTGTTCCTGCCAGGGAGAGGGAGCAGCCCTGCAGCCCCTGCTGGCCAGGGGCGTGTGGAGCTCCCTTCCCCACGGCAGGGGCTCTTGCTTTGGTCATACCAAGGAGCTAAAGTTGCAGACTGGGGTGCAGACCATAAGCAGTGATTTGAGGTGTGGTTTAAATCAGTAAGAAAGTTGCTCACACTTTTAGCAGCACGGTGAAAATCAGGGCTGCTTTTTAGAAGCTCTTTTCTAAGCTAGAACAGCCCCTGGGACTAGCTGGGTTCTTAAAGCAGGACTGAACAATTTAATCCAGGACTCCAGGCTCACAGTCTGCTGGCAGACTTGCATATTCGAGTGTAACAGAAATAACCAGGAGTTCCAGCAGAAATCCTGCCAAATTTCCTTTAGCCCTTCAGTAATGCCACCAAAAGTGATAAAATTTGTGCAACAAATGGGTGGCACTTTAAATATTAATGTTTCTTTAAAAATTACTTTGATGATGTACACTGCTGATTAATTACATCAAGAGTAAAATTTTTAATCTCCACTTGGACATCAGGATAAGTTCTCTTCTGTTTAAAAACAAATTCCATTTATAATTGCAATGTGGAAGTTTCAATAAAGGAAACCACTAGCAAACAGTGATCCAGGAACAGTTTTTCAACAAGTGTTTTAATTTTGTTAACAGGTTTTCAGGCGAGGTGAAGAGACACATCCTCATCAGACACCATCCCACAAGGCTCCCAGTTGAAGGCCAGCTTTGACTTTTTGAGTTCTCCAAACTATTAATGCTAGGTGCAGTGCTACAGTGGAGGCCATGTGAAGGACAAAGCAGGTTTGGCAAGGCTCACCTGTACTCTGCAGCCTCGTGCAGGATCCCAGCCTGACAAGACAGCATGGAAAAGGCACAGCTCTTGGCTTTGCTCAGCCTCCTGCAGCCCCTGAGTGCTGAATGGGAAGCACCAGCGAGTCCAGGCTCACATGAAGGGTGTAAAAGCAGCACTGGAGCAGCAGCCTCCAGTTCTGCTGCAGGAGAGGCTGGATGGCAGCTCTGGGAAGGTGTTTGCCACAGCAGCAAACAGGGCAGGGTTTGGTGACACTTTTGTCCCACTTGTGGGATCCTGACTTGCTGACTACAAAGGAGTTTTGCTTCTGGCAGAGGCAGAAGCATCTCCACAGCCAGAGAGCACAAGGCACTTCTCCCAGGATGGAAGGAGTCACAGAACAATTATCCCAGTCTCTGATTACATTAATAACCTACAAGTTGGCTTTGCTCTGAGGAGCACAACTCTCCTCTATTGCCTGCAGCCAGAAAGCTCTTTGGGTGATGACAAAGTCAGCCCCCAGGTTTGTGCCTGGCTCAGCTGTGGAGCAGTTCCTAGCCAGGCTGCAGGGTTTGGAATCTCTGGGTACCCCTCTCATGTCCCTGTGCCAGCTTTGGGAGGCTGCTGCATCCAGGCACTCACTGACTGCAGATGGCAAAAGCCCTTTTCCTGAAGTGCCTCCTCGTGTCCTCCTCCTGAGCTGGGTCTGAGCTGGGAAATGTGGAACAAAGGACCAGTCCTGCTGCTGATTAAAAGCTGGGATTGAACTGGTAGGAAGTTTGCACATCTGGTTCTTTGTCTCCATTTCTGCTGCTTGTACTATTGCAGAGATTATGCACTGTGTGAGTCACAGTGTAACTTCTAATATTAACAGCCTGATTTCCCACAGTTGCTGGGGGTTTTTTCCCTCTAGAAGCATGAATTACAAAAGATTTCTCCTTCTCCTTCACTTTTGGAAGCAATTAAAAACAAACTATTTAACAAATCACTAACTGCCAAGTAGTGTTCAAATTAGATCTTTTCATAGCCTTCTTACTTTTGATTTGGAACAGAACCAATTGGCTTTGAGATCTCTCCTCAAAAAGATACTTCTGCTAACATGTCAGTCTATTGAAAGTTGTAAAACAAAAGAACTTTAATGTTTTACCATATAGCTTCAACAAGCTAGAAGAATTTCTCAAGATGTACATTTACACCAGGTACTGCTTGGATTGAATTCCAATGTCATGTTCCTAGATTCTACAAGATAGATGGTTTGCTAATATTATTCTTTCCTGATTATTCAAATAAATGTGGATGCAGAACAGAGGCAGCAAAAAAAAAAAAAAAGAGAATGGAAGGGAAAAAAAATCACTCCCTATTTCTGAACAGTGTGGATAAGATGGATTTGTATGTTTTGGCTTTCGGTAGCAGAAGCAGAATTCTCTATAAATGTCAGTTTAGGCAGCAAGATCCAGCAACCAGCTCCCCTGCCCCCACACCTAATTCTGATTATTGCCAGACAGAACTGACTCCTTCCAAGCAGCACTTGGAGAATGGTCCCATTGTGCAGGGGCAGGGGGGCTCCTGCTCCAGTGGAAACTCTTCTCTCCCAACAGCTGCTTGCAGTTAACTGCAGCCCAACCTAAAGCCCTTAAAGTCTGCTCCTTGTTTAGTCTTGGATGTATGGGAATGGCTCTGGGGAGATTAACCTGTTGAGGGCTGTTGGGACAGTGCTGTGGAACTGAGAGCTGAGCAGGCTGCACCTCCAGCACAGAGCTCCCAAACCCTGGGAGTGAAACTTCTTCTGCCCTCTCTGCCTTCTGCAGCACTCAGAGCTAATGAAAGGTTCAGATTGCCAGAGCTAAGTCAGCAGATGCCTATCCAAAACCATTTAGACAACCCTTAAAAAGCCCCACACATAATGTAGAGATTTTGATACTAAAACATGGGAAGTGGAAGGAAGAAAAAAAAAAGTGAATTCTTTTAGTTCTCTCTTTTCTCCCCCAACAAAATAAAAGGCTGCCTTGACAGGTTTTCATTCCTTTTGATTTTAAGCTATTCCTTGCAGACAAATAGCAATAGGCGCTTAGGATTCTTTCAGAAAAACAGAAGATTTCTTGCCAGCAGTACTTCTCCCCTGTTGATTCTTACAAACCATAGCAGGGAATAATATCACTGCTCAAACTGCTCCCTGCCACTTGGCTGAACTGAGAGCACAGCCAGGAGGAGGCACGAAGGTTTGGCTGAATTGGAACGTGCTGCTGCTGCTGGGACACTGCAAAGGGAGGTGGGAGAGGAGGAATGCTCACACACACTGCAGCACCTGCAGGGGAGCTGCAGCTGAGCTGCAGGACAGGCCCTGCACTGCCACCTCACTGCCACCAGCACGGTGTGTGCCTCACCAGGAGCGAGCGCAGCTCACACGCTGGGGGATACATGAGCCCAGTTTGAGGTTGGGAGCCCCAGTGTCCCTGGGGGGTTACATGAGCCCAGTTTGAGGTGAGGGGCCCCAGTGGCCCTGGGGGTTCCGTGAGCCCAGTTCAAGGTTGGGAGCCCCAGTGGCCCTGGGGGTTACGGGACCCCAGTTCAAGGTTGGGAGCCCCAGTGGCCCTGGGGGTTACGGGACCCCAGTTTGAGGTTGGGAGCCCCAGTGGCCCTGGGGGTTACGGGACCCCAGTTTGAGGTGAGGGGCCCCAGTGGCCCTGGGGGTTCCGTGACCCCAGTTTGAGGTTGGGAGCCCCAGTGGCCCTGGGGGTTCCGTGAGCCCAGTTCGAGGTTGGGAGCCCCAGTGGCTCTGGGGGGTTACATGAGCCCAGTTTGAGGTTGGGAGCCCCAGTGGCCCTGGGGGCTACATGAGCCCAGTTTGAGGTTGGGAGCCCCAATGGCCCTGGGGGTTACATGAGCCCAGTTCAAGGTTGGGAGCCCGAGTGGCCCTGGGGGTTACGTGAGCCCAGTTCAAGGTGAGGAGCCCCAGTGGCCCTGACCTCAGGTAAGTGCAGGCTGCTCTGGGAAATGATCAGCGCAAGTGACTGCCCCCAGCAGCACCTGGCAGCGTTCAGGGGGACAACAGCACCTGAGGACTCTGCTCCCCAGCATAACCTCCACAGCTATCTCCAGATGGGAAGGAACAAGAGGTTCAGTGTGGTTCACTTGTTCCTCTGCCATCTCTTTCCATATTCTTAAGTAAAACTTCTCAAATGATGTATTTTTACCAAGCAGACCTTGTGTGACCCAATATCCCTAAAAGTTTAGGCGCACTCTTGTTACTGTAATAATTTACAAACTATTTTGAGCAAGCAGTTGCAAACAAACAGCAAGCTACATTTGCTAAGTTTGCAGACTCCTCCTGTGACAAATAAGGAAAGCTGGCTGAGTCTCCATTCTTACACTGTAGTATTCCATTGATTTTGAACATTCTCTGGTACTCACTCCCATCCTCTCCACTACAGCCAGCAGGCAAAGTGGGACAGATTTTTTTATTAGATTTGGCCAGGTTATAGGGGAATGTTCTCTTCCTCTGCTCCTCTCTCTAGCAGAGCTCTATAACACAGTCAGCCAGGTTTACCAGCCACTGCTGCCCCTGGCTTTAGTTCAAGATGATCTGAAGTTATTTTGCATTGCTTGTTCTTCCTGAGAATTATTGAATGGGTCAGGAAATTGCCCTGAGAACCTACAAGCCCTCTCCTTATGGTCTGAAAGTTCTCCTTTGCAGCCTGGGATCTGCCAGGCACAAAACTCTGGGGTGCTGGGAGAGGCTGAGCCCCACTCAGAGCACACAGCCCACGGAGCACCGTGGGGCAGGCACAGAGGCTGGATGCCCACCCTGAGAGCAGAGGTGCTGGATGCTCAGCCTGAGAGCAGAGGTGCTGGATGCACACCCTGAGAGCAGAGGTGCTGGATGCCCAGCCTGAGAGCAGAGGTGCTGGATGCCCACCCTGAGAGCAGAGGTGCTGGATGCTCAGCCTGAGAGCAGAGGTGCTGGATGCCCACCCTGAAAGCAGAGGTGCTGGATGCCCACCCTGAAAGCAGAGGTGCTGGATGCCCACCCTGAGAGCAGAGGTGCTGGATGCACACCCTGGGAACAGAGGTGCTGGATGCCCACGCTGAGAGCAGAGGTGCTGGATGCCCACGCTGAGAGCAGGGCTGGCCTGAACTGCAGCCCCAGCCACCTGCTCAACGAGGAGCTCGCTTTTTGGGCTGCCAAAATAGCCCCAGGTGGGAGGCACATGCCTCAAAGTCTAACACAGATGTGTGCTGAGCTCTTCTTTCCTCTCTCTTCAGTCATAGCTGAGCACATTTTGAGCTCAACCCCCAGATTTTAAATTTGATTTTTTATTACCCACGCAAAAAAACAATGGAAATTCTGTGTGGGTTAAAAAACCCCCAAACAAGAAGGACCTGTGCACATTTGAGTGTGCCTCTAGGCAGAAAGAGAAATCCACATTTCTCCTGGGCGTTCACACAATGCCCCGAAACTGGGTTCAGGTGCCCAACATGAGTTATCACTAATGCAGAACACTGCACCTCCAAAGGAATGAACTGCCTTCAAATAGAGTAAAACTGAAGGGAGTGATGTCTGATCCAAGAATCACCACCAGCTACCACCCAGCAGAATCTGGGGAGCAGCACAAGCCAAGAGTGCCCCACTTACACAGAGATGGGCTTCCAAGGCTGTGGGTAAAAGGCCCAACAGGTTTAATTAGAGAGGAGCTTTTTCTGAGTACAGAGGGAAAGATTTGAAGGCTTGGCCTTCAGCATGACAAAGAGCTGAAATACATCATCAACCCAGGGCACAAGCAAATGAACTGTTCCCAGAAATTTCTTTCCAAGAGATAATA
Organism: Euphonia xanthogaster; assembly: GCA_034509185.1. Lineage (NCBI taxonomy): Eukaryota > Metazoa > Chordata > Aves > Passeriformes > Fringillidae > Euphonia > Euphonia xanthogaster. The sequence continues at coordinate 759,156 of JAYDZK010000028.1, forward strand.
CTAAGGATGAGACAGAGGTTTCCTTTGGTTTTCCTTGGACGGTCAGACTGAAGTCAGGCTGCCCAGATGGCAGCTCAACTACCAATTTATTCTCCACAGGCTTTCATACCCCAAGAACACATCAAATCAATTAACTGAGGGCCTGGATGTCCTGTGAGATCAATGCAAGGGTATCTGCTGACTTCCCCGAGTTTTGCAGCTGGTTCTTCAATTGCTTGGCTGTTCCACAGGGAATGTTGTTTACAAGGCAGGACATATTTTTAGTTTATAAATGCAGCTCTTCTCAATATGACATAATTTTGGAACATTTACATGGGGGAAAAAAACCCAGTGCACTAAATCACTGCAACATCCCCACACGATGGATGTCTTAACATATTCCCCTTACCTTGATGTTGTGGTACTGAACACTTAATTACAAACACAACCCTTGTTCTTAGGAAACATTTGGCATTGTGGTTAATGAAATTAGGCTTTTTTTCAATATAAATATAAATAATCTAAAGATAAATATACATAAATATAAATAATAGAAATACAGACATTAAGATAAAATTAGATTCATAAATAAAAATAGAAATATGAATATGAATATGAATATAAATGTATATATAGCAAGTGAGGATGCCCTGTTTTATTTCACGTGCACAAATTGGTCCAACCCTGTTTCTCCAAGGTTTGTGGAAGGATGAATTAGAAGGAAGGGTGGTGGATTCAGAGGAACCTGGTGACAGCCTGCACAGCCAGCAGAGGTTGCAGAGCATCCTCTAGAGACTCCTGACAGGACATTCCTGGCTGCCTTTGCACCTCTGCTACTGCCCTGTGGCTGCAGCCAAGAACCTTCAGATCCTCTGGAACTGAGGGGCCCAGAACTGCTCAGAGTGCTCAAGGGGAGGCCACAGCAGGGCTGGCAGCACAGGGTGATCATCACCACCACCTCACCATGCTTCCAAAAGAGAAAGGGTTCTCTAGGTTGCAGCTCAGTGTTATCACAGTGTGTATTTTCATGGCTATTTCCATCACTTTTCTCATTTATCTCATTCTTCCCCCTGTGACAGAACTGCATATTCTATTAAAAACAGTGGGAAAGAGCAGTAGAGGTTGAAAAATCCTAAAAGCTTTGGGTTTTGTGCAACTTCTGTGCAAGAATTGTAGCTGGATTTATCTGAATTTTTTAAAAGATTATTGGACTCTTAAGACTGCTCTTATCCTTATATAGTCACCTCTGCTCATGATAATCAGAGAAACTTGTTAACTGAAATTTTTCACACTACTCAGATATAAATTGTGGCAATCAGGGAAATATTCTGAATGCAAAAAGGAATTTTAGTTAGGACAGCTCTGTGAAGCCCAGCAGCCACCTTGCTGAGGATGCCCTGCAGGGTGAGAGCAGCCTCAGCCCTGGGTCAGCACCCACATGTGCTCCCTGCCCCAAAAACCACTCAGAATTTATCATCAGCTCAATTCAAGCCCTCCTGGGTACCAAGAAAAAGCTGTGGTGTCTCAAAGCTTTGCCACTGCCACACACAGAGTGTTTCCAACATCTGGGTGATGCCAGCTGTGCCCCAAACCCAGCCTGGCCCTGGCTGGGCTCCCTTTCCAACCACCCCCATGAACAAGAAGCATTTTCTCCCTTCACCCCCCAAACCCCTCACAGAATTCATTTCAATTCCTGTGTGAAATGGAATCAGAGTCTAAGAGGTCACTCACAGAAAGATGATTTTTGCTTTCAGGATCTCTTTCCATTATGCTAATTCCAAGCCTAAGGTCCATGACCATTATTAGCCCACCCTTTTTATTCCTGTAATGCAGTGCAGCAGGGCATTAAAGAGCCTGCCAGCTAACGCTGTGAGTGTGGGCAAGCAACAAAACTAAAAAAGCATCTTTAATAATGCTATAATTATCAAAATTCTGCTCAGGACTGTAGAATACATGCAGTCACTAGAGCAGCATCAAGCCATTCAGCAAATCTTTTGTTTTTCTCATCTTTCTGCCCCTGTGTTGGTTTGGGGTTTTCATTTTGGGACCTTTTCATTTGTTTTTGTTTTGCTTTAGATTTTAATTCTGTTTGGTTTTAATGAATCCTTTTTTCTAAGAATTGTAAGAGATTCTAAATTTGTTTCTCAGCTCACATTATTTAAAGGAAGAGAGTTTAGTTACACTCTGGGCCTGTAAATAAGTGACAATCAAATTACTACAAAAAGGCTTTCAGATAACATCACTACAAATACAAATTCTCAGCTTTAAATTCTCTTTGACTGAAACTTAGTCCATATTTTCTTAAAATAAAGCATTTGCTTAAGCTTCAATTCTGTATCAGGCAGTGACAGAATTCTGCAAGGTTTGTCCCTTATCCAGGGCTTCTTCCAGGGTTAGAGGCCTAAATGAACAGCTCCAGTATCAAAGTTGCAGCTGCTCAATTCCATTTCTAGGAGAGTTACTCACCTGAAGCACAAATCCACGCTGGGGAGGCAGCTCCAGTGGAGGAATGTCCACCAGTGCTTCCAGCTCCATGGAATCCTCAAAACCAGGGACTGGCAGGGCGTGAGGAACGTGTCTGCACACAAAAAGGGTCTGGTTTTATCCTCAGACACAGCTTTGGGTAATCTTGAAAGATGTGGAAATAGCCTAATGAATTGTGGTTTGTTATCCTGGGATTTAACTGTTCAGAAGTGGTAAAATATCAATTAACATTTGCAGGGCTGATTGTGTGTGTTGGCCCTTTGTTCCCCTCTGCTGGCCTGAGGCAATCCAAGGCAAGAACAATTTCCCAAGTTAGGAAGAGGGATGGAGCACATTAGTAATAAGGTCAAGATTAGAAAGATTGGAATAGAAAGGAAAGATTGCTAAGAGAGCTTGCAAAAAATATCCATGCACCAAATATCAGCATTCTCTGCTGAACACAGCAATGCACTTTGGGTGTTGAATTGTGGTTTGTGACACTGAGTTAGAAAGGAATACACCAAAATGTAATTTTCTTAAAAGGCATCAAGAGACAGAATTATACAGATCAGTCTGTGGCATCTCAAGAATTTATCTTGGATGCAGAAATATATTTAAATAGAGTGGCAAAAGCTGTATCCCAGGGCAAGACAAGGTGAGACATTATACAAAAGTAGGAAAAAAGCCATCTTCCCTTCCAGTTTGAGTGAAATGTCTCCTAAACTAAATGAGGGGAGGAAGGGATAAAGCCCTTGGATAAGTTCAGATTTCAGAACAAGTATCTTTGATGGTTTAGGGAGCTGAACTGCTGGAAATTGTTGTTCAGAGTATCCCATGGCTGTGAGAACCCATGAGGGCTCATCCTGACCAAGAGCAGGAGAAATCACAACGCTGTCACCTTACCCTCCCTCAGGCACAGTCACTCCTGCCTGCTCCTCTGCCTCCAGGCTGAGGAAGCACTCACCAAGGGGATAATGAGCACTCATAAATCATGTTTGAGAAAGTGATGTGGGGAATGCCCCGGTTCCTCAGCACTGAGCTGGATTTTGAACCCTGACAAAATCACAAAAGCCAAATTGCTGAGCAACTCTCTGCAGCCATGCCAAAGGGCCATAGCCACAGCACTCAGTCCTGCTGGAAAAGAACATTGCCTTGCCATGGCAGCCCCCAGGAGTGGGGTTAAGGGGCTTTAGAGCCAAGCCAGGAGCCTCCTGACAGCCGTGGTCTCATCTGGCACCTGCCTTCCCTGTGAGATAATTCTCCTTCACTCCTCTGCTTGTGACAGAGCAAGTGGGTGCTTCAGTCTCTTGGAAAAATCAGAGCATGTACAAGGATGGCTCAGCCTGGCCTGGGCAGCCTTTCAGGGATGCTTTCCTCTCACACCTGGGGAGAGCAGCACCAAGGGGGCATTCAAAGCTCATTTCCCCTGCTGTAATACCATGGGCTCTAATAGGGACTCATCCAGAAATTAATCTGCTCAACTTATAATCAAGGTAATCTGTGCAAGAAAACCCCCGAGGGCACACAAACTACTAAAAGCTGATTTTGCTGGGGCTCCCTTCCTAATTGCTGAGGTGTTCCTACAATAAACCTTTCTTGCTAGGAACACTGAAAACCAATCATGAAGACAGCCACTATAGCCCTAATATTTTACAAGTGTGTGGTTTGGGTTTTTGTCCCATCCCACAAATTTACAGAGTTGTCCTTGTGAAGATAAAAAGGCAGGGTAGTACCTGAGCCCATTGGTTTTGGTTGAGAAAATAAAACCCAATAAATTCCAAATACATGATTAAAGAGAGATGTAAGGAGACAGGTGAGAAAGGGATGCTTTAGGTCTGAAATACCAATTCAAGCTGAAAGAACAGGATTTCCATGCAAATGTGTGACACCTTTCCTTGTACTACAGTTCCTGAGGGACATATGGGGGTTTTACAGGGCTTTAAAAATTTATATTTAATAAATTTACTGTTTACTGACACAGTCTGAAAGGTTTCTGACAGCAATCTTTCAGTTTATTTACACAGTCAATAGCAATCCAACTTACCAATATGTATTTCAATCCTCCTTATCCATTCTTCCAGAAATCAAAGTCTTCAGGTTTTGCTTACACCAAGTTTTTCTCCTGAAAACTCTGGAAGCTCTCAACTAATTAGCATTGATGTAAGGCTGTCTTGTTTCTGTAAATGATTTACAAGATGTGCTCTGATTGTTCTTCAGTTCCTGATGCATTCCCTTCTACTCAACCCCATTTAATGCATTTCAATAAAGGCACGAAATTATCTCCCCAGGAATGTGACTCAGCCAACAATGTCACGCTCTGTACCACTGAAAGTTCTTGCTCCATTCTGCATTGGTTAATTAGAAATGGTTTTTTCTAATGGATGCATTTTGGAGACTAATGAAGAGAAGGGATTCATTCCTCACAGAGGGTGACAGCAATCATCCTTAGGTGTTGAGCAGACGTCTATAAAACCAGTTAGCAACAACAGGACTGTGAAAAGTTTATAGGAGAGGATTTACAAATTATTGTGGGTTGTAGCTGCCTGTTTAAAAGCTTCCCCACCTCAGATATATTCAGGCAGCCTTTTGAGGACAGAGAGCTTTTCTCACTGTCACAAACACACGGATCTGGCACACATCTTCCTGGCCAACACATGGAACAAAAGATCTTTTGGCAGATGTGACCCTTTGAAATGAGGAAGAGCTTAAAAGAAACCACCCTAAAAGCAGATCTGGTGATGGTGGCCAGATGTAAAATGGCATCCTGATGCTGAAGGATCACTTCTGTCTGAATTTGGCAAAAATAAAAAGGCATAAAAGTTTTTAAAAATATACAGATAAGTGAAAGAGAGAGGAACTTGTGGAGGCAAGGTCTCTTCTACTATCATAAAGGAATTGTTGATGGTTTTGAAGGATCAAATGCTGGATCCAGCAGCAGTGCTGGAAACCTGTGAACTGAAGTTTCCTGAGGGGTGGATTTGGTTACAAAACCTTGCTTTGGGCAACTGCTCTAACCAAGATTGTTGTTAGCAGGTCTAAAATCCAGAGGGAAATAAGGAATAACCAAGTCCCTGGACTAAAGAGGCTGAACAGAATTTAAAAACTTCAAACCAGCAAAATTTATGGTTTTAAACCTGGTTTAACACATTCTAGAATCGTGATTATTAAAGTTACCATGGCCCATGTTGCCAGGGATAATAGTGTTTTATGTCCTGTGCCTGTGTTCCCAAATCCTGAGCTAATCCTCATGCCATGCCTTGATCCTGTTTTATCAGCAAGAAGCATGCTTCAGAATTAAATGTATTTGCCAAATCTGAATCTGTCACCACCAGCAGATCATCTGTCTGTCACAAAAAACCCCATAAATCTTACAGTGAATATTTCTAGAGCATAAACTTGATACAAAAAATGAATTAAAAATGTTTAAAAAGACATTTAGGCTGGAGCACCCAGTACTAGGTCACTTCCACCCTACATTCAGTAATTGCTGGTCTGCAGGTACAGATCATGCTGGGGACCAAAAGCCCACATTTATTTACTCTTTGAAATGTGTTTTTAACATGTTGTATTGATCAAGGCATCTCCCTTCCTGAAACAGGAGGGCTTAGACTATAACGAAGTACATAGTGATATCCTGGTAATGCCCAGTCCCTGCACAGAGAACAGCAAATAACCAGCTCTCAAATCTCCAAGAACAAGAACTGATGGGGTTCATAGGCAAAGCTCTTAGGAGAAGTCAGGGAACAAGAGAAGCCTCAAATCCCAGAGCAGAGCACGGCGTGATCAGAAAGCAGCACATCCATACCCAGGACACAAACCAACAATCCCTTGTCAGGAGGCTCAGGAGAAGTAAAGGACTCTGTGCTTCTGCTGACAGGGCATGGGGCAGAGCCAAGGCACAGCTCTGCCTTAGGAACAGCAAGGCAACGAGGGACCAGCTCCATTTCCACCCCAGCAGCCCAAAATTGTCACCACAGGGTGTCCAATCACTGATAAGTCCCTACACTGCAACTGCAAATACAGTGCTGCAAAGTTATTGCTAAGGCCTCAGATACATATTTATGAAGGAAAGTAAAGAAAATAATACATCATCAGTTTTCAAGAGGTTTTATAGCAACCCCTTATCCCATTAACCTCTGGTGATTTATAACAAGCTGTCATATCATTAACACAATAAGTCAATAATTGCTGCCACTACATTTCCAACCCTGTGCTCACAGTGTTCCCCACTTCAGCAAGAGGGATGATTAATGAAGCTTTTGCACAGCCTCTGATATTTGTATTTATCTTTCAGCAAACACTAAGTTCAGTTGATCACAGCACATGGGAAATTGACTTTCTTTTGCATCAGTTGCCAAGAGAACCAGGATGGCCATACCTGGAAAGTTATTTCATTTCATAGTAGAAGGGAAAAGGAGAATAAGAATCAAATGCTTGCCAAGGTCTTTCGAAACTCACATTTTCCTCATATAACTGTTTTCTGTCAAAACAAACCTTCATTCAAAAGTGAAACTAGCTCTCTTCACTGGAGAAATAACCTTCACTATGCAAATCAATTCACTTTCCCAACCTTGCAAACAAATGCTCCCAGAAAGAACAAAAATAGTGAGAATCCCAAACCCCCAACAGCTGCAACAAAAGCATCAGGAGCAGAGCAGAGCCAATGCTGAGCACTTGGGAAAGCCAAAGTGGAATCAGTGTTATGGCTCAGATCACTCAGTGCTTACTGGAATTAACAGAAGAGTCAAGCAAGTCACAGCTTCTTTCCACCTGCCTGTCCCAGCAGAAAGGGAGATTCAGGTACTTTGCAAAATAAAAATTGAAAAGCTCAACAAATACTGAGATTTCCTTATTACAGCTTTTCTTCTTTCCTTCAAGGGCTGAGTTTTTAAGTCAATTGAGAGATAGATCTGTTTTTCATAAAGCTGTCATGATTTTTTGTATTTTGGGGGGTATTTTATGTTGCTGTGAAATTGCCCAGCTTCACTGTTCCAAAGGAACAATGCACTATTCCCAAATTCAGATTCTCATGTTCAAACAGCAGCCCTGCCACAAACCAAGTCATGCCAGTGCTTTAAGCAGAGCAGCCCTCCAGAATGAGCCCTTCTGGAGGAGGCTCCATGTTTGAGGAAATTCAGAATACATCACTGGGCTCTGCTACAAGGAGCTCAGATGCAGAATAAAGATCCAGAGCCATCGGTGCCATGAACACCCTGCCAGGGTGGGGAACAAGGAGGGCATGAAAGCACATGTCTGAGCTCTCCCAGATTCACTGGCACTCCAGGCTTGAAAAAACCAGTAGGGATGAGAATATCTCATTAACAGCTTCCTTCTTTACTGGGACATTTAGCATTTTAAAACACATTGTATAAGCAACAATCAGATTTAACACCCTGGTGTTCAAATACCAAGAGCAAACAAACTCAGGTTTAAAATCGAAATAGGATTGTTACTGTGCAGGTGCTGGTGAAATGCAGATTTTGAAGGAAAAGAACATCACCTACATGAATATTATTTCCCCCTTTGTTGACTGTTCTCTGGAGAATTTCTACAAAGTTTTTATTCAAACTTCTATGAAACACTGATTTTAACAAAACAAAAACTAAACTCCCAAATCACCCACATCAAAGCAGTGGTTCAAAATTCCTGCCTAGAGCCCAAATGTTATTTATCCATCTAGTGACAACATTCATGTGCACACACATGCATTAGAGAAGATCCTTTTCCAAGGCATTGAATACAGTACCCTAGGTATTTGAATATTTCTTTGACAGACTTTAAAGTACACCAAATTTACATTCTATAAATGTTATTAGACCATTCAAAACATCTGACATTTCTTCAGAAACACATTAGAGATGTGATACTCCAGAGACTAAGATTCGTGTTAAATCAGTCCCCTCAAAGAAAATTCGACATTAAATACAGAACAAATACTGTCTCACACAGAAGAAAAATAGAAAAACAATGCTTAAGTGGAAAGCATTTTATTCATTTGCTTTCAAAGCCATTTTCTAAACATTAGTATTTGTATCAGGAATGTTTAATAACTCACTGTGAATAAAAGCTGCATTTATTGCTTTCTCAGAGGTAGTTTTAAAACACTTTTGATGATCCTTGTAGGGCCTCAGATCAGTCCTACCAGGAGTGGACCTGAGGGTGCTGAAGGTGGACTGGAAGGATGAGAGAGTCACTGCAAGCCTTAAATCCAGCACTGACACTTGGCTGAGCCCTGGGCAGCAAACAAAATGTATTTCCAGGGGAGAAACTCTGCAGCCTCTCTCACCTGCTGAGCACTGCAGCAAATTCCTCCCTTCCACAGAGATGAGAGCCGAGAGCAGAGCAGGAAAGGGAAGCAGAGGCACCAGCTGGCCCAGCTGCTCCCTGGTGGAGGGTCCCAAAAACCCCAGTTCCAAACAGAATGGGAGCTCCAGCTGAGGTGAGGCTCAGGTTTGGAGAGCAGAGGGTCAGATCTCACTGCACAGGGGGAGTGAGAGGCCAAACCCCCAGGCAGCCCCAAGGGCAGCACTGGCTGTGCTGTGGGACAGAGTGCCCTGGGAACCCACACCCACCCTGGGCTCGCTGCCTTCTCCCAGCCAGCCCAAGCAGCTCCAGGAAACCCATCCCAGCTGGAACCCCAAGTGCTCCCCCAGCCTGGGTCAGAACCCCCGAGTGGAGCTGAGTCACCTGCTGCTCCAAGGAAGGCTCCTGAGGTGGGGCTGTGCCCAGAATGTCCAGAGACCTTTTCTGTCACATTTTCTGGTCGCCTCTGTACAGGACAGACCCAATATTGTCTTCCTTGTTGCACAGAAAATCCACTTCATGCACTCATCCCTGAGAGCCCTGGCCCAAGCTGGGGGAGAATATTTCTTTCAAGCTGTAATTTAGAACCACTCCTGTGTGTCTGATTGTGGGCAGATGTGAACCTGTGGCTATCAGGGCCCTTCACTTACACTCATGCAAATAAAAGAAAAGTTTATACCTGTCAGGTGTGGGCTGTGAGTTCATCAGAAGAAAATCAGCATGCTGTCCCAAATTCAAGGAAGATATTTTAAACACATTCTACTTGAATTAGCCAGACCATTCTGACACCCACAACAGGTCTGACCCAGAGACAAAAAGGGTCTGTTTTCACACTGGAGGAGGCAAGCTTCTCCCCACACCACCTGTGCACTGCAGAACACATTTGCTCTCATTTCCAATAACATGCAAGGAACTTTGAAACAATTTGTAAAAATAAGACAACAATTCATGTTCATTTTTTCACATAAAAATAGCATCTCTAATCATCTTGCCACTGCCTATGAGAAGAATGCATGAAAAATATGCCAAAAGTAGGATGAAAAACCAGCATTATGCATTGGAACCCCCAGTTCTGAGAGTTCTACTACACTCTAACCAGTCTGTTCCACAAAGTCACCCAGAGTGCAAAATCCAGTGGGAAGCTAAATTAATGTCTCTCATGGCATTGGGACTGGAGATAGATAGAGAGATAGACAGACAGATACACACACACATACATACATACATACACATACATATGTATATTTAATAAGAGAAGTAATTTAAGTAAGAATGCTTAGATGTTATGAAGTCCAGTTTCTCTCAGCTTGGAAACCTGGATGTTTTGTGTTCTTTTTAAACTCACTGCAACATATCTGTATTGACAAAGAAAGGAAAAATCCCAGAATTTCCCTGATGTAGTTATGCTATAAATCCAAGCAATACAAGAGCCCTTTTACCTCCTGGGATATCAGTGTCAGCCCTCCTCCACCCCTCACCTTCCAGGCCTCTCCTGAAGCCCACAGGACAAAGCCCTCTGCAGCAACTGGAAGGTACCAAATTCCCACTTTTGGGAAGGAGGGGCATTGCCATCCCTGTCCCGAGGCTCTCCCTGTGGATGTGCCCCTTCCCTGCTCTGCCTGGGAGCACCAGACTGGAGCCAGGCTGCCCCAGTGACCCCGAGCTAAGGGCAGAGCTTGTGCAGCTGCTCAAGAGCAAACTAGCATCTTAGCAGAAGCTCTTTGCTGAGAGCTGTGTGCATTGAGCAGCACCTTGTGAAGCTCCTCTGCCCCCCAGGCTTTCACCATTTTCCATGCCTGCTTTTGGGGCTAAGGCCATCAAGGAGCTGCCTTAATTGCCTGCCAGCACTCAGCACTGGGATGCCCACCCACACACTGCACTTTCAGTGCAGTGCCACAGGATTTCTGGTTTGCTTCTTTTCAGGTTGACAGAGCAAAACAACAGGAGCGTTTGTACCTTGCAAATATTACAGCCTGATAGAGAATAACCCTCTGCTGGAAGCTGCCAGCTTTTCTCCCCCAGTGCTCTACCCCACTTCTGAACCCACTTCAGAAAGTGCTCTGTGCTTGTGTGGATCGTGGTTTTGTGCAATGGTCACAGTAACTGTGTTCATGCAAACAGAAGAAATTTGCCAGGGAGAGGTAAAATACAACAGGAGCGTGGCACAGAGCAGGGTCTATTTCTGTCCTTTCCCACTAGCAGAGCCCACATTGCCTGGGCAGAATGACAGCTTCCTTTAACACAAGCCAGCCTGAGTTTTTAATAGGGAACTGCAATAGTTGTTAACCCCCAGGTCACCTTCCAAGCACAGAATGCATAAACTGCTTTCTAAAATAACAAAATCATGCTTGAACAGGATGTGTATTCAACATATCAATGCTCCGATATAAAATAACTGCTACTTAAAATAGACTATTTCTCCTCATTACTAATAATTATTAATTAAATATTTAGTATTTCACTTTATGGCAGCAAACCCCAAAACCTAAGCGGTCATTTGAGAGCAGCATCACTCCTTCCAGATATTTGGGGAAAATCTACTTACTGTGTGAAAAATATTTGCTTTTTCTTTTCTTTTTCTAACTGTTCCCCTTTCAGATCTCATAAGCAGGAAGCTTGCAAGGCACAGTATGTGAGCTATCTTGAAAAGAGGCTGTCGTCCTAGGTTTATGGAAATGGAGGAAATCTGCAGCTTAAACAGAACGAGAGTAATGACTTCCTTTATATTCCTTCAGCATAGCTCTGAGAGCAAACACAAATCATCTGGGTGATATTTCAAAATCAAACTGAAACACAGGCTATTAGTTGTAGCCATCATATATAGAGAGGCTGGTGCTGTTCTCTGAAAATATGATTACCAGGTTCAACAAGTGAGCAGAGAGCCAGGGAGCAAATACAGCTTTCCCTGCAAGTTCTACTTGCTCTGCTGGGCTATTTCCATCTCGGGTTGGAATTGCCATTTCCATGTCACAGCTCAGCAAAGGCACCAGGTTTCAGGGCAGGCACAGCCAGCAGGGCTCCCGAATTCAGGAGCTGACAGCTACTAAACCAAACTTCTGGTGGCTGCCAGAATTGTCTGGCTAATTGGGATAGAATTGGTTTAAAATATCTTCCTTTTATTTGGGACAACATGATGATTTTCTTCTGAGAAACTTGCAGTCAACACCTGACACCACCTCAGGGACTGCACAGAACAGGGCCCCTCTCACTTCCTTCAAGGACTGGGACCTGAAATCTCCACAAGAGGCTCAGTACTGAGCACATGGCTGAAGTAAGGATGAGTGTTGTGCTGCTTTTCCAGAAAAAAAAAAAAAACAACAAACTTTAGTGCAGTTTTCAACTGCCCAAAAACTACAGAACAAACCTTGGATTACAGCTATTAGGAACACATCTTGACCTTTGGGAAATAAAAAAGCTGTCAGGTGCAAAGACACACAGAATAAGGTACCTGACAGCCAGTGGTGCCTCCCTGTCCCTCAGGACACTGGGGCCTCCCATCACCAAACATTCAGGACAAGCAGGAGACAACACAAATTCCCTCCTTGGTGGTGTCCCTCTTGTTGTCATAGCAGCAAGGCTTCTGGTCCTTGCAAAGTTGGACTTGTTGCTCCAAAATAAACATAAATAACATATCTGCTGCAAGTATAAAAGAGCTGACAAACAGCTGCTTAATGAACCACAT
>JAYDZK010000028.1:789434-809592 GCA_034509185.1 Euphonia xanthogaster
GGCCTGCCCACCCTGCCAGGGAACAATTCCTCATTCCCAAGATCCCATCCAGCCCTGCCCTCTGGCACTGGGAGCCACTCCTCCTTGCCCTGTCATTAATGAGGCACCAGGAACAAGCTGGGGTTTCAGACCTTGGTGGAGAAAATGAGATCTTTTTCAGATAAAATACTGTAAATTACCTGTACTGATGTGCAGAGAATCAATGCTTTTGGAATCATTATATTTCACACTTATAGAGAATCTTGGGTCTCTTCAGGTATTTCAATTTATTCTGGGGGACGACTCCAGTATCTGACTTGCCAAATTGTGCTGAAGTGTGTGTAAAATCTGACCTTCTTCTGATTGTATCTGATCTCCATAAAGATTGCACAAGAGACTGCTTCCCCTTGTTAAGGGACTTTAATTCCCTGCTTTGTTATTTATTTCCTATAATGGAAAAATCCAGTTAAAAAAAACCAAAAAAACCCCAAAAAATCCCAGCAAAAACATTTTACTACTTACCTCATAGAAAAATAAGCTTGTAATAGAAAATACTCAGCATTTATTAATCTTAATTTTACATATTTACATGTTATTTCATCAAAATGTTTGGTAAAAACTAATGCCAAATATTATAATAGGTTTTGAATGTATTGTGCTCATTTTTTTCAGAAATTGCCAATGTAAAATTAACTTGACTTGAAGAAAAATATGGAATATCAATAATAGTCTAACAAGTAGGAATAGTCTAACAATCTGGAATATCAATAATAGTCTAACGAGTCTAACAAAAAACACTGAACACCATAACATTAAACTCAATGGGTATAAAGGCAGAAGATCAAAACCACAAAACTGGCTTGGTTTTAATCCAGACTGAACTTAAAAATTGGCTTTGACCAAAAGTTATTTTTAATTTCTTCTGGCTAAACACAAGGCAAGATTTCTAGTTTCTCTAAGTACACATTTCAATAGGACCATATGATAAAAAAAACTGTACCAAAATTATACTAAAACTTTATCAATATTTTGTGGCTTTATACAATTTTAAAGTGTTATTTTAAAATTTGCATCAATTCTGAAATATGTCCTTTTTTTGTTCTAGTCAAAATAAAAACAGCCTTGATCCTTCCATAGAAGGATTTTCAGTATCTATCTTTCTCTCAGCTATAATCAACAGGTCCTACACTGAAATTGATTAAAATAATGTGAATGTTTTGGTCAAGTGGTTCTTCTTCCAAATAAAATTCCATAGAATTTCTGAGCAAGATGACGTCACAATGTTGGCACAACCAGCTGTGGATTGGCACCCACCCTGTGTATCTACAATGGAAATTATGGAAAGATGAAATAAAATTTAAATTTAAAAAGCAACCAGGAAGAGAAGAATCTGGTTTTACCTGATAAAGAAAGGCTGCAATGAAAATTTTGAGTGGGCTATTAAAGAAAGGGTTCTGCTGGATATTATGAAAATCACAATGAGGGTCACTGCTTTTCATTTTTGCAACAGCACCTATTTTCTGCACATGAATATATTTAATGTACTTTAAGCAGATTAGAGGAGGTGATGGGTGGAAGCAAGACAAAAGTTTATCAGCTGTTTAAATATTAAAAAAAAAAAGTTGCAAGCCAAAGTGATCATTAGGAAAGTAGAAAAAAAAATCTGCTGCCCTATTTAGAAAAATCTGAAGGTGTGCAGTACTGCAAGGCACCTCTGGAAAGCCACGGGCTCCAGGGCAGGCAGGGCTTTCCACAGCTGGCTGGGGGTAGATGGGCTGGTCTCTGTCACCACTTTTCTGCCACGGGATGCAAAGCAGCAAACCCGTTTCATTGGCACCATCCTGCTCTCCAAAATTACCTGTTCCCTTCTAAACTCCTGCTCCCACACGGTCACCAACAGCTCCGAGTGCGTCTTAGATGCAGGAAAACAGAGCTAAGAGTGCCTATAAATAAATAAATCATGGCATGCTACAGCTGAGAAATTCTCCCTAAAATGCAGCAGAAATCCCTGGGGGGGGAATCAGTCATCTGATCTCAGCGTGTCTGCTCATTCCCAACCCTGCCACTCGTGCCAGCATCATTCCAAGGCAGACTTTTCTCCAGCTACTCAGCTTAACTTCTCTTAATAAATAAGATGTCCTAGAGCACGGGAATCTGCAATTCCCAAAGGGCAAATAAAACAGGAGGTGGAAGGGAAAGAAAAGATCAGTTTCATCCAACACGTCTTCAAAGTCTCGTAACCTGGTTTCTATTTGCTAAAAATGGAAAGCTGAAGCTGCCTCTGAGACAGTTATAAAAGTATAATGTATCAGTTTCCCTGGGCTCTCTTGTTCATTAAAGGTTGGGATTTTTTCCTCCCTTTCCTGTAAGAAAACTGCCCTACTGCAAAGAGCATTAGAAATAAAGATTGTATTTCAGCTGAAAACAGAGTGAGTAAAAAAGCTTTCCTAATTACATTGCTGATTACTTGAGCAGTCCTCCATTTGACAATACAATTATGCCAAAGAGAGGAGAATATCTTCATTCCACTGAAAAAAAGGAGAAAGTGTGTTTTTTTCCAGCTTTGAAATTTATGGACTATGAGCCAGACGTATAAAACTTTTCTTGAACTCCAAAAGTCCAGATAAACTTTCTGAAAACACCAATTTTTCTCTTACACAAATATCTGTGCTACATAATTCATATTTTATGTTCTTTGTGGGAACTCCACCTAGAGGGATGAGCTAACCTCAAACTGGAGCAGTAACACTGGCTCTAGGCTTCGATACTGGTTCCATTCCAGGGTCTGCTCTAGCAGATTTCTATTTATATCATGCAGAAGTCAGCAAAAAAGTCAATGATCCTGCCACATCTGGCTGTGCCAGAGGTGCAACATAGCTCAGCATCCCAGAAACACTTCAGCTGCTTAAAAGCAAAGGCAAAGAAAACCCCAGATCAAGTCCCATAAAAAGCTGCTGTGCTAACACCAGGCTGGTGATGACTGCCACCCTGGTGATAAATCATCATCTTCTCACCTCTAACCTTCAAAATAATATTCATTCTTCAAGCACTCCTTGTCCCCCTGTTTGCAGGCAGGTGACTCGGGCAGGCTGGGAGTCAGCACCTCCCTTTGCTGCTGGCAGTGGAAAGCCCCTGTAGGGGGATACAGCATGGGTAAATGAAGGTGGCATAGAAGGTAATCTCATCCCCCGATGAGCTGCAGCTGAACCAATTACTAAAGATGAGAATCAGGCCTGTTCTTAACAGGCCTCACCTGTAGCCAATAAGAACAAGTGGTATAAAAGAGTGGATTGATGGGATCTGGAGAGAGAGGTGTCAGATAACTGCTGCAAGGACCAGGAACAGGCAGTGCCCAGAGGAGCTGCCTGCAGGAAACAGTGAGGAGGTACCAAGCTCTGGTGATATGAAATCCTTGCCCTATAATGATGATAGAACTCACGTTGTCTAAGACAACCAACCCCTGCTGGTTCCAGTTCCATCACTCACTGGTTTGTCTGGTAATGCAGCACCAGGCTGGCTACAGCCAGAACACCCCTGATCATCCCACGCAGCTCCCAGTGTCTGGCTAGGTTTGGGTATGTTCCCAGGGACTGAGCACAAGACAAGAACAGGCATCCTTTGAGAATGGAAAAGAGAGGCAACAGAATTCATCAACACTTCAGCCCCAAACAGCAGCTTCCCCCAGCACTGAGGGTGCTGCAGGGAGCAGCTCAGCTGCCAGCGCTGGGTGTCAAACCCCAGGCAGTGCCTCAGTGGCCTTCAGGAGTGGGCATTTTATCTGGTTTCACAGCACATTAAGTTCCTATGTTTATACAGAATATACAGACACACTTTCTTTCCAGCTGCCCCCACAGCTGAGTTCAGAGCCCTCAGCTCCAGCCCTGCACCCCACAGTGACCCCACCCTTCCTTGTGGAACTCCTCGCTTTCAGCCATCTCATCACTCCATGCGATGCAAACAAAAGAGAAAAGAGAGCTCAGATACTCCAAGACCCCTCGTCAGTGAACTCTGACTTCAAACCCTCCTCACAAGCCAGCACTGGATAGACCTTCAGGTAATGACCCACCAGATCACACTGTTCCCATCTTTACCTGCCATGTCCTTTCCACACCAACTCATTCTATTATTTTAAGATTAAAAGCACAACAATTAGCTGCCATTTAATGCTTTCAATTAATGCTATTTTGTGAACATAGGTATATGAGTAGTGGGACTGAGGAACAATTAAACTTGCTCATTACAGAGCACTGCAAGCTTGTTTACTGGAACTGTGTTAAGTAATCTTTCCTTTCTGCTTTAAAAATAAAAAGACTCATTTACATCACCCCCAACGGTCCAATTTCAAGCACAGTTTTTAAGGCTAAGATTTTGAGGAAGAAAGCACACATTGCACTAATAGTCCTGTGGCTCTGAGGATGCAAATAACAGGCACATTTTTTGGTACCAGGGCAGGCATGTTTCCACCCTAATTGCCTCCAAAAGGACAAACAACAGTCTTAACTTCAGGAAAATATCATTCCACTCTTTTTTTCCCATGTAGTGGGTCCATATTAGGGAATAAAAGCTCAAATTTTAGTATCCATCCCTCAAAGCAATAAGTGCAAGTATCTCAAGCTCAACAGCCAAGAAGATTCCCTTTGAGTTTCTCTCCATTCCCCAGCACCCCTTATCTATCCCTGGGACACTCTCTAAAAAAAGGCAAACATAAATGAATATATACATAAATAAAAGATCCATATAATATGCATCACTATGTCAAAGAGCAAGGACAGACTGTTTTATTTAAGAGCTAAAAACTCCTTGACCAACTTATCTGAGGGAGCTCCTTTCTTCATGGACAGACCTCCCCAAGAGCCCACACTTTCCTCCCTCAGCTTTCTAAAGGGAAAGCTCAGCCCTGCCCACACGGGTGACCCTCCAAATGGCACCAGCTGCTCCCACTCTGCTTTCCCTGGTGAGGTGCAGGGGATGGCAACAGGGTTTTGCATCTCCACTGATCTCACCTGGACTAAACTCAGAACCCAAGCTAACGTCTCATGCCAAAACATTTCTACCTCAAAGCCTTCCAATATTCAGAAGATTCAAACTACAAGTTCTCTGCAAGGCTGTTACCAGCTCAGATTGTGCAAGGAGTTTTTAAATTCTTGTGCAATACTCAATTTTCACAAACCAGCAGAGAACCACATATGGTCTCTCTACATGGAAATGGTGTCTTTCACCATCATCACAATCAATGCTCCATCCCTGGATGGATTGGAAGGAAGAGGCAGACACTCCATCTCTTAAATCTAATTTATTTTATTGCAAAAGAAAGCTACACACATTTGAGAGATTAAAAGTGTGGATTTGTATCCTTGTGGTTACTGTGTTCTGTGAAATGGGAAACCTGAGTTTCCAACCATATCATAAAAGGCTCTACGGCAGGGTACAACAGGGTTGTATGGCAATCAGGCGTGCTAGAACCCTAGAAACTGCCTCCCAGGAAGACACCCTTGGGGTGCATCAGCACTGTCCTCTTCTTTATACATTTTACCCGAATTCTGCACAGCAACAAAGCTTGGGGAGCTCTTCCCATGGAGAAACCTTCCCTGCTGCAGTAGGAAGGAGAATTAATGCAAATGTCCCATTCCACAGAGTGAAGATTGTAACCAGTATGATCTGACATACAATCTGGCTGCAGCAGCATTTTCCAAATGGCATCACTGGTTGGAGGATTTTTTAAAAGACATGGCTCTTCTAAAGAAATACAGATATTTATTTTCATCATCCCCTCTGGTGCCTGAATCTCCCTTAGATTCATCTTAAATGTTGCCAGTTCAGCTCTGCATGTTCTGAGCCTGGCAGGAGCTCAGTGACTCCTCCTGGCTAGTTCTAAAAAGCCTATTTGGATTAAATATTTGGAGTCCCAACCTACACATATCCATCCATTTGGGAAGCAAAAAAAGGTCTCCTGACTTGGAGAGATTTCTACCAGCAAGCCCAAGACTTCAGCCAGAACTGAGGGTGCCAACATCCATTATTCAGCTCAGTGCTTTGTCAGAAATCAATGTTACAGGGCCAGTTGCCACAAAGAACTGAAATCAATAGGATGGAATCTGCTCCTTTTCAGAGGACTGAACTCCAGTTAGTCTGAACTTCAGAACAGACATTCTGAGTGAGCTTGTACAAATAAATGCTGAAATCTCAGAAGATTGATAAGGACACATTCTCCATCCACTGGAACTGAGGAGCTGTGGAGTTGTGACTGGTTTGGGCCCTGTGCAGGACTGAGGTATATCCAGGATAATAACCTGAGCCTTTAAACCTTGCTGCATGTCCATGGATAAAAACAGCTCCATGTTCATAAAGAAAACTTTATAAACATGGAAAAAAGCACTTCATGTTTTCCTTTGCATGTGTCAGGGTGATGTGTTGTGATGGACACAAACTGAGAGGGAGCACCCAGATGGAGAGTAAAGGGAGAGGTGTGCTCCTTTCTGCTGTCTGCTCTCCATGGGCTGATCCCACAGGCTCAAAAGAGGGAGGGAGACATTGGGAGATGTTTGCAATGCTGTGCAACTCCTTCAGTACCCGTGGGCACAGCCCTGCTCTCTGGTGTGCACGGATTAAATCTCATTTACTGCAGCAGAGATGGGCACAAAGGACACCCTGCATGGACCAGCCCGACCCAGAGGAGCTGCCAGAACAATCCCGTGGATGCAGCAGCTCCAGTCCTGCTTCCCAGTGCACAGCAGCTCCTTTCAGCCTCCTCAGCTCCTAATCCAGGCATTCTGCACAGGTGCTCTTCGTCAGCCACTTCCCACGATTTTACATTGGCATTTTGTTGGTCAGTGCCTTAAAAATTTGTTCCAAGGATTTGGGGTGGGCTAAGGATGATCCCACTTGCATTCAGTGGCATTCCTGTGCCCCCAGCCTGCCTTGGCATGAATCCCCCCTTGCTGCCCATCCTTTTGAGCCAGCAAAGCAAGGAAGTGGAGTTCAGCGGAAAACCTGTTCAGATTATTCACTGAGCTCTTTCCTGCAGTGAGATAATGAGAGTCTGGAAAGAAGTTGGAGCAGCTCTTATCTTCTGGGTATTTCAAAGATGTTCCACAGTTTCTCAGGCTTCAGATGTTTTTGATGTATTTTTCTGTACCATTTTGTAGTTTCTTGACTCCAAAACCTATCCAGATATTATATAAAGTCCCTTATACAACGTAATAAAACAACTGAAATTTTCATTTACATGAACAAAATTGTTCTGAAGTTGGTTTAGAGAAATGTAAAGTTTATCAGTAAAAAATTTTTTGCTTTAGTACTTCTTTCTTTAGGGCTCAAGTTTGCAAGTGGATTGCGTAGACCTGCTCAGCTTTCAGCACTTACCACAAAGATTTAAAACAAATGGTATTGCTTATGAGACAGAACAGAAACAAATATTTGTGAGGTGAGGATTTACAGTGGCCTGTTTTCAAATGAAAAGGTTTTTGCTTTATTATTAAGTCTTTTGAATATTTAGATAGTTTTGTAGTGAAGATACAGAGCATATGAAATGCCAGGTAATGCAGCATGTGATTAAGATGGGATTTGGATTTCGTCCCAATGAGCTACACAATTTAGAGATTCCTGTTCTAACAAGAGCCCAATTACATATATTTCACACAAATAACAATAACCTATTTCACTTTGTGGCAACTTGCTTGTGAGCTGCTTACAGTTGAACTGCAGTGATAATTTTCAGTCATAAATTTAGTTTATTCCAAGCATATTTATTCCTACAAACATTTTCTTTTCCCTGGTAAGTTTTTTTATTCATAACAGAAAAAAAAGTGATCTGAAGAAACATAGCTCACAGAGCCACATCCTGATATGATAGTCAGCATCATGAATTTCAAATTACTTTCTGTGAGAGTTCACTGCTGGATAATAGAGCCAGAAACTCCACAAAAATCTCCTGCCAATCCATCATGTAGAGAATGTATTCAGAAACTCCAGAGAGGGAGCAATAAAAAGCCTTAAGATAGGTGAAAAATTCTGTCTCCTAACAACATACTGATGTTAACATAACAAAACCTCCAAGTCCGTGTAAACAAGCACTAAAGCCATGTATTTTTCCAGGCAAATGCCCCATGGAGGTGCTGCCACTGCCGGGCTGCGCCAGGAGCCTCCCTTGTCCCAGCAGCTCCCGCTGATGGGAGGCCAGGCTGGAGCCCCATGAGCAATTTTGGCCTTTCCTTGGTCCTCCCCTTGGCTTTTGGTCTTCCAGCCCCGGGAAAAGAGGCGCTGGGAATCTTCGGCGGCGTTCAGGGAAGGAGTGGGAGCTGAGAGGGGCGGGCGGAGGGAGCTCGGCAGCTCCGGCGGCTGCTGCCGGGCCGGGCCCCGCACCGCGCCGGCCCCCGGGCTCCGCCGGCTCCCTGCAGGCCCGTCCGGGATCAGCACCGCCACAGCCCGCAGGCTCGGGACTTCTCACTGCCTGCAGCGCTGCTGGACACCGGAGTGCTCCGGGAGGGGAACACTGCAGCTCCTGCCCAGCCCCATCCCCCAGCACATGAGGGAAATGTGGTTCCCATTACCGCGGGCTTTAACCCCGCCGCATTCCTGCAGAGCCGCGGCCCGTCTGGGGCGGGGACCAGGAAACTCCTCAGATGGCGCTGATCAGCCCAAAGCTCCCTGTGAGCCCCAGCCCGTGAGCCCCGGCCCAAAGCTCCCTGTGAGCCCCAGCCCGTGAGCCCCAGCCCAAAGCTCCCCGTGAGCCCCGGCCCAAAGCTCCCCGTGAGCCCCAGCCCAAAGCTCCCTGAGAGCCCCAGCCCAAAGCTCCCTGTGAGCCCCAGCCCGTGAGCCCCAGCCCAAAGCTCCCCGTGAGCCCCAGCCCCAGCCCAAAGCTCCCTGTCAGCCCCAGCCCAAAGCTCCCCGTGAGCCCCGGCCCAAAGCTCCCTGTCAGCCCCAGCCCAAAGCTCCCTGCCAGCCCCAGCCCAAAGCTCCCTGTCAGCCCCAGCCCAAAGCTCCCCGTGAGCCCCAGCCCAAAGCTCCCTGTCAGCCCCAGCCCAAAGCTCCCTGTCAGCCCCAGCCCAAAGCTCCCCGTGAGCCCGAGCCCAAAGCTCCCCGTGAGCCCCAGCCCAAAGCTCCCCGTGAGCCCCAGCCCAAAGCTCCCCGTGAGCCCCAGCCCCAGCCCAAAGCTCCCTGTGAGCCCCAGCCCAAAGCTCCCCGTGAGCCCCAGCCCAAAGCTCCCTGTCAGCCCCAGCCCCAGCCCAAAGCTCCCTGTGAGCCCCGGCCCAAAGCTCCCCGTCAGCCCCAGCCCAAAGCTCTCTGTGAGCCCCAGCCCTGGCCTGTTTCCAGAGGCAAGCTCTTGGACTGTGTGTTTCTCATTGCAGATCACACCTGGTATTTGTTTAGCCCTGGAAGACACTGACTGGATTCCAGTGGAAGGAAAACACTTCTCCTTTGAAGGCCCTGGTGTAATTTATTTCACTATTTCTGGCTGGTTCCTGAGAAATGTGATCCATGAGTGAAGGACTGAAATAAGCTTGCTCCAATTTATCTGGTTTTCCATTATGAAGTGTGGCACAGAAGGATTTCCAACTCGCTCTGCTGTCTGTGTGTCAGCCAGGAAAAGCTGTGGCCCATGCAGATGGACCTGAGCAGCCCTGCCATGGGGAGGCACTCAGGAAGGGACGGGGCTAGCAGTGTTCCCAGAATAGCTCAGGGAAGTTATTAACATCTGTAAATTATGCTCCTGTTTCCCTGACAGCAGCAGCTTTGCTTGAGGATCTCGACGTCGCTGCCAGCGTAAGAACTTTAAGTGCCTGTTGCAGTGATCCCTTCCCAAAAACACATCAAGCACTAAAATAGGAGAGGTCTGAGCTCCCAGGTCTGAGCTTTTATAAAAATATACATGAAACAGCCTCCTAAGCCTCTTAATTTTGTGGAGCTGCAGCCTTTTATTAAAAAAAAAAAAAATAGGGCTGGATGAAAATAAGGATGTTTCCAACATCAAAAATGCACATCAGCTCTGTTCCTGCAAATTGTTTCAGAAGGTGAATATCCTGGTGATAAAATTAACCAGCATATGATGAACAATAAAAAACCTGTCCCCGATAATTATCAAATACCCCTCAGCAGCTCCTTTGAGAACCTTCCCACAAAGCACTTGCTCTTCTCCCCTCAGTGTGTAGAGGGGGAACATTTTTCCTTTTTTAAAACAAAACCAAAATCAGTGGCTCAAATGTGCACACAAGCAGGCATTTCCCCAGGAAACATTTTTTTATAAAAGCAAGAACCACCAAAATATTTTTTTTAAAAACAGAGCAATAGGCACCATGAGAGACTGATAGGATTTGGGATCCAGAATTCCAGTGTTTCCCCAGGGAAGGGCACTGAGAGCATCCCTGTAGATGGGCAAGATGTCCCATGGACAAAGGCAGCACCTCAGCAGGAGAATCTTGTGTTTCCAGTGCAAAGAGGTCAGACAGACACATTTTCTACAAACTTTCTGCATTTTAGTGTGTTCTCCATTAGCATTTTGGGAGGATTTGTCTGCTATGGAAATAATTCATTTTTATGAACTTTGACTTCTGTGATCAGAGGGATCTCCTTTACAGGCTTTAGATACTGATACGTGGTTACATTTCTGTGGAAGATAAACTGAGGGAAACTAAGGAATTTACAGGTTAAATCTGCTTACACAAATCTCTCTGCCTGCTGAAACAATTAATCAGCAGTGGCTTTTCTCACATATGAATGAGAAAGAATGCAAAGTCTGGAGCACTCAGTCTGGAGCCATAAGCAGGCTGCATATTTGAATTCTTTTTATTAATTGCTTTGTTGTGACACCCCAGGAAAATACTTTGTCAGTTGCCTCTGCTATAATTTGGTATCAAATCCACTCAATATTCTACTTTTTTTCTTCTTTTTAAAAAAATCTCGTGTCAGGACCAAGTTGTTTCTAATTTAGTGCTGTATGTCATTTGCAACAGGATCCTTCAAGTTTCCTCTCTTAATTCATGACACCTGGTTTTTGTTATTTTAAAGACAGCCAAGGACACTGGGGCATTCACTCCACACATTGTAAAAACTTTAAAAGGGTGGCACACAGATGTATATAAACAGAGGCAGAGAGTCTATTTTGTTCCTGAAAAAATATGATTTTAAAAGAGTTGGGAATGTGAGTGTGCGTCACATGGAAAAGGTTGGGGCTTTTTGTGTTTCTTTTTCTCCTTGCTCAGTGGTGTCATTTAACATGGCTCTCACAAACATAGGAAAAATCATTTCAGCTGAATTCCTGGGGTCAGTGAGGGGTAAGAATCCCACCAAGAAGCAGCTGGGAGCCATTCCTGCCCCTGGCTCTGACATTGCCAGAGTCCCCCTGAGAACTGCACTTCTGGAATTTGAAAAGCCATCAAATTTAGTGGGACTAAATTCTTCTAAATTCATCAGTGATTTTAAGGTGAAGGTTTAAAAGTGTGTCAAGCAAATATTGGAACTGGCCATGTCTTCATTTTACATTTTTAAATTATTCATGTCAAGGTCGCAGAACGAGCCCAGAGGATTTAGGAGAGCCTGGCAGCGGAAAGCCCCATCCTCCCCCCAGAGAGATGCTGGCACACGGGTCCTGTCCAGTTTCACACAGCCTGCCCTGTGTCCCTCCTAGGGCATTCTGTCATTCATTTGAGCTGCTTTTAGAATTAGAACCACTGGGAGGAAAGGCACGTGGCAGGCAATGCCACCTGCTGCGCCCCCCTGTCACATCAGGGGATGTAACCCCCTTCCTTCAGCATTCCCAGTGTGACCCATGCCAGAGGCCATGTGAGAAAATCAGGGATGTGGGGTGTCTTGTCTGACAACAATAAACACACAAGACTGTCATGGGCAGATGGAATAATTCTGGAGAATTGAAGACGTCTAATTGCAGTGTTACAGACTTTGAAGAATCATTATAAACAGTCTTCTGTGGCAATAAATCATTTTGCCCTCATCCAGCAAACTCCACCACACCTCCATAAATCACTTGAATCACACCACTGTACAAAATTCCAAAGTGCCAGAGTGGACATTTCCAGGGGTTTTGTTGCAGATGGTCACACCCTGGGTTTCTGTGGCACTCCAAACACTTCCCCAGCTTTGTAGCCCTTTGCTGGCTTCACCTTGGGCTGCATCTCCTGCATGGCTCGGTCAGAACAGCAAAAGACCCGCAGCATTTAAAGGTCTTTATTTATTTATTATTGCTTCTTAAATAACAGGACTAAACAAAATCCCTAATGCTTGTGGCTTTCCTTATGAAAGGATTTTGGATTTCCTTATGAAAGTTCTTAGGGAAAGCCTTGAAGAAGGAGAAGCAATATAAATGATTCAAACATTTGAAGGTTTGGCCTTTCTTTGCTTGACCATTGTCTCATCCATTCCTTGCAAAGGGCTGAGCTCCATTATCCAGCTCCCTTGTCCCATTCTGAGGTTCTTTGTCTGATTTTATGAGCACTACAGCATTAATATAACATTGCTTGTGTTAATTTTCCCTTCAGTCACTACCTACAGCATATGGCCATTATTTTCACACTGGCAATATTCAACAGAGGTAGAATTTGAAGTCCTAATTTGGGTGTTTAAAGCTTGAAAGTGTATTTAGCTTCAAACTTCATTAGTAGGCCCCTGGCCTTCAGTGAGTGACTGAAAATCAAAGTGGCTAGGTCAGGGATCAAGTTTCAGAAGTCAATTTTCCAAATACTGTTCTTCAGAGAGCAATACATCGGTATTAAAGTGACCATTTGGACAATAGCCAAAGCCTCAGCTATTCTGAGTCCCACAAAAATGTTAGTTTATGCAAATCTCCAACAGCTTCAGTGCAGGAATGCAAATTTACATCAGCAGCTAAGAAATTAGAGAGATGACAAGGATTGTTGTGCTGAGACACTTCCTTTCAAATTCTTGAGCAAGGAGTGTAGCCACCTTCATCCCTAACATGGGCCTAGGCTGGTGACGGGAAGACTTTGAGAACCAGAGAATAAGATGAATATTAAAGACATTTTAAATTCTCAAGTGTTTTCCTATATTTCTCCCACTTTCTGCATAAAAACAATTGTGTATTGTATAAAACCCCTTTAAATTATGGGTGAGTTGGTTATATAAGACTCCTGTAAGATGTACATAAAAAGCATAAAAGAAAAGAGAAAAATTCAAGTATAACAATTTTTCCTTTAAAGGTCTCGGGCCAATAATTTCTGACAATATTCTGCAAAATCCACATTGGGATAGCCAAAGTAAAATTGATGATCCCCAGAAAAGGCCACAATCTCTAAAAAATTTATTGTAATTCAAGGAACTGAATTTGTGACCCATTACAAAGTCTGATTTTCTCAAAAATATTCATCATCCAGGCGCTGCTAATCAGGCAGCTGAAATAATTCTGAAAGTTTTCCTGAAAATCCAAAGCACCCACTGTCAGATGACTTTTGAGAATCTGCAAAAGAAAAAAATACCTTACAGAAGCTGTTATTTTTTTATTATTGCTTTTCCAGTAATTAAACTTGAAAGGGTATGAGGTACAGTCTAAAATGAAAAAAGAAGAAAAGATTAATTATGGAATTAGGAATGGACATGACAAACTCAGTGATTTTTGCCCTTTTTCCTTAACTAACTATTAAAATAGATTTAAATTGCTTTTATTATTCATATTGTTCTTTCAATAACTGAGAAAAACTTATTTCAACCAAGGTTTTTTTTAATGGAATGTAAAACAAACTCGGGTACTTTTCACTCCAGGAGTTGACAGCTGCTGGTGGGTGAGATCACCATCAGCCCCCAGCAGAGGAGCACAGGGCAGACAGTCCTTCTACAGACACATCTATAAAAATTCTGTTTGTTTTGCAGTTTCATTTCCCAGAACCAAATATTTGAGAGATGTTTGTGTTGATTTCTAAACAGCTCACAAAGCCCAGGCCTTGAAGGTTTCCAAATGGAGCCACAAAGTTTGTTGGTGATATTAATGTGTGGTTTATTTTTCTTGTAAATAGTTATTATTTTTTTGTCCTAGAAAAATATTTGGATACAAAGTCAGCAATGCTTTTTTGTTGTGTTGTTTGATACTTTCAGCATTAGAATAACAGACCATGCAAAAAAATCAGCCAGGACTATCAAAATATCAAAATAATTACAGTCACTGGATGATAAATCTGCCTCTGGTCTGATGTATAAAGGACACATCCAAATGTTTCATATTCAGGGGTATTATTTAAACAAAAATCACAGAATTGGCTACCTCAAGATATGTAACATTTACCTGTCCAAAGCTTTGTCTCCTCAGGGTTAGAGCTCATGCAGGATTTGGAGAGAACAGGCCTGGGAATGCTTGAGAACCAATGTTTTAGTGATGAAGGTGTTAGCCAGCATCTTGCCACTGTCATTGCAAATTTTCCTGGCTATGCTCCAGTTATTAAACAGATTAATGAGAAACCCAAATCAGTTGGTGTTGTGCAGACGTAAACACACTTTCTCCAGCACAAGCAGGTCTGAACTACCCATTACTGTTAGACTCCCTTCATAGGGCTGCTCATGGAAACAGTAGGAACACATTAACTCATCAGAACCCAAACTTTGCACAGAACTTTCTGGTTGCCATAAAAATTCCCGAAGAGGAGAATTTCCCAGTGTATAACTCAGTGCCAAGACAGGACTAATTGTGAGACACATGGGTGCATTGGTTTGAATGTCAGCTCCATCCCAGTGCTGGAGTCAGACCAAACAACACACAGTAAACAAGAGAGCTGGATTTATTATTTTTATGATGCCATAAAGAGATGTCCTGCCTCGAATTTTTAAAAGATATTCTGGATGGTCAGAAGCACCTCTCTGATGACATCATGTTCCTTCAGTGGTGTTAAAAAGAGGGAAAATAATTTCTTATTTTATACATATATTTACTTACACATTTAATAAATGCTTGCACACCACAAAGAAAAGCAGCATCAGCACACTGACTGGATCTACAGAAACACCAGGGGCAGGTATATACAGGGGAAAAAGTGTGGGAAAGATTTTCGAATATAAATTCTCAAATTCCTAAGTCACTCAGTAGTGTAAGAGCTGAACTTGGAAGGGGATGGGATGTAAGGACAGAGGCTCAAACCAGAGGATCATCTGCTCCTGTAGGAGGATCATCATCCTGTCTGTAGCACCAGCAAAAACAAGCACCTAGACCTGTTCACAGCAGACACATGATGAGACATTTTCTCTATTTTCTCAAAGGTATTTTCTCAGTATCCAACATCATTTGCATTTTCACCAGCAAGTGGCTGTTTCCTCTGCATTTGGCAAGTCTCTGTGTTTGTACCAGCCATGAGCCTCTGGAGGCCAAGCTCTCAGCACCCAGAGCATCCTGTGCTGCAGCTCTGCACAGCTCAGCCACACGTGGTGTGAACAAGTTGCTGGTTTGCTCTGATGTGTTTTTAACCCCTTTGTTCCTCTTTCCTGCTCATAAAAGGCACTGAACAGTCCATCTCCACAGTGATCAATCCATGGGACATGTCCCTATCTCCCTCCCCAGTCCCAGCCATCTCTCCTGAGGCTGAAGTGCTCCAGCCAGCTTAATTGTTCACAACCCACCAGCCATCTCCTGCTTTTGATCATCCCTGTTTCCTTTTCCTGACCCTTTCCCAGCTGTGTGGGATCATTTTTGATGTGGCAGAGCCACACACAGATTTCAGGATGCTGATGAGTCCCAGATTTATAGAGCTGTGTCAAGAGGCTCCTCTGCTCTGTTCCCTATGCCTTCTTCAATATGTAATATCTGACCTCCTTTTTATCTATTACTCTAATAGATAAATCCTCTTATAGAACTGTCCTGAATTCCCATAGAGTTGCCTTGTTACTGAGAGGCATTGGGCAATATTTTCACTTCATGTATGACATTTTCACCCCTGTTGACCATAATGGTCTCATCTACATTTAATTTTGTGTGATATCTCAAAGCCAAATCACAGAAGCCCTCACAAGATCTTTCTGCATCTCTCTGAAACCAGCCCTCATTAGGCAGGGAAGTCCTACTCCTATAGGCTGAAGATAGTTTTACCAAGAGGTGTTAAGATGGTAGTTGTTACAGCCATCCTAAAAACTGGAATGGGATCCTGGTTAATGAAGATAATTTAAGGATGTTCATCAGGAAGACAGAACCAGTTGATAGCACATGGAAAAATCTGAAGTACATTGAAATAAAAGAAGCAAAGTTTCTTCCTTTTGTTCTTCTGTTTGTAAGGAAAAATATAATTTTCACAGTGGACTAAAGCACTGATACTTCTTCTGTTAGGTTGGGGTTTTCCACCAGTTATTTTTCCAGTGATGACCTATTTTCATTTCCCATCCTTTTCAGGAGACTGGAAAAGTTTTATGTGGATGTGACAGTCTGGTCAGAGAGAGAAAGCCAGATAAACTTTCCCAGGAATTGTTCTGGGGAGTTTTGAGAAGGCTGAGAGAAAGAATTAAAACAATCTTGCAGCTGGTGCTTTGAACAGTTGTTTTCTCATAAGATGTTTAGCAAAGGGTGTCTTCTTAATTAGCAGATGGTGTGATGGGGTCTTGATTAAATGACCAATCAGGTCCATCTGTATCAGAATGGTGCATAAAAGAATGGGTTTCTCATGAACTCGGATATCAGCCTTCTGAAGAGACCCAGAGTCTGTGTGTCACCTCACTCCCGTCCCTGACTCAACAGCTCTGTCAAACTTATGACAAAAAAAAAAACCAAAGAAACAAACCACAGCACACACAAAAGCCCCTTTTAATTTTTTAAAATTAATCCACTTGCCACTGCTGTCTCCCTCCCAGCCTGGGAGGCTGCAGCAAGGGCAGTGCCCCTGGTGCAGGAAGCAGAGGCCACTCTGCTGCAGACCCCTGTGCCTTTCCCTCTGCAGGGTGGTGCTCTGAGCTGAGCAAGCACTGAATGTCTCCAGCAGCTGAGACAGGAGCTGCCTTGCAGCACTCAGCTCTGAGAATGCTTCAAAGGTTTTTCCATTCCCCTTCAGCACCAGGCTGGTTTAACCTCCTGTCCTGGGTTGACTGTATGATGCTTTTATCCCCAATCGTCTTGTTCTGTTTATGCCTCTTGTTATGTTTACACCTCCACCAGCACCAAAAGGTCTCTCCTGGACCACACAGCAGAGTTTTAATAAACTACTGAGTGTCCTCCTCAAGCACAGCCACACTTTGTACAGCAAACCTGGAATTCTGGGGTGTTATCAACTCCCACATCCCATTAAAATGCAAATCTGCCTTTGTGCCTCATCACTGCTGTCCCACAGGTCACAGGCCTTGAGCCAACAAGAGCCAACCAATATCCTGCTACCCCAAAGATTAATGTTGGATCGTGGATAATTTAATAATTGCTGTCTGCATCAGCATTGCAAGGGAATGCTGCCTTCACTGGCCTGAGCCAAGGGAGAGCTTGGGGATAACTCCTCTGGGGTGTGATCAGATATGTTCCAGGTGATTGTAGCTGATATAGTTTATTTAATAAAATATCTCCTGTATGGTCAAACGAGTAAAAATATGTCAGTGCTGTTGGAAGAACAAAAAAAGGAGGAATCCTTTAATAGCAAAATTTCTCTAGAAGCAAATATCCCACTGAAATATAACTGAGTATTCTGCCCGTGGGCACAATTCTGGATCATTAAACTGACAGAAATGAAACATCTCCAGCTAAAATTGAGCTTATTGTCTCTCCCAGCAAACCTTTTCACTGAAGATTCCAAACAGATGAAAATGTGACCAGCAGCCAGGGATCAGAGTGTGTTTGCACAAAAGAGCTGAGGATATTCTGCAGCTTTAAATAATTTTACTAAATAGATGAAGATGGAAAATAGAGAGCTAGAATCACCACAGCCTGACAACAGCTTACCTGTTTGAGAGGATCCTAATGACAGACACAGTCATTAGTTAAATTAGATTAAGGTACCAAGAACATCTCATGCATGATTTCATTGCTTACAACCAAATAGAAGTTTGACTGACAACCTGTCACTAAACTAAGCCAGTAGAGGAAAAAAAAACCCAGCATGTGATGACACAAAAGATGATTGTCTGATAAAGGGGAGAGAGAAAAGAAAAAATAAAATTATATTAAAAACAAAACAAAAAACAAACAAACAAACAAACCCAAAAAAACCTAGTAAAAGCAAATTAAGCAGTCCCAAGTGCAGAAGCAGCTTCATGTCCTACGCTGCCTTTGGAAATCAAAGCAATTTTAAGTTAGGGAAGAGTAATGTGTAAATTCCTCCTGTTCTGGATTTATATCTAAAGCAGCAGAGTCTTCTCTGTTTTTAGGGTGGAGCTGGAGCTCCCACCACAGACCCTTCCAGCTGCCAGGAGCAGCTCCTTGTTCCCTTTCTGCATCCCTTTTTTCCTGGGGACCCCTCTGGGCATGACACAATGCCCCTTCCTCCCAAAATGACAGAGAGAGACACGAAAGACAAATCCCTCACTTGATAAATGATTTAACTGTTACAAAGGAATGATTATATTGACATATAATGGAATGGTTTCACCTTTTCACTCCAAGCTTTAGTGGCCTTGGTGGTGCTTGGTCACAGGTTGGAGTCAGTCTTGGGGCTCTTTCCCAGCCTGAACAGTTCTGGGCTTCTCTAGGCTCAGAGTGTGTATGTAATTCACACAGCCAGAGCTTTTGGGAGTACAGCCAACAAATCACCAATCCACCAAAGTACATAAAATAAAATAATAAAAACTTACATATTGTTTACCCAGTTTGCTTTCAGTAAAGTTCTCACACGAAATTTTTACCTTTTTCTATGAAAAAAACCCCAACAGAGCTTAGACTGCGGCAGTGCTTTGACTGGCAGCTCTGTATGACAGCACAGGTCTGGAACATTAGGAAGGGTTTAAAAGCTCTTGCAAAGCACACAGTATTAAGAATATAGTGAGAAAGGATTAATTTTGTACTATTTCTATCCTCTTTAAACTGTTTTTAATCAGTCACACATTTGTTCTTTCCATGAACCTGTGAAAGAAAAAGCCATCACAATTCTAATTAGTAACATTAGTATAGTGTTTTGTAATGCACATTCCACATTCTCATGGCCAGAATGCCCCAGAGCTCCTGTTCTCCAAGAAATCACAATTAATTTAATCACTCTGAAATTACAGACCACCACTTCAGCCCACTGAAAAAAAATCCCTGGGCTTTGAGAGCAGACACTGGATAAGAGATCAGGGAAATCCCAACAGAGCAATGTGCTCACAGTGGCTGGGACAGGAGCTGACATCAGTTCCCCCAACTGCCACCTAAGTTTGAAAAACTAATTAAGAAATCAGAAATTTTCTACAAACCCCTCAGGAATGCTCAAAAAATATTCTTCTGCAGTATTGGGATGAATGACTTCAGATATATGCAAGTATACCCAAAAAATTACTTGTTCCAAGCAATAAATTATGCAGAAATATCAACCCATTGATAGAAAAGACCTTCAACCCAGATATGGTGTCCAACTGTCCCTTCAGAGAAAATCAAGCGAAGATGCTGAACTCCTAAGTAAAATTTAAAACCCAAGCAGCAGGCGTGTGTGTGCTGCTGTATAATAATTTCATGTTTGCTAAGTGAAATCCTGTCTCCTCCTGACAAATTAATTCTTTGAAGTGTGTGAAGGAAGATGATGCCAGCTGTGTTTCTCTGGTTTGGTACAGCATTCAGTTCAAGTCTCACTGAGCTTATCTTGGTGATTTTTACTGTTTTCTGACATTCCTGGTGCCCAGAGCCTGACTTTGGAAAAGCCAGTCTGGCCCCTGGCAAACCCATCACTGCAGGTATTCAGGGCAGCTCCCCTTGACATCTTGGTGCTGAGTCAATCCAGGAAAGCTTCTCGAGGTCCAAGCTGCTTTCACCAGGTCCCCTGCCAGTCTCCATGGCCTGGGTGGGTCATGCAGGGGGCTCGGGGGGCATCAGCAGCTGCTGAGCTGCAGGCACAGAGCTGCAGGCACAGAGCTGGAGCCACCCGGCTGCAGGCACCCAGCTGCAGGCACCCAGCTGCAGGCACAGAGCTGCAGGCACCCAGCTGCAGGCACAGAGCTGCAGGCACCCAGCTGCAGGCACCCAGCTGCAGGCACAGAGCTGCAGGCACCCAGCTGCAGGCACTGAGCTGCAGGCACAGAGCTGCAGGCACATAGCTGCAGGCACCCAGCTGCAGGCACAGAGCTGCAGGCACCGAGCTGC
>JAYDZK010000028.1:810923-822525 GCA_034509185.1 Euphonia xanthogaster
GGGTGCCCAGAGCAGCTGGGGCTGCCCCTGGATCCCTGGCAGTGCCCCAGGCCAGGCTGGACACTGGGGCTGGAGCAGTCTGGGACAGTGGGAGGTGTCCCTGCCATGGCAGGGGTGGCACTGGAGGGGCTTTAAGGTCCCTTCCAACCCAAAGAATCTTCACAGAGCCACCAAAGGAGGTCCAGGTCAGGAGTAATTAGGGAAGGACCAATAACACAGATCCAGTAACTGCTGTGAACTCAGACATGACAATGTCAGGATTTGAAAGCCTCACCTCTGCAGTTAGAGCCCCCTGTGTAATTGCAGATCTGTTCCTGCCCAGTCATTAGGAATTTCTCTAGCACAAATGCAAAGACACAGTGCAGGAAAGATCAGTTCATATCCAGAGTTACTTGATTTGCTTTGCTTTACTGCAGTCAAGTTGAAAGCATTTTAAAACATCAGAAAATAAAATAGAAAATCTTATTCACTGGACAGTGAGCACCTACGTTCAGCAGCTTTAGCACCACTCAGGCTTCACTGAAAAGTGATTAAGGCCTTGTTGCCATCATAAACTCAGTCTTACAGCTTTAAATAAAACGTTTGACTCCAGTAACCTCTTAATGAAACCAGCAATTTCCTACAGAATGGAGCCATAAACGTGACAACTTTCTCTGCATTTTGAAAGATTTTTGAAATAAAGCAGAAAAAATTAGGTTTTGTGGGTATCCAATATGACATTGACTGCTAAATAGAGAGGTTAAGTTTGCACAGATTACAGTGCTCCTTTCTCAGAAACACTTCGATTTAAGGACTGGAATTCCATGCAGTGTCCATGTAAATAGCCTGATGAAGAGGTTTAAGAAGCCTGATACTTTCCTAAATATTTTTAAGAAATTTTCCAAGCATTTAACTCATGGAAAGGAAAACCACAGAGAATTATAGGAATGAATTTTTGAGGCCTCAGCCTTTCTTTCTGCTTCTGCTTCATATAGGAAGCAATCATTCCATCTGAAATAGTGAAAAATGGTAATTTCACATCAATACTAATGCACAGATGTATGCTATATCTCACTGTATGCACTCAGTGAGTTAATGGGATTGGCTGAATTTGTCATTACTGTTACTGACTACAGACAACACCAGTTTTTTAGAGACTAAAAGCAGAGTTTTAAAATGACACCAGAGTCAGCTGTTTTGTGAGGCACCTTTTAGTGCTCAGTGATTTATCATACTGCAAGAGGCAAATTCCCATAAAATCAAAACCTCTCAGAACTGTTTTGGTTCAAGCCACCTATACAAATAAGTCAAATGTCTGCCATTTAACAATGGGGATCTCTAATTTTAGACAAGATAAGTGATAGCACCAGGCACTAACAGACTCTGTTAAAAACCATTAACAATCACACACTTTTAATCTCAGGTTGGCACCTGCACAGGTCTGTGATCTCCCTGGTACCTTCCTTACCTGCATTCATCACCTGGGTCACTGCAAGGCCTCAAAATCTGCCCAGTTTTTGCATTGCTCCAGTACCAAATCATGCCCTGCTGTGACATTTCTCCTCACTCCACATAGATCAGGCAGAGGCTTTGCCTGACAGAGCTCAGATCCCCTTGTCTTGTGCAATCACTTTTATCAGCACTCCCTGCTCCTGCGGGCAGGGAAGGAGCCTGCCCCTGCTCCCATGCCCCACTTAGTGCTCCTGTGGTCTGCCTGCAGGACATCGACCTGCTGCACTCCTCCTTCCCCCTCCTCTGTGGATAAAAGAATGAACTTTCTATATCTGACACACACATGCTCTCCCAGAATAAAAAATCTGCAGTGGCAGGCCAAGTACCCTTGCCAAGGATAAATAAAGGAGCTGGTTATGCTCCTGCCACATCAGAGAGCTGCTGGGAAAGACATCACTGCTCCCCTTTTCACACCCTCAGTTAAATCTCTGCAGCCTCCCCTAGCACAGCGAGTGCAGGAGTCATCCTGTGAGTTTTCCTGGATGCTTTTGACAGCTCTGGCACTGCAGTCAGCAGAGCAGCTCTCTGGGAAGCTGCAGCGCTGCCTCACAAGCAACAAAGGTGGACTTTCATCTTGGCTCCAATTTGCTTTGGTGCACAGGTTACAGCCCTGCTTTAAAGCTATAGAAATGTGAAGGGAAAAAAGTAAATACAAGACTTTGATCATATTTAAAGCTGGCAGCATTTGCTGTGAGAGCTGAGTTCACTCTTAGGGAAATGGCTGCAGTTACTTGGGGCCAAAATCTGCTTATCACTGCTCTGCTGTGGGCACTGCTCCTCAGGCAGAGCAGCTCTGTCCATACTCATTTGAGCCAGGCTTTCCCTGTGTCTGAGGCACTGGGCTTGTATTTCATGAGCCATTTTTAGCAGTTATGGAAGTGTCTTGGGACTCTCAGACACTTTACAGCCCCATTGCAGTTCATATCCAACAGCTGCATAGGCAGAAGTAGCTCCTGATTTAAAGGGCTCAAGCATTTTCCTCAGCCAAACAGGGATCAACAAGTTGGATGGGGTTTCACTAAAAATACTTGTCTGGCTATAGAGCAGATACAAACATATGTTGTTTGTCTGCAGCTAATTCATCCTCTCACTTCTGTAACGTTCCGAGCTCCCACCGGGGGAGGAACAGCCCGGGAGAAGTTAAATCATGATCACATGAGTAAATGATCAGTGACACCTCAGAGCAGTTGCAAACTGCCCTATGGTTGCAATGAACTCAGCTGCCTCGTGTCTGCTTTAGCCAGGCAGCACCAATCAGTCAATTATTGCTGAGGCAAACACCATAAATCTTCCTTGACCAACTGGGAATTTCCTGCAACGGCCCCTAACTGATCCCTGCCCTGGAATTTTATAGCCCCTGGATGGGAAGCGCAGCACTGGAGCCGTGCTCTGTCTGTGCCCATTTCCTGCTCCTGGAAATCCATCACCCCCTTGGTATCTGTGTTGGTGTTTGCAGACAGAGCCCAGCTCATGCACAAAAGATTGGTGGGAGTTCTTTCCAAGAAATGCCAGCGCAGTGCTGATGAACACAGAGGCTTACAAAGCTCACACTCAGAGCCCTGGCCCAGCAGCAAGGCAGTAAAATACTGCAAAATCCAGGCTTGGCCCCCTGCCATCTGTGAATTCCAAGGGACATGAGGAGCAACTCACCACACTTAGCACAGCTTAACACTTGTTCTTACCACATCTCTGGCACCACTCGGTGGCACAGCCTCTGCTGGGAGCTCCTGACATCGCAGAATAATTTTGGGGAGGGTGAAATTATAGCTCATGGTAGACCCAAAGTACTCAGCTATTGCTGGATCTGAAGATTTATCAGAAAGAAGATAAAGTGCTGAAGAGCGTGCCTGCCCTTACTCACAGATAATATAATATGTAAAAAAAAGTACCTATACTGCTAGGGCTTGGGTTATTTACCAGCTGAGCACTTTCAAAGGCCCTTCCGAGGGACAAGTAATTCCCAGCACTCCCACTATGGCCTGATACATAATGTATAAGGTTATAGGAAATGTGTATTCATGAGACTTGTTTGGCTTTTGTCAAAAAGAACTGTGAAAAATTATGATGGAACAATTTTCATTTCTGACACATTGTTTTTATAGCTCATTCATGCCTGGGAATTGAGGGCTTTAGAATTTTGTCTGCTGCAGATGTTGCAGAGAGGAGAGGAGCTGCAGAGCTCCTTCCTTGCTGCTTTGTTGCTGCCAGTGACAGGAGACCTAAAGGAAATACTTCTCCTGACATTAAACAGGATGAGTAAATCCCCAGGCTGCTCTCCCACTTTGCTGGGTTAGGAAAGCCATGGCACAGGGCATTGGGGAGCACATGAAAAGAAGTGTGTTTTTTCACCAGAACTGGCAGGAAAATTTAAATTTCAATAGAGGACCCTGGAATTGCTTACAACAATAGTGGTAACAATGACAACAATAATTATAATGATTTTAAAATTTAGGTAAAATATCATAGAGCTTAGGAAGCCTGACAAACAAAGGAATATTTTCTTTTTAGACAGAACTTTTATTTAACTGCCTTCAATATGCACACTTACCCTTTTCACTGCATTTCCTTTATCCAAACATTTTTGTCTCTGGTTGCAACTGGCAGCATGACAAATTCAGTGGCAATTAAGGAACACAAAAATCTTTTAAAAAATCCAACTTCTCCTTTAGAAGAAAATAAAAATAACAAGACAACAAAAAGCAGAGAACCCATTTAAATTCAGAGTTAGTTGTCAGATAGCTCAGATAGCTTTGAACCTTCTGTGGGGGTAGAAGTTCTGCAGAAAGCAGCAGCACTGGAAACCTTTCAGCTTTGGTCCCTGCCTGAGCCAGGCGTGACCACAGTGGAATTTGAGAACTTCCTGCCCATGAGTTTTGCCACGATTGCTGTAGCCAGACACAATTTATTTCACTGGAGAATGGAAATATCCTTCCTTTCCCTCCAATGCACGGAGCAACTGTAACATTTAGTGTTGTTATCTGCTCCACTTTTTGATTTTGATTTTGATTCCAGCAGGTGTGAAGCCCCCAGGCCAGGCTCTGGTGTCACAGGCCAGCTCAGCTGGAGCCCCCCCAGCTCCAGCAGCCACTGCCCCTCCTGCAGGAGCAGGACCCAGCCCCACCAGAGCCTCCTGGGCTGCTTGCCCTGCAGGAGCTGCTCAGCGGGGTCCCAGCTGGCTCTCACGGGTGCTGCAGAGCCCAGAGAGCAGGGCTTGTGTCCCCTAAAGGATTGCCTGGCCACATTGCCTCTTCCCAAGAGGCACTGCTTTCCCTGGATCTGTGCACTGACTGAATATGAAACAGGATATTTTATGTATCACTCCAGGTGGCATCTCATCCATGAGCACCAATCCTCTCTCCTGGTCACCCCTACCCTGTCCAAGGGAGGATCTGACATTCCTTTCTCCCAGCCCACACTGTGCCCCACAAACACACCCAGCTGGTTCATCTCCTCACTGTCCCACAGCCCCCCAGGCAGGCAGGAATTCTCCTGTCACCCCACGAAGCCCTGCATTTCATATCACCAGTGTGATCCCAGCAGCTCTTCTACTGCCCAGACAAGTCACTCCTCCCACACAATTCTCCCTTCCCCTTTCTGCTGCTGATTTCAACTTCAGTGTGAGCAAACTTCTCTGCTGTGTTCCCACCTCGGGTTCCCACCACTGAAGAAAGGACTTTTGTGATCCCAAGCCCTTTCTTTCAAGAACTCTGGGTCTACTCCCATCCAGAGCTCTCCCTGGCTCCCCATCTGTCTCTGAATTCCCCATTTAGATTTGATCAGCTGAAGGAACATTTGCCCCCAGTGCAGCCAAACCAGCTCCTCAGGTACAGGCACACCAGAAGTTCACATCCAGAAAGTTTCTGCCTCATCTTAGACAGCAGATCTGAACTGCTTTCCATGGCTTTGTACACCACTGTCTTCCCCTCCAGTTCCTTCAGGGTTTGTTCTTTAACAGCACCTGGCCAGTCAATCCCTCCCTTCTTTTTAATAGAAAATATTAATTCTTCACTTTCTGCTTCTGCATCATGTCTAGTGATAGCCATATCTTTATACTCATTGCTACCAACCCTTTCACTCTCCTGTCCAAGTGCTGCAATATGCATTATCCTCCTTCCTGAAACCCCAGGAAAACACTCACTTCCTTTTCTTTTGCCTTTTTCTTTTTGTTTGGTTTTTTTGTTTGGGTTTATTTTGTTTTGTCTCCTGCCAAAGCAAACTCCTGCCCAGTTACAGCCAGGAGAAAATGCACATCAGGATCAAGTTCCTTGCACTGATAAAATGGTATCTTGTGAACACCTGTCCAGAACCATAGGGCTCATGCTCTTCTTTGTTTCCTTGTGTTCCCTAGAATGTTATCTCTTAATTCAAGAGGTTAATAAAGAAGGAAAGTTTTTTATTCTCCTGGCTGAGAGGGATCTTTTCATCTCTGAATTTTGAAAATGTGAAAAAGACACAGCAATGAGAGAACTTGGAGGGAGATTATTGTGCCAGCTTTTTCTCATCTGCTGCCTCAGGCACTCAGATGTTTATAAAGAAACAAAAGTGGAAATATTAAGTTTCAAGAGAGCAGTGACAAAGCCTAGGAACTGTTTCTGTAATGGGCACGGTTCAGGAGGCACAAAGACATTGAGTCTCAGTTAACAGAAATCTGGGCAGTCA
Source organism: Euphonia xanthogaster (assembly GCA_034509185.1). Classification (NCBI taxonomy): domain Eukaryota; kingdom Metazoa; phylum Chordata; class Aves; order Passeriformes; family Fringillidae; genus Euphonia; species Euphonia xanthogaster. The sequence continues at coordinate 817,074 of JAYDZK010000028.1, forward strand.
AAGACATCTTAATTAAAAGTTCAGTGTAAACACTGCAATTATTAACCTTCCCAAGGAGCAGGCAATAAACAAAGGGAGCTGTTCTGGACCTGCCTGTGCAGTGCTTGGATTCATTGCTCTGCACCCAGCCAAGCTGGGCTGCTCACAGAAAACTGCACAAAATTACCTGGCTCTGCATCACTGCTACTGGCTGTAATCTTCTCAAAATTCATTTTTAAGTGAAAACTAGAGAAGTTTTTTTTATGCTTTGCTTTGCTCGAGACAGAAAGCAAGGCAATCACTAGTCCACTGCCATTTTCCATGCTCTTAGCTCATAAATTCAGTTTATGGAGATAATTAATGTATGATTATTGAATTCCTTTAAAATTTAATAAAATCCTTCTAAATGAGCCTTACTCAATGACTGTTTCACTTTATAACCTGCCACCACTGATTCTCTTGCTATTGTTTTTGTATTCAATAGCTTTTAATTTTACAATCAAGTTTCATCAAATTCAAAAGTTGGTCCTTTGTTATTGTTATTATTTTTGACTAATACATTGGCATACATCATTGTCTTAAAGAAATACAAAGCTATGAAGATGTAAAATTCTTTGTGGAAATCCAGTCTGGAAACAACTACTTAAAAAAAAAATCTATGTTATCAATTGTTTCAATTTCCAGTTAAAACCCGAGTAGATTTTAGGGAGACTTTTGCCAAATCACAGCAAAGCGTTTGCACTGATAGTCACAAAGTTCAAAAACATAAAAGTCAAATTGTTTTTCTTCCATTTGGTGCAAAAAGAATCAACAGCAGGGCAACACTATAGCCAGAGATCTACACTTTGATTTAAAAATTAAATATCTCTCTGAACTGCTCCTAAAGGCTGATAATAGCACATACACAACTCTAGCAGTATCTGCATTTTTCACACTAAATTCCCACTTGCTGGAGTCCAAGCTGCAGCAGAACTGCAGGGCTGCAAGGACGAGCTTGAAGCCTGGGCCAGCTGTGCTGGAGAAGAGGAGCTGCACGAGGGCCCAGGGAGCTCCAGGAAAGCAGCACAAAGACAGCAGCAGGCTGAGTGGCATCGCTCTCAGCTGTCCCTGCAGCCTGTGACATCCCTGACATCTGGGCTGGAGCTGGGAAAAATGCCCTGTCCCCCTTAACTGGGTGCTCTTTCCAGGGACCATTATTAACCAGGAAAAAACCAACCCAGAAACAAACCTGACACAACATTAATTGAAGCCTAGTGATTTATGTTTGTTTTCTTTTCATCCAGACCAATTCAATACCTTTCTGAATCTTTTATGATGCTTGTTATAGCCTTTACACCTGATTTATTTCCTGTGCTATCCTCTGAATCATCCCAAATGCAGATGTATTTGTTTTTAAAGATTTTGCTGAGACGTGGAAATATTTTTCCCTTTCTGTAAAGGCTCCGTAGCATCCTCTTAAATTATTCCTTGTACAAGCACACAATGACAGCTTCTGCTATTACAGGGTTCAGACAGGTTAATTTTTATCTGCTCCTGTGGTAGTAAAGGGAGAAAGTACAAAACATCATCTGCTCCTTCTCTTCCAAAGGCTGGGAGGACAGAGGAACTGTTCAGCATTCCTGTGCAGCTGGAGAACGATCCCTTGGGAGAGCACCAAGGTCTCTGAGGTGATGTGGTGGCACCTTATCCTCCAGCTGAATTGGAAGAAACTATTTCTGCGAGATCTGCCAGGTCTGTAATTTCCCAGTCACCTCTCCTAAAGCTTAGCTCAGTAGGTGTTTATGAATGACTGCTTGCTCAGCTCCAGTGGCAGCTCTGGAAGAATGGCAGGCATTTTTCCAGGGGAAGGTGGGGGAAGAAGAGCACCAAGCTTAATGTTCCATTAATTTCAAAGTTCAACTTTCACCTTTGATGCAGGTTTTGTTGTATTTTTCTGAGGGTGTTTATGTAAAGAAACTAAGAAAATGTTCTAGTAGATAAAATTAAATAATGGAAAACATTAAAAATATCCTGTGCCTGCTCCTGTCTCATCAGCTTCAAGATGAGGAAGCACTTTTTATGTCAGTTTGATGTTTCAGAGGAGACAGGTTGTCTTCTTGAGAGCTTCTTGCTAAAGACATAATGCTTTTCAAATTTGTTGTGTACAATTTCTTCATTTTACAGCAGGAATATCAAAATGCAGAGTTAAAGCATAGCTTCTTTGGTTATACTAACTGGAGATGAGCAGAGAAAATATTCTATTGCTTTTCTGGTGTATCCAGGCCCCAGCAACTCAGGAAATGCCCCTCAGTGACACAGAGGTGCCACCACCATCAGCTTTTTGATGAGACACAACCTTTCCCTGAGCACTAAAGTGTTCCCTTGGTTCAGAACAAGACTCTCAGAGTGTGGAAATCTCTTCAGTTTGAGTTTTCTTGGAGATGCTGTTTGCTGCTGGACAAGCAGCCCTCAGGACAGCTGAGAACAAAACCAATTCAGGTAACATTTGCACACCTGGCCAGGAGAGCAGCTGAGGCGCCCCGCGTGGGCAGGCTCACACAGAAATACCCTAAACAGGGAGAAACAGCCAGAAAAAAGTGTAACACAGTTCAGGAGAAGCTCAAAATGCTGCACTCTGGCAGCAGCTGATGCCTAAGCACGGAGTGAGGAGCAGCAGGGAGGATGCAGAGCAGCTCCAGGGGCGCGTGGCGAGGAGTGACACCAGGAGCAGGAGCAGCAAACGCGGCTGCCCCTGCCCAGATCTCAGCTCTTTTCCCCCTGAAGGAATGCTCAGGCCCTGGGATGAGCTTGGGTGGGGCTGGCAAAGCCAAGGCTGTGGTTTTGATCCCTGGTTGTGCCATTCACTAGAGATGGACTCGATGATCCTTGTGGGACCCTCCCAGCTCGGAATATTCTGTGAACTCCACGAGGATAAGCTGCCAGGGAGGGGATGGAGCCACCATCTCTGGGAGTGTCCAGGAGGGGTCTGGATGTGGCCCTGGGGACGTGGATTTGGGGTGATCATGGCCCTGCTGGGCTGATGCTTGGGCTGGAGGATCTCAAAGGTCTCTTCCAGCCTTGGCGACTCCGTGCTCAGATCTGGGCCCCAGTAACCAAACAGAGGGAATGCAGTGAGGCTGACCTGAAGAGATAATGCATTTTCCACAATTCTAATCCCAACCTGCTGCTCAGGCTTTTCCCACAGCACACTGAACTGTTATTATAAAATATATAATAGGATGCCCAGTGCTGCTGTGCTCCAGAACACAGCATTTTTAATAAACGCAGGCTTTGGACAACAGCCTTGGTCTTTCAAATGTCTACCATAGTGGAGAGGCAGAAAAGCCAAAGAGTGTAAGGAAAAGCCCAGCATTTTGCAAAACAGCTGAAAATTGCAGTTATTTAATAAAAAGTTGTTTCACAATATGTTCTGTGGATGTGGACACACAGGTAGTGGCTCATGATACAAAGCTGGATTGAAATCCTATGTTCTACACAAAACCCCCACATTCCTCTTCTCCAAAATAAAAGGGTTATAATCAGAAGGTAATCAGAGAATGAAATTATGTCCATAGGATTTGCAGATTCCTCTCACATCTGTAATGAGGAAATGCAGCTGGAGAGGGAAGGCAGAGGAAGCAGAAGTTCTCTAACATGCAGAGCACCTTTCGTTCCTTTTTGCAAACTCTTTGTGTCTCTCAAACCCTCTAGGCATGCACTATTGAAATAAATTAAGTGCATCCACAGGAGTACTTTGGCTCCCAAAAGGATGTTTTCAGTACAATATGTTCTACCCTCGTGAGTCACCCTGTGCAGCCCACAGAGCCCTGCTCTGGTGGTTCAGATGTTGGACATCCCTCTAATTTATCTTTCAGGAAATGCTTCAAACTATTTACAGTTTTGTAGTTTTATTTCCAAGCCCACATTTTGCTCCTGCAATCCCTTCCAGGCAAAAGGAGGAGCACAGGCCACCAGAAAATCTCTGAATTTCCTTGCACTTGGTGGGAGCTGAGGGGTGCAGGAGCCTCCATGGCTGCCAGGGATGCAGTTGGGAGGAATGTTCTGCACTCCCAGCTTGCACACTGGGCGTAAGCCCTTTCTCACAGCTGCTCCTGAATTCTCAGAGTAGGAGGGTAGGAGTATAAAGCCTTTTAAATTATTAACATTTTCAAAGCCAATATAACTAACAGAAACAGTCCCCCTTTTGTTTTCACCATCAAAATAATATATTTTCACATTATTCCTCGAAACTACACACAGTCAGTGTGCAGAATATATTGAATAGAACAGTGGAACATGTAGACTGCAATAAAAACCATCTTAGGTAGAAATTAACTCAATATTTATCTCATCTAATGTGCAAATCAAGATGTATTCTCCTTAACATCGGCTCTGCTCCCTTTCAGCTAAAGCTAAATCTCCAGCCAGAGCACGGAGAAAAAAAGGATCTGTGGCTGTGTGTGAAGCTAAAAAATGAGGGGGTGCTCATGGAGAGCTCAGCTGGGGACAGCAGTGCCCACAGCCCAGCGAGGACACGCACCTGGGCACCCTCAGCACTCATAAAGCACCAGCCCAGAAGGGCTGAGCTCCAGGCACCTTCTGAAAGGCAAATGGAAAAGCGTTTGCTGCAAGCACACACTGAACAGAAGCAGGTTTGACACAGCCCTTGCTGTGAAGCTGGGAAGCTGCAAGAGGGTTTTCCAGGAGACAGGACATTTTATAAGCTCAGAAGCATTTCACTCACTGCAACCAGTGCATCTGCTCTGTGGAATAACTCTTAGTACTAACCTGGCTTAAAAGCACACGGGTTTCTGTTCAGATTTATAAGAAAACCCAGCCAAAACAACCCTAAAACATCAACCAAATGAACAAATAATCATTGAAAACAAACAAACAAAAACAAACCCAAGAAAACATAAGAATCCCCACTAAAAGTGCACTTCCAGTGAATGGTGCTGCCCCCTCCAGCCTCCAAAGATTAATGTGATAACTTGGTTGCTCTGCTAAAGAGGACAACGTAATGTTATTTATTAACCAGATTTAATCCATCATTGTCCTTAACGATTGCCTCTGATTAGCAATCTGAATTGTCCCACTTGCAGCCAGCTGAGGCAATGAGCAGTGTGGCCCCAGCAGCCTCGGGGCACTGAAGGGTGGGAAATGTGATTCAGGACTGGTTTTAAATTCCACGTGCTGCTGAGAGCCTGAAGGGTCAGCAGCGGTGGGAGCTGAGCAGGGCCGGGGAGCTGAGCAGGGCCGGCAGCGGTGGGAGCTGAGTAGGGCCGGCAGCGGTGGGAGCTGAGCAGGGCCGGCAGCAGTGGGAGCTGAGCAGGGCCGGCAGCGGTGGGAGCTGAGCAGGGCCGGGGAGCTGAGCAGGGCCGGGGAGCTGAGCAGGGCCGGGGAGCTGAGCAGGGCCGGGGAGCCGAGCAGGGCCGGCAGCGGTGGGAGCTGAGCAGGGCCGGGGAGCTGAGCAGGGCAGGCAGCGGTGGGAGCT
>JAYDZK010000028.1:868199-887060 GCA_034509185.1 Euphonia xanthogaster
ATAATTTCCCAATACCTATCACCTGTGTCAGACAGTCTGTCCCTGCTCTAAACCAATCCAGAAGTGCCACCATCCCAGCAGGAGATGGAGTCTTGGGATCCCTGCTGGTCACAGTGACCCTGAGATGGGTTAGAAAGTCTCTTTTTCCCAGCCCAGCAGTTGAAGGAGTCAGGACTCTTCAGTTCTCATTCTCAAGGTTGTTTATTGTTCCTTATCTATAAAATTCTTTCTCTGGCCTGCCGAGGTCTGTTCAGCAGGTCAGACAGAGGCACACTGGCTGCCTCAGAGGCGGTGTTATCTTTTTATACTAAAAACTACATGTACATTATTTACCATAATTTTCCAATACCTGTCACCTGTGTTAGACAGCAAGCTTCTGCCTTAAACCAATCCAAAAGTTCCAGCATCCCAGCAGAAGATGGAGTACAAGAAGAAGAAGGACAGGACACACCTGGATTCCTCCATCTTGCCCTCTGAGGCCCCATTCTAAAAACCCTAAAAAATCTATTTTTTTCACCCTGTGGCAAACTAATTATTATTCTACTTTGACTTTTGTGGCTCAGAGATCCTCATATGAGGTTGGTAATTTTTTCCATGGGTCATAATCAAAGGCACAGGTGTCTTGGGCTCTGTGCCAAGGTCCCTGAGCCCCCTGGCAGGGGCTCGAGCCACCCAGGACAGCCAGAGGGATGTCCTCAATTCCAACAAGGACAAGAAGAAGAAGGACAGGACACGCCCTGATTCCTCCATCTTGCCTCTTGAGCCCCCATTCTAAAACCCCAAAATTCTACTTTTTCACCCTGTGACAAATTCACTGTCATTCTGCTCAAACTCTTGTGGCTTTTGAATCTTCACCCAAAGTTGGGAATTGTTTCCATGGGCTAAAATCAAAGGCACAGGTGGTTTTGACTCTGTGCCAAGGTCTCTGAGCCCCCTGCCAGGGTCTCGAGTCCTCCAGGGCAGCCAGAGGAACATCCTGGGTCCCAACACCCCACCAGCCCCTGGTTTGATCATCACTGTACCAGAAGACAACACCCTGTAAAGCACATTTTCCTTTTGGGAGCCTGCAAGTTCAGGGCTTTTTAGAAAAAGAGAGGCAGCTGAGGCCCTGGTTCTTCAAAGCTTTCTCCAGACTGGCTCTTTTAGTACCTCCGGCTACGTGAAGTTATAAACAGAGATGAGTTCCCCAAACCCTTTATTGTAGCAACACTTCCACAGTGATTTAAAATAAAATAAAAATAAAATCATAAAAGTTCCCAAGTAAAACACAGATGTGCAATACCCAAATTCTTGTATAGTCTTGAAGTGCCTGGGAATGAAATTTTTATTGCTCTCCATTAGATCTTGTATAACATTGCTGGCTTCTGCAGAGGACCCCATTAGATCTTTCTCCCACTCATGCTGAGAGCACAGCAATGGAAACCTCCAGGGCTGGCACAGAGAAGTGCCCTGCCCAGACCCTGTTTGCAGTGCCCAGAGACCTGCCTCATCATCAACTCTCTAAAACTGAAACAGCAGAGAGAAAAAAATCATGTATGAAAAAATGAGACCAGGACAAAGTGATGCTTTGGGATTAAACCTTTATTTATGCTGTAGGTGTGTGAAGCAGCACTGATATCAATGATGTTTTTTCTCCTTTTCCTTCACAACTATGCATATTCATATAATGAAATCTGAGCAAGCTGGGGAACAGCTGGGTGGATAAAGAGGATCAGTGTTCATGGAGCAGGAGCAGTCTGAGATCTTTGGGCAGGGCTGGCTTGCAGCAGCCAGACTGCAGGACATCTGAGCAGCCTTGGCATGCTGGCTGGGGATGGGAGGGCAGCAGGGCTCCCAGGATGTTCCACACCTGGGTCAAACCCATCCAGCCCTGAGAGACAGCTCTTGTCCCCTCGGGGTCCCCTCCCCACCGTGGGTGGCACAGCAGGACTGGCACCGCCCCAGGGGACACCTGGACACCAAAACCAAAGTAGCCCTGGGGAAAAAACCAGAAATATCAATGTCAGGGCCTGCTCTTCTCAGCCTGGGGGATCCCCAGCACAGCTTTAGCCCCACTCAGGTCAGCAGTTCAGGGAGCACAGCTTTCCTCATTTCTGCCAAAAAGCAAAGTGGGGAAGTGAACATGAAAAAACCCAATTTTCTGATTCCTCACCATGCTGCCAGGGGATTTTTAATGGCTAAATGTTGAGTTTTTTCTCTGGGCCACAGCACTCTCCCCACACTCACCTTCCTTTAAAAAGCTGAAAAACACAATTATATTACTATTTCTTAAGACTTTAAGTCATAGAAGTAAACTCACATCAAAGTTTCACAAATCCATATGATATTTTGAACAAAAGCCTCCAATTTTATGCTGCTCCTTCTCATTTCTGTTGTCAGATGTAGCGTGGCATGAGGCTTAAAAGGTAGACAGTGCAGGCAACGCAGGAAGCAAGAAAAGCAATTAAATTTTGTGTGTTTACAAGTGAAAGTCTGCTGTAAATAACCAATGTCAAGTAGATCTTGCTGTGGGTAGGTGGGATCTGAATATTGAGAACTAGCTGGAAGAAATGGCAATTAGAAACAGACTGCACAGGACAGAGCTGGAAAAAGAAAAAACTAGATTTAGCCAAGCTGGGCGATGCAGAAAAATAATAAAATATAGAAAAAACAACAAAAAAGCAAAGAGACACTGATAAGATGAATTGGGGAAGCTAGAAGTTGATGGGACAGGAGAAGAGGTCGCCATTCTGTGGTTTTTTCTGCTGCTGTGGATTTCCTCTACATTTTTTTGATATCCTGCAAATGTTTGATTGCTCATTTATGAATTGAGGTGCAGCAGTCTGCTCCATACTGCCAGCACTGACCCTGGAGCAGCCAGGCTGGAGGAGCTCCCAGCTCCACCAGGAGTTTCCTCTCCAGGAGGAGGAGTGTGCACACACCCTGCCAGGCCTGAGGAGAAGAGCAAAGCAACCCCCACTGCTGGTCCTGCCCAGAGCTCAAGGATTCCCACAGGCCTGGGGGCATTTCCTCCTAAGGCTCCTCATCCAGAGATATTCCTTTCTCACAGACCATGCCCAGTGGTGAAGATCCTGTTACCTTGCCAGTCTCCACCAGCCCAGCAGGGGGAATGTCAGGATGTAACCATGTACAAATGTCAGATGTAAACATGTGCAAATGTCAGATGTAAACATGTACAAATGTCAGATGTAAACATGTACAAATGACAGATGTAAACATGTACAAATGTCAGATGTAAACATGTGCACATGTCAGATGTAAACATGTACAAATGTCAGATGTAAACATGTGCAAATGTCAGATGTAAACATGTACAAATGACAGATGTAAACATGTGCAAATGTCAGATGTAAACATGTACAAATGACAGATGTAAACATGTGCACATGTCAGATGTAAACATGTGCACATCAGTGTGCAGTCCTGACAGGATCCCCGTGAAACCCTCAAGGAGAAGCCCCAGCAGAGTTAAATCCCATTGTTCTGTCATTCCTCCTCTCCCTTTGGAGAAGAGAGCATCTGATCAGGGACGAGAGTGGACTTTTTAAGGGTAAGGAAAAGATAAAGTAATATGAAATATCCAGTGCCAAAAGGAGCCAGACTGCAAGTTCTGAACTGATAGTCTGGCTTGGCATTTAGAGATAATACAACAACACAAACAGCAGCATTCATTGCTAAATGTTTTGTCAGTAGACTCATTTAAAATGAGCACATTTTGCTTTTTTTTTTTTTTTTTTTAATACTCATAAAGGCTTTCATAGCATAAAAGACCCTTCCAGTTCTACTCCAATCTTGCACTGCCTGATAAAAAAATGTCGCAACGAGAGAGAGTTGGCCATAGCTCATTCTCTAATCATTGCCTGGCATTAAGAGCAGTGAGAAATCAGTTATAATCACTGTTAAATAAGGGGGTCACCATCAGTATGCTCAGAGCCTTGACAGAAATGTGTTAAGAGCTCAATTGTTAAATATAATTTCATAAGGGTATCTTTCCCATGACCTGTATAAATGTGGGAAGCTGAAGGGGGAAGGAAAATAATTGCTGTATGAAAGTGTAAAATGATGAATAAAAATTAGGTTGATTTAACAATACCCCCCATGCATCATCCCTGCAGTTAAGGTATTGTCCACAGCTGAAGAGGGAAGATCACTGGAAGCTTTGCAGTCAATCTCATGAGGCTGCAAATAAAATAATCCAGCAATTTTAGGGTCCAGAGTAAACACCCAATAGGGTTTAAAGCATCACAGAGTTTTGGCTGGTTCAGCTTCATGGACAAGTGTCCATTTGGCGATTTCAACTTGAGCTTTTATTTTCTAAAGTGTCATTAAAATAGAGACTGTTTTTACCCTATAATTACACACAAATATCAACTGCTGCTGAATAAAAAGGGCAGCTGAAAAACACAGAACAATTTTGTCCTTTTCCCCCTCTCACCCTCCCTCCTCAGCCTCTGTCTTGTGTTACATTTGCTGTTAATTCTCCTTGTAGATGTCAGGCTCTAATCTTCTCCCCTCTGGAATACTCACCCTGAAATCCATATGATTTCACTGGTAAATTCTGGTCTAGTTCATCCTACTGTTTACAAAGCCCTTAAAAAAGGCCATCTGACAGTAATTCTACAATACAAAAAACTGTGCCAGGTGCCAACAGTACCATCACTAGGAAAATAAATCAGGTTATTTCAATACCCATCTTTGATTTTTGCTGATATTCTATTAGAAATTTGAACTCTTGAACCTGTCTGCATCCAAAAATCTACCTTCAGAAGAAAACAACAAAACTTGAGGAATTCTAAAGAAATGTAACCCAAGTGCTTTGTTTCACTTTGTTTCACTTCACATTTTTGTCCACCATACCATGAGAAGCCTTGGCATAGTTTGGGGCTTTTGGGGCTTGGTTTTATATTTCCAACAACGTATCCAGATTATAAACTGAGCCAGTAGCAAAAAACCAGAAGTGCCATATTTTAAGGAACAGGAATTCCCTGTATATCTGCATGGACAGCTGACCCACAGGAACCATGAGAAAGCCTGGATCATAAGGGTGGTTTCTTTTTCTGCCCCCCCAGTAAATGTTTTTCTTCAATATGTGCCCCAATACATCCACACTGAGTGTTTCCCCCTCCTGGTGTTCTATTGATGCCATACACACAGCTCCTGCTCAACCTCAGCTCCTCACTTTTTCCAGGCATTCTCAGAAGAGAAATCCCACTTCAGAACTACCTAAAGGTGCTTTCTCATACTCCTGAACGACAGAAATACTTCCCTCAGCTCTGCTACTCCACTCCCACGTACATTCTTGATGTCTTGAGCTACAACTTCATTTCTAGAAGAGCCCACCCTCCAAAGCTGGCAACTGGATTGTGAAGAGCAGCTCCAAAGGTCTCCTGAGAGAAGCAGGGCTGAGCCAGCAGAAGCTGTCCTGCCCTTTGACTTCTGCCTCTTGAACAGTCACATCTGGGAGCACGAATGCACACGAGCTCCTCCTGCATGAAGGAACAGCAGAACACCTCTGTGCTGGCTGGAACCTCAGCATGGAGGCTTTGTCTGGGTTTATTCTGCAAAGGAACCCTGTGCCCTGGGTGTGTGAGAGCCACGGGGGCAGGTGGAAAGTTCTGTGTTCAGCAGACTCCAGATGAGGCAGGAGGCAGGGCAAAGGTGCCACGGAGCCACACTAAAGCACTCAGTGCTGGGTTTCCTTGGATTTCTTTCCAGCCATCTGTATCTCATCTCTACAGACAAGAATTGTCTCATCTGCCCTTGACGAGACATAAATCAAGACACGCTGCAAACACACATTCTATTTAAATAATGGCAGAGATTCTCATTTCAAAGGACATTCCAAAGCCATCCTCCCTTACAAAACATTAGCATATGCTTCTTAAGTGCTCCTGAAATAAAATTTGTATCACCACAGTCACATGGCATTACTCTGCCTGCAAAAGCTGCTCTCAGCTGCCTCCCAGTTAAGGCTTGAAGCAGAATTTCCTTGCTGCATTTTCTCTCTAAGATGGATAATTTTACCTCTCACTCCTCCCGAAAATTACAAGACAATCTAAAAACATCCTCCACTCCTGCTTGTGTTGTGAGAATCTCTTTTACACCAGCCCTCCTTCCAAACAGGAAAGCAGCATAAATTCCATAAGCAGAGGAGAACAAAATTCCTGGGTTCTTCTCAATAAATAAATACAAGGTTTGATTTTTCATCGACCTTAAAAATAGTATTATTTTTAGTATGCATATTAAAACAGTGAATTAGCAGAACAAAAATGAAGGAATTATGTGCACATAATAAGTTTTTGTTTAGAAGCCCTAATTAATACCAGTAAATCTTGACAAGTTTTTGTGTCTCAGCTTGCAGAGCTCCTGACCTTGGCCCTGCAATGTCAGAACCACCATCCCCAGAAGAAGGTGAGCTTTTGTATTTGGCTTTAAATTACCCAGTGTTTCACCTTCCCAGGATACAGCTGGCTGGATTAAATAAAGGTATTCATATTCATAATATTACTTTAAGAGGCAGGGATAAACCAAACCATTTCTATACATTTAGACCAGTCTCTATTCTACTGAAATTCCAATTATAGCTCATGTGGGCTCGAATTAAACTTCCATTTCCCCACCAGCTCTTTAGGAGAGATTCTGTTTCACTACGATGCAGAATTATGCAACTATAATTAGTTTAAATCTTAAATAAATAGGCTTAATTTCTGAGTCTCAAAAGCAAGCAAGAGCACAATATTTACCACACTGTTCAGCAATCAATAAGCTCAGATTCTGGTGACTGATTTAAACTCTGACAATTCCATTAAAAAATAGGATATTCACTTAAAATAGGCAATGTCCCTTGTTTTTGTGTGCCAGACATCAATATGCAGTGGACCTGCTACAAAAACAGCAATGCTGAGCACAGATCCTACCTGAATTTAGGTTCAATCACACTTGAGTGGCTGGAAAAGAGCCTTGCTATTTAAATGTGATAAAAAGGAGCAGGACAAGGGGGAAGGAGCAGGTGATAGGTACAAAAGTAGTTAGGATCCATTTGGGAACAGAAAAGCATATTTCTTTAGAAACAAAGTGATTTTGTGCTGCAGATTCAACCTGGATGGGGGAGTTCTGCAGGAGTCAGAGTTAATAAACAGGAGTCTTTCATTGGGAAGAAAAAACATGGAGCCTCAAGAGCTCAGGAGATGAGAGCTGTTCCCCTTTCTCTACCACACATCCCACGGGTTTCTGCAGATCCACAAAAAACTCCTGCATTTCCTGAGCTGCTCCACTGCCAGGGCTCTGCCCATATTGATTAGGGATAAAACTTTGCAAGGACAGCCAGCAGAATTCAGCAAACATAAATCAGATCAGCAGGGCTGCTTCTGATCCAGGGGAAAGATTCCTAGGAGCCCATTTTGCCACTAACAGGGCCCTGTGTCAGCCAGACAATGCCTTGATTTCATGCTCATATAATGAATAAATACAGCAAATTCAGTCCTTCCGGGGCAGAGCTGCTGCCTCAGCACACCTTTCCCACTCCAGAATCTGGGGTGATAAATCTACCCTCAGACATTGTTTTTCCTAAGTCACCACTGTGTAAAAACACCACCAACATCTGGAATATTTAATTGTCATCATGTTGATCCATGAAGTCCCTGCAAGTTCAGTTTCAAACATATCAGCACAAGGAGTGAAAAAGTTTCTTCCAAACTTGACTGGTGGGCAGGGCGTGGCTCTGAGGACACTCCAAACAGCAGAATGAAGGTCTCAGAGATGCTGGACTGCTCCAGTTCCAAAGTGAATGTTCCTGATGAGCAGTTCCCCTCAGGAGCACACACAGAACAAGCCCAGGGAAGACTCTACCACACTTCCCACCACACTTCCTAAGTGTCCACTCAGACACACAAACAGCTCCTCCTTTAATGATAATGACCTCAACTCAACAGTTATCACAAAACCACAGTTATTTCACAAAAAAAAAAGAAAAAAAAAAGAAAAAAAAATTAAGCATGGCACTAGATTGAACAAATAACTGCTCATCTTGCTGGGAACTTCATTGTCCAAACCTCTGCCATTTCTAACCTGGGCTCACTATTTTGCTGTGAAACAACTTAGTTTTCATATTTATCCTTTCAGTCCAGATGGATTGCAGGCTTGGCTAACAATATAAACCTGGTTAATCAACTTTCATGCCATATTTATGTTGCAAGAGGGAGGTTTTACTGCAGTCTGCAGTTTACCAATGCATACTGTGGAACACAGCCAGTGCTTTATGTACCCTTCAAATTGCAAGCTGCAGTCCACTTTGCCATCAGTGACCCCAAATCAGCTACTGACAAGCAGCTCTTGTCTTTGCTGAATAGAGATTCAGTTAAATTTAATTAAAACAAAAAAACAAAAAAAAAAAAAAAAGGAAAAGAAAACAAAAACCAACCAAGCCAAACAAACAAACAAACAAACAATAAACCAAACCCCACCCCTCCAGGAATTCAAACCTACCTATTTTCTTGTGACAGAGAAACCAGTTAAAAGTCAAGAAATGTCTATTTCCTAATTCATTTCTTTTGCCACCACTACCCCATCCTTACAGCAGGTTTTTGGCCAAATAAAGAACTCCCTTTTACAGAAGCTGCAGCATAGCTGTGACTCTATTTGTCATGTTTTGATGGTGCTGCTTTGGTTTTACTGGAGTTATTTTCCCCAGCAAGCTGAAGGGCTTGCAAGGCAAAAAAAAACCTGTCAAAACCTGTTCTGGCATCCTGTGTTTCCTAAATCACTCGTGGACATTTATGGCAGCAAGGAACTTGGTAATTAAAACTCACGTTCCATGGCTGCTCAGAAAAGTCAAGGCTCTGATACAAACGACAATTAACAGCCCATACTTGAGCCACACCAATTACACAGAGCTGGCAATTAACATTATTACTCATAAATTATAATGGGCAATGTGTTTTGCCTACCATGAGCAAGGAGGAGAAGAGGGGGGAATGACTCATGCTGCAGTTCTGCTGCTCCCCCATCAGCCTGGCCTGGCTCAGCCTGGCTCAGCACAGCTCAGCCCAGCTCAGCCCAGCTCAGCCCAGCTCCCCCACACCCCAAGGGCCACTCAGGGGGGCTGCCCCTGTTCAATCTAATCAGCTTTGCTCTCAATGGCTCTTTTCACCCACACACGAAACCTGGACAACACCAACCTCTCCCAAATGGTCTTTGGAGGTTGTTTTTCTTCCTTACTTATTTTTTAACAGGATTTTTTATGTGGTTTAGCAAGGTTTTGTGTTTTTCTTTTTTTTTTTTTTCACAAGGCAGCTTAGTATAAATCAAGTTCCTATGGAGATTCTATGTAGTATAAAACTTTGATGGGTTTTAGATTAATAACAGTAAAATATTTGAAGGTTTAATGCAATACAAGGTTATTTGTCATAAACCAAATGTAGTTTATTTCATTAGCTTGAAATACAGAGGCAATTGATACTTGCCACCATTGGCACTGCAGATTTTTCTCCCAGGAAAAAGCATTCTGCCACTCCTAATGATAAAAAATAAAACCAGCATCCTATTTATAGTTTAAAAATAGTTGTTTCATGGCAGGCTATGCATTCATAATCAGGACTAAGTATTATTTGCAGGTGTCCTGGATTAATTTGATTTTAAGGAAAATGGGAAGGCACAAAAACCCAACAAATTTGGGGTGGTGACATCATCTGAATTGCCTGAAAATTTGGAAACTCCAGTGGGCTCCAGCAGCAGGGGTTTAGCAGAAAGCAGACAAATATGATGTACTTTCAGTCACATGGTTCTGAACCATGAGAGAGAGGGGCACACTCTTATCTACAAATTGCTTAAACCCCTTCCTACAGTAGCAGTTCCTGAAATTTCATTTTCCTATTCTTTTTTCCTTCCTCCATCAATTTCTCATGTTGCACTTTTTAAAGCTAGTTGAGGCCAGATCATAATGTCTCACTAGCTAATATGAAATTTAGAATATTTTACTGTCACAACAAATTTTGGCCTTTCAGATTTCAAAGATGCACCTGTTTATACCAAACCTGTCATTTTCATAGCTGGACTACTTTTATTGTATTATGTTTCAGTTAATGCCTTTCATGTATAATTCATTTCTTTTTAAAGCCTTTAAAAAAATTAATTTAAAAAATGTTTCTCAGAGTTACAGTCCAGTCTGACAAACCCAGCTGCTGCTGGTGCCTCCTTGGTGCAGGTTCTCAGGCTGACACGGTGTTCAGAACTGCTACAATTTTAAGGAAATTTACTGTCATTTTGGGGCAGTAATGCAATGTCCAACCCCTCTGACATAAGCAATAACCCTGGAAAGCTTGAAAAGGATGAAAGCAGTGATGATTTAATCAAGGAGGAAGGTCTTTGCAGAAATCCTGTGCTGAGCCCAGAGGTGACAGGTTCAGGACGCATAGCCCAGGACACTGGGACTGGGCTGAAGGCACAGCCCTGCTCCCTCTTCAGCTGTGACTCAAATCCTCATCACAGCCAAAATCTCCACTGCACTGTTTGTGTGATTCGTTCAGGACCAAAACAAGGACATGAAATATGCATTTATTACTAAAACAAAAGGTGCTTTTATCAGAGTTTAAGTGACGATTCCAGAACAAGTTGGACACCACATCCACACGGAGCAGCACCTTTGTTCAGGGTATGAAACCACACCAGTTCAGCCCCCAACATGAACAAGATTATTAAATATTTCCTCAAATCCCTGACCTTCCATGCCAGCCAGCCTGTCCTGCTTTGCTGTGTTTCTGTCTGTCACTGCTTCTTTTTTGCCCCATTGGAGTTCCAGCCTTCTTCTGTGTCTCTCTCCTTAAAACAACAACCAAAACAAATCTCTCTTTCTTAACTGAAAACTTGCTATTTCCACATCATTTCATATTTCTACCTCATAAGAAACCTGAGCATTGCTCTCCTCCGTTTGTCATTGGTTGAGACATTCAGCTGCTTGCACCAAAGAACCTGAATTTGGGCAAACTCAGCCAAAGACTCATCTCAGTGACAACTTAAATGTTACCAGAGCACCCTTACTAAACTTAGCAGCTTAATTGTGGCTCAGCAAGGATTCAACTTCAACTCCAAAAATAATCTCCTTAGATTCATTTCATTCTTGTTTGTGAAGGTGAAAAAATCACCTGCATGCTCTTTTTGGGAGCTGCTCAGTGTTCAGCTGTGGGGAGTGGATGAGAGACTTCCAATTCCAGACCAGCAATATGTTCAAGATCAGGATCTACAGAATTGTTCAGCTTTTAATAGAGGCATCCTTGCTGTCCGTTTTCATTTTTTACTGATGCATTAATCCTAAGAAATACTATTAGAAGTAATAGAAGACACTGCCTTGCAAACCCCTGTTCTGTAATGCTCCAACATCCTCGTTTCCTCAACTGCCTAATTGCATCATTTCATGCCAAATTCCTTGCAACCTTCCTGTAGTAAGAATTCTCTGTTCCTCTATAAATGGAAGTCCTGGATTTAACCAATATTGAAGATAATAGGTTCTCTCATGGCTTGGTAAGGAATGAGAAGGAATGGTTGAAAGTTTCAGCAGAGTTTCAGCCATGAAGAATTGCAAATGGCAGGACAGAAACCCAAAAGCTGCATCTACAAGCCTCAGTGGAATAGTGGCCTTAGTGGCAGTCTTTCTTCTGCTAATAATTACTTTTTTAGAATTGAACCAATAAGATCTATCTTCAGTATTGTGTAGATTTTAAATTCTCATTGCTTTTGTCTTTTATATTTTTATTAGTTCTGCTGAGATATTTCTATAATAATGACTAATATAATATAATGCAATATAATACAATATACTTTGTGTACCTGAATAAGAAAGGAGAAGTACAGAGCTTCCCAAATCATATGTATATCTATGGAGCTCGTGAATTCCTAAGATGAAAAGAAAAACCCCAAACTGTAAATTTACATGGATTTCTCCAGTGATCCTCATTCAGCCTTGCACAGCATAACTAGAATCATGAACAAATTAAAACCTTAACTCATATGCCCAGGCTCCATCACATTAACTATTTTAAACACCCAGATCCACAGTATTAGAAGTTTTCATCTCCTCCTGTCTGAAAAAAAATGATCAATCCAACAAATCAGCCATTCAAGGAGGAAACTGGAGCTTTGCAAAGTGTGGTTCTTGGAGCAACATTCTACTAATCCAGACAACACTACAGATACAGTTTCTTTAAAATATCCTCTGTGAGTCTACATGCAAAGATTTCCCCTGAAATCACAGAAACTCTGTATGGCTTCAGACCAACCTGAGGGTTGAGCTTTTTAATGGCAGAAAAATACTACAGGAGGATAAAAGCAAAGGTGATTTGATTCATCTGAGCATCAAACCCACGACCCCTGCGTGTCTGGGTGGGGTTTGATGCACAGGCACACACAGACCCTGAGATTTGGATCAGCAGGTTTAGCAGCTCATGTTATAAGGAAAGAGAATTAGAACCAGAAAAAATCCTAGTCCTCCCCAGTGCTGAGGACTAAGTACAACATTTTGGGTGTTTGATAAGGCAGGGGAATTCATAATTAGACATCTCATAAGTAGGAGTATTAGTTGCTTTAGAGGAAATGGGCTGCCATGGGAATCAACAAGAACATCAACAGGAGATGCTGAGATGCCTCTTAAAATCCCCTGCCCCTCCAGAAACTAAATAATTTATTGGTGATGCAACAGAGCCATCAGTTTCAAAAAAGACTCAGAAGTTTGCCAGACTGTTTTTGCCAAGCACCAGTAATAATAATGAAAGTATTGATTCCCTTTTATTAATAACTCAGGATAAGGGCACAGTGCAGAATATTCATCTCGACTTCCACCAAGCTCCCAGCTCTAGGCAGAATGCACTGGACTCTGTTTGAGTAGTTCTCAGGTTTTGATGTTGAACATTCTGCTGCTTTACTGATGGAAATATCCTCCTTTTTGTATCACATTTCTGACTGATCCACAAGCTTTGGCTTAACACAAACCAGCTGCAAATGGGTCAGACCAAAACTGACACAGCTACCCATGTCAGCTTTTCCTATTAATATGTCAATAGTCATAAACCAAAGAATTTCAGCTATTTACAACCACTTATTATCTAAAGCAGTTTCAATAAAATTGATGTTATATAAATCATTGATTTATTTAAAACAAATTTAGCCATGGCTGTTAAATCTAAGTTATTTTACCATGTCTTATAGTCCTACCCTTGACATCAGTGTTACTGATAGGCTCTAACTATATGTTTAGTATTCTGAGACCACAAAGTTTTTAATTTTAGCTATTTGTCTCCTTCTCTTTATTTTGGGTTCTGTGTGAGGTTTTTTGAGAACCTCACACAGCCCTTAAGAAACACAACATGAGCCATTTTCAAATACAAACTCTGTGTTTTACAAGTCCAAGCAATGGGGATGGGGAGGGTTTTCCTGACTTTTCCCTCTTCCTGCCCACCCCTGGGTCTCGGTATTCCACAGCCATCCCAGCCTCCAGCCCCTTTGGAACAATCAGCACTTCCATTACCTATCCCTGCCATGGATCACAGGTAGGCTGCCAAGATTTCTTTCACCCTTTTAACCAACCAACTCAACTAGAAAAGAAAATCACACTCCAAACCTCTGCTCCATTGCAAAGAGGTGAAACTTTCCAGAGGATTACAGCCCCAGAGCCTATAATAACTCTTCCACTATTGCTGCTGATATTTCATCCCATTGTTTTCCTCCTGGTGGGATGTACAATTCACAGCAGTGGGACTACTTTGAATGAAGAATCTATTCATAGCAGGGTCTCCACAAAGCCAGTGGTCACTTCCAGTGCTTCCTGTGTCCTAGGCTTTTATTATCGATCTGTCTAGCTAACAAGAAGGGAAAAATTAAATTGGGAAAGGAGTAAGACACAATGTTTTAGGTTTTAAGCCACCATTAAATAACAGAAATGAGGAGCCAATCTTCCATTCAAGTGGAAAGTCCCCTGTTCCATATTCTCACAGCAACACTTTTGAACCTGTCCCTAAAGCACAGCTTGCTCTCCTCAGCATCAGACACAGCTGATTACATATCAAAAGACACTTGCAAGGAGCCCTAAATTATGCCAGAATTTTTACAGCCCATCTCTTCTCGACATCAAACACATGAGTGTCATGGAGAGACCCACAAGTTTAAGACACTTAGTTTGATAGGAAAAAAAAGAAAAAATGGAGGTGCCCACACCTAAGTTGAGGCAAGAGCTGGTTAATTGAGACAGGAAAAGGATGAACTTCCAAGAACTTACCTACAGCTATGGAGGGCATTGTTAGACAATAGTGATATTGAGGGGGGTGGTTTTTTGGGATTCAAATGTTGTTAAAAGTTGCATAGCTGTAGTAGCACATAATGCTGTCTTCTCTTTGTGACTCAAGAGAAGAACCTCACTCTGGGTCAGAAGCAGCCTTGCCAAATGTTGGTGTTGATCATCACTCACCCCTCAGGCATGGGAGGTGAGTTCTCTAAACACAGTGGGAAGCTAAAATTCAGCCAGGAACCCCTCTCCTGCATTTTAAAGCCTGAGGACCGGAGAGTGTTTCCTAACAAGCCACACACCACATTTCCTGGCATGCTGTGTCTCCAGGTGCAGTTTCCCTGGCACAGCCCACCTGGGACACAGTGGATTGACAGCCATGGACAACCCTGGATTGCACAGCCCTTCCAGAGCAACCAGAGGGCTCTGCACAGCCCCTGAGTGTTCCCTCTTAGGAAGAAACTGAAATTTAGGAGATTTAAATGCCTTGCAAAACATAGGCTTCCTCCTAACCCTGCCTCCTGTATCTTTACAGATGATGCTGCAGCCAAAGGCTGTGGTGCAGGCTGAGCTCCCTCCCCTCCCCGGGAGGAGCAGGGCAGGGCAGAGCAGAGCAGAGCAGAGCTGGCTTTTTAAATAGAATTCCATCCCAAACCCCTCCATTCCCTCTGGACAGCGATTGCCAGTTGGCTTTAAGCACAGCAGTGGAGTCTCCCTGTTCTGTGCATTGCATGCTCAGGCTGTGAATGATTGCTTAACAGTTTTCTGTCACCTCTCTGTTCAGGAGATAGAGCAGTGGGGGAAGGCAAGGAAATCCTACTTTCAATAGAAGAAAATTATTTTAAGTTGTATTAAGGTTCATCCAAATCAATTTAATGTTATAAATATTTTTCACATGAGACTGTCCCCTGCACATTCCTACTCTCACATCAATTAAAAAACAACAGCAGGCAGAGGGCCAAAGGGCTTCAAACCCCAAGTTTTACTGTGACATGGCATCAGTTCTCATATCTCTATATTAAAAAAAAAAAAACAGAATATTTTTCAGAATACATCATTTTCTCATTCTTTTTTTTTCCTTAGCTGAAGAGCTTCCCTGGAAAAGCAGCCTTAAAATAGGTACTTTAAAAGAGATGCACCTTGGCGTGTGTTTGCAGTTCCATAAATGAGCACAGATTTTCTTTTAACCTGACTGTTAATGGCCAGCATAGGGCTGGTAGCAATACATACACGGCCATGTTCAGGAAGGCAACAAGGACATTAAGAGTTTCTATATGTGGAAAAAAAAGTCATAAAAAGGGATTCTAAGTCCCAATACCAGAACTTTAAAGTATGGACTTAATTTGCTTCAAAGGGATTTGTTGTCTGAAGAAAGCCTAAAGCATCTCATCTGTAGAGCTTCTAAAATACTTGGAATCTCTGATCAGTAAATAATGTGGGTAACCAGACCTCTGCTCATTTTTTTCTTTTTTTCCATATTTATACAGGATTTACTAGAAACTTTTTTATTCCTAAAGTTGCTCAGCATCTTAAATGGTTTCAGAAATGGGCCCTCCTCCCAAAATAAAAACCCCCAGAAACACTTCAGTATAAAATCAGCAACATTTTCAAAAATAGTCATTCTACTCATATTATCTATAAATTACAGAAATATTGGCTTCATGTTCCCATGAAATGCACAAAATTGTGCAAGAATGAAAAATGAATGTCCAAATTCCATACACTCCCAAACACTCTAGTATTAGCAAATACATCTGCTAATTTGGATACTTGAAAGTAGAAAGTGATGATGAATTAATTGAAAAGTGGGTTTAGGAACCCCTAGTTGTCCAGGCCTTGTTTTGTGTCATTAATCTCATTTATTAAAGACAAATACCTGTTAATACATGTAACTCATGTGGCACTCATGGAAACTCTGTAATAGAACTCATGTGCTGTGATTTCCTGTAGAGACCATGATTCATTCTGGACCAAAACCAACTTAAATACTTTCTGCTTTCAGTTAAAAGAGGTTTCTGGCACGAGATGTTAAAACTGATTAGTTTCACTGCACCTCTAACCCTTTTCCTCAAACCAAAAAGCCCTCAAAATGCCAGATGCCACCTACAAACTTAGTTAAATCTAATTAAAAAGCAACACCATCACCAATGAAGCTCCAACAGCAAAGGTTCTGTTTCACTGAAGGTCCCAACGCAGGAGTTGTGACTCCTCACATGGCCAAATACTCAGTACAGAATTTAACAAGTATTCAGCTGCAGAGGGGTTACTGCACTCAGCCAAAAGCAAAAAGACAAAATGTAATGATTTGGCAGGGAACACACTCCGTTTGTACCTCATGGCACTGAATGTTATTAAAAATGTTTTAACAACCACCTCCACCAGATTGCTCCTGAAAGCAGACTACAGAGCAGCATAAAACCTTTACATTTGTACACCCAGCCAACAGTTAGGATCCCACCCCCTCGCACTTGTAAACTAAATATTCAGAACTCTTCCCTGCTCAAAAGCCCATTTAGAACTTAGGAGCTGCTCTCCCAGCTCCCAGGAGGAGTCGTGGAGGGTCAGGAGCCATGAACCCCCAAAATTTGGCTCTATCATTACATGGTCAGTGAGCAATGTTGCAAGGGAAGGCCCAAAACCTTATTACCATGTCACAGAGGAGAAAACAGAGACAACACATGGAGGTGCTGAGCATGAAAGTCCACAGAAGGAAAAAAGCCCCAAGAGACAGGGACCTACTGGCAAACCTATCCTTCTCTTGAACTGATTGCTGCTTTTGTTTATATTTATTGTTGCTAACACTGCCCTCACCACAAATAAACACATTCCATTACTGCAGCTTTCCACGGGAAGATCCATGTGCAACCCAAATCTCCCAAGGTTTCATCTGCTAAAGACTGACCCCAACATTCGAAGAATTATTTAATTTTTCGTGTAGAACTTTCTAGTTTTGTAGTTTCTCTGTCCCCTCTGATTACTTAAACAATACACTGTTTTATCTTTGTCAACGTTTATGTTTCTTCTTAGTATCAAAGGAAGCTGAAATCCAGGGATTTCTAGGAAAGATTTTTGTTCTCATATAAGCACCTGTGCAGCCCCAGGTTTCAGCTGTAGCCCTGCTGCTTTGATTTTTCACATTTGATTAATAAATAAATACAATATTTTCCTATTCGTAGTTGGCAAATCTCTCCTGAGATGTGCAGCCACCCTGATGCAAAAAGGAAACAAAAGAACTGGAAGTTTATTGGAAACAGGCTCTGATTTTGGACTTGTGCATTCTCTCAGGTTTTAGAACTGCACTTGAACCCCCTGGACTCAATACAATTTTAATGATTACATTACAGTGAACTAGTAAAAATACATATAATTTGACACAGATACCCATCAATCTTTAAAGCCTTCATTTCAACCTATTTGTTCTACTGTGTAAATAGACTCAAGTGGAAAAACTAAATTCTGGGGTTTGTAACAATTCAGTAATGTATAAACCCCTATTTAGAGATGTTTTAAAAGGACTTGAAATTTTTAAAATACAATTAACACAAATAAAGCCATATAAAATAAGTCAAAGGCAACTTCTCTTGCATCATTTATATCTTAGATATGCTCTGCATGCTTCTGGATTGGAACAAGCAGCAAAAATGCCCAAGGAGGCATTTTGATTTTCCCCCATTTGCACAGAATTAAAATTCTTTGCAGCCTTTATAAATTTTCAATAGCACTTATAATATTATTTATAGCACCATTGAGAAACTTCATGGCAAACTTACTTGATAAGTTCACAGCTCACAGCTTTGGTTTGGGGTTGCCAAACCTTGTCAAAATCCAGCATTCCTAATTTTGTGTGAGGATCTATATTCTACAAGGGTTTCTCAATAAAACTGGGAATCATCAGGGTCTTCCCATTTCAACCACCAAAAACCCAATTCAGTTTTAAGAATTACAAAAGCTGGTCTTAAAAATAAGTATCAAAGCAGTTAAGATGGAAATCCAAGAGTGTTTTGTGCTTGTGAAAGCAAATCAGAACAGGACAGGGCTTCTACACTGGGAGGAACTCCTTGATATCCAGAAGAGAGAGCCAAGGCCCCGGGTTCTCCCAGACCTCACGAGGCATGGCTGAGATGATGGTCTTCCATTGTGAGGCTCCTTCTGCTGTCGGCTGAAGAGCAGTGAGCAGATTGCAGAGCTCCAACCGCTGGCTGGATTTACACAGCTGCATTTGCTGGGTGTGGGAACACAGCACCGTGGGCACTTCCCTGCCCCAACAAAACACAGCAGCCACTGCTTGGTGCTCCAGCCTCCCTGGCAGGGGCTGCTCGTTTGTTGGGAAGGGTCCTTGGCCAGGGATGGTCTGAAAATGCCTCATCTTGGTGTCAGAAAAAGACTAAACAGATAATTTTCACTGAGTTTTAAAACTCTTCACGTTATTTTTATACACATTTCAATCTGGGCTAGGTCTATGTCCTATTTGAATATTCCATGTACATGAAAGGCAAAAAAAAAAACAGTAACAAAAAAAAAAACAAAACAAAAAACAATATTGTTACCTTCATTTTCAAATACCTTTGAACACTGGTTTTTAGCCTGTACTCCAA
>JAYDZK010000028.1:911453-922207 GCA_034509185.1 Euphonia xanthogaster
GGGATTGCTGGGGGGTCTGGGCAGGGCCAGGGGCTGGATCCATCATCCTGGGGGGATTGCTGGGGGGTCTGGGCAGGGCCAGGGGCTGGATCCATCATCCTGGGGGGATTGCTGGGGGGTCTGGCCAGGGCCAGGGGCTGGATCCATCATCCTGGTGGATATTCCAGGTCAGGACATTCTAAGCTTCAAACGATCTTCGCTCACAATGTGGCTCCTTTAAGGTAAATGATCCACATTGCGATAATTTGATGGGGAATATACAAATTTATATGGGCACCAGAACTTTCAGGCCATATAATTTGTGCTTTCTTAATATTCATTGACATGGAAATCCCCCTGGAGTTGTTGCTTGCTTTTGAGTTTTTTCCCTGGTGTACACACAAGCTGTGAAATTGCCCAGGAAATTCCTTAAAGTAACATTGGGACTGATGCTTTGAAATGACATTCCATTTCAAACAGGACTCAAATAAGTTTAAAATGGCAAGAAAAGTTTAACAAATAAGGAAATCAATGAGTCACTTAAAGCATAAAGCTTAACAGAAAACATAAAATCTTTAACTAGAAATTCAGTTCTTGGTTTGGGTAGGGGAAAGCAATCTGGGAAGACACCATTTCTCACTAACTGAAGTGGGAATGACAGAGTGGCTAAAAACACTTTATGAGAATTATTTCATAAACACTCTTGTGAAAAAGAGCTCAAACCCTTGAAAAGCAGCTTTCAAATCAAAATTGTTACTGAATTGCTTTACCTGATTAGAATGATGCTTTGAAAACTTTCAAAATCTTTTAAAAATCCAACATGGTCCTTTCTTTGTCTCTCTGCTGTCCTGGCTCCTTACTCCTCACTACAGCAAAATGGAATTTTATCAGTTTGGGTGTAAATACGTTCCTTATGGGTGATGAATTCCTACAGCACTAATGAGTTTTGGAAGATTTCTGAAACTATGGCTGTGGCAGATCTGAGAGAATGCCATTCCTCTCCCCCAGTACCACTCTGCCAGAGGGGATTGGCCAGTCCTGTTCTGCAAGTTTCAAACAGTACTTTTATCCAAACTCCCCTTTTCAGGGTATCCCAGCCCAGCTGACAGGATGGTTACTCTGATGTCTGCAGGCTGGTTCAAGCACTCAGCCTGTCACTGCCACTGTGAGCAGCCCAAGGACGTGAGCCCAGCCAGACCTGGCTGCCTCAGGGAGACTTCTGTGCTCATTTATAAGCTGGTCAATGTCCTTAAAGGCACTCAGACATGCATTAAAATCTGTCTGAGACAGGAGCTTAAAGTTAATTTTCAATTGATTCTGTCTTGCAAATGCCACTTAAGTAAGAACCTCAGTCTTTTTCTTTTCCCCCCTTTTTTCTTCTTCCTCCAGAAGGCAGAAGCTTAATTAGGAGGATGCCATTCTGCTTTGCTTCTCCCAAAGAATGGAGCTGCCACATTCCAATAATCATTTGTACATGTGGACCATACTTGAAGTGACTTGAAGAATTTAATTCCCTACAAAAGAATGATGTAATACAGTTCACAAGCTGGACTGTAAGACCATGAAGGATCATTGTGCACCTGAGCCTATTTCCCCTCGCAGATTTAATGCATTTCTACTGAGAAAGAACAGGTTAGGGAGAGTCAATTCCACAATTTTAATACATAAGCAAAAAAAAGAGAAAAACTACCACAGCCCGAGAGGTGGAACCGTATTGATTTTGCTGTTTCTCACAGGAGCGCAATATCAATTCTGTTTGCAATTATTTTGCATTACTAATCAGCTCATTACCAGTCAGTCAGACAATGTTAGTTTATGCTACAATACACTCGTGGGTCATTTGCCAATAGCAATAAAATTTCACAACATACCAGGTGAAATTTTGTGTCACTCGCGGTACCTGAGGAGGCTCATCTGCAGAGCTGCTTTACTGGGGATGAGAAAGCTACCAGAGCCAGTAAAACCACGGTGCACATGAGGAAATATGACATTTTAAAAGGAGGAAACTTCTGCTGGAGACAAAATTCAGCAGCTGAAAAGCAACAAGGAACATCCAGTTAAAGGGGCTTAAATTGAATAACTATTCAAGCAGCAGTGTGGCTTTAGTAGGAATAATATATATCTTAAATCTGGGTCCACAACATGCAAAACTCAGGCACAGCCACTGGAATTGTTTTATTTAATTAAAATACCAAGACTGTTAGCAGGGAGAATGTGGCCTGTGACACTGCAAGGGCCACATGGCTACAGTACATTACAAAAATGTAAGCAGCGTGGTTGGGAAAATTTAAACTTTCTTCATAAATGTATAATCCTAACACAGCTGGGTTTGGGAGCTTCAGGCACACTTTAAATATGCTGGAATTTTCTATTTTGTATTCCTGCAGTATTATTTTCTCCATAAGTAGCTTTCAGTACAAAGCTATTCTTTAGAATGCAAAGAAGCAAGTAAAAATTGGTATATTGGGTCCTTCCTTATTTCTATAATCCACAAGATTTATGAAAAACCAGTCTCTTGAAATTTATTTCAACCAATGACACAGAATATGAAGTGGAAGGACAAACAGTCCCCTGCACAACCTTATTAGAAAATAAATTTATGTATACATGTAAATACCCTCCTCTAAATATCAGTTAGGATTGCAGAGTCCTTTCAGCATGAGGTTGTATTTAGAATTTTCAAGAAGAATTATTTTCAAAGTTGACAGTAAAACTTCTTTGTTCTCTTCCATATATGTTGAAAATCTTAATTACTTGCTTCAGTATGTATTATTTTTACTTCAACATTTCTAATTTGGTTCCTAGTATGATAACTATCTTTTGAGAAGCAATTATTCTATATTTCTCCTTATTACCTGCTCAGTTTTATTTATTCCTCTATACTGAATTTGCTTTGTAAATGAACCTCATCGCTGTAGGACTTTGTGGTTTTCCAAATAATTTATCTTTATGAGAATACTGTGAGTCAGAAAGGTGCTAATACAGAGATTAGGGTAAAAAATGAGCACCAGGCTATCCAAGACACCTCAAGTAAAAGGGCAACGTGCACTTCCCAGTGAGTAGAAGTACATGAAAACCAAGAATCACATGAAAACCAAGAACTCTCACTAATATTAATACCCAAAATGTCTCAAGGCAGCTTTGAACTCCCAAAACTTCTCACACACACACACACACACACACACACACACACACGAGGTCTGGAGACCTGAGATTCTGCAGACAAATTCCTCCCTTTTCCCCCAGCAATCTGCCTTGGCAGTGGCCATCCTGCTCCTGAGGGACTCTTTCCCACATTCTGAGGGAAGATCAAGGCTTAGTGGGCAGCACTAAGAGCTGCCAAAGCCAAACCCTGGCAAGTTCCAAACCTCTGCTGTTAAGAACAGGGAAGATGTTTCTAGAAAAGCCCCACAAGCACGTGTTTGAACAAATTAAACAATTTCTTTCTCTGGCTTGGTCCTAAATGTATGTCTGCATGTAAAATGTCCATTGAGGGAAGGTTTCCAGAGTGGCTCAAGCTGAGGCTCACTCCCAAGCAGATGAAGATGGGTTTTCATCAGGGGAATCAAAGCGGGCCCAGTAAAGGGCATTCCTCAGCACAGAACCACAGCACTGCCTGCCAGCGACTTTGCAGCTATGATGGGAGTGTAGCAAGTTCAGGTTTCCTACTGAAGTGCCATGGCTTTGTTTCAGTCCTTCTCCCTGCTCTTTTGTTTCTTTTCCAGGCTCTCCATTTCCCTATCCTGACTGAGATGTACTGGGGAACATCCTCAGTTTTCCATCAAACGAAGCAACTTGGACCATTCACCCAGGCTCAAAGAAGGCTCAAAAGAAGATGCAGATCACACCCTTTCCCTCTGGCACTGGGATATTTTGGCCTTCAGACTGAGACACTCAACAGAAGAGCTGAAGACTGATGTTTCTCATCGTGTGTTTCTTTGGAATTTCTGCTCATGTTCCTGCTGCTATTAAGATGTACTTTTATTGTGCCCTGTAAGACTGCAACTGCATGCTTTACAATACTGTTATATATTTTAATATTGTGATATTATCTGCTAGATATCATCCTTATTAGACACTAGACAGAGCATTTATCACACTTAAATGCTTCACAGTTCCCAACCCTGAGTGTATTTTTATTAATGTGTACAGGTGATAAGAAATACAGAGTACAGCAGCAATTCAACAGAGAGCCTACATTGCCACCCATTTCAGAGTTCCTAATATTTGCATCCATTGTGAGAGGTGATTTGCCCTGAAATGAAATGTTTATCTTGGCTAGCCCTACCTCTGAACGCTCCTTGAAAACACTTACAGATATTATCTGGCTCTTATTCCTCCTTCCCCTGTGAGATTCTAAACAAAGGTTTGTCCTGCCAGTTCCGTGCTCGGTGTGGGCAGGCTGCTGGTGTGAAGAATTCCTGTCCTGGATACCCTGCAAGAGGCACCCTGGGGTTTTCCTAACCCTGGCTCCATTCAGCACCGAGGAGCTCCCTGAAACAGCCCAGCTCCCCCAGGAGAGGGGAGCAGCCTACAGGAACAGGGATTTTAAACTCGTTTATGCTCAAGAGTCACAGACAGAGAGTCAACAAACAATCCTCATATAACATTATCCCTCTCTCTTCCTTTGAGGCAATAGACTGGAATTCCATCTTTGCACAGAACTTAAACATTCAATGACCCTGCTAGATGAAAAATGCCTTTCAATGCTGTGAGGGCTGAAATATTACATTTATTGTGGAAATACATCTGTTTGCTAATGCTACTGGGCTAGGAGCACCCACACTTACCAACTATGCCTAAGAAAAGAAGAAAGACTTTTTTCCACACAGAATTTCACAGTAAGTAATACATTTGTAATTTTCAAATTTTACTCTCTTGGATCTGCTTTCTCTCTCCATCTGCCTTGCACTGTAAATTTGGAGTACACATCTAGAATTTAAAAGGCACAGGATACACCAGGCATGATTTCTCACTCATCTTCCCAAGTTCCTGCTTGTATGGCACAGCCTTGGATTTTCCACAGCACCACAGCAATAAACCAGTACAACAAAAACACCAGAAAAATGGAATTCATTCCAGATCAGTGAAAAAGCACATTTTAACTTTATCATAATTCATTAAGTGGGAACTGAAAGTTGATCAGGTGCAACACTAACCAGACTTCTCTTTGTAGCAACCACAGCACATCAGCACACTTTAGCCTGATCCATGATGGCTTACATGGTCAAAAATAATATTTTCCATAATCAAAATAAAAACTAAACTCAGCAAACAAACTCCCTGGGCATGGCATTTCCCTCTGCTGTAAGCCTGCCTTGGGATAAAAAAGGGAAAAATTGACTTTGTGTTGAGAGGTGTCCACGTGGTGCTTCAGTTGTAAATAAATTGCACTGTCACAGCAGCCTCAGCAGGGACAGCACAGCTGGGGACAAAGGGACAGGCTGTGATCACACCCCAAGCACACCCTGAAGGGCTGAAATGGAGATGGAGCCGATTACATTGACAATTCCCAGAACATTCAGCCCTGCATCCCCAAAGTCCCTCACACCCAGCTGCCATGGGACCAGGAAGAGCTCCCAGGACAGGAAGAAGGGTTTAGATTTTTCCAGGGGGAGGAAGAGCACTGCAGCAGCCTGGGCCAGGGATCAGGGAAAAGGACTGGATGGGGGGAAAGCTCCTGAGAAGTCCCCAAGGGTAGTGGGCATGGAATTGCAGAAAGCCCTCCCAGTCCTCCCTGAATGGGCTAAAAAGCCCTTGGCATTCAATCAGATCATTCAATGTTCCAGAAGGACAAAAAGAGAAAGCAAAGTCTTAGAAATTATAAGGGAAAAACCTACTGGAGTCACATCCCAAAGGCTGTTTATGGCTTTGTTCCCCCATCCCCAAAAGACTCTGGATTCCCTGGACACACAGAAAGGTGCAGAGAAGGGAGCAAGGACAAAGGAAGGGGGGGAAGTTTCAGTGTTTTGAAAACAGCTACATGTCTACGTGTGAATGTGTGTCCAGAATTAACACAAATATCTCACTTCCTCACACAGAAGTGGCACATTGAGCCCCTGGATTTTAGGAATGTTAAAAAAAAAATCCAAAAATCCATTAAATTAGCAAACCAAAAATCTGTCAAGTGCCTTTAAACACAGCCAGACAGAAAATCCAGTGCTGAAAGACATCACACCAGGGTCTGGGAGGCCTTTCTGGGGAATCATCACTCCATCTGTATCCTAGGCTCCCACAAGAGAGCAGGAAGCTGTGAGAGGGCAGGAAGCCTCTGGTGGAACACACAGCTGGCACAGCTACAAATGCATCCAGTCCCCCAATGCCAATCCACACAATCCTTATTGTTTCTCCTTAATTCATTGGTGAGAATTCAAGGAAGCCACTGACACAATTAAGGGTGGTTTCACATTTCCCATTCTGTTTTCATTTCCCATTCATATGTTCACATATCTGTGCAGGCAGGGCTGCCCACTCCTTCCCCAAATAAAGAGGAAAAATGGGAGCTCTCAAGCAATTAGCTGAGTACTCTGCCAGTGCTTAAATGAACCATCTGTTCCAAGGTATGCAAGAGCAGCATGCCTGCAGCCATGAGGCAGCTCTGCAATATCCAGCCCTGCTCTGGAAAGGTTCTGGCTGCAGATGTTTCAGAATTAAACCCAAAAAGGGCACCAGCATCAGCTTCATCTGCCACACACAGATGAGGCGCAGCCAGAGGCTCCTTTGGCTTGTGGGGATCTGGGGTTTAGCAGAGTGGGGATGGAAATGAACACACAGAACACCCAGAACAGGGTGGGCAAAGCCATTCCAAAATTTCCTGAATGTATTGTGCAAAAGGAGATGAAAAATCAGAGGTCAAGATGCTGGAATTAACAATATTTCACCATGGCACAAAGGAATTCTTGAATGAAGAAATTTGGCCTTTGCTGCTCAACTGCAGCTTTTATCTGGGATGGAAAGGGCAAGCCAAGGGAAGGAGACTGGGGTTTTGTCTCCCCAAAACCAGACCTAAAGCGTGGCCACCTCCAGCATCCAGTTCCAGGAGAGTTTGATTAGTACATGCCAAGACTGAACATGATCATTAGAACTGTTTATTAGACAAAAGGCTACTAGGAGGATGATAATTAATCACTTGGCATTGATTGAAATTCTTGATGAAATGAAGCATGAGCTGTTGAAAAATAATTGAATGTAATCACAAAATCCATGAATCATTCATAGAAAGCACATTTATTAAACCAGAATTCATAAGTAAGATATTTTGTCTGGCTCTTTTTCTCCTCTTTGGATCCTGTCCTGTTGGATGAACAGGCAGCTGTTCCTCCAGCACAGCTCCACAGAGCAAGCAGGAGAACATCCCATGCAAGAGCAGAACAGCAGTTCTGGTATCCAACAGATTACCAAACTCAAGGAGCTTTTGTGAACCAAAAACCTAAAACCTGGCATTTGCCATGAGAATTCAGGAAAACCAAATTCATTTAATGCTAAAAAACATTATCATCTTTGCAGCCTTCAAAAGGAATGAGCAAAAGTTTCATTCTATAGGTCAAAAATTTAGAATGAAATCAGGATATACCTAGCTACTCTTTCTCAATACCAATTGCTAAGGAAAATAAATAACACAATGTCACAATTTCCAAAGTCTTGGCAGAGGTGTCTCTTTAGACAGAGAAATTCAGTTGCCGGTGGTTTTATTTAAATTTTAAATCTATCATTAACTAAACACAGATAGAGCCAAGATGAATAAAGCTCCCAGTAGAAAAAAAACTGCTGACCATATTATCATGGAACAGATATTTAAGAACTGAGATTGGGTTCAAAGGGAACCTCATTTTCTGAAGATTGCAATCAAATAATTTTATATAAATTCTGCTTTTAAATCTCCTAAGTAACAATCAGTGCAACCATTATATGAATTGAATTAATTCCCCCTAACACTGATTGCTATTCAAGTAAACAGGAACTTTGCCTTGAGAGAGGCTAAAATATTTATATAACAGGCAAAATTGTACCCAGTTAATCCCAAATGTTAGATTTGATAAAAACACATCTTTAATCATGTAACTTTATATTTAGAAAACTAAAAAATCCAATGTTTTAATAGAATTTCAAAGAGAATTTGTTTCCATTCACTGCCTAAAATAAAACAAAAATCCAAACTGCAGACAGACAAGGTGCTGATTTATCTGTTAAACCACAAAAAGCTGGATCAGAATGCCTGAAGTACACAAGTATTTCTGTGGCAGTGGATGATTTTTACCAGAAGAATCCTACTTATCCTTGAGAGAAGGAGCAGCACACAAAGCCAGGCACACAATTCCTCCTACAAACACTGTAGGCACAGCTGAGCCCATGGCTGGCACTAAGGCTGGCGGTGACTGAAGCCATCTTTATTTCTGACATTTCTCCTGCATGGAGAAGCACCTCCTCCCTGGGACACAGGCACCCACAGGGATGAGCCAAGGCCCTCAGCTGCTGCCACCCATGGCCAGCCCGAGCAGGAAGGGTAAACACACAGCACAACCTCTGACATCCACAACCACCAATTCCTCATCCACCAGAATGCAGAGAAGTGCCCTGGTACTGCTGCAAAATCCCCGTGCAAAAATCCCTGTGAACAACAGAATATGCTCATGCTAAGTGCCAGCTGAAGGAGTGGGAAGGAGGGAAAAGCACATCTGGACAAACTTGTGGAGCACAGGATTCCCCAGGCAGCAGCGTGCTCTGTGCCATGGGATAGCTGCACTGCTCCAAGGCAAGGACACCCCAGCACTGAGATCAGCTGCTGTGCTCTCACAATGCCTGGCTGGTCTCTTCACAGGGCCATTTTCCTCTGCCAGAGCAAAAGGACCTAGACTAAAAAGGAGAAAGACTTTAAAAAGTCCTGAGCTTACACATTACAAAGGAAAAAGCACTGGACAGGTTTTAATTTTCCATTAAATACAAACCCACCCTTGTAAATTCATTTTAAATTCAGCTGAACCCTACAGAGGTAGCAGTAACCTACTACAAGAAACTTCTGGAGCAAAATCTGATTTTTGCATCATTATATTTCTGCTGCTGAGCTGCACACCCCTCACATATCCTCTCTGATATGCACATAAACCCTTAAACAGACAAATATTCCCATGACATGATTTGAATAGGATGCTCAGAATAGATCTAAATTAATTCTTACTATGTGACAGCCAGAGAACTTAACAAGTGCACTGTTAATTTCTATTGACACAGGTTTTCCTACAACAACCAATGAAGTTGTGCCACTGAACTCATTTCAGGGAGACTTGAGGGGACACCCCTGCTTTTATGGCATCCCCAGAAGAGGCACGATGGCAGCAGAAGCAGCGCAGCAGCTGCTGGGGTTTGGGTGCTTTTCAGCCGTTTCTGTGAGCAGAGTGATGTGACACAGGGACTTGTGCCCCCTGACAGAGCATCTGCAGCAGGACACGGGCTCAGCCTGCGTGCTGCAGAGAGAGACAATACAAATGCAAGCTCCAGGAATCACCTCGTGGAGAATTTTATCAAACAGACTTTCTTTCCATGCATTATTTATCCACATCTACATTTCAGGGAAAATGGCCTCATTTGAGTTAATTGATGCTTTCCTAGGGGTATTTGTTAGAAATCAGTACTGCACATCCCCTGGTTTATGTTGTGTTTGTAGCTTTGTGTCATCACAGGTACCCAGTAATTATGAGTTCAGCTACTTAAGACAAATAAATAGCAAATAAAGATTTCATTTACTTGTTTCAATCATCAAATAAATGTTGTGGGCAGTTTTTGCAGAAGTCTGAGTAAAAAATGTACTGCTTTTTTGGTCCTTCCCCTGCTATTATTTCTGAACCAGAGTGTTCCACAGTGTTAAAAAACAAAATGAGATCGCTCAGAAATTAGAAATTTAACTTGTGAAAGATGCTGCTATAACTGGAATTCCTAAGGATTTAATAAAAGTCCTTATAAAGTTCTTTTAGTATTACAACAGCAATTATTCCTTCTCTTCCTCATCACTGATCTGCCCTTCACTTGCACAGTTTATTATTAAACAAAGCAGCCCAGTTTTGTAGGGAAAAACCCCTGACAGGCCCCCTTGTCCAGGCTTAATGGACCCTGTGCCACCCCACTGCTTCACCCCTCTCAAGTTCCCTTCCTGACCCAGCACATGCCAAAGATTAATGTTTTTCCCCAGGTTTTGAGCTCATTCAAGGCAGCAATGAAGGTGCAAAGGGATTTATTCCCATTTCTGGCCAATTGTGCCTGATGTCCCTCAAGAAAAAAGCCTCAGCAATATCCAGCATGGCTCAGTTGAGCCAATTTATTATCTCTGGTCGTGTAGCAGGGGAAAGGAGGCAGCACTGATGATGCTTAAGGAATGATTCTTGCCAAATTAGAGTTCCTAAATGTCAAATTAAGGCCAGACAGAAGTAAAAATACAAATCCATACTTGCAGCTTTTGAGAATCCCATATGGGAATGAAGTGATGGACTCCCACATGCCTGGTGCCCATGGCCGGGCTCTGATTTCACATCCTGCTGCCCTGGATACTGCAGGGGACTTCAGCTTCCCTGGCAAGAGCCAGGAAACCTAGGGGTGTGGGTGCTTGGCTACCCTGTGAAGACACAGAGGGAACAGGGACACCCAGAGCACAGCCCCTTCTCCAGGGGGAGAGCCTGGAATGGGCACAGAGCACAGCCCCTTCTCCAGGGGGAGAGCCTGGAATGGGCACAGAGAGCACAGCCCCTTCT
The DNA here is from genome assembly GCA_034509185.1 of Euphonia xanthogaster. Lineage (NCBI taxonomy): Eukaryota > Metazoa > Chordata > Aves > Passeriformes > Fringillidae > Euphonia > Euphonia xanthogaster. Next base: position 922,172 of record JAYDZK010000028.1, read on the forward strand.
GGAATGGGCACACAGAGCACAGCCCCTTCTCCAGGG
>JAYDZK010000028.1:922307-933135 GCA_034509185.1 Euphonia xanthogaster
AGAGAGCACAGCCCCTTCTGGGGAGAGCCTGGAATGGGCACAGAGCACAGCCCCTTCTGGGGAGAGCCTGGAATGGGCACAGAGAGCACAGCCCCTTCTGGAGAGAGCCTGGAATGGGCACACAGAGCACAGCCCCTTCTGGGGAGAGCCTGGAATGGGGGCACAGAGCACAGCCCCTTCTGGGGAGAGCCTGGAATGGGCACAGAGAGCACAGCCCCTTCTGGGGAGAGCCTGGAATGGGCACAGAGCACAGCCCCTTCTGGGGAGAGCCTGGAATGGGGCACAGAGAGCACAGCCCCTTCTCCAGGGGGAGTACCTGGAATGGGGCACACAGAGCTGCCCTGGGGGCTGAGCAAGGAGAAGCTCAGGGGGAGGGAAGGAAGGAGGGATTTTATTTAGGGATTTTATTTGCAGCAGGAGCCCCCAGCCCTCAGTGCAGGGTACGTCGTGTGTGGTTTCACAGAAGGGTCACAGGTGGGTTAATCCAGCCTGGAGATTTAAGGGTTAAAGAGCACTCTGGTAGGAGATGCGCGGGCACAATGGCTCCTCATCATCCTGTGCCTGGCAAAATACTCGGCATTTGTTTCCAGCCTGCCCTCCCTACAGCAAACATGCTGCCTTTCCCCACCTTGCAGCTCTTGCCCTCCTCCCCTCTCCTCAAGCTCCCAGAGCTGTGGAATTCTGGAAGGTTGCCTCCCAAGCCTCCCAGTACAGCACCATCTTCTCCCTCATGCTCTAAAATGCACCATTCTCAGTGCAGGAATAAATGCTGCTCTCCTGGTGTTATTTCCTGCCTGACAGTGGACGTTTGGCCATGAGTGGATCTGCTGGAGCAGCACACAACATTTCCTGTGAAAGCTTCAAGCATTTCCCTGGGAAGAAGATGACAAACTCCAGCGAGTGCTTCCAGCAGCCCCAGCCTGTCACAGTGAGGGGGCTGCCACAAACCTCCCTGCTGCCCTGACTTCAGGGCAGGGTGGCAAAAAGGAGAAGGAGTGGGAACGTTGGAACTGCCCAGAAAAGAACTTTAATAAAGGGTGAAAACAACAAACAAGGAGGAGCTGTGCACGGTAGGAGGGGAAGGATCCAAAGACCTGAAATGTAAGAAACAATACACACACTTGGGGGTGGAACATTCCAGAACTACAGCTGTATAGGGGAAACTCGTAACCAATGGGAAAGAAAAACTTGCACAGATTACATACACACACACACATATATACCCATTGCATGTATAACATAACCCTAAAGGCCTACAGGGGAGCTCTCAGGCTCACCCTAAGCTGAACAAATGATTCCTAGGGCTTGAAACGAATGCCTGGGTCTTTTGGGGTAAAATCCAGCTGATTTGGAGTCACAGCTGGGCCAGTTTCCACATTAGCCCACCTGCTTTGTCTTCCCCCCACCCTGAGCTGTTCTATACCTGTCATCTGCCACACAGAGCAAAGGTTCAAAGCTTCAGGGTTTGTCTCTCTGGGGGGATGAGGTTCATGACAAGCACCCCCCGTTTCAGCTGCACCCTGGGCAGGGACAGGCTGTGCTGCTTTGCTTCTCAGGCTGTATGCTCCCCTTGGAGGGAGGTTTTCCTTTCCTGGTCTGAGACTGGAGCACCACAGAACACTGTCCCACTGCAAAACTGCTATCCTGCTTTATCAGGACTTTTTTCCCCTGCCCTTTTGTGCATTGGAGCAGCTCAGCTGCTGCCAGGGTGCTCTGCCCAAGCACACGAGGCAGGATTCTGCCTGTGGCAGTGGGAGTGGAGCTCAGGAAGGATTTTCTACCCAGCCTTCCCACAGCTCCTGTGCTGCACAGCCACTCCAGGCGCTGAAGGAGCTGGATCTGTGCTTCCAGCAACTGGGAATGCTGCTGCCCCCTGGGCAGGGCATCACCTCTGGGTGAAGGGGGGACTTCTGCCTCAAACCAGGACCCAGGGATGGAATCAAGGAATTGTACTGTTGCTGAAGATTATCTGCACTCCCTTTAGCTCCAGTGAGGATTCAGTACCATCTTTAGGGACTCCTACAAACTGGGAAAGTATCTCATTTTGCAGAGCTGATTCTGGTCATATTGAAACATTTATAAAGGGGGTGAGGAAACAAAGAAGTGGCCCCTGCATTCAGAAGTGTAGCCAACATTACTCTTCTGGGAACAGGGGCAAAAGCTTCCATGAGGCCTGCCACATCAGTATCCAGGGGGTTGCTGCTTTTCCTCCTTTTTATTCTGAAGGACAGAAATGGCAAATAGTCTTCTTACAGTCCATGGAGTCCAAATCAGAAAAATAAGTTCAATACTATTCATACAGCTACATATTTGCTTCAAGAATTGGAGAATGCATTCCTGATGATGGCAAATCAGAAATAGAAAATAAAAAGTCTAATTCTGAACTTGTTCCCTTTATAAATAAAGTGCAAGAAGATAATGCATTTCTCCTATATTTTCTATTGGAAGCGATGCTGCTCCCAGCAAAGCAATGAAAGCTGCAATATTAAACTTGCTGCTTACTCATCAATTTTCATGTGAGAGTCTCATTGGCAAGAGGCCCAGGCACAGAGAGGATCTTATTGTAATCACTATTCCTACCCCAAACAATGTTGACTATTTAATTATTAAAGTATTTCTTTCTAAGTAGTTATTTTCAACCACTAGGTCTGACAGAACTGAGAAACTCCTCTGTGCACAGGTTTGCTCAAGAAAAGGCTGATCACTGAAAAATAACTTCAATTTTCATGTTTTAAGCTGGCTGTGTCCTTAAATACAAATTCAGTTCCTGTGCCAGCAAGAAGCTGATATGAAGCATTGAACTTGTTATCAGGCAATGAAAAAGCTGAAGTTCCACATCTCGTTCCCAATTGCAGTCATATTTTCTCTCACACTGCATTCTTCATTCCCCAGTTAAGTGAGGCAAACAGCATTGAGAGTATTCACAAAGGTTTGGAAAACTATTTCTGTTTGTGAAAATAGGCATTTGTTTTTGCCTGACAACCCTGTGTGGCTTGGTGATAGGCAGGAGAAGAGAGAATTAAATGCACAAGTATGCTATTAATAGACAAAAGATTTTGCTTTCAGTGCTTTCTGTACCTGCCAGGTAATTTTTAGTCTGGGGTCCATGCATGTAGTCAACATGGAAAGGGAAGTTTCCAAGCATGACAAACGTTTTAGACTTGCTCACATCCTGCTGCCTGGGTCAGGGCTGGAGGTGCTGCTCCTGCTCCAGGTGACAGCAAAAGGCCCCCACAGCAGCCCTTGCTCTAAACCTGAGCAGGACATGCAGCATGCCAGGGACCTGGAGCAACCTCCACAGCAATGCAGATCTATGGCAAAGAGCTCAGGCTGCAGGGCCTCTGTAGAGTCAAGAACCTTATTGCTCCAGGGCATTCAAGTATTAAATCAGCTCAGCCTCTGAAGGCAGTGGCCACTGTCTTTACCAGAAAATATGTCATTTCAGCAAACTCCACTGCTGCCAACGAGCCTCATTCATCCTGATATTAATCTGGAATAGACTCCTCATTCCAGGCCTCCCTGGACTGAGCAATTCCAGTAACTAACTCAGCTCCTGAGCCACTTTGGGTGTTTGGGGGTGTTTCAGCAACAGCTGACCAATGTCCAAAGCTCACAGCATTTTAACAGCCCTCACTCAGCTGTGCTGCAGCAACAACCAGAGTATGAAATAAAAGCTCTAGGCACTCTTATTAGCACATATATTATAATTACTACATTTGCAAAGGCTTTAAGCTTATCTCAAGCTGTCAACTCGTGCCTTTTGTGTCGTTGTGCATTCTGCTGTGTGAGCCTGTGCAGTTGGGCAGCGCCAGGCACACAACATCAATCCTGAATAAACAGGAGGTCACAGCACTCACGCTCTCAGAGCTATTACAGAAATTGCAGGCTTCATCCCATCTCAAATCCCAGCGCTCACTTAAAAGCTCCAACCATATAATTAAATGTAGGGCAGCTTAAAAGTGGACAATTCTTTTCAGGCTTTGCACGGCGCTCCTCGGTGAAGCCTTCAGCACTTCTGCTCTTTTATCTCCCAGGGCTGACAGATGGTTGTCAAAACCAGGGGCTTGCTGGCAAAAAGTTTTAAGGCAGAGAAAAAGGTACAACAGTGTAGGAGGAGATACTTAAAAGAGAATAAATCTCTAGCTTGCTTTCTTCAAAGCTAGAATCCCTCCCCTGCCTCAGACACACTGAGGATGAGTTTAACCCAGGGTAACTCTTCTGTACTCTAATGGCCTCACACCAATGAGTATTTTGACCCAAACTGCTTGAAGACATGCCTGGAGAAATACCCTTCTGTTTTGCTCACAGTCCCGCTGCACAGAGGGAAATCTTTCTTGTCACTCCCTCCAGCTCTCACATCTTGAGTGTAGAAACTCTCCCCTGCTCCCTGCAGCCCCAGCAGTCCCCCCTCAAAGGGCAGGCTGGCTGAGCCTGTCCTCTGCTCCCATGGATTCCACTCTCAGATTTATTACTGTGGGTGCTGGAAGAGCCTGCCCGTGGCCTTGGGGTCCTGCCATGGTTCCTCCTCTCCTCACAGCAGAGGGGGACCAGCACAGGGCATCCATTCCCTGCCCTGGGGCAGGAGTGCTCGCACAGGGCTCCAGCTCCACTGCCTGCTCCCAAAGCCCAGGGGCACACAGTGTACTCAGGGTTCTTCTGCAAGGAAAACTCTTCCTGGGACATGGAGGGGAGAGGGGAACACCGAGGAGGGAATGGGAAGCCGGGCACGCGGGGAGAGGCAGCGGGCTCGGGAGCAGACGCGGCGTGGCTCGGCGAAGCACAGCCCAGCTGGCTCCTGGCATTACTCCTTTTCAGCAGCTCTGGGTTAATCTCAATGGAACTTGCCTTTTGTCCACTTAGCACAACTAAATCTACTCTGTACAGTCAATGAAATCATATTCATTTGCCATTCTTCCATATATGAATTTAAGTATGTTTAATAGTTTTAGTCATTAAACTGTTCTTGAGATTGCTTTAGTGTGAGCAGACTACACTCATTTAAATTCCCTTTTACAGTAACCTATACTCTTTTCTTATCTTTCAAAGGAAAAACCCCGATGTGTTCTTAGTGTTAAGTATTCAGATATTCATTATCAATCTATTCTAGGAGACATCTACACATCTTTTGCTGTGAAATCAAATAATAATTTAATTACTGAAGATTAAAGACTGCCTAATCTAGCTGTAATTTTTTTTAGTCAGTGTAAAAACCAGTGAGACACTGCACCATTAAATGAGAGAATCCAATCCATGGCAATAGCTAAGAAACATCATTCAAACTGAAACAACAAAAACCATTTAAGTGGACACCTCAACATCTCATCTCGAGACAAGTTTTCTATTTCAGATGTTTGATCATTGTGCAGTAGGAAAAATGCATTTTCTACCCAGTTTAGCATTCAGCTAGTTTCCAGGCCAAAGGAAAAAAAAAGACAAAACCAAACATACACAAACCACCGAGGTCCTTTACTGGACAATTTTCATTTCCACAAGGAATTTCCATGTAACTCCAGTACTTAAGACATTTAGGGGCAACAGATAATCCGAGGCATGAGCTATAACCAAGAAAAGAATCCACATTTAGGAATTGTTTCTCATGCCCCTTTGCTCTCTCCCTTTTTGCAGTACATGGCTCTCCTTCCCCAGCACATTCACTGCAGCCAAATATGCTCTGGATCCTGTGCTACCACAGTGACTAACCCACATTACTTCTGTATCACTAAAAGCAAATTCCATGTTTTCCACATATATGGGCAGGATGCAAAGCTCTGATGTCATCAGCAGGATGACTGAACCCAAATTCATCCCAACTGCAGCTTGATTTTTTGATTGTCGATACAAATGTCTCTTGTTCATGCAAACTGATCAAACTTGAGGAAGCCTCCATTCCCTACATCCGTGTCCAGGACTTTCTAGGCAGGTGTGCAAACAAGGAATAAATCTGTGCAGCATTTATCTCACTCTCAGAGTAGCCTGACAGTCTGGACCTGTCCATAATAAACCAGCACAGCAGGCTCTCCATTGCCCAGAATTCCTGGGAATCCTGCAAAGTCCAGAGTCCAGTCCAGTTGTTGGTGGCAGCAGGACAAACTCTCCTGCCAGAGCCAGGGGGAATGCTGAGTAACAGAGAGAGGAACATCATCCCCTGCTGCTGCAGCAGGCTTGGACAACTTTTATTACTTTAGAATTAGATTCCATCTCCCTGCTCTCCTCTTTTTCTCTTGCTCACATCAGTACCAAACCACAACTGAGAGTTTTCAGCCTCCTTGGGCACAGCACAGTTGGCCAGCCTGTGCCACACGTGGGACACCTGAGGTGACACCTCATGCCTTCAGCCTCTGTGACAGAGATGGGACATGGCATGCGGGGTTGGAGCAGTGATTTCTGCTGGCTCCAGAGGAAAAGAGCCAATTCCTGGCTCTCCACAAGTGGAGCAACTCCATTCCCCACCTCTCAGCACCCCACAGACACCGCTGGCACTCTGCTGTCTGCCACCCAGCCCTGGCCACCCTCCCTTCCTCAGTCACACTTTAAATCGAACTAAATAAGCTCATGTTTCCTTGATTCCCAACTGGGAGTGCTTTCTTCTTCCAGACACCTAGAATTGTACATAATTCCAGTCATAATTCTGGGCAGCCCTTCCTGATAACAAACAAACCCCAGGAATATTGACATGGAGATGTCCTGTGCACTGAGCTCCTGAACTCACTCCCAGTGCTGGAGGGGGAGAGCAGAGCTGGAGCTGGGGCAGCTCAGTCAGGCCAGAGGGGAACATGCACTTATTTTTGCTATTACACAGCAAATACTGAAACTTGAAAGGAGTACAGGTCAGAGGTAGTAAAGCAGGACCAGTGGGTTCTGTTTTCCCCTCAGATGAACTTCATTCTATAGCCAACAGAACTGAAGATCTGTAAATGCCCAGCATCTGTAAATCTACTGCTTTTGATGTCAAAGGGTTTTCATGTGTTTTGCAATGTAAAATATGGACTAAATTATGACCTACTGGAACCTTCTCTGATGACTACTGTGTGCTGGCAGGCGATACAAAGGGTGGCTGAGCTTTTTTTCTCAAGTTTGGTTGCAGCAGATATGAAAGAAGCAGTTGAAATGAATGAATTGGCTACAGAATTGGCTATAGGTGATAAAGCAGGACCCGTGGGTTCTGCTCACCCTTTATCAGTAGGTCTGCTGTCTGTGCACTCAGCAAACACCCCTGGGCAGGCCTTCCAGAAAGCAGCTCCTCCTTAATAAAGCAATTAACCAAACTCAAACCCTCACCCATCCCTTCCAAGTTATTTTTGCCACTGGAGACATAAATGATGAAAACTTCCCATTGCTGTTTGCAAATACTGAGCTTGAATTTTCAAGTTAGGCACCAGTCCATGGAAACAAACCAGTGCAGAACAGAAATCCTTGTGATGTATCCAAACATCCTGCAGGCAGCAGGTGTCCTCTCAACTGGTGTAGCATCATTCACACACTTTCAAGAGAAAACCTTCTCATATAGTGGATATGGGCAACAATTTAAAAGAGTGGTTCTGTCACTGCTCACGTGCTGTTCAGCCTGCACTTAATAGCCACAGGCAGCTGGGAAAGCTCAGAACACTCAGTGTCTGGGAATAGAAGTGAGCTGGAAGCTGGGTAAGCCAGAAGTAACAGCTGATAATAATCTTCATCCTGATTCCCAGGGAATTAGTACTGAAGAATGTGTATTACTAAGATTTGCTAATTTGGGATTTCTTCTTTTCTTGGTCCTTTGCTGTTCTTCAAATATCTTTTGAAAAAGACATATTCTTCGTGTCAGAATTTAACATCTTTGTTTCAGCACAGAGCTGAAATTATCACAAGGGCAGTAAATTAAAGTCTTAGATTTTTGAAAACCAAAAGGGAAAACCTGAATTTAGCAGCAAGAGACAAATCCCTTCTTGCCTCCCTCGCCTTTATTTATCTCTTTTAAGAGAGAGCAGCATCTCTGATAGTCTGTCTTTCCTGTTCTATTTACAGAACAGGGTTGGTGTCTCCAGACTCATTCCTTTGGCATTCTCCTTGGGACACAGTACAGCTGGCAGGATAGAAATCTCCTTAGGAAAATATTTCATCTTATGGAAATGAAAAGTCAGATGCATAGAGGCACAAACATGAGCTGGATCTGTATGTCAGCAGCCAAGCAAGCTTCAAGGAAACCTCTGAACCAGAGTAACAAAGGTAAATGAAAACTAGAAAATGGATTTAGGAACCAATATTTATTTTTTCAGAACCCTTGAGATTCTTTTTGAAGACAAAGCAGCATTTTAATTTAAATTAATAATTAACATCTTGCATGTGACAACTCTGTTCCAAAATCTGGGGTGTGTGGTAGAGCCCAGTTATGTTTCCTCTGAGTGCTGCTATCACTTTATCTCTTGGAATCTTCTTCAAAGCACTGGGAATTGATGATCCCAGGAAACTGGTTTAGCATTAAGTGTCAACAGCAGAAAGATTAAATTATGATTAGGTAAACACAAACAAATCATAGACTCTGCAGCAGTGGCTGCTGTGCCTGCCTGCCAGTTTGCAATCAATTTTTCAGTAATCTCCCTGGGCCTTTTTGCAATTTTCCTGACACACACCTGGCGTGGTCTGCAGCCCTGAGCCTGCTGGGCACTGCTTGTGTCACTTCCAACAAATTCCATGTGCTTTTCCTGCTAACATCAGCTCGGGGAATTCTGAGAGCACCCCAGGTCCCACTGATCTGCACCCAGGTGGCAAAGCCAGCAACAAAGCCAGGTGAGAAAGGAGTGCAGCTCCTCCAGGAGCAAGGAATGAAGTGAGCCCTTCCCATGGACTCCATTTCAGCAGGACATGAGGTATATTACAAATTATTCAGGGTTCATTCCTCAAAAAATAAGGAATGGAATTTTGATGGTGCAAAGCCCCACTGAATTATTTCTAGTCTGTGTATGTGGTGCAAACAGAACACTTGCCAGCTGCATTACTGACTTTATACCTAGCACAGGATCATGGAATGGTTTAGGGACCCTGCTCCATGGCACAGCAAAGGGAAAACTTCCTGGAAGCCTCTCAGGAAAAGCAAAAGAGAAAACCACAGAAATTTAGTGACCCTAAACAACTTCACTGAAAGGGCACAAAGCTGGGAGGATGATTTCCATGGAGTCTCAAGTTAATCCATTTTCATTTTCTGTGGCCTGCTTCCATTCCTCTTGCTTTGAACCCCAGACATTTCAGTAGTTTCTGTTTCTCAACACCAAGGAAAAAAATTCTATAATTCTACTTTAAAGTTCTGGTAAACTTGTGTTTCAATCATCACAGGGAAAAACTTAATTTATTCCCAGGCCAAAAGGAGCACAGTGGGCACTCAGAGTGCAGTAAAGTTCCATAAAATGGGCTCCATATTCAGCTCTGAGGAGCCTATTGATCATTGCCAATAAATGCCCATTAACTGAGTCTCCAGTTAATTCTTCAATGCAGCAAAAGCAAGTGTTCTTGTCACCACAAGAGAAGAATTCTCCTGCACCCCTCCATCTAAAGAGCAAAGCACAAAGTCTGGCTACAAATTATATTTGAAGAAGAAAAGGAAAATATCTACATCCAACAGAGAGGAATTTCTATTTTTTGTTTAAAAGATTATCCACCAAATTTCTGTTACAAGTATTAGTACAGTCCAGTATGGCCAGTAATAAAATTATTCTTATAGAAGACAATTTAAAAAATATATTTAAAATACCCAGCTATATATAATCAAAGTGAAAATATACAAAATTAAGAAATTTTTTCAAACTATTAAAAATGTGGAAAAAGTCAAGATTCCATTCTTCAGCCACCATTTCTGAGGTTTCTGCTTCAAGAAGGTCTGTGGATGCCACCACCCTGAGAGTTTTAAGAAGCCACCAAAGAGTCCTGCTCAAATCACCACAAACCTTAGTCCAGCTGTGCCTCACCATGGCCAACTGGGCTCGTGTCAGTCAGTGCTGCAAATCAAAAACTTCATGGACCCTTCCCAGCACAAAGCAGCAGAGAAGTTTAACATAAAGGATCAAAGTAGGAAATTCACACTACTGAATTCCTGAACATTCCTCTTCAACACTGTGCAGTCACCCAGGACACGGGGATGGATTGGAGAGCACAGGCAATCGCCTCTGGTTTATTTCTGATATTAAAGAATAACTTTAAATACTCAGAAGAAAAGAAACCCTGGAAATGGAACAACCTTCAGTATTTGGTGTTAAGTAATATTAAGTGACAAACTCAGTACTTATCATTCTTTTTTTCCTGCTCTTATTCCAGCATGACTGACATTTTTCCATTTCCACAGCGCCAAGTCTGTAATGCTTAAAATATCTTGTGAAATACAACGCTCAACTTTGTCAACTCCTGAGCTATCAGCATGCAGGGAAAAGAATGCCTGTGTCATCAGCAACCTTGGGTGTCAACCAAGGGTAAAGCATCCTGCATTCTCCCTTTTCTCCACCTGCTTGATAAATTAAAAAACACAGGCGCTGCTCATCAGTTGCCCAGAATTATTTCTCTCACCTCCGTGGACTTGCTCAAGAGTGAGAATGAGGCTGAGGTGTTCATGTGCTGCAAACCAACCTGCCCCAGCTGGATCCACTCAGAGCTCTCCTGCTGCTGGGACATGTTATGAACAAGAAAGGCTGCCCATTTTTTTTAGAAAAAGGGTTGCAGAGTTACAAGTGAAGTTGGAGCAGATTGCTGGCCAAGGAAGGTTCTTTGTGAGCTGAATGTTGTAATCGCCTGTTCAGTATCAGTCGTTACCCATCTATTGTAGAGAATTCTTCTCTTTGTATCAGTCCCACCCCACCTGGAGCCA
>JAYDZK010000028.1:933235-943589 GCA_034509185.1 Euphonia xanthogaster
GTGCCCCAGGCCAGGCTGGACACTGGGGCTGGGAGCAGCCTGGGACAGTGGGAGGTGTCCCTGCCATGGCAGGGGTGCCATGGATGGGCTTTAACGTCCCTTCCAACCCTTAACATTCTATGATTCCATGATTTAGGGCACCAAGGGTATAGAAAAAAAGTTGTGTCATCTGTGTAACAAATGTATGGTCGAAGGTTTTCTGTTTTGCTTTTTTTTTGGGGGGGGGGGAGGGTGGATTTTTTAGTTTGTTTTTTAGTTTTTTCTTTTTTCAGGGGGTTGTTGGTTTGGGTTTGTTTTGTTTTTTTTTTTTTGCATGGCACACATGAATTTAAATGCAGGTAGTTCTTTTATGAAAAGGACACTGGATTTAGCAGTAACTGAAACTACTTTAAAACATTGAATTCAAGGAGAAAGTCCTTCTCTAGATGCTGTCTCCACTACTTGTTCCAACATTGCAGTAATCTCTACAAATTCCTCTCTTTTTTCTTAACCTTTCAGCATTTATGCTTCCAATATGAGAAGCTTTGGTTCCAACTAATCATTCAGCATGTATGTGTCACAAATATTTACAGCACTCTAGAATAAAAACAAAACCAGTTCAAGGCATGTACAAAGTTCATGGTGAGGTGTTGATTATAACTGGAAATGCCCAATCTGGGCTGTTTCTGGACTCTCAGTAATAAAATACCTTCCTTGTTGAAACAACAAAAATGTTTCTGTTTTCTTCTCGTTCAGCATGACATCCAATCCCTGACAGCAACAGTAGCTGCAACACATTCTTGTTTTGATCTAATGGGATTCAGATCAGAGGCTTCGAATGAATGAAAAGGAAAAGTGTTTTCTGTTTTTCCTTAGTCCAGAGCCTAATACCAAACTGTGCCAGGGCAGCTCAGGGTGGGCACCAGGAGGAATTTGCCCATGGAAAGGGGGCTCAGGCCTTGGCAGGGGCTGCCCATGGAGCTTTGGAGTGCCCATCCCTGGAGGTGTCCCAGGAAGGGCTGGAGGTGGCACTCAGGGCTCTGGGCTGGGGACAGGGTGGGCATTGGGCACAGCTGGCACTCCCTGGGCTCCAAGGTTTTTCCCAATTTCAGTGACTCTGTGATCCTGGAACACAGCCAGGAGCCTGAAGCCTGAAAATGTTTCTCTCACATGGAAACGGGATTTGGTCCTTAGAAGGGCTGAGTACACTGAGCTCCTGGAGACTTCAAATCACAAATAATTGACGCTAGCCTTTCTCCTTCTCCTTCTTCTCCTCCTTCTTCCCCTTCTTCCCCTTCTTCTCCTTCTTCTCCTTCTTCCCCTTCTCCTCCTTCTTCCCCTTCTCCTTCCCGTTCTTGTTTGTTGTCTTCTTCCTCCTCTTCACAATTGTTTTTTGTTTGGTTTGGGGTTTCCTGTCTTCTTTCTTTTTTTTTTTTTTAATGTATAGTGCTGCTTTAGGCCTGTTTTCCCTCATTTTCACAGGGATTCTACTTCTCTGCAGTACTATTCACTACAATCTGCCATCCAACAACAAATTAACTGCCAAACCACCTGATACCAGTAGTTCTCCTAAACCTGTTTTAAAACTTTCCTAAAATGTGTGGAAAACATTTAAAAACTCAAAAGCCCAATAACATTTTCTTCCTTTGAGTCTCCAACCCCCCATGAGCATCCTCAACCTCTTCTCCTCCGTGTACCTCAGGACCTGTCCCCTGTTCAGAGCAGAAAATCACCTATGGGAAGTCTTGTGCACTTTAAACTGTGACCAAAATGATTCCCTTTTTTCCCTCACTCCCTTCCCACCAGGTGCACTGGAAGTGTGTCCTAAAGGTACAAATGCTTCAGGAGAAAGAATTCCGTGTGCTGTTCCCAGGGCTTGGGCACAGCTACCCCCACTGAGCAGGTGGAAGCACATCCCCAGAGCAAGCATCCTCTGAACACCTGAGTGCTGCAGTGCCAGACCTGCCTGGGGACACCAGGGACTGGCTGCCACCATGGATGGAGATGGAAGGAGCTGATGTGACAGTGCTCGTTTCAGCCCACCCAAAAATGCATTCTAAGAAGAGTGGTAGGAAAAGGAACACCGTGAAACATCATGGGAGAAATTAAATACTCCTCTCCCAGCAGCATTGGGTAAATAATAATGAAAGCTTAATTACAAAGTAATTATTACTAGTAAAATAAAAAAAATATAGAAAAGTACCATGTCTGTTTCAAAGGCCCAGGTGTTATAATTTTTCCTTACTGCATTCAGACTGTTTAAATTTGGTTAGCTGACAGCCTAACACAGCTCTAGTGCTTGTAGTGCATTGATAAAGCTTTCTGCAGCAGGTACAGGAAGGCCATGCTATCCAGACTCCAGGCATGCTCACATCAGCAGAATGGCCTTTGTTCCAGAACAGCTTTTCACTGCCTAATCAGAAATCTGCAAAAAATCATGAACAAAACATTTCACAGGACATCTGCATTTGGAAAGAGGCTTTCCAGCTTTTACACAACAGGTTCTTTCTCCTGCATGGTTTTATTTCATGAGAACCAGAGTGGTTTGGGTTGGAAGGTCTTTACCATGAGATCATCTCATTCCAACCCTGCCATGGACTCCCACTAGACCAGCTTGCTCAGAGACCCATTCAGCCTTTGATAGCTCAGTTTCCCCCTTTTTCTATAAGCTATCTATAATTTCACAATATAAATGTAAGTTATAAAGGGCTTTTTGGAAGCCTGGGCACAGAACAAGGATCCCCCACATGGCACACTGCAATGCAGAGCTACTCAGTTTATTGCTTCCAGCCCAGCCAAGGGGAGATTTTCTAAGAGGAAAGGAGGTGACAAATTGCCAGTGAAAGCCCAAGATAATCTTTTCAGGAATTCCTTAAACAAAACAATAAAAAAAAGTTTTCAAGTAGATGGAAAGATGTCAAAGTTCATGGAAGGTTTATCACAATGTCAGGTGAGAACAGGAAAACAAATTGTAGACAAAAGGAATCCAAAAGGCAACCTGAACTAAATCCCCTGTCCCGTGGCTCAGCAGCTGCCTGTCCTCCCCAGGTGACATTTCAGTTCTGCTTTAGCTGTGAGAGGCGAGGGAGGAGTGAAACACACCTGACATGGAGCAGGAACCCCTCAGCCTGGCTTGCAGCTCTTGGCTGCACCAACCAAAGAGCCAAAAGCTCCGGCCAAGAGCAGCAGCTCCCCCCTGCCTGCAGGAGCCCAGCACCCCTGGCACTCTGCAAGCACCAAGAGCTGGGAAAAACAAGGAAAATCTTTAGAGCCTCAGCCCTGCTGGGCCCCCAAAGCCTCCCAAAGCTCCTGTGGCCAAGCAGCTGTGCAGGACGTTTGTCTCATTGCAGTGGGTCTCAGGGGAGCACGTTTAATTTCAGTCCCTGAAGTTAACACCATTAGAAGATACATTTCCTTGATGATTAAAAATTAACCACAGAAGTATTTCAAAGCTTTTGAAATAACTCTGAACTAATGAAGGACTAATTGCTTCACTACATGGCTTCATATAATAATGTATAAAAAATTGGTGTCAACTGTCTTGTGTCAACTCCTGCATCAGTTAATTCCATGTTTGCCATCAGTCATCCACAGTCACAATTAAAACAGGAGAATATTGTTTTAATTAGTGTTCTGCTTTAAAGCAAGAGACAACCAAAGGAAATGTTAAAACTTGGTTTACCTTATTTTGTTGCTAAGTTGCCACAGTGATTAGCACCATTTTAGGAATCACCTCCATGGGCAGCTGGCTGAAGGGAATTAAATCTCTGAGCCTTGATTCACCTTGAGAAAACTCCTGGACTTTGCAAATGTAAGTCCAAAAATTCCAATTTGTTCTCTTTTAGCTTTTGAAATATCATGAGCAGCATCTAGTTATTTATCAGATTAATGCACTGAAATTTCTTGTGGCAAAAAGTCTAACACATGAAATTAGCAGGCAACCACTGCCTCTGTGATTGTGGAAATAAAGACCAAGCAGGACTGGAGAGGAGGAACCTTCTTCCCCCCTGGCTGATGGGGGAAATCTGCATATTGGAAGTTTGAAATCAGAGGCAGCAACTGCCCAAATGCCATTTGAGCCCTGCATTGTGAACAAGTTCCATGGGAACAGCTCCACTGAATTCCCTGAGTTTCTTACACAAAAAAAATAGCTTGATTTTAAAAGCTGCTTTGCTTTGTTGGGTTTTGGTTATTTTTTTCAAACCAAGTATTAATACATCACAGAATCTCTATCTCAGGAGCTTCCTGAAGAAAAAGAAGAAAAGAAAAAAAAAAAAAAAAAAAAAAAAAACCAAAACCTGGTCTTTTAGAACTCGAGCTGCTGCTGGCTCCAAACGGAGGTTACTGCTCCAGCAAGGCTGGAAGTCAAACCCAGCTGACATTCAGCAGGGGAAGGGAGACAGAGAGCAGCAGGAGCAGTTCCAGAGTCAGGGGACATGGCAAGGCAGCATCTTGGACTCTGAACCATTCCCTCCCAGCCTTCCAGAGAATGCAATCCTTACATCAAAACAGAACGAAACATGAGGACAAAGGGGACAAACATCAGCCAGCAGAGCCTGTCTCACAGCTTAGCCCATCCCCACCTGCAGTCCAGAAAAGGCAGTTTGCTCACCACGAGCACCTGGAGAGCTTGGTGGGTGCTGCAGCACAGCCAGGCCATTCTGACACTGCGTGCCACCCCCTGAAGCACAGCAGCTGCTCAGATGCCATTTCTCCCTGAAAATGAATTTGAAACTTTCAAAAAGGATGAAAAAAAAATCATCAGGGTGTGGGGAATGCCAGAGTCAGGCCAGGGGAAATCCCTGGTGTGACTGAGCACAGACAGCCTCAGACACTGGCATCCCTCAGGCCACTCCTGGTCACTGTCTAACATATTCTTGTTGAAGTAAGGCTTCAAAATCAGAAACATGATTAGAAAAGTTGTGTAAAGTGCTCCTCTCAGCCTTCCCTCATGTTTTAAAAAGCTTCTCTGAAGAGAAGGGTTTAAAAAAATCATGAAGAAGCTTTAAACACTAAACATTGTCTCTATTTAGAATTACAAATTATTCATTTTACCTTCAGAACTGTACATTCACTGTGAAGGTACAGTACATAAATCAGTAAGAAATATGCTCTTACTCTGAGGGGATGAAATTCAGTAATTTGAATCACTTTTAGGAAAATGTAACAGTTTTTGTTCGTAGGGCCCCAAGGAAAATGTCATTTTAAAATTTGTATGTAAAGATCCAGAGCCCTGGCTGGGGTTTGTGCTTGTCATGGAGCACTGGGGGTGTTCATTTCCCAAGGGAGCAGGAGCAATCCTGCTTTTGGTTCTGCTGTTGAGGATGGGACAGTCCAGGATGGAACTTCACACAAAATACATTGCTGACAATTCTCTGTTGGAAGGATCCAAACAGGGGAAACTTCTTGGATAAAAACCTCTGATGGCTGATGTTGCAACAGCAAAGCTGAGGAGAGTTTTGACATCTTCATTTATGAACCCAAAGTCAGATGATTCTCCTTTTTCTCTCCCTTTTTTTTTTTTAAATTTTTTTTTCTTTTTTAGCATGCAAGTCATAGAAGCTGTGCCAACAAAAACTGCCAAAAAAAGTGTGCTGAGCCAGTACAGGCTCTACAGAGAGCCCTGGAAACTGCAGATACATGAATCAAAATGGGTTTTATAAGCTGAGAATATATAATTGAGGGAGGGGAGCACAGAAAAAATTAATGTCTTTGCTCAGTGCTTGACAAGTTAAGAACCTCATGACACCACAGCCAAAAAGCCAGAGATTAATCAATCTTTATGAAAAAAAAAAAAAAGACACTATTGCTATGTTTATAAAACTGAACAGATGCTGACAGCTGATGCCACTGGGCTGCAGAGGGGAGTACAAGAGACTTAAACCTGAACAAACCCAGCCCCAGTGCCACTGTGCCAGGGCAGCAGCACCGGGCAGCCCTGAGCCCCAGGGCTCGGGGCATGGGCAGTGTGTGCCATCCCCTGCTGTCATCCCTGCTGCCATCCCTGCTGCCATCCCTGCTGCCATCCCTGGTGCCATCCCTGCTGCCATCCCTGCTGCCATCCCTGGTGCCATCCCTGCTGCCATCCCTGGTGCCATCCCTGCTGCCATCCCTGCTGCCATCCCTGGTGCCATCCCCTGCTGCCATCCCCTGCTGCCATCCCTGCTGCCATTCCTGGTGCCATCCCTGCTGCCATCCCTGCTGACATCCCTGCTGCCATCCCTGCTGACATCCCCTGCTGCCATCCCCTGGTGCCATCCCTGGTGCCACCCCTGCTGCCATCCCTGCTGCCATCCCTGCTGCCATCCCTGCTGCCATCCCTGGTGCCACCCCTGCTGCCATCCCTGGTGCCATCCCTGCTGCCATCCCTGCTGCCATTCCTGCTGCCATCCCCTGTGCTGCACGGGCACCTGGAAGGGCTCCCAGTGCCTCCCAGTGCCACTGCATCCCTGCTGCTGCCAGGGGAAAGCCAAATCAGGAGCAGAATGAAAGCCAAAGCTGTGGAGCCTGTGCAATAAACCATTGAACTGGCAGCCACCACTTCCACCAGCAAAACTTCCTTGGACTGCAGGGCCTTCCTCCATCTGCTAGTTCTCAGTAACTTGAATTTAACTTGAGTTTAACTTGAGTTTAATAACTGTCTCTGAATGAAGAAAGAGAGAAACAAATACACACAGAGGGATTTAATAAATTAAGCTGGAAACATCCCCAAAAATACAAGAATCCTTTAATGTCATGTATAAGAACAGTGAGATGGGGTTGTGTAAAAATAGACCTAAGATGGATCATTCAACGACTCAGCTTAAAAATCCTAATAGTCAATAAATACAGTAGTTGTGCCAACTTGCTCTGCTTTTAATTGGTAAGTCCTTTCAAGTAAACATCACCAAACAGGCAATAGAATTTCCTGTGTATTTCCTCTGAGAACAGTTTCAAAGAGCTGTTTATTGTTAAGGAACAATTTGGTGACTGGAGATTAAAATATACAATAAAATTAAAAATTGTGATTAGGTAAAACACAAATATACATCATTTTAAAGGTCATCTTTTCCCCACCAAAAAAGCAGAAACCCCCTAAAAACCTAGCCTGCCCTATATTTTGTATTTATTACATACCTGACTGCATCTGCTATCATGGTTTTAGGGTTTTTTTCCCAAAAAAAATCTGCCTCCTGATATTTGGAATTATCACTTACAAGTAAAAGTCCTCGGTGTCGAGGCATAGAATGTGAAAAAACTGCTGCAAATATTAAATGCTAATTTTCATGTCCTCCTATCAAAACTAAAAATATCATCAGTAAATATATAGCTTGAGATTTACCAGCCCAGTCCTGGTCCTGTCTGCACGAGAGGAGTTACTGGCCAAATCCTCCTCCTCCTGACTTCATTCAGGATTTGGAGGCTGATTGCAGTGGGAACAGGGGGCACAATTTCTTTCCTCCAGTTTTACTGATAGTCTTTGCATGCACAGGATTTGGCCTGTATTCCAAATTTCCAGCTTCTCCAGTGCTCAGGACAGTTCATGTAAGGTACGTGAGCCCAGCACCAACATTCTGCCAACTTTTGGCTTGATCCTCTGCCATAAGATGCTCAATTCCTTATGGAACAAGGTTTCTTTTGCATTATAATTTAGAGAGCTGCAGGGCCCTGCTGTGAGCTCAACCCTCTGTGCCCACAGAGGGGCCCTGGCACTTCCTGCAGCAGGAAAATAACCCAGAACCAGCCCACACCTGCAGCTCTGCATCATCCCCTATTCCAGTAATTCACCCTCATCCTCCCCCTTCATAAATAAATGACAAACTGCAGCGAACCTGGATAGGAAACTACAAAGTGAACACTGCACTACTTGAGAGACATTTCTTCACCTACACTTAAGGTTACTGTGAGAGCAGACACGGGTGGCACAGGACAGTCCCAGTTTATTTGACTAACAAATTCTCCTTTTAACAGCAAGGCATATTTGCTTCCAGCAGAGCCACATTTAAGAAAGCCTGGATGTGACACAGCTGTTGGCCTCAGGTGCAATTCCTTAACCTTTCTGAGCTGCAGGACGTGAGGCTGGGATCGCTATTCTGCAATTAAAATGATTGTAAAATAGTGTGTGTGCACAAAGGAGTGGCTCAAGGTTACAAGGGCAAGCCAAGACTTTTCTGATTCTTAACCTTTAAGACCTAACTTTCAAACGACTTGTAAGGCTGCAAAGCAGCTTTTTAACCTTGATATTACCAAGATAAAAGACTTTTCCTAATATGTCGGTAGAGTTGGCAGAATACCTGTACCAAGCTTATCTGCTGCAGCCCTGACTGCAGATGAGATGCTGTCCATTATTTGAACGCCGCTGTATCCTGCAGATAAGTGTTGGCAAAAGTGAGCAGATCCCAGCTCCAGGTCCCAGCTGAATTCCGAGGTGAGGACTCGGGAGCACGGTGCCCAGAAGGGGCTGGGACGTGTCCTGCTGGCAAGTGTCAGGCTTGGATTCACACCTGCAGCCGGGGATTAAAGGGCACCACCCCCAGCCAGCTGCTGCCTCCCCTCCAAACTTCGGGTTTCCAGAACTTCTGCTTCTTCCAAGTGCTTGATAACCTCTCCAAGGGGTGAAAAGGAGATGCTTTAGCTTGGCAAGAGGCAGCAGTAATGAGGACAAGCTGCCACTCCCGCTCTGTGCTGCTTTTGCTGCTGAATTCCCGCTCAGGCGGCCCTGGGGGAATGGCCAAGGAGCTGCAGCTCCTGCTCCTGCACAGGTGGGAGGGAGAGGGGCACCGTGCTCATCCCACACAGCCGAGTTAGCAACGGAGCCAGGAGGAGAGGCTCTGGTGTTTACTCCCTCCCAGGAAGGGAAAAGAGCTCAGTTTGGATGGTCAGGCTGGAGCAGCTGAGGGAGGTGAACATTCAAGGAGTGCCAGGGCTCAGCCATGCATTCCCACCTCCCATCTCCCTCACTGGGGCTGTGCTGGGGCAAACTCAGAGATCCAGGATGAGGATGGACAAGTAGAAAATAACCCATCAAAACCCATACCCAGCCAGGCACCTCCCTGCTTTGTACAGCAGCTCTCCTTGCACTGCCAGCAGGGGCAGAGACAGTGCGAGGGGGGAGGGAGAGCAGGGCCAGGGCTGCCAGAGCTTCCATCGGGACTCATTTGTCCCAGTGGATCTGGTCATCCTGTCTGGAACCACTACATTTCAATAGTACTCCTTAAAGAACATCATTCTGATGGGTTTTCCTCATGATGACCCAGGACCAAACTCCTGATTGTAAATTTGCTTTCACCTGTGCCTTTAGACCTCAGATGGTTATATTCAAACCTAAATAACCCAGAACAGTCCCAAACCAAGCACACCATCTCAAACAAAATCTGGTTAGGAGACCCTTCCCACCTGTACCAGTTTAACATCAAGAAATGTAATTTTTTAGAAAATATTTTGAGGTTTTATATATATATATATAACTGAATAAACCATAGAGGAGTTTGAGGAATTATCATCTCGCCATCCAAGAGGTGTGGAAGTTAAAGCAATTCCTTAATTCCCCTGTCAGACATAATTTTTGGAAGTACCCTCTGTTTTGGCAGTTCTAATCTTGCTTGGGGTGTCTGCTGGCAGCCCTTGAGCAGGTCACTGTGGGATCAGTGCTGGGATTTCCAGCAGTGCAAGGGAACAGGGCCAGGGGCTGCTGTCCCTGCCCTCCCCAGGAAAACAGGGAAAAGGCTCAGGCACTGCTGGTTCCAGGCACAGCCCCAGGCAGTGCAGGAGGCAAATCTGCCTTCAGCTGCCCCAGCCCCAGCCCTGAGCCTGGCTCTGAGCCTGTCCCTGCTGCAGCTGCCGGAGCAGAGAGCTCAGGGTGCCTCTGGCTGTGCCTGTGCTCCCAGCTCAGGCTGGCTCTGGCTGTGCCTGTGCTCCCAGCTCAGGGTGCCTCTGGCTGTGCCTGTGCTCCCAGCTCAGGGTGCCTCTGGCTGTGCCTGTGCTCCCAGCTCAGGCTGGCTCTGGCTCTGCTCCCAGCTCAGGGTGGCTCTGGCTCTGCTCCCAGCTCAGGGTGGCTCTGGCTCTGCTCTCAGGGTGGCTCTGCTCTCAGCTCAGGGTGGCTCTGGCTCTGCTCTCAGAGTGGCTCTGCTCCCAGCTCAGGGTGGCTCTGGCTCTGCTCTCAGGGTGGCTCTGGCTCTGCTCCCAGCTCAGGGTGGCTCTGGCTCTGGCTCTGCTCTCAGGGTGGCTCTGGCTCTGCTCTCAGGGTGGCTCTGGCTCTGCTCCCAGGGTGGCTCTGCTCTCAGCTCAGGGTGGCTCTGGCTCTGCTCCCAGGGTGGTTCTGCTCTCAGGGTGGCTCTGGCTCTGCTCTCAGGGTGGCTCTGCTCTCAGGGTGGCTCTGGCTCTGCTCTCAGGGTGG
>JAYDZK010000028.1:947307-958538 GCA_034509185.1 Euphonia xanthogaster
CCCCCTGAGCCTCCTTTGCTCCAGGCTGAGCCCCTGCCCAGCTCCCTCAGCCCCTGCTGGGGCTCCAGCCCCTGCCCAGCTCCGTTCCCTGCTCTCTGTTATGCTTTCCAGGTTTTTAAGATTTACAAAACCTCCAAAGTTTAAAACTCCTTTGAGCTCAGTTCTGAATCCCAAGAATGAACAGACCCCTTATGGCAGGACAACATTTGGGTGCTGGGAAAGCAGAGCTTTACATTCACCCTGACCAGTTCTGGTGCTCCTCACCCATGGGAGCAGTGCCCACCCCGAGTGCCCCGGCAGCTCCGGCTGCAGCCCCGCTGCTCAAACTCAGCAAACACCAGGGAGGCACCCGAGGCAGCCCTGGGAGATCTGCAGCAGCACAACTGTGCCTCGGGCTCCCAGGAGGATCCCTGCAGAGCTGCAGTGCCAGGAAAGCAGAGAGCCTCCTTCCCAGGAGTGAAGGGATGTGGATGTGCAATAGGGAACCTCTCTAATGAGGTGAGAGGTGCTGCTACATTTCTTTTACAGAAAAAAGCAAAGCACAATTCTTCTCAAGAACATTTCTGGGTTTCACATTCTCTGAACCTCAGAGAAAGGAAAAACAATTCTTATCTCAATTGCTGTGCCTGTGTTGTGCCAAAGTAGAATGCAATGTGGAGATTGTTCACCCAGAGTGATGGAGTTTTGGGTCCTTGGCCTGTCAGGGCCAGGGGTGTGTGTGGGGGGACTCTCACTGACAGTCATGAGATTCTGGGCACTGGAGAGCACCTGAGTGCTTGGCAGATCCAGTTTGGATGTAAAGTAGCACAGTGTAATATTATATAAAATAATACAGTATAATAAAGTAATTAATTAGCCCTCTGATAAGATGGAGTCCTCCTTGTCATTCCTCCCTGCAAATGCTACAAGGGGGCAAACAGGGCCCTGAATCCAAACAAAAATCAGGCTGCACTAAGGCGCACATTTTAAGAGTCAGGGCAAGCAACCAGAGGCAACTACCAAGAGAGATGACTCGAGGGCTGCAAGACGTGATTTCCTTCTCCTTTCCCCTCAAGCAGAGTTGTGAGCTCACACACAAATGTCCAGCCAGGCTCAACACAGTGATAACTTAGAGATGAAGCCATATGAGAAGTGATAATACATTTTCTGCATCCTTCTGGCCTCAGTACTTACTGCCCTAAATTAAAAATGTATTTGATGCTGTGCTGCAGGTCTGGAAAATGTGGAGTTTTTGTTACATTGGCTGCAAGCACAGGGACGTGTCATACTGCTTTCTGAGTGCCCTTTCAGCTGAATCCAGGAACATAACTGGGTGTGGGAGGCAAATTGAGAACACTGCAATATGCACGAGAGGAATAAACAGCAGCTGTCTCCACACACAGAGCCCACCACCAAATTCAGGAACTCAGTCTGGGATGCCAGGCTGCCCCTCTCCCTGCAGGGCTCTGATCCTGCGTGTGCAGCGTGGAGTGAGGAGGTGCTGGGGCACAGTGCTGGCACAGCTCAAGCACAGCACAGCACTTCCTTCCCCAGGCATGGATGGGAAATGCTGTGATTTACACGGTGCTGATGGCCCAGGAGGCAGGGGCATGCCTGTTTGGGGCTCCTTCAGGATGTGTGCAAGCCCATCACAACTTCTCCATGGCCAGACTCTGCTGCTTTGCTGGAACTCGAGGGGCTGCACAGGTTCCACCTTTCAGGAAGTCTTCTCTGTTTGCTCTGGGCAGACTCTGCTGGTGCCCCCAGTGGGATTTTAACTCTCAGGCTGCATCTCTCTGCTTGCCAGGCACTGCTCACTCACCCAGCAAGGGCAGAGCGCTGAGCACCTCAAGGACGTGTGCTGCTCTCCTGCCCGGTGCACCAGGGCTGCTCCAGCCACAGAGCCCGGCCCAAAGCCCAGCCTGGCCCCAAGCCCAGCCCGGCCCAGAGCCCAGCCCAAAGCCCAGCCCAAAGCCCAGCCTGGCCCCAAGCCCAGCCCGGCCCAAAGCCCAGCCCCAAGCCCAGCCTGGCCCCAAGCCCAGCCCAAAGCCCAGCCCCAAGCCCAGCCTGGCCCAAAGCCCAGCCTGGCCCCAAGCCCAGCCCGGCCCAGAGCCCAGCCCAAAGCCCAGCCCAAAGCCCAGCCCAAAGCCCAGCCTGGCCCAAAGCCCAGCCCAAAGCCCAGCCTGGCCCCAAGCCCAGCCCAAAGCCCAGCCCCAAGCCCAGCCCCAAGCCCAGCCCAGCCCAAAGCCCAGCCCCAAGCCCAGCCCCAAGCCCAGCCCCAAGCCCAGCTTTGTGAGGCGGGGCTGTGCAGCTCTCCCTGCTGGGCTGCCTCCGGTGGCTGCGCTGTGCAAGGAGCAGAGCAGGGCTTGGTGCTGGCACAGCTTTCTTCAGCCCCGGTTCAGGAGCTCGAGGCCAGGAAAGCTCTGCCAAGGGCTGGATCTCTGCTCCCATCACGGTCTGGGGGCTCCTCGCTGCTGCTCTGGGGTCAGCAGTCAGAGGAAAAACACTCTGACTCTGGTTTGTCTTTTGGAGCATTCTGGGAGAGGGTCCAAGGATCCTGGAGACAATATTTTAAATTCACAAAGGTACAATTCAGAGGATCTGCATCTCAGCTCACACCTACAGAGTGACAGGCTCAGAAACCCACAGCTCGTGTCCCCAAGTGCCTGAGGGACAGAATAGGAAGTCCCAGTTTTAAACTTGAACAATACTCTCATAAAGGGAAATCTGTGTTTAAACTTCCCCACAATCCTGTTCATACAGTGCTCAAGATTGGAATGAACTCCATTTTAAACTAAAGCTGACCCAAGCCTGCTAACCCTGGAGTACACATCTTTTGAAACTATTTTCTCCTTTTCAGTAAAGACCTTTGCCAAAAAGCAGGTGTTCCACATTTCCTGGGGATGCAAATTAGCAATTTCACAGCTCCTTTAACATTTCAAATGCAAAACCAAAGGCTTGGATCCAAGGAATTATATATTTCATTATTTTATTTTTATCACCAAATTAAAATTTTACAGATTATTATCCATAAACATCTCCCCTATAATAAGCACTAGTATAACTACAGCATGTCTTCTGATAAATCGTGCAAGATTAAAAGAAAAATCTCAATTATTAAAATTCTGAGATGCAGCTTAGATTTGTGCTGTCTTTTGCAGCAGCACACATTTTAATTTTAAGAAAAGTCTTACCTATGTGCATTCATGTATCATGGATATTTTTCTTCCACATTTTTCAGTCTGCTGCAAATTAGCAAAATATTCCTGCACAGAGGACCCACACAGATCCAAACCAGACAGAAACATCAGTGGAAATGCGGGGAAAGTTTGACTTGCATTTTCTCCAGTCAAAAAATATTAATATCTAAAAATAAAAATGAGAATTATGTGCATTTATGCAGAAGTTTCACTGTGATTTCAGTAATTCAGCACTAGCAAGGCAAGGGGCCAAGTAATCAACATTTCTGCCGCTTGCCACTATTCCCAGAAGCAACATCACACAATGTTACCAGTTGCTACTTGATTAAGTTATTTTAAAGATTACCTGCTGGTACAGTATCTGCCCATTATTCACAAGATATTTCAGGTAACATATGATGAATATTTCAGTAGCTTTTTTTTTAATATTATCAGATGTTTCTTGGAAAGTTCTTTTGAAAAATTTGAAACATTTGGTAGTGTAATGTGTCTGTGCTAAGTGCACTGTAAGAAAAAGCTTAGAAATAAACTTGCTTTTTAAAAAAAATAAATAAAAACAAACCAAACAAAAAAAAAAAACAACCAAAAACACAACAACAAGAAGACCAAAAACCAAACCAACAAAAAAACCACACCAAAGAAACCAAACCCAAACCAATCATGGAATTAATCCCAAAAAATCTTTTCGAAATTGTTTTCAATAGCAAGAACACTGCTTGTTGTACCTCAGGAGCTCTCATCTCTGAAGGTCAGATGGGGTTTCCTAACAGCTTGAAATGAGCTTCTCATACTTGAGGAACTGGAAAACAATTTGCTGCAAATAAAGGAAACCACAGAAAGGAGCAATCCAGCCAAAAAAGGCATATCCCAAGCTAGAAAACCTGTGCAACTTGGTTTTTTCTGTTATCAATCTTGTGTTAGCTCAATGAACAGACATTGAAACAGCAGGAAGGGAGGTGGGGCACCGTGGGGAAAGGCAGCTCTGCTTGCACACATCACTGTGCCAGTTGTAAGGGCTCCTCTTTGGGCTGCACTGAGCTGGTTCCAGGCTCTCCCTGGAACCACTGAGGACACGAGGAGCCCCTGCACAGGAAGGATCAGCCAGATCCAGGAGGTCACAGTATTATTGCATTTTCCATTTCTGTCCAAGTGCAAGGGTGTGATCCCATACCCTTTGGACTTCAAAAAGCCATTACATGGAATCAAACCCCAGGAAGGCAGACTAAATATAAATAACGAAGTGTTCTGACACAGCTCTGAAGGAGGGCACAAGGGGCTTGAAAAGTGTTGTTTTCAGTTGTTCCACCTGTCACTCAAAGCCCTGAGGAGAGCAGCAGAGCTCACACGAGGATGGTGCTGCAAGTACAGAGGCATCAGCACAGCACCTGCTCGGGTCTGCTAACAATCCTGGCTGCAGGGCAGACACAGAGCACCTCTGAACTGTGAAATGCCAAGGAAGGATGGAAAGCACTTCCACAAATCCCTGTGCTCTGCTTAGCAGCAGCCCTGGTGGCTCTCACATCACAATTCGTGGTGGGCTCACTCTGCTGCTTGATGGATTTAGCAAACTTTGGTGCAGTGAGATCTTTTTATCCCTATAACAAAATTAGGACCTCGTTTTATGTAATTTAACATTTTTTTCTTAATTTTCAGGCAGCTGTTGCAGTTTCCCAGCAGACAATTTTCTCTGCCAACAAATCAATGCTTTAACCAGTGGGATCTGCTGCTCCAGCAGGGAACAAGCAGAGCAAAGGGACAAGCCTGCAGTGTCCCTGAGCCACCTCGACCCGGCTGCAGAAGGAGCATCCCTGCACAATCCCCGGGCTGCTCTGGAGCTCTTTCACTCTCCCAGACCTGTCCTCTCTGCTGCTGAGCCAGCACTCCCCAAGGAATGTCTCCTGAGCAGGAGGGACATTCCCTGCTCACACCCTGGCAGCACCACCTGGGCTCTCCTGGCAGCTCTGCAGCACCAGCTGCCCTTGGTCACCAAAACACTGCCTAGAATTGCATCTGAACCTGTAATCCACAAAGAGAAAATAGATGCAAAAGATAAAGCAAAGGAAAAAGTGGACAGAACAGAGAGTACAAAAAGCAGGAGGTGCTCAGCACCCCAAGCACAATCTAAAATCTCTGTGGGGTTCCAGGTCATGCTCACCAGGGTTGATCCCTGAGCAATCCTGGGACTGAGCACATCTTAAAGAAACATAAGCACATAATAATTACTGACAGAATTATTCTGAGAGAGATTTGAGGAGGTTGTGGGTTGGGGGGGCAAGGTCTGTGGGATTTAATTTTCACCAATTCCATTGGCAGTCTTGCACTACAGATAGTGGGCAATGTGTTAGGTTCTATAACCAAAATTTCCTTTTTTTTTTGTTATTTTTAGAGTGGACACTACCAACTTCAATAAAGAAAGCAGCAGGAATGGGAGGTACTGGAATGCTGTACCTATCCAGTCAGATGGCCCCTCCAGCACCAGATTTGAAAGGAGTTGAGGAAAGTTAATCAGAGTATCAGCAGATGCTAAAAAGGAGAATTCTGCCTGGGTGGGAGGAACACAGGAACAGGAATCCAATACACCTGAGTGCTAGCACCTGTTTGCTGGGAGTTTTGGACCAGCAAAGCCAGAGCAGAGCAGCAGATAAAGCTGGAAGCTGCATGAAGGGATTCTGCTGGGCAGGAAGAATCTGTGCAGGTGATGTTGTGATCACCCTGCTCCAGATGCTCCCTGTAGTGACTGTTGCAGACCGTGGGGAATGCACAGAAAACTGGGAATTCCTCTCCTCTCACAGCGCTTGGGCCCTGCACTGCCTCCCCCCTCAGCACTGGGGATTTCCTTGGATTCAGGCAGTTGCTGCCCTTTCCCTTTGCCATCCCCACTCCCTGGCCCCTCAGGTTTGTCCCTGTCACCCCCGAGGTGCCCTGACCTGGGGCAGTGCTGCCCTCCCCCCCTGCTCTGCTGCAGCCTGGCGCTGGCTGCCTGCAGGGAGGACTGACCCCCTTAAAACCAGGATCCCAAAGGGCAGAAGGAAAGCCAGCCCGCTCCATTCCTGCCTGCTGGGGGCTGGCAGGGCCCTGCTGCCCAGGGAACACATTTCTGAGCAGCTGCAGCCTCACACCAGGCTCACCCCCCTCCCTGGTGAGGAGCAGCTGGAGCAGTGCTGGCACTGCTCACAGGGTGTAGGATACTAAGCATGAATAGCTGAGAAATTTATGAGATTTAAACCTGAGGTTGAAAAGCTCTTGGTTGGTTCTGGGAGCTTGGTAGGCACGACAACTTCTTTTGTGATTAATTCTAACAATAACTTAGTTTTAGGATCCTCTGACATAAAAGTCTTGGCTGCTACAATATTAAATAGGAGATAAATCTAGGGAAATGTATTTGTTACTAAATCTTTTCTTTTTTTAAAGCCATCTTTATAATATTGCCAGATGAAGATCTCAATTTGGAAAGCACTGACGCATCTGGAAATTTTATCATTTTTGTCAGGACACAGCAAAAGAAATTTATGATTCCTGAAACCATTTTTTGATACCCATGTACTATATTTTCAGAAATTCTCCAGGTAGCACACATTAAGGCTGAAATTTTACAGCTTCTTCACAATGTAAGCAGAATTCCAGAAGGGAATTAGCTGCAGCCATCACAACTGGGAAGCTGCTCGTCAAGGACAACTCGCGTGTGCTGGTGCCCAGTGCTCTCAGGCACTGTAAGGAACAATCCATGGCTTTGTACCCCCTGGAGACTCACCAGCCACAGAGAAACCACAGCCACAGGGAATCCAAGGCAAGCTCCATCACAGGCAGCACTGACAGGGAGCTTCAGTGACAAAACAGACAAGAGATCTCTCTGGGACTGCCTCACCTGCTCTCACCTTTCTGCCAGAGATTTTTCCTAGGTACCCCTTCAGAAGGCCCAAGCACAGCTGTGCCTCCCCTCCCTTGGCGTGCTGACACCGGGAACCAATGTTCAGGTTTAAAAACGGGGCAGACACCCCCTGAAGCAGGAGAGGCAGAGGCTGCCCCGGGGAGCAGACAGACCCAGCAGCCCGGGGGCACAGCCAGCACGCCGCGGCTGGAGGCACAACCTCCAGCTTGGAGCAAGACATCTGAGAGCCTGGGGAGAGCCTGAGGCACCTTGCCACTGCAGGTGCCCCTGCAGCTGTGCCAGAGCCCAGCTGGATGGAGCCCGGGAGAGCCGGGAGGGCACGGTCCAGAACCCCCAGCCTGCAGCGAGAGGGGACAACTGGCTTTGGGCAGAGCTCACCAGAGGGTACTGCAGACCGAGGGCACTGGCCAGCACTCTGTCCAGCTGTCTAGGAATTTATGGGATCACAATGCCAGCCCCTCCCAGTCTGCTGGACAACACTAAGAAAATCTAAAACCCCTAAATACCTTAACAAAAGAGATGGTGCTAGCAAACCCTGAATCCCACAGCATTTTAGATGGTGATGATACACATCTGTCTGAATTGCTATTTGCTGCTCCACAGAGATAATAGGCCAAGGAGAGAGAATTGGATTAAAAAAAGAGAGAAATTGCATGTATAATTAATAGCTTGAAGCAGTTTCTTGTTCAGAGGTGGCAAGTGCAGAGGAAGGTTTATTAGGAGAAATTACTGAGGCAGAAACACCACAATGATTGAGGAAATTTTTGGTTTGCATCCCCCACTTTAGAGATAACAAGAAATGAAATAGGTAAGGAAAGGTGTCTTACACACATTTTCTTATTCTCTCATCTATATTTCTTATATAAAAATAAGCAATGCTATTGAAATTCAACATTTTTGTTTCTTAATGCATCAAGAGATCAGTTGGTTTATTATGACAAAGCACTAAACCAGTTTTTAAGGAAAATTAAGTTTCTTTCTTTAGACTCCAGTAAGAGGTGGCTGAAGTGTGAACTGCTGACAAAACACGGCCCAAGCCCTGCTCTGGTAAATAGCTTTTGCTGTAAATTCAGACTCCAAATGAAATGGTGTGTTCCCAGTACAGACCAGTCTGGATGCCCTAAGGGAGAGAGTGTGATCAAGCTCTTGTCAAGTCCTAAAGCTCCTTTTCTTTAAATTGCAAGTGCAGCATGGACTAAAATAAACAAGCAAATTCATTTGATTTCAGTGTAGCTACTGAGCAGGATATGTTGATATCTTCACTGGGTGTTTGGCTACAACATTCGAGTGAGTGAACAGCAAAACTCAAGAGCCAAAGTTTCACTGCTCAGAGTTTTTGAGAGGAATGTGGGTGGCATCAGCTGCCAGTACACAACTACACACAAAGATAATAAATCCCTTTTTTTCCCAAAGATTAAATCCTTTTCTGAGATAGTAAGCACTAAGAAGAACTGTTAATCTGTTTAATTTAAAAGACTGGAAAAGAAAATAAGGACACTTTACTGCTTTGATTAAAATAAAAGCATAAAAACAAATTCAAAAAGCAACACCAAAGCAATCTGACCAATCAAATAAAAAAAACCCAAACCCAAAAAGCCAAACAACAGTAAGGGGGTTGTGCTAACTATCCTATGATGAACACAAAGTGGTGTAAGCTGACCCAAAATCTGCAGGGGCAATGCCCTCCACCTTGTTTTGAACAGTCATAAGAGCTCTCAGAAATAAAGAATCTATTTCATTTCACTTTATGCAGATAATTCAGTCCTTTGCATGTCTTTAATAAGATAAGAATTCACCAAAACCGTCATTTAATCACAAATTAATTTTAATCTCTCCCAAACTCCATGAGCAAGTTCATAGCCATCACTGATCACTTTGGAATTTGTTCATTTTGTCACTAACATGCAGGAAATAAATAATATTGAACTTCCAGAACATTTTCCTAATGAGAGCTGAAAAGAAAAAGCCATTGTAAAGTCCTCTTGCTGTGAAAGGAGAAGGGATACAATTATTTTATCCATTAATAAATGGCCCCACCCAGCTCAGGAGCCAACAGCCCTGGCCCATTTTGGTGTGTTTTATTGTCTGTGCTAAGCTGTCTGTCAGCTCTGCACTGGTTTCTGGCCAAGCACAGGTGTCTGGGTCAGAACAGCTTCAGAGCTGTAAAGAAAACCCTCTCCAAGGGGGTCCCAGGGATGCCCAACTCCCCCAGGCAGGACCCTCCTCATGGACACAGGGCTCAGAGCTCCCGGGCTGGCTGAGAGGAGCAGTTCTGACCTTGAACTGGCACCCGAGGGGACACTGACAATCCCAGAGGGCTTCCCAGCACCCCTCAGAGGCAGGACAGTTCCCACCTCTGACCACCCCCACCCAGAACTACAGCTCCTTTCAGCTGAGGAGCTGGGGGGTGAGCACCCACCTTGTGCTGATTTTCTAGCAAGTCCCTACATCCCCCGGGCAGCAGGCAGGCATCCCTGAGTGATGCTCCTGCTGCAGGAATGGTCCTTTCCTGCTGAAGCAAATGGCAAATTGTGAAACCCTGTGGCTCCAGAGCAAGGTGAGCCAGCACTGCTCCCCTGCAAGCACACAGCCTGTTCCTGCTGCTGGAGGCACAGCGACTCCCCAGTGAGGAGGAGGAGGATGGCTGGGGGAAGCACGTCCCTCTGGGGCCTCAGGGATCCACTGGGCTGGGGCTTAGTGCTGGCTGCTGGAGGTGCTGGGATGAACAACTTTGTTCAGAGAACCTCTGTGAGAACAGGTCTGACCCAGTGACCCTGCAGTGCCTGCAGCAGAGCTGGGCCCAGCCTGCAGACTGGGAACACTGGGATGTCAGACGGGGCCAGAGCCTCACACCAAGGGTGGCCCAAGGATGAGAGCAGGATTAGCCCTGAGAGGCTCAGTCTGGGGGTCAGTAACCACTCAAAACACAGCAAAAGTGTGGCCGTGGGTCCCCTGAGAACTGCATTTCCACCAGTAAATGACACGTCCAGAAATGCTTGGCTATCCGAGCATTAGGTGTGCAAAATCCAGCTTGTGCATCGAACAGTGGATTTTGACCTTATATGCAGAATAAGTTGTGTTCATCCATTTTTAATGCAGAACAGTCCTTGCACTCTTTCTGTGCCCTACAGAGTGCTGGGGGCACTCTGCTCTACTCCTGGTAAAGGTCAATTAGTTAAAATTAGTCACAGCCACAGATCACAGCCACAGAGCTTTCTGAGTTGGAAGGACCCACAAGGATCATGGAGTCCAGAGCTGGCCCACACAGGCTTGAGCCCACAGGCCTGGTGTCATTAACACCACACCCAAATTCAACCTTTTCTGCTTTTACTTTTATGTCTGCCTTGTAGGTTTTTTCTGTTGTTTGTCTGTGGTTTTGGGTTTGTGGGGTTTTTTAAAGGAATGGGTAAAATTTGGCTTCCCATGGAAGGAGAGAGTGAACCTTTGTGTGCGAGTAGCTAAGGACAGATGGGCTACATGGTCTGGATTTCACTGTCACGTATCACACGGAGAGAGTCAGTCAATCACCAGGGATCCTGTACCACAGAGCAGAGCTTTCACAGACCCAACAAAGCTTCTCTCGTCTTCCCTGACTTCTGACAGTTGCTCTTTCTCAGACACCAGACGAGTGGAGACACAGCACAGAAACAAAGCAGAAGAAAACTCAAAGATCAAGAACATTTCTACAGCTTGGTTGAGAGCCACCCATATGTACTCCTTACATTCTTGGCAGGATCCTTTTTTCAGAGTGCTTTTTTCACTTCCACTTTCTCTTCCCAGGGTCTCCAGATGTCACCTTCCTTCCCTGTTCCCAGCTGCCCATCACCCACAGCTGCAGCTCAGCTACAGCAGCAAATTAATGAGTCAGCTGTGCTGCCACTGCTGCTCAGAGCACAGTGCTGCACAGGAGGGACAGCTTCTGTGCTGAGCAAAGATTCTCCTCACAAAGAGCTGTAAATGCACCACTGCTCCTGCAAAGACAGTCCAGGTTTCTGAGCAGCTTGGTTACGTCCCCCATTAACCAAATGTCTAATTAAGAGTTGCAGCACCTGTGCCCACTGTGCACACAATGCCCTTCCAGCTCTAGGGACAAACCAGGTCATGCTAGGGGGTCTTAGCTCTAGCCAAAGGTTTATTTTGTATGGGTGCACCCCTACACCTTT
>JAYDZK010000028.1:981813-992566 GCA_034509185.1 Euphonia xanthogaster
GGGACCCCCAGCTCTGCCTCCCAGGGGACAGAGCTGCACTTTCCTCCTCCTCCGAGCCACTCCAGGGAGCGACGGCGGCGGAACCGCGGACCCGTCGGGGCTCCCAGCCTGGAGCTGATCACTTTTAATAAAGGCATTGAAAGGAGAAAGATCTCCTGCCCTGTTCATTTCACTCCTTAGTCAGGCTCACTAAATATGATTCTCAATAATACAATGAAAATTGGAAAGAGCATAAATAGATTGGATTTCACATGAGGCTGAGCACCAGAAGAGTTGCACTATTAATCTGTTTCCACAAAAATGTGAATTTGGAGCTGGCACCCTGCATCCATCGGTCAAAAGCAGCAGCCATTCATCACTGTAAGCAGTGGCAGATGAGCTCCAAGTTGAAATTCAGGCAGAACTCCCTGGAAAAGTGTTTATTCTGTGCTGAGAATGGGGATTGGCACCAAAGAAAAGCTATTTAAAGAAATACCCACGCAGGATGTGAAACACACAGACAGATACCCGGATCTTCAGGATCGATGCAGAACATGTGAAATACAGGAACACAGCACATTTATTCAGGAAGGACTTGGCTGCATCAACCATAGGTCCAGCTCAATGTTTTTAACAAAAAAAAACACCCTAAGGAAAGAATAAATACAATAAAATATAATATATATATATATAAAAATTAATCCTGACCTCATCTTCTACTCACAACCCTTGTTTTCTCCTATCTTGTGGTCTAAAAATTGGATTGGACCTTCTAACTTTATTAATTGCTATTTGAAAAGACATTTCAAGCCTCTTAACCTGAGTGTGAAAGAGCACTAAAAGTATCCTTCAAACTTCAGGAAGAGATGACTTTGTAAATATGAAAGGTTCTAAAATTACACTCTGTCACAGAGCTCATGGAAATCTAGATAGAACTACCATATTTCAAGACTGGAAGAAGGGTTAATTCCATTTTAAGCACAGAAAATACTTGTTGATATTTCCATATCTCTCACATCCAGGTGTTTGTGAATCTGTACCATATTCCAGACATTTTTCCCAAATAGGGCTGATTTTTCAGAGCATGCTACATGCTCATCAGCACGTCTGAAATCACAAATAATACTAAAAAAAATAATCCCTCTATTGGAAGTCTGCTCAAACATTGTCAACAAGCTCTGGGGTCATTTAATGCAATGTGTACATACAACTAAAGAGCATTATTTGCATTTTAGAGTAAAAGCATTCTAAGAGGATTCCTCAGCTTTCAGTTACACAATAGATTTAATGTCCTGTCTATCCATAGGATGTGGAATGAAATTGTACAGACATCACTGCAAATGAACTCCAGGGAGAAGGCAAGCAGCTGAAGGGGGCTGTTGCATTATAGATTTACTTCTGTTGGCTTTTTTTGTTTGTTTGTTTGAATTATACCAAGTGAAACCAAAGGTTTGGGAAAATTTTAAACTCTACAAAAACAAAGTAATGTTACCTTCATGTTCCAGTTTTGAATGGGAATGAGTTTTGGAAAACCTGAAAAATCTCTGTAAGGTATAATTTCAGGTCTCCACAGAGCTCTGCTGACCTATAGGTTTGTTCCAATACATGGCATTTAACTGGCACTTTGCTGTGTGTTTCTTGCAAAAACTTCAAACCATTTTTTGGCAACTGAACTTACTGAAGGTCGGCAAGATGCAGATCTGAGCCCTGAGGCTCCTCCTTGCAGAGCTGTTGTTTCCAGGCTGCTTTTGGTTTGGGTTTTGTTGGGGATTGGTTGGGGTTTTTTGTAAACACCATATATTATAAATATCATATAATCAACAGCTTTTAAATATTAACAATAATTGCTTCATTTTCCCCTTAGTACCATTTAGAAATTATAAATTAAACTGATCTATCCCACAGATAGAGACCTAAAATCTAACAAAAACCTTCTTCAGAAGCCCATGTTCACAGGAGTGACACAGAGATGTTAAGTAAAGTGAATTTACAGAAACCCTTTATGAGCCAATTTCTCAATGCTAAAGCCAAGAAAGTGGTGAGGAGGAATTCTAAAACTCTAGTTCGTGTTTTAGGTTTCAAAGATCCTCTTGAAAGAAGGGGTCAAGGGAAAAAAGAGGGATTTTTTTGTGAGCAAAGATTGGCTGCAGCTGCTCAAAAATGGAGAAAGAGCAGGATGGAGATTTCCCTTCCCTCTTTCTCCTTCACTCACATTCCTTGTCACCTCTGTGAGTGTCCAAGCAAGCACTGCACCCAATCTCACTCAAATTCAGAAAAAATCCAAAAGGATGGAGAGAGAATCTGGGATTTTATTTATTGTATTTTCAAAGCCCAGGAAAAATACAGGTGGGGGAAAACACTTGGATAAATTCCCAATACCATACCTAGGACAATTCCTAGAGCAGTGTGATCAGCAGTTCAGTCAGAAGCTCAAAACTGATTTGGCAACAAAATGTCTTGTGAAGAGCAGACCAGGAAGCTCAACCACCCCTCCTTGATCCCAAAAATTCCACACCCAGAAAGCTCAACCATCCCTCCTTGATCCCAAAAATTCCACAGCCAGAAAGCTCAACCACCCCTCCTTGATCCCAAAAATTCCACAGCCAGAAAGCTCAACCATCCCTCTTTGCTCCCACAAATTCCACACCCAGAAAGCTCAACCATCCCTCCTTGATCCCGCAAATTCCACGTCCCAGCTCTTGCCCTAAACCCCACGAACTCACCACTTCCCAAGACTCCCAGGTTTCACATCTCTGATACATCACACACAGAGAAAAAATCACAGATGCAAAAATTTCTTATTAATGAGAAATTGTCTCCATAAATGCAGAGCTGAAACAACAGAAAAGCTGGAGTTTTGTCAGCCTGGACAAGTGAAAGGATTTGATTTCTGAGTTCAGGTTTTTATTGATGGGGAAAACCCACAAGAGCCTCTTGTTGCAAGGCTGAATGCTATTTCAGATGCAATTTATCATGGGATTCTTTATGATTAGTTTTTCTGGAGTTCAAGACTAGATGTTATCTGGAATGCATCACTACCCAGCTTTGCTACCAGCTTCACTTTCAATGCTGTGCTGTTTAATGTTTGTTTCATCTTGATTTTAAGTGGTCATGTAGGAATGCAACTTTTTATTAACTTTACATGTACTTTGGATTAGAAAAAAAAGAGAGAAACATTATATTGCATTCTGGGAATTGGGATAATACTAAGAAAATTTTTAGTTTAAATATAATAGTAATTGAACTTGTTATTAAAAATTGCTGTGAGGGACACTTGCACTTGAAGTGGTTTCAGAAATTCCAGGAAAGCAAGGCTCCCAACTGCTCTAAATCAACCAGTCAAAATGAGACCAAAAAATCTGTGAAAATCCCCAGTCTGGTGCCCAAGCAGGGCTCCCCCTCAGCAGAACATCCCCAGCCCTGCCCTGCTCCCTGAGCAATTTGTGCAGCTTATCATGAATTAGAGCCACTAAGTGAATAAAATGCCTCCTTTATTTGTTCATCATGTCAGGCAATTTCTTCTGTAAAGAATCTTCACAAAAAAAGGGAAACTAGAATTTTATTTCTGAAGCAAAATTCAGGAGAAAATAAAAAAGGGGGAAACACAGAGACAGAAAACCCAATTCAGGCACAAAAAAACTCCATGTTTTGAAGAACCACCACATGAAAAGGGCTCCCCAGCACTCCTGAGGTTTTTAGCTCCTCATTCCAATGATGTGACAGCTACTGAGAGCCTCATTTTAAACTGTGTGCATGGGATGGAAATGAGCAAGCTGTTGCTTAAAGGAGGTGCAACAATCAACTATGGCCCTGACCTACCAGCAATATTGTTTTTTTTACAACTGATTGAAATTTATAAGGCCAAAAGTAGATGAAAGAAGCTACTAGAAACTTAGAAACTAAGAGGCAGGGGTAGCTTCCAGCAGGTTTGCAATGCAGCAACATTAGCTAAATTAACAGATTTGAAGTTGGGTTAGTCACAACATGCAGCCCAAAAGAGCTGAGCCTGCAGCCCAAAATGTTACTTCCCATTGCTGTAAAATAAAGGAAAAGGGAAAAAAAAAACAATTTAACAAATCCCATTCAGGAAGTTTTATCTCTCTGAGGCTTTTGTCTTTCAAACCAAACGTTGCAATCGGTGATTAATCAGCCCCAAGGCAGAGAACTCACCTGACTGAAGCCCTGCCTAGGATCTACCAGAGCGGGGATCAGCCCCTGCTGGGATGACAAATCTGACCCACGGGGACAGAAAAAACGCCTGAACAGTGGCAACCTCCTGCCAGGCTGCACTTGCCGCTGAAACTGGGATTTCATGGCCGTGGGACTGAGGACCAGAGACATTCCTGCTCCATTCCCTCTGCCTGCTCCGGCAGCCTGGGCTCCAAAGCAGGCACAGGATGCCCGGCAGAGAGGGCAGCTCCAGCTCCCCAGCAATCCCGGGCTCCAGCTGCGCTGCAGGAGGTTTCTTTCTCATTATAGGTTTCTTTAGGAAACACAGTTGAACGTTTTTGTGGTTTTATTCTTACACGTGGTACTGTTTGGAGAATATTTGTTATTGTGATTTTTTTTAATGTACTGTGTTTTTACTACTGTGCGTGGATTAGAGTTGTTTTTAGGGTTCCTTTTTTAAGGATGTTTTGTTGAGTTTTAAAAAAGTAACAGTTTTTTACTTTTGGGATGTTAGTTTTTTTAAATTTACTTTTTGGGGTTGAGGGTTTCAAGAACAGATTTTTTTTTTTTTTACTGAAGACAGGGGGTACAACTTTTTGATTTGTTTCTGTAATCTTTTACAAACATTATTGCACTTTTTGGTTTAAATTATTGCTTTTTTTTAATGCAGTTTTTGTGTTACAGGGAAAATGGTTTTGTTTATGGCTATATATGAAAAGTTTAGCTAAAGTTACTTTATTAATTTTTTTTTTTTATTTAGGACTTTTTTAAACTTTTTTTCTGCCCCTGCTCCAGGGTGCAGGCTCTGTTTTCCACCCAGGACACCAGGGCTCACCAGGGTGCTGGCACAGGGGACAGTGACCTCAGCCCTGTGCGTGGGGCTGAGTGGGGCTGTCCCGCTGTCTGTGACATGCAGGGACAGGAATGCCGGCAGGGACAGGAATGCCGGCAGGGGCAGGAATGCCGGCAGGGACAGGAATGCTGTCAGGGGCAGGAATGCCGGCAGGGATAGGAATGCCGGCAGGGATAGGAATGCTGGCAGGGACAGGAATGCTGTCAGGGACAGGAATGCCGGCAGGGGCAGGAATGCTGTCAGGGACAGGAATGCCGGCAGGGACAGGAATGCCGGCAGGGGCAGGAATGCCGGCAGGGACAGGAATGCTGGCAGGGACAGGAATGCCGGCAGGGACAGGAATGCCGGCAGGGGCAGGAATGCTGGCAGGGGCAGGAATGCCTCCCAGGCTCTGCCCGGTGGCCCTGACACTGCCAACTCTACAAGCACCAATTTGAGATGAAATTCCAGCAGTTCCATGCTACAGGAAAGGTGACATTTCACAAACAAAGCCCCATATTTCACAATCAAAGCCCCATATTTCACAATCAAAGCCCCAGATTTCACAAACAAAGCCCCAGATTTCACAAGCAATGCTGTTCCAAGTGAGAATGAGCCTGGGCACGCTGAGGATTCCCCTCTGCCCAGCAGGCAGCCTGCAAACAGCAGCAGCAGCAGCAGCAGCAGCAGCAGGGGGATGTGCCAGCCCAAGGGTGACACTCTCAGAGCTGCAGCGCTGCACAAAGGGAGCTGGAGGCAGGAGGGATGGTTTGGTGTCACAGAGGCAGCACATCACCCTTCCCATAGGGAGAAAGAGAATTAAACACTTGTTAAGCACAGAGAGGTCAAACAGAAATGTGGATTTTCAGCCTGCCACCATCCCTGACCTTTGTTTTGCTGAACTCCCCTTCTATTGCATAATTGCATTTGCAATAGAGCTGCTCGTACGAGGCTTCAGGAAAGAACATTTTCTATACAATATTGATAAGGCAGGCCTTGCAGAAGCTCAGAACAGCTCAGGAATACAAGGCCAATTACTAAGGATAAGTCCAGGGAGGAGAGGGGAGGTTTTCCTGGGAGCCCTTGTGTGTTCTGCAGTACAGTGGCCAGCTGCAGCTCAGCTACTCCCTCGTCACCTCACTGAAGGGAGAAACGGAGCCCAGCTCAAAGTGGCAATATTCCTACTAGCAAATGCAGGCAACACAACCCACAGCCCATGGAATGCCAGGGCTGTGCAGCAAACACCCACAAAAAAGCACCCTGTGCCAGGGAAGTCACTCACACTTGGACAAGTCCAGCTGTCCAGCCTGGAAACTGCTGCAGGAGAGCCTTGGCTGTCATTGTCCGTGCCAGCATGCCAGGGAAAGAACTTGCTATTTCCCACCACTTCTGGAGATCAGCCTTTTTTTCTTTGAGTGTTTCACTAATTGTTTTTTCCTCACTTGCATCAGCAGGAGACCCAATTATAGCTCCAGCTCCAATTTGCAATAACCTCCTTTTTAAACAGCGTGAGTCACCTTTTCACCTTTTATTGCAGAGATAGCACCGAGGTCTGAAAGAGAAACAGTGCAAATCCTAACCTCCATTTCTCAGAAATGGGATTTTATAATTGTTGGTCACTTTCCTTGATTTAATTTAAATCACATTTACATCCTAATAGGACTTAGAAGAAATTATTTCACAGACACAGTTTTCCAAATGTAGCTCTAGTCTTCTAACACCTCATAAGCTCTCTCCTATTTTTACTGATTAAAATATTATTTTTCCCCTCTCCAGAAGCCCCAGCATCAGTGAATCTCTTGTCACTCACTGAAAATAATTTTGTTGAGTACCTAAGTAGGCCATCTATCCTTGGGCAGGCAGGCTGCTAACCTTGAGAGCTGCTGTGGGAGGTGACTGATGTGCACTGGGTGCACAGAGAGGAACCAACTGCAGCAGGATTTAGTTGGAGGAAACTCCCAAGACACTATTAATTACGATTTCAAAAAGACAGCTCTCACTTCCACCTGGCAAATGCAATTATGCAATAGAAGGGGAGTTCAGCAAAACAAACAACAGCTCAGACCAGCAGCTGACAGAGCGACGTGCACTGTCTGCTTTAAAGATGTTTGGGGAGCCCAGCAGTAAATCACAGCCAAGAGCTCATTCATTTTGGGAGCCTGAGCCTCCAGGGCACAGTGCAGTTGGCTCTTGGAAAACAACCTTATCATCAGTCAAAGGCATAAAAACCATTTTAAAACAGGTTCTGTAAGCTGAATCCTGGAGAGAGCCATTAACAATAATTAATATATTGAAAAAAGAGTTTTGCAAGCTTTGAAGGAAAGTGATCCTCACTGAACCCCACTCAGCACAGACTCTTTCAGCCCAGGATAAACCCCTCACTGTCCTCACCAGAGAAGAGCAAGGCTGACAAGGGATGGGACTGAACTTTCAGGATGCCAGAGGGACTAGCAGGGCAGCAGCCTTTCTGAGGGGGTAAAGCACTGAAATAATGGCAGAGGCTGGAGGGTCACTGCTGGGGCTGGCACCTCTTCACTGAGGGAAAATGAGTCTTCACCTGAAGAGAATTTGGTTCTAAAATGGAAGACTCATTTCTAAAAGCTGTGCATGTTTTTAAACAAGTGCTGAAAAGCACCAAGATGGTTCATCACTGGATTTAGGTTCTCTTACAAAAGGCAGAAGTGACCCTGGTGCTTCCCCCTTGTGACTTTGACTGAATCATCTCGACTCTTCTCGCAGCAATCCAGATTCCAGGACCAAGGGAGCAGCCAGGGAGTGTTCAGAGGGGCAGAGCTGCCAGCCAGGCTCTGCAT
Source organism: Euphonia xanthogaster (assembly GCA_034509185.1). Classification (NCBI taxonomy): domain Eukaryota; kingdom Metazoa; phylum Chordata; class Aves; order Passeriformes; family Fringillidae; genus Euphonia; species Euphonia xanthogaster. The sequence goes on from JAYDZK010000028.1 coordinate 989,608, forward strand.
TCCCCTCCCGGGGCTGGGACCCTCCCTGCATTCAGCCTCCCTGTCCCCCAGCAGCACCTTCTGCTGCCCCCCTTCCCAGGCTCCTGCCCTTGGGGCAGGAGGACAGGGCACTTCCTGACCTTTGCCTACTCACAGCCACAGCTCCATTTCAGCAGCAAAACTATGAGTGAGTATTTTAAAGTCTTTTAAAAGAGGGAAACCAGTACTTTAAACTAAAAATACAAACCCTAAACTCTAAAATCCACAGCACAACGAAAGGCACACACACAAGCCCAGGGTCCAGGAATCCACCCGTGCTGCCTGGTTTAGCTGGAAAGAAGTGAAGCATCTGTCCTGCCACACTTACACTCCAAATTAGCAGTGACAGGTCTGTAGGAGGGCAAATAATCCTGTGGACTGTGCATCAAAGCACTTCATCATCAGAGCCACACCAGGAGTGCATCCCATACAGACTGAGACTGCTCCAAAGAAAGATTGGTTTAACTCCACTTATTTTCACATCCTGATAAAAGCTTAAAGCACTTTGGTGTTGAGAATGGCACTGGAGGCAGGGTGTGCTTTCCTGCTCCCTGACTCTGGCCTGGATTGCTCCTTCTGCTGCAGGCCAGACTGGAGCAAAATGCACCAGGGCAGGCTCTGCAAAGCTCAGGATCCTCATCACCAACAGGCAGCAGCCCCAGCACTTTGCAGGGTCATGGAAACAACAATTTCATCCTCCTGCTGACTCAGGAGCTCTGGGAACCTCCTCTGCATTTTCCTCAGGGGCAGCCAAGTGCAGAAGCAGCTATGGATTCAACTGCTCTGCTCTGTTTTGTTCCCTTTAAAGAGTTCATGTGTGTGTTACACAGAGTTAAATTAATTACTGGAATTATCTGTTTCTTGTGACTGAAATGCCCATCCTGGCTGTGGCATCTGAGAGCCTTAGATGAGATTTGGGGGCATGGTATGTAGGAATCAGCTTCTGAGCATGGTTAGATGGCACGTTTCAACCTAAAAAACCCCAAATATCACTTTCACTGCCACTGTCAGTATAATTCATAAATAACACTTACCAGATGGTGACACGAGGACAGAAGGGCTCAGCCCAGGAAAGCCAAGGCACCTGGGTGGTCACAGTGCCAGGGATCACCTGGAATGAACCTCAGGAGCCAGGGTCACCAGGAGTGCCCACGGGAGCCAGGGTCACCAGGGCTGGTCACAGGAGCCAGGGTCACCAGGGATGTGGTGCCAGGGGTCACCAGGGCTGGTCACAGGTGCCAGGGTCACCAGGGATGTGGTGCCAGGGGTCACCAGGAGTGCCCACAGGTGCCAGGGTCACCAGGGATGTGGTGCCAGGGTGTCCTTTCTTCAGGATGCCTCCTCAAAGGCACCAGCTCTGGCTGTGATTCTGTTGTTCCAGCAAGATTAAATTATTTTAAGGATCAGGAGGTCTGAGGCTGTGCCATGGGGAGCCTGGAGCAGAGGAGAAGCTGGTGTGGGTGTGGGGGAGCAGCTGTGAGGGGCCTTTGTGCCAGCTCAGGTGCTGCCAGGGCACCCTTGGAGCGGGTCCTGTGTGGTCAGGATGGGAATTTTCCTTTGCCCTGCTTCCATTACAAACTCAAACAAAGGTAAAGAAACTCTTACATTTGGGGGAGGTCGAATTTTATTCAGGCCAAGCTATCAGCCATCACCAATTTGGCATAAATGGGTGAATCCCTTGCCCTGCCCTGAGCCTGCAGGCTGCCCATGCAGCCACTGAGGTCCCAGCCAGAGGCACCCTCCAGGTGACACCTGCTCCTGTCTGCAGCCCCAGGATCAGCCCACAACAGCCGGGGATGCCTGGGTGGGCACCCACAGGGACACAGCCCTGCTGGCAGCCAGGGAGAGCTCCCTCTTTGGCCAAGCCCTGCATTTGTGGAGAGGAGACAGCCAGTCCTGTTGAAGCCTCTTTCGTGGGTCCCCCTGATAAGGAGACCTCTGAAAGGTTTTGTGTTAGGAATGAGAGATGGATGGGATTTTTGGTTTTTTGCTTTTTAGGTTGTTGTTTATTTTTCTCTTATCAGCAGTTCTGCACACCATCTACATGTCAGACTTAGAGTACAAAGAGAAGGCACTAAAAGTCACAAGACACACAGAGTCAAGGTCTTTTGAAGCTGTTTTGTTTCATTAACTCTTAGAATGTACTTTATTTTTACCAATAATTAATTATTTGCCTGTCCACACATCATCTGTATTGTGCTTTTTTCTAACCAATCACCCCGTGTTCCCAACACTGCAGAAAATGGAGTAGATAAAGGACAAGAAGGAGATCAGACCATGCCTAAAACCTTGCATTTTGTCTTCTATCCACTTCCATGCTAAAAACCCAAAACTCATTTTTTCACCCTGTGATAAACTCTACTACTATCCACTTTACATACTTGTAGATTTGAATTCATCCCAAAGTCTTGGCAGGTGAAGAGCAGTGTTCTCCTGGGGATCAGGGCATCCCAGGACAGGCAGAGGAATGCTCCCTGTGCCCTGGTTGCCAACGCAGTCCTGCAGTGTTGCAGCAGAACAGAGAAACCCCAGCATGAAACCCCAGCACCAGCCCATCCTCACAGGCAGTCCCCACAGCTCCTGGAGCAAGAAAACTTGGCCATGAGGGAATCACAGACCCGGGGTGACCTTCCCAAGGCAGGGACAGCACTGTGGCACATGCAACAAACGGATGAAAAGAGGTGGGGAACTGTCGGAACTCAGGCCATCCCTTTGGGAGTCCAGAGTTGCCAAGACCCCTGCCAGGGGTCTCAGAGACCCTGGCACAGAGCCCAGGGTGCCTGTGGTTTTGGTTATGACCCGTGGAGCAAGTTACCAACCTTAGATGAAAATCTGCAAGCCGCGACAAATTAAGTAGAATGATGGTGAATTTATCATGGGGTGAAAAAGTAGATTTTGGGGTTTCTAGAATGGGGGTTCAGGGGGCAAGATGGAGGGATCT
>JAYDZK010000028.1:1013614-1025466 GCA_034509185.1 Euphonia xanthogaster
CCAGGTGAGCATTCCCAGCTGTGCCAGCCTTTCCTCCCAGCAGAGCTGCTCCATCCCTCTGCTCATCCTGGAGCCTCTCTGGGCTCCTCCAGCAGCTCCAGTCCTTGCTGTGGCAGAGCCCTGGTCCCTGTGAATCCCATTCAGCTGCCCCTGGGTCAGACAGGAGGGAATGCCCAGAGCTGGTGTCCAGCAGGGTCAGAGGGAGCCAGCACCAAACCTGCTTTTGTGTCTTGCCCCAGGGACACTGCAGTGCCACCAGCTGTCCCTGCAGTGATGCCAGGCAGGGCCAGCAGGGTTTGGGACCCCTCCTTAGGGAGGGGCACCAGGATGTGCCCATTTCTGCAGGGCAGATCTGGATCCCTGGGCTGTTCCTGCCACTGCAGGATGGAAATGTCCAGCCAAGCTCCAAAGCAGATGCTGGAGAGCAGGAGCTCTGCCACGATTCTGCCACTCTCTGCACCCTCTGCTTGTTTTCCCTGGCAGAGTTAAAACCCCCTCTCCAGTGGAGCCATCATGTCCTTGGAAATAATGAACACTTTGAAGCAGGAAAGTTTAGAGTATGGAAGTTTAAAGCCTGAGAAATCTCTGTGGCTCTGAAAGTGCCATCAGCAAACTCCCTGATAAGTGACTGCCACAGAGCTCCCAAAAAGGATGTTAAAATTCCTGGAAAAGCCCTGAGCAGAGGCTCTCTTGGGTTAATGACCTCCTAGCTGCTGCTCCTCCCGTCCTGGTGGCACCAGCAGCTCCTTCAAGTGTGGCCAGCTCCTGAAACATCTCCCAGCAGGACAGAGCAGCCTCTGAGATGGAGTTCTGATGGGGAATTTGGGAGCAGCATTCAGGGTCACAACAGCTGATCTGTCCATGGAACACCCCAAGACCTTGGTGGCCATCTGGACTCTCTGTCCTCTCCAGATCTTCCTGGTGAGTGGCCAGGGCCTGTGCTCACTGTGAGATGTTGGTTTAACAAAACCCACAGCATTTCGTTGGAGGAGACAAACTCTGGGTGAGTGGCCTCTGATTCCTGAGCCCCTGAACTTTTCACAGCAGCCAGAAATGCAACTTTTCCACCAGCACAGCCATGGAATGGCCCAGAGACAGATTTGGAAAGGCTGGAAGCAAAAATGTGTCTGATTCAAAATTATATTTTCCTCCTGTTCTGCACAGAACTGATTAAAACCAGAGCTGAGTCCCATTTTTATTATTAATGGCATTAACACTCAGTCTGATCTGGTTCTAAGCCTTGTTTGGATGTTAATTCCTGCCCTCCCTGAGCCCAGCAGCAGAACTGCCAGGGTCTGTCCCAGGGTTTCAGCCTGCCCTGCCTAAGCAGAGCAGCTTTGTGCTGACCCCAGGAAGGACCTGGGGAGGGCTGGTGTTGGGAAGGATGAAAGTTGGGCAAGGAAGTGTCACAGCTATGTGTGCTTGGCAGAAGGATCTCTGAATGTAGAACCTGAGAATGGAATAGAGATGGAAGCAAGTTTTGATACAGAAGAACAACAGATGTGTAAATTGAGAATTGCTGAGCCAGTCTTACTGGACAGCTAAGAAAGCAAAGGTTAAGTGGAGCTGGTAGGAGGTTTCATGACTTAGAGCAAAGGATATGTTGACCACAAACAAAAAAGATGTTTTTACCAAGCAGAAATAGGCCTTAGGAAAATCAGAAAGATACCATAGGCAAAGAAACATGCCAGTGTGGCAAGGAGAAAAAGGTCTAAGAATTTCCCACTGCAAGAAAACTGAAAAACAACTTGAAGCTTTAACTGTACCATACTAACTCATGTGACTGGATAGTATTGACCATAATAAGGTAATTACAGCAGTTATGGTGGGCTATAGACAATAGTTCAGGGATGGATTGGTTCTACTGTATGAAGATGCTCAGCAAAGAAAAGCATAGAATGCACTGGAACCAAAGCCAAAGGGTCTGCAGGCCTGCCTGCAGCTGGAGCTGACAGCTGGAGGCACAGGCTCTGTCACCCACGACCCTGGGCTGCTGCAGCATCTTGGGTGGAATAAACTGCATTTTGGAGAGCCCCTGGAGTCCCACATCCCTCATTTTGGCTCTTACACTTACTCTTTCAGTAAATTCTGATTACTGCCGTTCTGATTATTGATCTTGTTTTTCATTGCTGTTGTTATGACCTCTGTTCTCACATATGGAAGCTATTTTGCTCCTTCCTTCCCATCCAGAGCCATTTTTTGCTGTTTTTAAAGCTGTGGCTGCCCATGTCTAAGCTTTTGTTTCCTGGTTCTGTGCCATCTCTTGGTGGATGGAGGTCATAGATAGATTTTTTTATTTGATTTTACATTTTGAGATGCTTGCTTACCTCACTATTTTAAGGTTTCAAGTAAATCCTCTCCTCCTCTAGCTATCATAACACAATTAATGGGCTGATTTTCTACAAAGGTCATTCCTTTGAGCAGAGCAGGACAAGCATGGGAATAGAAATGAAGCCAGTAAACTGCCCCCACACCTCAGCTGAAAGACACTGCACATTCCTGAAAAGACTTTATCCTGCTAATCAGATTAGCAGGGAGACTTAATCCTCTGAAATACCATTGCCCCAGTCTTCCCAGGTAACCAGCAATAGCACAAGGGGAAACGACCTCAAGTTTCACCAAGAGAGTTTGGATTGGATATTGGGGAAAATTTCTTCCCTAAAAGGATGGCCCGACATTGGAACAGGCTCTTTTGTTCAGGAGGGAATGTATATGTCATTTGTATGTCATCACATGCATGATTTTTATTTCTTTTTAGAGGTATATATAAAGATAGATATAAAATACTAAACATACAGCAGCTACATACCTGAATATGGCAACATAGGGTTGCTGTTTGCAATGTGTCAGCAGTTTTTAGGAAATCCAGGGATTCTGGAAGAGTTTTAATCCATGCAGTTGGTAGTCTCACATGTCAGCCCATCTGCATTAGTGGCACACCAATGCTTTGCCAAGAATTAAAATATCAGAAGTCTTTTGGCACTTCTGAAATCATCTACAGATTTGACACTTGAGATTACAGTTGCTTGAGGGAAAAAAAATTAAAAAACAACACTTTTCTAGAGCAGCATCAGAATCATTTCAGAAACAGCTCTTAATTTGCTATGATGCATGGAGGGAAGAGAGGGGCTAAGGCCCCAGCAGCTAAATATTCAGTTTAGAGTTTGAAAAGGCTCCCAGAGCTGCTTGTTCTCCTGTCTGTGCATTAACAACAGCTCTGAAGAGCAGCCCCGGGGCAGGCTGGAGCCATCAGCTGAAGGAGGGAATTCTCATCTCCAGGCAAAGCCAGAGCTGCTGCTAATACCAGAATTCTCACAATGCACCACCAGAGAAAGGGGCTGGCTGCAGCAGGGAGGTGTGAGAGACAAGGCATGGGGTTCTCTCTAAAATATGCAGTGATAATTCTGTTCTTGCAGAAAGAGAGAAGTGTTAGGAATTACTAGATTAGAAGACTTTTAATAACCTTCAAAGGGGGAGTAAAAAAGAGGACATGAAGAGGAGGCCTTCAGTATGAAAAACAAATTGATACATGAAGTAGTTAGGACACTGGAGGTGATCTATTCTAATTTGGATAAAAAGCTACGAACACTTGGTACATTCCCTAAAAGTGTTTTTCATCTGCTTCAATGGTAGCAAAGTTGCTTCTAGGAGGTGTAGTTAGATTTTGTCAGCTTCAAATAGTTCCCTTGCACCTTTGTTCTGTCCCACTGTCACCTTGGCCATGCAGAGCTGGTTGGTCGCACACATCCCCCGGAGCAGGCTGGTTCTGCTCTGCTCTTCCCCTGACTGAGGGAGGGAGGTTTAACCCCAGGGAAGCAGCAGCAGCAGCAGCAGCACTGACCCTGAATGGCTCCTACAGCCAGAGACAGACAGAGAGACAGCCCAGCCTCTGCTCTGGGGACACTCAGCCAGCCCAGGGGACAGAGGAGCTGGGGCATGCAGAGCAGCCCTGTCCCCAGGAGCACCTGGCAGAGCCAGCAGGGACAGACCCAGGGCAGAGCAGCCCAGAGTGCAGGGAGATGGGAAAACCATCCCAGACAAACCCCACGGCCAGCAACACACAGCAACAGGGAATTGCATATTTAGACTTACTCAAGTTTTCTGAGGCACAAATTAGCACTTTTAAGAGCTGATCTTTTTCCCAACTGACTTTAATCAAGTGCTTCAGAAGCTGGAAAATGTTTTAAGTGAATAGAGCTCCTAAGCAGAGAGCCCAGGGAGCAGGATAGCAGCAATTTTGTACTCTCTTTCAATGGCTTTGCTTTGCTTTTTCTGCTTTGTTATTGCATTTTTACAGTTTTCAACTCAAGAGAAGCACCACAGCTGTAGGTTCCACAAACAAAATGAGAGGTGCAGGAAGAAAGAGACCCTGAGGGGACAAGTTCAAGCAAAAAATTTAAAACATTTCCTTGACAGTGTCAACCTGATGATCTCTTAAGTGTCCACTTTGCTGTGATCTCTAATGCACTTCATGAGACAAGAGACTGATATTCTCTAAAGGACAGAATCCCTTTGTTTTCCAATATATTGTATGAAAACAAAGTCACTTTTAATTTATAAATAATACTCAGGAAAAAAAATCACACTTCATAATATATGTCTTAAGAGAGGTTTAGTGACATGAACTCAGACAACACCAGTTACATTTTAAGGCAAATGGTCTGGGGAATCTGATTAAAGATCTGCCATGAAACAAACACCCAGTCTGTATCTGCATGGCAATGCCAGAGAACAACCTGAGAGAATTTCCTACCCTGGAAGGCTGATGAAGGATCTGTTTGTTGGCAAATATACTGAATTTATCCAGCAGGGACTCTGGAGCTCCTTCTCCCAGTACCTCCTGAGACTTGTTCATCCCCCCTCCCTCGCCTGTGCCCCGAGCTGCCTCCCTGCCCTGCTCTGGAGCTCTGAGCCCAAATGCACCAGAGCAGCCCTGCCTGTTCCACCTCTCACTGCCTGTGCTGCTGGCACAGGGCATGGAAATGGTCATGGATGGAGGGGAAGGGCTGCCTGCTGCTGGCACAGGGCATGGAAATGGTCAGGGATGGAGGGGAAGGGCTGCCTGCTGCTGGCACAGGGCATGGAAATGGTCAGGAACAGAGGGGAAGGGCTGCCTGCTGCTGGCACAGGGCATGGAAATGGTCAGGAATGGATGGGAAGGGCTGCCTGCTGCTGGCAGAGCCCAGGGAGCCCCAGCTGAGGCTGTGCCCAGCCTGCAGAGCAGCACTGCTGGCATTTAGCACAGCCCTGCCCCAGCACCACCCAAACCAAACCCCTGTCTCTGAGGGTGCTCTGCCTGAACAAATTATTCTGGGTTTTCTCTCAGAAAAGCAAGGAAAGGTAGAAATCAGGTGACCTCACATTGCCATCACCTCTGCTGCTTGGCAGTGCCAGGAAACAACTCCTAAAACAGAGGGACTAAAAGTGAAAAAATCTTTATTATTACAAAACAACTGAGTCTTCCAAAACCTTACCTGCAAAGAGATTTGGGAAAGGCTCCTTTCTCAAAACACAGAATGTCTTTCATGAATTTGTGGGAATAAAAGCAGGGACAGAGCTGGCAGGAGTTGTGACCAGGAGTTCAGTGCAGTCACTGTGCCCAGTGGAGATTGGGAATCAGAGTTCCACCACAGCCCCAGAAGTGTCTTTTGAAGTCATTTGGATTTAACAATTAATAGAGAGATGTGTTTGATAGCTAGATGCAGCCAGATACAAAAGCCATTCCATTCCAGTTGCCCATTATTTTGCCTGTAACACATTAACAGCATACTTTGATGCATTTTTATTTCCAAACCTGTATAACTGAAAGTGAAAAAATTCAATTCACCCACTTCACTACATTTAAAAAAGAATACTGGGTTCTCTTTTAATAACAAATGTGCAAATAGTCATGACTTTGAACTGAAAGGATAAAAGATTTAAGTGAAAACCAAGGAATCAGTGATGATAATTTTCTATGTTATCAATTTTAATACTTACACAATATTTCTGTGATGGTTTTCAAATATTTTACATTGCCTGAATTGGTATATATTGAACCAGATAGTAAATGTTCATCCCACTGCAGTCAGCAGCAAAAATCTTTCTTTTTTTGAGAGTTACTCTTTATTAATTGGGTCTCTTGATCCTGGCCCTGTTAATTGTTAACAGCAAAGAGATCCAGAGACCTGGGACTGTGTCTGATCTGAGTTACAGCTCCTGAATGTGCTCTGAATATTTCATTATAAGACTTAATTTTGCACCACGAGACAACTGGAAATAGCTATTATTTTTCCTTTACCTGCACTCTCCATTTAATGTTTAATGCTGCTCTCTCTCTTAAAAAAAGGCTCAAATTCCCTCCAACTTTGCTGCAAAACTTCTCCTGTTTCACAAAATTTAGAATGGGTTTCTGCTATGTGTTCTGTGTACTTCACAAGGTGTTTTTCTGGTTTGCTGCTTTTATTTTTCAAGCGCCTCCCTAGCAGGATTTGTTTTAATTAAAAATATAGTTTTATTAACATGTAATTCCATTGGCTGACTATAGAGCTACCCTTAATTAACTTTTATCCAAGTTAACATGTGCAAGCAAACTTCCCATGGCTCTCAACACAAACTGGAATATTTGGTTTTCCCCATACAGAACTTGGGAATTACTTTGGTGAATCACTATAGGGAGAAAAATACGATCTGTGCTTTTAGGGAGAAAAGTATGATCTGTGCTTTTAGGGAGAAAAAGATGATCTGTGCTTTTAGGGAGAAAAGTATGATCTGTGTATTTCACCGTTTTTCTCAAACATCCTAAATATCTGCTGATCCAAAGTTCTGTACAAATCAGGGCTGGCTGCAAACACAAACACTGGCAAACAGCAGAGGATGTGGAGTTGCAAACACAAAATTCTCAAATTCTGGAATTGGTTCCCATTAATTGAAATACATTTTTCATTACTTTGCTATTTTCCAACTTGTTGATCATGTTTGTATTTTTCTGAGTCACTCACAGCAGTGATGCTCTTCCTTTGAAAGATAAAAGTTGGTCTTTTCTATAAATTTGTTTGCCTCAGGTTTGAAATCTTATAGAAGACATCAAATATTCCACTGCTTGACAATAAAATCTGAAGTGGCAGTTTGGAATATTTATTCTAAAATTATCAAAGGAATTCTTTGATGCATACTTCAATAATTATTTAGTACATTTTACACCTATAAATATGTTTCTTTGCCTTACAGACAAAATGAAAAACTCTTGAAAGATATTTCAAATGAATAATTCAAACAATGACTGACAGTATAATTGTTTTTATTTTTTCCAGGTAGGCACATTCGCTTTCTTCCTTCAATTTATAAACCAAGTTATCAGACTCCGTGATATTTATAATATTTGAATAAATGAAAGAGAATTTATAAAGATATCTTGTCTTTTTTTTTTTTCTTACAGTGAATTTGCTCCCATTATTTTAGTTCTTTAGTTGAGAGCTCCTGGTACCACTTGTATCCCACCTTTGGTGGGATTTTAGCTATTCTAAGAAAATGCATAAGCACTGGCTATTAAATTGCCTTTTCAATTCTGTACGGCTTATTAAATTGTTTTGTTGTTCAGGAAGATTAGTGTCTTCCATAGAAACAGGAAAATACCTAAGTAGGAGTCCATTGATTAAAGCTGTGATATTTTTACCAACCCACTTTCTGAAGGAGCTCTGAAAGAGACAGAAGTCAATTGAAGTGAGAATGTAAGAAAAGGAAATAAAATCATCAGCTGAACAAGGATGAAAATACTAAGATGGAATTGGCAAAACTTCCATATGTGTGGAAGAGTCTCTTAGGGAATGAACCTGAGAAGCAAAACCGTCTTATTTTTTTTAAATCTTACTTAATTCATGAAAAACAGGAGAAAAGTAAGGTTACAGAGAGAGGTTAGAAAACTCACTATCAATCAAAATCCATTTGGGGCAAAACAAAAAGCTATGGGCAGCCATAAGAACCAAGCAAAGAGCAGTGGCAAAGAAGCAGACAGGGAATGGGACCAACACAAGGAATTGTGGCCACAAATAGGAACTATGGAGAGCAGCACACACAAATAGGAAATATGGAGAGCAGCACACACAAATAGGAAATATGGAGAGCAGCACACACAAATAGGAAATATGGAGAGAGGCACGTTGATGCTAGCAAAGGCACCTCTCTTTTTAGCCCTGATTCTGCACTGGTGGCTGCAGAAGCTCCATGAGGAGCAGGGGGTGATGCCCACGCTGGGATGCAGCACAGGGCTCCCACAGGCCCTGCTCACACAGCCCAGGACAGCAGGGACTCACTCGGACACCCCTGGGGTCCCAGCTGGGGCAGAGCTGCCCCAGCACCCCCAGCTCTGGGGAGCAGGGCAGGGAGATGGGGCAGGGCAGGGGGATGGGGGATGGAGCAGAGCAGGGGGATGGAGCAGGGCAGGGATGGAGCGGGGCAGGAGATGGAGCAGGGCAGGGGGATGGAGCAGGGCAGGGGGATGGAGCAGGGCAGGGATGGAGCAGGGCAGGCACCAGCATAGGGCTGGGGGGAGAGGGACTCTCATTATTCACTAATAAAATACAACTCCAACGTGACCACTGCAGTCTGTGGGTGGAAATGTGAATTAAATCAATTCCTAGAGTGCTGATGAGTTCACTCAGCTGCCACAACACTGTCACTTGCCTACAAGAATTAACAATCATTTCTGAAGGTACTTCTAAACAAAAGCCTCATCTTGGGAAAATGGATGCTAGGAGACATTTAACTCATTCACTGTTGGGAGACCAAGGCACACACTGGGGCTCTGAGGAAGTTCAATGAGTAATTGAATTTCAGCAAATCAATTATGATTAAATCATGATGAATTTTTAAAGAGGAAAAAACAATAAGGCACTACCAAAAAAATTCTCCTGGGATGAATGCCACCTTCCTAGTTTCCAGCCAGACACTTATGTTTTAAAATATTTTGCTCAGAATTCAAACATCTGCTTTACTGTGTGTTTGTTTTGCAGGTTTTGTGGCAGAGGGGCTGGCAAGGGATGAGTTCTGCTGTTTAAAATGCTGTGCTGCCTCTATCTTCTCTGTTTTCAATTTTTTACCTTATTTAACTGATTGAGGAAGATATTTTAAAAATTGCTAGGTCTCACTGCGATGCCAAATAAAATTAAGGATGTGCTTAAGTACTTAATGGCATGAAAGGAACAGTCATTCTTCTATTTTCTTCTTTGTTTACTGGAGACTTGCACTGGGATCAGTTCATTGCTTTCAAAAAAAAAAAAAATAAAGCAAACACAGAAAACTTTGCTAATTCAATTAAGGAGCTGAAAGCACACAATAAAGCAAAACATCATCCAGAAAATCCATGACTTTTCTCATGGCAGCAGCACTCCAAGGTGAAAGAACACAAAGGGTGGCTGTCCTTCCTGGGACCAGTGCATTCCAGGGAAATCCTTCCAGGCTGGCTGGGACTCAGAGAAAACAAGAGCAGGGCCAGGGGGTTCCTTAAACTGGCCTCTAACTACTGGCACAGGACAGGGAGAAGCCACAGCAAATCCAAACCAGGGGGATTCATCTGTTGGTAGCAAAGCAAGGTGCTGCTAAGCCTTCCCTAGGATTAATGAAGTCCCTGCTGCTCAGCTGGGAGGGCAGATCCTGCTCTGAGGAGCCAAGAGCTCCTGAGCACTGAGGTGTTGTGCTGCTCTCAGAAGTGATGCTCTGCAGCATTGATTCTGCCAACACTGCTCTAATCCTGACATTTCCCGACATTTTCGATTTTGTAAAGTAAAGAGTTTAAAATTTTTAGTTTTGACCTTGACATAATGAACTGATGGATCACAGCAAGGAAATTGAGAGAGTCTGAGCATATTTGTTCCAATCTTGGCTTCTGCTGCTATCAAAACTGCAGATTAAATTATATTTTTTTTTATCAGAGAAACTATAGCTGGAAAATGGATGTTCTTCCTGCAGAGGTGGGGGAAGCAATACAAATATTCCATCTTATACTGGGATAGAAATCCCAATTACATTTTAATTCAGAAAGAGCTTTCAGAAGAAAACACATTTAGACACAAACAATTGGATACATTTTTTTTCAGCTTGCCTAATTTAACTACCTGCCCATAAGCTAAAGGCATGTGAATATCCAATGTAAAATCCAGAGATTTTGCTTTGGTGACATGAAAAAAGTAAAATGTTGTGCTCACCCATGGACAGGCAGGAGCTTGGTATGTTTAACCATTAGACCTTCTCTCCTACTAAGAATTTGAAATAAAATACTGAGAAATTAAAATATGTACATTACTAACAGTCTGCTCTGTGTGATTTGGGCTCCAATCAAATCAAAAGGCAAAGCAGTTTCTCCTCTCACCTTAGTCTCTCTCTTCCTACTAAACACACATCATAAAAAGAGCAGTGAAACAAAAACTTGAGATGAAATCACAGGTGTGACACAGACACTCTTGTTTCTGCCTTCCATCAGTTAAAACAAATGTCACTGTGTTGTGAGATCAGCTGTGATCAGCTCCTCTGAGAGCATCACTTCATACCACAAAATCAACTGATTCTGTTGGATAAGTCTCTTTGTACAATCCCAACAGCAAAAGGCATAAGAATTGAGACTGGGGCAAGAAGACTCTTAATTTGCTTAAGCAAAACAGCTGGTTTGTCATAATATTGCTACATACTCCTTTTTTCTGTCTCCCCTCCCTCATTCTTCTTTGAGGATCTCCTCAGAAAGGTTAAAAAGAAAAAAGATTTCAATTTCAGTACATAGAGCCTATCTCATACTGCCTTCACACACAGTCAGAGAGAGGAGGGCATCACAGCAAGCACCCGGCCAGGGCAGAGACAACGGGGCCACCCTGACCTAAATACGGGTGCTAACCTTGGCACCCGGGCCTAAACACGGGTGCTAACCTTGGTCACCCAGGCCTAAACACGGGTGCTAACCTTGGCCACCCAGGCCTAAACACGGGTGCCGACCTTGGTCACCCTGGCCTAAACACGGGTGCTGACCTTGGTCACCCTGGCCTAAACACAGGTGCTAACCTTGGCCACCCTGCCCTAAACACGGGTGCTAACCTTGGCACCCTGGCCTAAACACAGGTGCTAACCTTGGCACCCTGGCCTAAACACAGGTGCTAACCTTGGCCACCCTGCCCTAAACACAGGTGCTAACCTTGGTCACCCTGGCCTAAACACGGGTGCTAACCTTGGCACCCTGGCCTAAACACGGGTGCTAACCTTGGTCACCCTGGCCTAAACACAGGTGCTAACCTTGGCACCCAGGCCTAAACACGGGTGCTAACCTTGGTCACCCTGGCCTAAACACCGGAGTTCAGCCCAGGCTGTGGGGCCTGCTCCCCGGCCCAGGGCAGGAAGGGCTCTGTGGAGCTGACAGCACCGTTGATTCTTTCAGGAACCACAGGGATGGCCAGTGTAGAGCCCTCAGCCCCTGGAGCAGGGCCACGAGGCACACGGCACAGAGTGCCTCCCAAAAGGCTTGGCAGGGATGTGGCTGGATCCATAGCTCACCTTTTAAAGGGCCTCCCCAAGTCACCGGGCCCCTGAATAGCTCCTTCCAGTGGGTTCCTGCAAGAAAGAGAAAGGGAATGCCAAAGGGAAAAAAGAGCTGAGTGGTGGTGGTTAAAGTGGGGAAGGGCAGGAGCCGAGCAACTGGCAGGTGAGGAAAAAGGAAGGAGCACAGAGTAAAAGGTGGGAAAGAGCCAGGAGAAGTGGAGGTTAGCAGAGGTGGGGGACTAGTGAGGATATACCTGAAAATCAGAGAATCACAGAAAGGTTTGGGTAGGAAGGGACCTTAAAGCCCCTCCAGTGCCACCCCTGCCATGGCAGGGACACCTCCCACTGTCCCAGGC
>JAYDZK010000028.1:1031051-1047268 GCA_034509185.1 Euphonia xanthogaster
GATCCCTGGCAGTGCCCCAGGCCAGGCTGGACACTGGGGCTGGGAGCAGCCTGGGACAGTGGGAGGTGTCCCTGCCACGGCAGGGGGGAACTGGGTGAACCCCAGGGTCCCTTCCAGCCCCAAGCAGTCTGGGGTTCTGTGAAGAGCAGCAGAGGAGCTGCAAGGCCCACTAAAGCCCAGATGGAGCTTGGTGGTCCTGCAGTGACTGTGGCACTGGACCTGAGCTGTTCTATTTCTGTTTCCATTTCCAGCTGGCTCAGGGTGGTCCCTCCTGCAGCCAGGCTCCAAGGTGGGACAGTGCAGCAACAGGAACTTCTCCATTTATCCCTTTGTGTAATGACATTTAGGAGGGGAAATGTGGCCCTGAGCCCCACGGGAGGGTGTGGGGGTCCCAAGGAGCTGCTCTGCCACACTGCTCTGAGCTGGGAGCTGCCCCTGCAGAGGGACAGAGCCTCAGCAGCCTCTGCTGAGCACACACTCCTCAAGGAGCTCCTTCCCCCTACTCCATTCCAGCCCAGATGTGCCTAAATCCAGCCAAGCAGCCATGTCCCTCACCTGACAGTGCTGCCTTTGGCTGGGAGCTGAGTAAAAACTGCACACAAGCAGAAAGCAGTGGCGGAAAAGCAGGAGGAAAGAAAGAGATTTATAGAGTGGGGAGAGAGTTTTATATAGAGGTTGAGGACACCTTTTCCCCCACTAAGAACAAGGATTTATCATTCCACATTAAACACGTGCTAAAACATACAAATCATGTGGGAATGGAGCCTCACAGAGCTCAGGCCCCTTGGTGCAAAATGATCACTGACTCCAGGACAAGGGGTAGCCTCTGTTATGTCCAACAATAATGTTAAAAGCCTGACAGGAATAATGTTTTGTCAGATGCCCATTCCTCTGTCTTATTCTATACTGGAAATGGGGTGAAGAAGGTATTCTAGGGAAACACCACCTTCATTCAATATTAGGAGGTCCTGGATGCTCTGAGACACACAAGAGCACAAGCACCTGCTGTGCTTTTCCTGAAAACATCTCATTTGCCACATGGGAAAAGGAGACAGACAGAGGGAGGGGAGGTGTTGAGTCCAAGCGTGGGTAGCTGCATCACTGACATTTAGCAACAGCAGACTCAGTTTCAGTGCTGAAAGGGAGCCAGCAAGGCTGAGAAGAAAGTTTGCAGTATCTGAGAGATACTGCAAAGACAGAAACTAAAATAAAGAAGAGAAACACAGCAATTGCTATTTAAAAGACAAGCAGACACTGAGGATGGAGCTGGGTGTGTGTGGGAACATCTTCCATTGCCAGCAGATGAGTGCAAATCAAGGGCAGGGCCAAGCGCTCTGTACTTTTGTGGAGATTTGTAGACCAGACTCCAAGTTTATGTGTGGACTTGGGCCTAAGTGAACCCATCTGGATTTACCCCATCCAAGGGCGTGCCTTAGTTCATTATTGCAGGGATAGAAGACATACGTCACAGTGTTAGAGGTAAGTCCATGTAGAAAGTTAAAATGAATAAACAAATCCAATTTCAGAGCAGTTTCTGATCTCAGAAGGGTCTTTCAGCTGGGTGATGGTGATGGCAAGCCATGACAGTGCATGACAGCAAACCCAACAGACGTGTCTGGGTTACAGAACAACAATTCTGTCATTTAAGTTCCCCCATTCCAGTCTGTCCATGCCTCAGCAGCTGCTCTGGGAGACAGTGACACAGGAAAGGCCTCCCTGTCTGTGAACATGTGGCACCAAATAAGGCCGTGTCTGCAGGATCAGCTTTTCAGTTTCAGAACCAAAATTTCTATTCCCAATGCAGAAGAGTTCTGCTTACTACAAACAACCTCCCTGTTGTACACCAGCAGCTGTTAAAAACCCACTGCCTTCACTCATTATTGAGGCATCATTTACAAAGGTCTGTAAATGTTGCCTCAATTTTCTTAATAAATGTATTGGGCTGGAATCTGGGTAGAGCCCAAAGTGGTGGCACTTCCCTTGGTTTGACCTGGCTGACTTACAGTGGTCATGGTTCCTTGTGGGCACTGCACCTGACACACCAGGAAAGTTCCTGGAAAATCTCACAGCAGGAAATCCTGACCAAATCTGAGATTTTTCCCAGCCATGTTTTCCTTGGGTGTAAGGAAGATGCAAGATAAAAACTGGCAAGGGAGGAGAGTATTGATTTCAAATCTAGCTGATGAGAAAACATAAACACATCTGATTGTGGACATTAAAACAGTCACAGGGGGTTGCACTGAATAATAATAAAAAAAAGAGACACACAAAGAGACACAAATAAATTCTTGAATAATTTAGAGAAAAGCACACATAGAATATGTTACAACTCTATTGCCTACAGCCTGTGGGTTCTCTACTCCACCAAATAAATCCTGGGCTCTTTCTTGTTGAATTGTGGCCACTGCCACCAGAACTCTGCATTCATATTCTCACCAGAAAGGCAAAACTGCTCTAACAGAGAGCTTGCAGCAAAATAACTCTTATCTGCAAAAGAGAATATCATTGTGGGCTCCAGCAAGAAAGAAGGAGATGCAAGAATGTTGAAGAAAGAACAGAAAACCACTGCAAGAAGATAAATTATTTACAAATAATTCCATCCAGGAGCATAACCCCCTCCTCCCCCCCTTTAAGTCACATTCTTTTAAGCCACATTCCTTGATTTCAGAAAAGAAACAGAGGTGCTGAAAGATAAATAATAGTCTCAAAACTACACAGTGCACTTAGCAAAAGGGGAGAGAAAGGAATATCAACAATGTACAAATAACAGACTCATCTCAGCCATAATTATTGGCATTAGTTATTCTTTAAAAACTGTACAATTGCTCTTTTATCATAAGCACTTCCCATTAATCCAAGCTCTATCTGGGGAGTCTGTTGTGTGTGTGCCAGCTTTCACAGAAGTGAGACAGGGTTATTAGGCTTTTAAGTGAAATATGTGAAACTCAGAAGATGGTCAAGATCATTTGTGCATTCTAACTGAATGACTACTGGAAAAAAAAAAAGATATTTTTATCACATCTTAATAGAGCCTCTGGATTAAATACTAATTAATGTGCCACCAAAGCTTGCTGTTAATCAGCTGCATGTCATCATACGTTCTGAGTGACATATAAATTATGAAGTTTGGTGGGATTATCTCCAGTCTTGCAAGGACTCATCAGTCCCAGGTTCCCTCTGTGCATGGTTCTCTGGATTACAGGCTGGCTCAGGCTATGGAGAGCATGCTTGCACCACCCCAGAAAATGCAACTGCAGGTTTTACAGCTGACCTTTGGAGATGCAGGCTCCAACCACCAAGCCCATTACCAATTGTCTCCTTAGGTTTATGTGCAGCTGGTGATGCTCTCAGCTGGGACTAAACTGAGTGCAGAAAATGCTGGGAAATCCATCCCCAGTGCTTTGGCCAAGACTCAAGCTCTCAGAACAGTCCAGGAGAGACAGGAAGTTACAATCCTGCTGGGAGATGTACGAGTTGAATCTCAGTCTCAGCTCTGCCTGAAAAATGTCCATCAGCTGAAGAGAGGGACTGCAGAATGATGCATGAGTGGGGGGATGAAGCAATTACAGGGAATAAGTGACGCAGTATCTGTAACACTATCACAAATAGTTCCTGTGGGTTTAGAGTCTAAAAAGCAATAGAAAATCAATTCAGTGAATAAGCAAACCATTTTGTTGATGAATAATTGGGACAAGGAAGGAGAGAATTAGTTTTTAGGCTTCCTCATGTTTGAACAGTCTATTAGTATTTGACAAAAATTATAATTGAAGTGTCAGCTCCATCACATAATGTAAACTAAGGCAGGACACTGGATAAGGGGATGGAATTGTCAGAGTGTTACAAAGCCTGCCAGGGACTCAGTGTGTATCAAATATATCACATACAGCACAGGCACAGCCATTACAGCAGGGCTCCAACAGGAGAGGCAAAGAGGGACTTCACAGAAAAAATCCATGTCTGTCACAGCACAGAAGAAATAAAATAATTTATGCCAAGTCAGACAGATTCCAGTGGCCTCAAAATTTGCCTGAAATCTAAAGCAATATCCTGGGAAAACCTTGAGGGATGACTAAAAACCTTGGAAGAAATCTTGGTGGTTTTTTTAGCACAATGAAAAGGGGAAAAAATGACACATTAGTTCTAACTTATGATTTTGGTCTCTCAGATCTTGAGCTTGGCCACTAACCTCAAACCAGCAACTGACCTTAGATATAGACTTAGGGTCTAGTCAAGCCCAATTAAAGGGGAAAGGGAAGACAAAAACCCCCAAACTTCCCAAGCATACACATATGCAAGACACAGTTTTCATTCATCATTGCAACTGTTCATGTGTAAAACTGCCCCAGATGGAGCAAAAATACCAGGTCTGGAGGAACGCTTGGTGTGTGCAGCATCTTTTCCCATCCTTAGCTAGCTCCTGTAATCTCTACCCAACCTTCTGAGACCCAACCGCTCGGAATTTATGGGGAGGTTCTGTGCAGCAGACTCACCTCATTCCTTCTCTTTTGGCTCCACCATCCCTGCTGAGCAGAAAGAAGCCATTGTCCTTATTCATAGGTGGGAGGGTGAGATTGTTACCAAGGAAACGGGCTCAATTTGACAGAGATTTGGAAACCCAGACCCAGCTGGAGATAGGAAATCTGAGTATCCTCCCCCTGAAAACATTTGAAAACTAGATGCAATCTGGCAGCAACTAAAACCCAGTTAACTCTTAACTCCCTTCCCTTTGTGACTCCATCTTTCATTTTCTTTCTCTACTTTTTAATAACTCTCTTCTTTGGCTACATGGGTTTGAAGGAAATAGCAATGAATCCTCCTGAGAAAAATATATCTCTGTGTCCAAATGGACACAGAGATATATTTTTGGATTTAGAAGCAGTACTCTCTCATATTCAGGTGAGGAAAGTCCCACCTGTGCCCCCAGCTACACATGTGGGATTCCCACTTTAAATGAAATTCAATCAGCAGGACCAGGACCAGAAGTTCTCCTGGGGCTGGAGCCTAGCACAGTACAAATGTGCCATTGATTACTTGGAGAGGGGCTGTAACAATGTTTAAAAGCCCCGGGATAGATCCTGAGCTGGTGTAAATCCACAGCAGCCCCACTGGTTTACTCTGAGCCAGAGGAGATCCAATCAAATTTACACAGGCTGAGGTTGTGAGGCCATCACCTCTGAGGAAGGGGGGAGTGGAAAATGATACTGCACAGAGTGGATAGATCAGAACAATGTAAATAAAATAACACAACAAGAATAGGGAGGAACTGCTGGAGGTGAAAAGTCCAGGAGTAATGGCTGCAAGCTAGGCAGGAGAAGATCCATGCACAGAGTTAAGATGCATTTTAAAGGATGGACTTAGAAGAGAATTTTTTTTCTTCCAAAAGAGTGGCTCACGTTTTTTCTAGACAGGTTTTGCATTTTGTCTATGAGCTTTATTGGCAGGAAGAGAATTTTAAGAGGGTGAATTCTCAACAGCTGGAGAGGACTGAAAACCATGGATGTTTTTTGAAATAGATGTTTCTGTAGAAGCCTGGGCACTGCAGATTGCACTTCAGCAGGATGAAGCCTGCTCCAGTCTGGAGCCCAGCAAGTCAATCACACAGAAATCACTCACTGGGCTCTATTCCTGAGTGCCAGAGCAATTCCTGCCCTGTTCTTCCTCCCCGTTCTGTGTGTGACACTCACAGGTGGATCACTGATCCTGCCTGACACTTTCTGTCCCTTAGAGATTTTTTTTTAAACTGAAAAGCTGCAAGGAATCTGGTTTCTGTTGGACCCAAAAGGCTCTTTTCCTTCTCCTGAAACAGTTAAAATGTCTAGTGGTTCTACAGAAAGCCTTCCATGAGATACCAACAGGAGGCTTCCAGGCTATGACCCAAACTAAATATCCAGGAAACTGGTTCCATTCTATTCCAAACTAATGAGCATTTTCCTCTTATTTCACCATGTTTTCTGACAAGCCTATAATTTGAGGCTGGAACCTGAGCTATAATTTGATACATCAACTGTAAATTTTCTTGGTTTTCCCTATGCCAGCCAGTTAATACTATTTACAGTGCTGTCATTGTCTGGCATTGATGTACAGTAATATAATACCAAGTCAGCTACTCTGAGACATTTTAAATGAAAATGGAGAAGATTGTCCTTTCCCATACCAAGTTCCACCACCGTTAATTAGTCACATATTGTTCCTGAAATTTAATTGTTTAAAGCCATGATGTTAATTCAGAGATTTACAGGTGGAGATTGCCAGCTGGCGAGCTCTAGATGAGAAATGACACTGACCTTCAAACGTGTGTCTGCCTCAACCTTCTGAGAGATCACCTTGTCCAGCTGGAAAAACAAAACCCAGCTCTTGGCTGGGAGCATACAGCCACCTCGGGAGCTGGTCTAATTCAGACACATTTAGGAAATGATCAAATGAACTTTCTGTACGTCACAATTCCGACTCCAAATTACAAAAAAAGAGTTCTTTGGATGGTTCCCAAAGTTAAGATAGGATGGTTTAGGACACTCTTTATCTCCACAGGCTGTGGCATCACTTCTTTCCTAGACAAACTGGACATTCCTCCAGTGTCCAGGCTCTCGACAGGTGGAAAAAGATCCTTGTTGGCTGAGACAACGTGACTGACATTCTGCCAAGGCATGAGGCAGCCAAAGTTCCCAAACTGGAGGAGAATTCTCATCCCAAATCAGATGCTGGCCATTAAAGTTTCAAAAACTGGAGAAACTCAGTGGTACAGACTTACGAGGAAGCCATGAAAGCCAACATTTCTTACTTAATTTTGAGATTTGGAGACAGAGACAGAACATTTATGACTATTTGATTCCAGTTTTGTGATAGCAACAAGATTGTGCCCACCATTGCAGGATCAAGTAAGAAATTATTTGTACTCAAGAGGCAGCTTCCAGAATTGATCCACACTCTGGAGCCAGCAACCTGCTCTCAGTACCATTAAGTCCCAGTAACCATTTGGTCTTTAAAAAAATACTAATCTTTGGTTTAAATCTTCATTATTATATTATATATCAGGTTGGAAGTTTAACATTCTTGATACAGAGAGTTGGAATTAGAAACATCTTGAGAAGAGCATTCTTGTTATCAATTATGTCATCCTGAACATGTTTAGAAGCTTGCTGCTGGCACTAGGAATTGATATTTTATTCAAAAGAATGTATTTAAAGAAAATGACAGCACTTTTCAATTCAGCTTTTCTAAAACAAGAAATCTTTCAAGTCTTCTGAGCCATGTGGATTTCAACATTCCAGTGATTAAGACTATTTTCAATTATACATGCTTTCCCCATTATTTTTTCATAGCTTTAGGGTAGATTTTCAACACTCTGCATGAAGAATTAGACACACAAATCACTCACAACTATTAATGGGAATTGCACAGATGGTGGAAGAACTGGTACAGAACAAGGAAAACCAACTCAAACCATCAAAAACTTGAGAAAAGCCTGCTGTGAACTTTGCAGGCTGGGTGGATCTGCCATTCCTCTTTCTCATCTTGCCAAGCTGCAAACTTCAACAGGAAGTGGAACTGGCAAAGAGTCACCAGAAATCCAGAAATAATGAGAGAGCTTCCCCAGTGTCTGAGAGCAGCCTTTTGGTCTGGATAAACAGAGCTGGATGGCCCTGGGTGATCCACACGTGCTGCAGCCTCTGGGTGAGCAGTGCAGAACTCTCCCCCTGGGAGAAGAGGCATTTGGATGTCCCCATGTTTCTCTGTGGCTATTTGAAGAGACTAAAGAACTACAAATGAACTGGGAAAAAAAAATAGAACATACTGGTTTGGTTTATCTGAGTGGTTTTTAGAAAAAGAGCTGTGATATTTAAACAATATTTATATTTTCTTCTCTTAACCAAAGGAGCCATTAATGAAATTGCAGAAACTCTCTTCCTGACACTCCCCTGTTGCCTCAATCCACTTTCCTCCTAGACATGATCTCTCTATTCTAATTTCATCAATATAACTTCAAAAATAACTTAATTGAAGCATTCATTAAACCAAACAGATCTCAGGCTAACATTTGTCAGACTTTAATTCTGGGAAGGGAGCTCCCATTTTCTTTAATGTCTTTATGACAGCTACAGACAGAGATTTTCCAGGAGTGGAAAGCCTTGGGAAGATGGCACAAAGAATGGCTGAAAGCAAGTCCAAACTCACTACTGCTGTTTCCCCCACCCCTACTTCATATATTTTTATGGGCAAGAAATGCTGTTTGATTTTGCTGCACCCTTCATTTTCTCATGGCATTATAAATGGATTTGAGGAATGCCAACCATGTTTGAATTCAGAGCCAATGCAAGGAACATCCAGGCCAGAATTTACACACCAAGATACTCTGAATTACAACCCTGCCTTGTCAATGTGTCCCTCCCCACACAAACTCTTTACTGTATTTGGAATACACAGTTTCAAAACTCAGCTCAAATAATCTTGGCTTTGCCCTCAAGCACAAGTGTAGTTCAAAAACACTCAAAGCTGGGGTTTGTGACCAAAATTATTCTCCTTTTGTATATCCAGCAAAATACAAAGTCCAACTGTTCACTTTTAGATGGAGAAAAGTATTGTGAAGTAATGTAGTGTTCTTCATCATCCTGACAGAATTTCCTTGAATGGAATTTCAGCACAGTTTGGAACTATCTAGAAGAATAACAGTAGAGCACTAAACTGTATAAAACCATACAAGTGCATGAAGGGCACTCTTGATGGAGATGTTGGACATCCTGAAGAGCTCCTGCCACGTTCTCTGCTCTGTGTCTCAGTCCCCAACTGCACCCTGTAACTCTGTTGTATTGATTGGTCATTTTTGTGGCTCCCTGGAAAAATAAAACTGTCTGCTGACTTTTCAGATGTTTCTGGGTTGTAGTTTGGTACATAGACAGAGACTAAAATAGTTAATTGTTTTATATACAGAACACCATCATTTCTACAACCCAAGGACTTTTATAGTTAAATTCAGATTCTGGCTCAAGGGGAAGTTTCTGAATCAACCCCAGAATAGCAAAAGGGTGAACAAATGGAAAGTGTATAGCTAGAAGTTATGAATCATATTTCATAAAATTGGGTGCATCTGTTTCCTGATTTACCCTTCTGAAACCTTCTCTTCTCATACTTGCAAGTTTAGTTTTTCTGCGACCCCAAAAAGACAGCAATTAAAGGCAGTCAGAAGGGTGAGTCCTTTGCAACACACCTTTATAGGCAAAAGGCATTTGGAAAATGATTCCCTTCACCTCTAAAACCCATACTGGGGTTCCCAGCTTCTGCTGGGAGAAAGCAAGAGTGCCCCTTTCTGATGAGGATTCCAGCTTCTTATCCCACCTTCTTGTGGAAAACCCGGGGCTGGAAAGAGAGAAGGGAGCAAGCAGCACGTGGAGCCTCAGCAGCAGGCAAAGCTGGAGGAAGGGCTTGACCCAAATTTAGTTATTTCAGGGATGACTCAGGGAAGTGAAGAACAGTTTCTGGCTTCACTGAATGAAATTTCTCTCCCAGCCATAAAAGGTATGCTTAAGGCAGGTGTCACAGACTGCATCCCTTGCCAAGGAGAAGATTTCATTTAGGCCGTATGAGAATAGAAAACAAACAAACAAAAAAAACCAAAACAAAACAAAAAAAACACAAAAAAACCACCATATAAAACCCCAAAAAACCCTACCAAACCAAACATTAAAGCAGTCTGTTTTCCTCCAAGGTGTTCCTAAATACCTGACCAGCGCTCACTTGGCAGCATTTCTTGGCATATAAAGATATTTCCAGGAGTCACAAGCAGTTTATGGATGCAGGTACCAAAACTCACTAATGTTAAGTGTTCACTACCTTATAGGACTGTAAATGTTTACAAAAACTGGAAAGAAGACATCTGCTAAGCCTAACACTTTGGTAGTTGAGCAAAATGGTTTAAAAATGTATATTACTGGGATTTCTAGCTGTGGTTTCTTGTATGATCTTTGCAGGGATGAGTTGTGTCCTTATTTGAGAATCAGGAATATTTATGTATTTCATGACATAAGGTCTACTGCAGAACAAAATCTTGCTAACCACTGAAAAAGGTTGGAGATAATAACCTAGCACATACATCTGCTCTTTCCCTTGACACCTCTTGGAATCAGAATGGCAAAGGAGGTGAGTAACTGCAGCATCCTCATCTTTGTGACTCCTCTGGAGCACAAGATATAATTACACTGCAAGTGAACTCTTATTGCATCATATAGGCTCAAAATGAACAGCAATCTATTTTTACTTGGGAGAAAAGAGACTGTGCATCTCATCTGTTCAGCTGTATTTTATGACCAGCTGCTTTTTATGTCCTTGTTTCAGATAAAAAGATGCTGGAATCTTCCAAGTGCCTCAGAGAGCCCATTTTGTCCACCCTCCTGAAAAGAGGGCTCCCAAAAGCTGTGCCCTGACAGCCTGACCTGCAGGGAGGAGGACACCCTGCAGCTCTCAGGTCTGGGCAGGAGCTCCACGCCGACATCTCTCTGGAAGAAAAGTGGAATTATATGCATAGCTCATGCCTATAGGTTTTCAAACACATGACAAAAGGTTAATTAAAAACAAGCTTAAAAGAAGATAAGCTGGGTGAGGAGGCACAGCCTGGTTTGAGCATCCTGCTGACCCCAAGCAAGGTGAGATAACAGCACCTTAGAGGACACCTGCAGCTGCCAGGAGAGCTGGAAATGAATGCTGGGTGCTGGCACGGGCTTCTAAAATGCTGCAGAGACCTCAAAGGGTGCAGATTGCCACCTTCTCAACACTTCCCTTCAGCACCACAAAGCTTTTCAGCACAATTCCCACTGCCATACAGCCTGCAGCACAAAAAGGCTCTTCCTATTATTATAACATATTTTCAAATCAAATGTATAAGAAGGGGATTTTAAAACCCCATTCAGATGCTAAACAGGCAGCCATGTTTTGAGAAGTTGAGGTTCCATTCAACAATGAAGTAAACAGGTTCTGGGCTTCCAACTCCTGTTCTCAGCTGGAGATTTGAAATCTTCATTTGCATGTCTGAGCAGGAGCTAAAACTCACTCAGTCTGCTGTTATCCAAATATCCAAAATCCCAGGCCCAGCTGTAGCTGCCTGCTCACGCACAACACATGACTCAACATTAAACTCCCTTTTTTCTCTCCTCCCAGTTTTGCCCTCCCTTCCACACCACTTTACCAGATCAGCAGCAGTTGAGAGCTAGCAGTGTTTTCTTTACAGGGACACATTGATAGTAAACACAATTTCCCCCTGACACTGGGAGCTGGGATGTGCCTGCTAGAACAGAGCCCTGGATGTGCTGTGTGCTAATAACCCTCACAGGCCTCTGAAACAGTGAACATTTCAGGGAGTAATGCTGCAGATCTGCATTGGAAAGGAGGTGCTCCCATTTTAGCAGTTTGGGAGCTTTTTTTACAGGCAACTGTTTGCTCTAGAAACCATCCAGAAAAGGGAAGCAGAGGTTCTGAGTGGACATGGGCAGAGGGAAGGAGGACACGGGGTCGAAGCCACTGCCCCTCCCATTCCTGCCCCATTTGGGAATTCCTAATGTGCACTAAGTGCAGACACAGCCTCCACGGGCTGCTGCCTTTCTCAAAGGCTCTCAGACTTGGCAGAATAGACAGGAAATAAAGATTTCACATTAGGCTTTCCTTTCAATCCACAGAGATTCACAGAGGTTGGGAAAAACCCCTGTGAACACTGAGGGGAAAATAGAGTCAGAGGTATTGCCTCCAGCTGGCAAATAAAAAATGGGCCTTCACATATTAAAAGCTTTTAAAGGTACCTGTTAGAAGCTACCTATGTTTATTTCTTTTTTTGTTGTTGTTGTTTTTGAAGGGAAGAGAACACTGGCCAGTTGCAGCAGGGCCAAGAACACAACCAGGATGCACAGAACAGTGTTATTCACCAGGCTACCACTCAGGAACAAACCCAAGCTTAGTAACATTATTAACTATCAGGAGAATGAAATAGAAGAAAAATTGTGTTGTGCATATTAATGAAAAAAATCAGTAATTTCAGTTTTTCATCAATGAAAGCAGTCTTATTAAAAAAAAAAGAAGAAGAAATCAAGTAGATAAAGATTCCCAGCACGTCCCACGTGTAAAAAGTCTCAGTAATGCACTACATAATTTTCATTTAGGTCTAAAGTAGCAGAACAGATGGGGTCCCAGTAGTCAAAAGTAAGCACGTTATGATTATTGGCAGCTATTAAACTTCTGCTAATAAATGACATTATGAAGTAATATGTTGTGCCTAACATTGTAAAAGTTTGTGATGATAGTTTACAAGGAAAAAATATTGAAAAATCATAACATGAGGAACAGCAAAAAGGAAGAGAATGATGTAACATCTCGGCAAAAGAAATGCCGAGTATTTTTTAAAATGAGAGAGTTATCATTTATTCTTGCTTTAAAAAATACTCAGCAGAAGCCAAAGGACACTTTTTTTAATATCTCAGCCAATTTGTATTGGAGTGCAATAAGTGCTTTGATACGTTAAAAACAAACCAGTTATCTATCAGACAAACTCGGGCATTTAACTTGACTTTCTCTCTTGATTTACTTCCCCAGTCCTTTGCTGTTTCCTTTATTTAATACAAGCTGCAGGTGTGTGACTCACAAACAGGTTCAAGCTGACCATGCCAGGTGATTCAGCTCTGCTCCTTTGGCCCTCATGCTCAGTCACAGAGCTGGTTGGAGATAAGCAGTTTGTTGAACCTGATTCAAGCTTTATCAAACATTAGAGCTTTTTCTTCCTTTCCTATAGCAGTTTTCTCAAATAAATATTTATGCTTTTTCTTCTGAATAGCCAGGGGTCAGTGCTAATGGTTTAAGTGTTCATGCAATATTCTTATTACTATTTAGTTATTATTTGAGTTCTTAATCATGTCATGTGAAAGCTGGTTGGTTTCCAGTGTGGGTTTTGCAGATGCTTTGTGCTGTTCAGAAGAGCCTACATTGGCATGAAGCAAATCAACCCAAGAGCACACAGAGCATGGAAAACCCATCCCCTTTGCTGGTGCCAGCTCTCCTCATGCCCGGGGTGCCAGGGCTGGCCAGGTGTGTTATCCTCCAGGAGCACCTGTGGGCCAGCCCGAGCTCTGCCAGAGCTCCCAGCACAGGCACAGGATGGGGTATTTCCATATGACACAGTCAAATCCTGTGGGCTGCCCAAAAAGCTGCAGCTGGGTTTTGATTTGGGGAGGAACCATCCCCTCCAGCAGGGTCTGGCTGCTGTTGGCCGAACTCAAGCTGGAGGCAGCAGAGCCCCATTCCTGCAGGAAGTTTTGGGAACCCAGGCACCAACGAGGGCTTGTGCAGGGCCTCCAAAAGCTTGGGCCAGGCCCACAGTCAGCTGAGCATATTCCTCCAGGAAAACTCTGCTCAGCAGGGCTCAGCAAAGCTGTGCGTGCTGCCGGCGCTCGTCAGCGCAGGGCTCATTTAATGACTGCTGCAGTCAATAGAACACAGGCCAAGGGCAGGGACCTTGCCTTCATCCAGACTCCCAGTCAATCTTAAAAGATACTCCCAAGGTTCTTCTGCAGCCTCATGGAGCCTCTGCTCAAACAGGTATTTAGTCACTAAATCAGGCTGTCAGCTGGAGACCCTTTGGAACTTGCCCTGCTTTTCCAGAGGAATGATACAGCAGTTTCTTAAAGACAATTCACTCCTGCTTTTAGCTCCTGCTGCAAGAAGACAAGCCATGAACAAAATTAGTTAATTGAAATAATGGAAGGTTGATATAATTTTGCAATATTTCTATCTCCATGGAAAACACCTTGTAAAAAGTTATATCCCATATCTTCTTCTTTCTTCTCACTTACCGGTGAGAATGATAAATAATCTGGAAATATAGGAACTCCAAAGAGCATGGTCATGGTGAGAGATCATGGTGAGTGATCCCAGACCCATTTCAGAGTCTGGTGTAATCTAAACCATGCTGTGTCAGAGAGGATCATCTAGAAATTATGGAATAAGTAACAGAAACTCTAAACAATGATTGAAATTCTGTTTGCAGTAGCACTGGAATATTTTACTCTAGGTCATGAAGTAAACAAGAACACACACCAAAAAATACAAGTAACAAATCTAATTTAAAGGAACAAGAGACTGTTTTTATTCTTGGTTATACAAAGGAAAGCAACACAATAAAGAAAGACATATGTCCTTAAATTAAGCATTTTACTCCTGTGCTATCCATGATCCTGGAGAATGTCAATGTCAGACACACAAGACACTTCAAGGAGCAGAGAAAGAAGTTGGCTGATGAGGTTTAATGATCAATATATTGAAAATGAAGTAAATCCTTCCCATGAAGACAAATGGAAAGCAAATGAACAAATGGAAATATTGTGGGCTAAGGCTTGAAATCCAAAAGTGAACCCAAGTAGCATCAGTAGCATCAGGAATAACAAATAAGGAATTAATTCCCACACCTGATTTACATCTATGCTAAACCCATGGTTTTCTCTAGCACGGTACAGGATTAATTTCAGATTGCATTTTCTCCAGGTAAGATAGTTCTTGGTACTGTGTGAGCACTGATAATACACTTTACATGTCCCTAATATATAAAATATTCTTCGCCTCAATCTACCTGCCCACTTATAAATTTAATCTCTTTTATGTTCCTCACGAAGGCTGCCTCTTCCCAGGGTAGCCCAGCTGAGCTGCAGCTTACAAGTGTATTTATTGAAAGGAGTACAGCAATAACAACTGTTCTTTTGTCTCTGTGAGAAAAGGCTGCCTAGAGCCAATTATCGTTTATCACTCCAGATACACATTTTATGATCTTTGTGCTAAACCAGAAAACAGTGTAAGAAGAAGAAGCCACTTTAATATTTTCAAGTTCAATCACATCAGAAAGGATTCCTTTACTTGCATTGTATGTTGTTCAGTGTAATTGTCAGATTTTATTAATTTTACATGCTAAGCTGGAAATATTAGGCACAGGTTTCTTCTTGGAAGAGCAGCAAAGCTAAAAACAGCACAAGCACCAGAGGAAACTGTTTATAATTGCTTTGTTTCCTAGTTGGACTTTGTCAGCTCAACTTGGGTGGCAGCATGACACGGAGAGAAAAAGCTCGCTTTGATTTGGAAAAGGTTGTTTGCAGGTGTCAAAACAAAGTCTACCAGGAAACCAAGGGAAAAATTAAATGCTGTGAGCCATTATTGCAGGTGTGCTCCAGTGAAAATTATCATTCTCTTGTTTTTGCCTCAGTAAACACATTGTGCAGTCGAGGCCAAACGCCGCTTGGAAGGAATTTAAAATACTGTAAGCTTACAATGAAGCTCAAATTAATATTTCTTGGTCCAAACACACAGATTAGAAGTTATTCATCTTACTCTCTGAAGACAGGGATACAATGCAGGCTGATAATGAGCAGGCACCAAGGACTAAATATGCCAGAAGAGGCATTTCTGACACTGCACTGTGGGATGTCCCCAGCAGCACTCACAGTCTGTGTGCCCTGGCAGGCCCTGTCCCCAGGAGGGCACAGCGCTGGTGCCACGCTGGGAGGGCACGGCCAGGGCTGCACCTGCACCATGGCAGCACCTGCCCCGGGGCTGCACCTGCCCCATGGCTGCACCTGCCCCAGGGCTGCACCTGCCCCATGGCAGCACCTGCCCCGGGGCTGCACCTGCCCCATGGCTGCACCTGCCCCAGGGCTGCACCTGCCCCAGGGCTGCACCTGCCCCAGGGCAGCACCTGCCCCATGGCTGCACCTGCTCCGGGGCTGCACCTGCCCCACGGCTGCACCTGCCCCGGGGCAGCACCTACCCCATGGCTGCACCTGCCCCATGGCTGCACCTGCCCCATGGCAGCACCTGCCCCACGGCTGCACCTGCCCTATGGCTGCACCTGCCCCATGGCTGCACCTGCCCCATGGCTGCACCTGCCCCATCTCTGCACCTGCCCCATGGCTGCACCTGCCCCATGGCTGCACCTGCCCCAGGGCTGCACCTGCCCCATGGCTGCACCTGCCCCATCTCTGCACCTGCCCCAGGGCTGCACCTGCCCCATGGCTGCACCTGCCCCAGGGCAGCACCTGCCCCATGGCAGCACCTGCCCCGGGGCTGCACCTGCCCCATGGCTGCACCTGCCCCGGGGCTGCACCTGCCCCATGGCAGCACCTGCCCCATGGCTGCACCTGCCCCATGGCAGCACCTGCCCCATGGCTGCACCTGCCCCATGGCAGCACCTGCCCCATGGCTGCACC
>JAYDZK010000028.1:1049845-1061551 GCA_034509185.1 Euphonia xanthogaster
CCACAGGAACTCAAACCCCACAGGGACTGACTGGAGCCCCACAGGAACTGGATCCCACAGGGACTGGATCCCACAGGAACTGGATCCCACAGGAACTGGATCCCACAGGGACTGGATCCCACAGGAGCTCAAACCCACGGGGGCTGCAGTGCCCCTGCCCCGCTCCTGCTCCCCACGGCCTCTGCACTGGCCCAGCTCCCTCGAGCCTAAACAGCTTCAATTCAAAGAACATTTTGGAGCCTTATTCATAGTAAGAAAAGACAACGGTAAGAGCAACAGGAAACTTCATTTTTGCAACACATTCATTTCTCTAATGAAAAGAAAATCAGAGCAATCAAAGCCTATTAAACAGGGTCGTGCTTTTCTGACCCAGAAAACACAGGCCTGTACATTAACATTAACTAAACCAATGCAAAACCCTACCACAGCATTATAAAGGCACAAAAATTTTACCTACTTTTGATATAACAGAGCAAAAATCCAGGTAATCTCCAGTATAGCTAGAGATATTTACTTCAAAACAACTTCATATTTTTAAATACATTATTTCCTATTTAGCTGGCAGTTTTATATCTTATTTTCTATATAGCTGCTAAAGGTTCCCTGCTTTCCTAACAGAGTAATCATTCATCTGTTAGTGGGTGATCTTTAATTCCTGCCTTAGAAAACCCCTAAGATTGTTAATATTATAGATGGAAACTCCTATAATGCCACCTCAGTGTGGCTTTAGGGAGGCCAACATCACCACCACAGTTTATTATTGATGTTATCATACCTATAATCTCAGAAAACATAACATATCTCAGATTACACTGATATTCTGTCACTGCACTATGAAAACTTTTCTTGTTGTTGGGGGTTTTTTGGGTTTTGTTTTTTTTTCTTTTTGGGGCTCCCAGATCAGAAACGTTCATTGTACCCCACTGTGGAGAGAGCCAGAGGTGCCTTTTGCCCAGAAAGGAAACATCCTGGAAACAGCTTTTTGTCATGCAGCACAGCAGAGAAAATGATCTACGGCCATCAAACCCCAGCTACAACAAGTGGACAACCTGTGGCATGTTAAAAAGTGTAGTTGAAATAGCCCTCAAATTTATAGCTTAATTATAAAAACACAATTTAAAGCTCACGTGAGGGAGGCAGAGGCAGGCCCTTGGAAGGTGCTTTCAGTTCAGCAAAATTTACTGCAATGAAGAGTGCAGGAATAAGCTATAAAGTTCAGTAGTGCTTTGAGGTCTGCATTTATGTCCAGTGCCCTTCCATACATTTTTATTCCTGGCAAGGGCCATGAAGCTGTAGCAGGTGTCTCAGCCCCTCGGCGCTGGGCAGGCACTGGGAGGAAGGCAGCTCTTACTGGGTTCACTGGTCCCCAGGCACACCCTGGGGCTTGACTCATGACCCACACTGAGCAGACTCAAACTTAGAAAAGCTTAACCCTTCTGCTCCAGGGTTTGACACCAAACTCTCCATTAAGCACAACAAGCAGGAATCATTTTGGGGATATCCCTGCAACTGCCCAGCGTAAGCACGGGAGCAGCCAGCATCACCCTGCCAGACCTCCCTCCCAGCAGGGCTTTTGCTGTCACTGGAAAACAGCTCTGGAAACAGAACAGGCCTTGAGTTTTGGGCCCTGTCAGCACATCCCCACTTTCCCACTCTGCTCAGGCACGCTAACGACTGCATAAAACTGCATTTCCAAGGGCCTCTGCAGCAGAAAGCATTAGAAGTGAAATATCAATAACATTTTCTCAAAAGCAATTGAGTGCCTCAGTTTATGGAGTAGAACCTGGTCATTAGTTAGATAATTCTCTCTTTGCTGAGCGTGGGACTGCATGGAAGTTTAGATGAAATCCAAGATCATCTCTGTTGCTTTGGTCCTGAGGCTTCCTCTGCAATTTCAGGACACCAAATTTGGTGGAACTGCTTAGAACCACCTTGAAAGGGGCTCAGCAGCAGAAATGATGGGGAGGGGCAGGAGCTCAGGCAGGTGAGTCTGCAGTCAAGGGCTGTACAGAGAGCTAAACATTGATTGCAGGGAAGAAGAAAAGGGTAAAAAGCTCCTTATTGTGTTATCTGGTTGTTTCTTTTTTTGATAAGTTTTTGTTTGGTTGCAATTTCAAAAATATAATTAGGAGTCCCCAGGCAAAACTGAAGAGGTGGAATACTAATGGAAATTTTAATCTTCAGCATAAGAAATCAAAAACATTTGAATAGCCTGCATACACACACATCCATTATTTAACACTTGAGACCAATTCAAATGGAATATTTTCTTACCACCCAGGTCTCCGTTGCTTTCCACCTTTAAATCTTTTCAGCATTCCATTTCTGTGCCCACCTGTCCCTGGGAGAGACATTTATATTGGCAAGTTTCATGTTTGGAGAGGCAAGAACAGTAATCTAAAAACTCTGGGGTCGGTCTGTGATAAGTATTGGGCAAATGGGATGTTCTGTCCTCAATTTATTTATTTAGGTTATGGTCCTTACAAGCAAAGTAAAATAGTCCTGGAATGCCCACACAGAGGCTGCTGCTCCCTCAGAGTTATTTCACTTGCCCTTTTTATTTCTTTCTTTCCAAGGACTGCTCCAAGATTGCTGCAAACACCTCAGTGCTTTCAGGCTGAGGCTGGTCTTGACTGGAACAGATATTTTCCAAAAGCAGTGTTAAATATTCTGTGATTTGAAGATTCTCTGACTGAACCAGTGACCCAGAGAGAAGGGTTAATTCCTGCTTTGTCCCTCACTGGGCTCCAGTCACAGGTTTGATTTGGAAGATTCCCTGATATTACACAGCAGCTCATGGCTAAGAAGGAAGGTCCCTTCTTTAAATGTCACAGCTCATGATGTGATTCAGTCTGAACTGCACATATGAGTATATACACACACATTTGTACAGATACTTCATCTGCAAGCCAGAGATGTTTAAACTGATTGTCATCAGTTGATTGTCATCAACAGAAAAGTCATCAGTTCCAGCCAGGGTGATGCTCCTTGGAGAGCTGAGGAAGTGCCACTGACCATTTATCCTTTATTTCAGGCTTAAGAGAAGTGTCAGGGCTGCCACTGACACCCATCACAGAGGGAGGGAAGGAGAGGCAGAGAAGATTAAAAAAAAAAAAAAAAAGGAAAAATGAAACAGGAAAAATGAAGAAGGATAAAAATAGAATAAAGAAAAGAAATGGGAAGTATAACAACTTCACTGCAGGTGTGAATTGCTGTTCCTTGGTGTTACATCTCAGTAAACAGAATAAATGCTTGGTGGTGTGTGACTGCTTTCCAATCAGTGAGAGCAACGTGCTGTGCCTGGTAATGGATCATCCCCCAGCCTTCCCTTCTGTGGGGAAAAGCAATGGCAGTGGAGATGGCAGGGCTGGACTAGAGCAGGGTGGCTGCTCCGTGGCTCAGTCAGGAGCTCTCTCATCTCACGAGTGAAAATCACCACTGCAGTTCAGGCTGGCTGATGTGTTTGGAAAAGGATACTCCAGCCATTAATTCACCTTTGCCACCCCCTTCCAAGGCAGAAGTTCTGCCCTCATCTTTCCCCACAGCCTCACTTGGGCTGTCACTTCTGCCTCAATAAAATCCTTTCTCAGCAGCAGAGACAGGCTAGAGAGCCCTGACAAAGACAGGCTAGAGAGGCACAGCTGAGGTGCCTGCAGGTGCTCTGTACCCTCAGCTCATGAAAAAACCAGGTGAAACTTGCACAAGCACTGACATGCTCAAAAAAGCATAATATGCACTAACAGTATAAACCACCAGCTGCAGTAACAAAGACACTGCAGAGGGCTTGGGTCCACCACAGATGGGGTTTGCTGACAATATTTTTTTTATTTCTCCTAGTGGCAAATTTACATTTCCTAGTGGAAGGCCATTTCTTTTACTATGATCTTCATCATGGTCTACAATGGTTAATGCCAGCTCAGGTTGCCAAAAGGTGACAGGAATTTACAAAAAAAAAGGAAATAAGTTTGTGTATTTGATTCCTGCAGGATTCAGACACTTGAACAGGGATCAAAGGAGGCAGATGTAATTTTACCTGAATATTAAGCAGTGTATGAGCTATGCCATCCCTCGCCATGTCTGCCCTGCTCAGAAAGTCCTCACCTCAGTTTTTAAACCACTGAGGGCAGCAGTTTAATTTCTTCTCTTACAGAAAGAAATTCCAGTTGCTGCAGAGTTGAGTGATATTGAATCAATGTCAAGTGCTCAAATTCTTTCTCATACATCAGCGTGACAATTGAAAGGAATGGAAATTTCCTTCTTGTGATCTCACCAAATCCTGATCTTGTTTGAGGGCTGCAAGAGCCAATTTTGTGATTTTACTGTTGGCTTTTAAGCCTTTCCCAGATAGCAGAGCCATTGCCCTGATCCTACAGAAAACCTGGCAGTCAGAGATCTGCTGGGGTAGCAGGGGACTCTCACCTGGTGACCAATATTGTCCTGCTCTCCTTTTATGCCTGTCTCGTGTCTCTGTGTCTGTAAGTCAGACACAGGATACAATGGGAGAGCAAATGCAATTTTTCCGTCATGGCGAGTTACTGCCTCAGGTTGCCACCTTAGAGAGCTAAATTGGATGTAAATAATGTCACTTAATGTACCAAATAACATTTATATGCCATAAAATCCTCCCTTCAGAGACTAACTGCCTACTCTCTTTTATAGGCTAACACTCAGCAATTAAGGCACTGAACATCTGGGCTTCCAATCACTCAGTAATCATTAAAATCAAAGAGAAGAGCCCCTGAATGCCTCCGTGGGTCAGAGTGGGGAAGAGAAGCCCAGAGCAAAATATCTGTGCCATATACAGAAGGGCACACTCTGGAAACAGCTGATGCCTCTTATTCAACATTTACTAAAGCAGGGGAGGAAGCTGAGCATCCTGATGATTCATGTGGATAAATAACCTGGTGTGATGCAAAGGTTTGCACATCTTTATTACAATAAAACAGCACCTGGTGCCCTTTTGTTGCCATCTGCATGCTCCAAATAATTTGGTCAGCATTATTGGCTTGGAAGATAGCCAGGGAGTCAAATTATTCACTGGATGGAGGTGCAGGCAGGAACTGCAAGCAGGTTTTTGAAGTCTACTAACAAAACTTTCCCAGATGTTGTCTCAGCCGAGCTCACTGGGAGTGGAAGGGAATGGAAAGAAGTGGAAGGGAGTGGAGGGGAGTGGAAGGGAATAGAAGGAAGTGGAAAGGAGTGGAGGGGAGTGGAAGGCTCCATGTAGCTGTGGAGCTTCCTTAAAGCTGCTCCTTGAGGTACCTGTCCTCCCCAGACCTCCCGTGGCAGAGGGAGGATGCTGCAGTCATTGTTTGTCCCTCACAACTCCATCCTCTGTTGGCTGCACATCTGTCCGAAAAAGTTCTGCATGTCCACACTTCAGATTCCAAGCCATTTCATGAAGAAATAAATAACATATACTAATTAAAGCAATAATTTTTCTGAAGTTTTGCTGCACTTTTGTTCACAGACCTTTACCATGAAGAGCTGTTTAAAAGGAAGATAAAGAAACAGCAGCAGATTGGGTGGAGGACCAGCACTACTCCAAGTGCTCATGCAAAGTTCTCCAATACTTTTATGCTGGGAGCAAGCTGGATAGAACTGAGGGAATTAAATTTCACACCAAGGAGCTGCTCATACTAAACAATTTTTCTTCAGGAATGGTGAAAGACAAACTTCCTCCTTATAAATGACTTTCATCACTTGTTTTCTCAGGCACTGGTGGTGATCTATTATGGAGGCTCTTTGGCACCTGGAATTCCACAGGGCAGATGGAGTTCAGGCATTTCTGTCCCTGCCCAGCTGTCAGAAGCTGTGAGCATTCAGACACAACCTCAGAAAGCAGCACCCGTGGGTGCTGGGACCATCCTGCCCCTCGCCCCTGTGATTGCTGTTCCATGGAATGCACCTTCAGCAGTTTACAGGATTTTAATTGAGGGCTAAATGGTGGGAAGAGTCCCATGAAATGTTGTTAGAAACAAGATATTTCATTGGATTTACAAGTATTAGATCCATTAGAGGGAGGAAAAATGAGGAGATGCACAGAGGTGTGTCCAGTCTGGGATCTGGCAGCTGGGGTGTTCCCCCTTTTTCCCTAGAAATTGGACAGCTGTGGAGCAACTCTGCCCCCTTCCCAATCCAGTGCAAGTCAGACACTCACAGACATTACAGGCCCTGTAAAGCTGCCTTACCTTTCCTTTCCTGAACACTATTTGTCATGAATTACTGCTCCATCTGCTTCGAAGTGCATTGACCTGAAACACGGAATGCAAGTGAGGAGCCCAGCAGCAATGTTTCATGTTCATATAAAAAACAGTGGAGTGAGGCTATTTTGGGATGTAGAAAACCAAAAATCATAATTTGCGTTTCCTTCCAGTGCTCTCCTAGCAATCACTTCATAATAAGAGGTGCATTTCTATATTCCAAATCTAGTTCTGTAGTTCAAAACTTAGTGCTGCCTTATCCCCTGAAGTATTTGAACATAAAAGAGATCTAATATGAATATTAGCCTCTCTGAATAAAACATAAACAGCATTAGATTTTTTTTAAATTGCTGAAAATCCTATTGAAAAGGAAAGAACATTTAAGTAGCTGTCTCTCACAACACAACGTAATTCTAGAAGTTTGGGGGAATCAGAAATAAGCTTCTGGTGAATGTTTCCCATTACTGTGAGCCTTCCTTCACTAATGCAAAAGGATATTTACAGCAAATGTAAATAGAAACAGAAGAAGACAAAACAACGGGATTCGTGGATATCCTGGGGATCGTTTGCTTACACTGAATTATTTTAATGCTCCAACAGGAAGCAAGAAAGGAAGGAAGCAGAAGAGAAATGCTTCTTTGTTATGAAAGCATGGCTCCACTGCCCAGAACTGAGCAAACCCCAGCCAGCATCAGTGTGAGCAGCCTATTTACTCCAGCTGAGGAGTGGGACAATAAATAATGCATGGAAAAGGCTTGGATACTGGGGACTAGTCAAATTTCATTGACTTTTTTTTTCTTTCAATTTCTAAAAAATACAGACAGGAAACAAAAGGACCACAGTCTTTGTTGCCATCATGTTCTGCACAGGAAACTTGTCTCTCTTCCAGCAGCTCCACAGGAATTACATGGAAAGATGCTCAGATCTCTGCTCCTCCTTGTTTGTTTCCATGAGCACAGACACTGTTGGGGAAATCTGCCAAGGATGGAGTTAAATTCCCTTTGTTTGTTGTTTTGTTTTGTTTTCCCCTCTGAAATGAGGGGCAGTCTCAGGCAATGCTGCCCGTCCAGCCCAGGTAAACCCCACTGCCAGCCCACTGTGTGCAGGTTTCCAGCACTGCACTCATCCTGCCCTGCTCAGAGCCACGGGTGCTGGGAAATGAAATTCTCTCACCCAAGTTAAGGTAAACTTACAAAGTGGGATTCCCACAACACCAAAGCACGTGGTTTACACACCCCGGGTCTCTAAACAAACATCAACTCTGAGGTGAAATGAATGTCCCAGGGAGGGTTCTCCAGCTGAAGCAGGTTCAGGATTGCCCAGGAGACACTGCCAGGTGCCCCAGCAATGCTCAGGGCCTGCACCTTGGCCAGCCAGTGCAGAGCACAGCCCAGCTTGGCTCGCCTGGGCTGGAGTGGAATGTCTGGACTCAACCTTTAGATTAGGGAAAAAAAAAAAAGGTGAGATCTACTTTGAAACTGGAAAGGGTGAATTTATAAATCTGTCTTGAATTCCCCCCCATTAATTTGTCACATAGCAGTTTTTGGGCCACAGATATTCTTCAAGGTGTTTTGTTTATTGGCCATGTACTTTATTTTTCAAAATAACCTTTGGAAAATCAATGGGGTTTTATGTTTTCATATGAACAACAGCAAAATTTGCTGCTATTTTTTTCCTGTGGTCACTGACACCTGAAGGTTAACGTCACCAAATTTTGTCACTCAGTTTATTGACAGGTCTGGCATGACAGAATTAAAAGCTTGGATGATTCACTGATGTTGAACATTATCAGAAGCAGCCCTGTGTAATAGGAGGGAGCACTTTTTATTCCCATAACCATGACCATGACAACTGCCTGCAGGATGAAGCTGAAGGGAGAATATGAATGAAGACTTTCAAGTATAGTTTTATATGAGAAAGTGTTTGTGTCTTGGAAGCATAAGGTGTGGCAAATGGCACAGGAAGTGATGTCTGGAGATTTTTTAAAATTTATTTTTCATATATTTGTAACTTTGTAGACTGTTAGTACATGGTTATAAGTTCTAATGATTTCCTGCCCTCTCCCATTGTTTAACAAATCCTTACTAAAACATTCTTGAAATTCTGTTTAGCCCTGCCTTCAGTCTAGCAAGGGCACTTTGTTCTGCACCCTACATCATGGACACGATAAGTATAGGGTAAGAGATCTGGGGGGAGGGCTCCAGCAGGGCAGAACTCAGGGGAAATTACCTAAGTAACTGCTCAATATTTGATAGATAAACTAATCAACTAACCTTATAAAAATTGCAGAAATACTGTGTCACATGTGCATATTGCCAAGTTGTCCACCATGAAAGCTTTCAGCTGAAAACTTCCTTTTATATTTTCATTTTAACAGTGTTTGGAAAGGTTTTGTGCTTTATTCCAGGCAACAGAAGCACTCCTCAAACCTCACTCTACCTAATGCTGGCTCTAGAAGCCCAGTTGGCATTTTCAGACCACATTGAACAGACATTCTGAGCCCTGCTATCAGCAAGGCCTCTGGCTTCAGCAAGAAATGTTCAAGGGGATCTTGACAGAACAGGCCCAGGAATCATCAGAGAGTGATTTGCTCCTGAAAGTAAAGGCAAATATTAAATACACAATCAGCTCAGCTTTACCTGTGTGTGCAGAAGATGCAAATGTGCCATTTGAACCCACACCCAGCAGCACCCACCCCTCCCAAGCAGCAGCAGCAGCACTGGGGGCTTTGCCATTCCAGCTGATAATGCTCTTAATAAACAGGACTTACACCAGGGAACAATGAATCTCTGCTGTCGTGCTAATTAAAAAGCCAATATTACATTACTTCCTCAAGGGCTCATTTTATAATTTTTAGGATTATAGCACATTGATTAATTTATACAAGTTTTTAATCCCCTAGTATTTAATGAAGTCTAGGAACTTGGGAACATGTGCATAATTCAGATTTGTATAATTTTATTACATGGGAGAAAAGTTAGTCTGGTCATGTGCTACTTCATGTAGAGAAGTATCTGAGCTCACCAGTTCAACCATTATCCCATTAACCATTTGCAACAAAAATATTTGAGCCTAAATTAATTCTGGGTTTATTAGATTATTTTTCAGCTTGGTAAGGACTCCAGCAAGCATTGCTTGTCTTCTGTGCTTGTCAACTGCCTTTTAATTAGCTGCTGTGGAACAACTGAGCGCAGTGGGAAACTAATATCTGCTCCAGTTATCCTGCACAGCATTCAGAGTGCCTCAGAAACAACACTGTCATTACCCTGCACAGCCTCAGAGTTCCCCATCCTGGGAGGTGAAAATGCCTGGCTGCAAGCAGAGCTCCAAAAAGGCACTGCAGACAAACCCTATAGAAAAATTAATTGTTGAGGAGAAAATATCCTGCAAAGATAAAGTGCTGCATTGTATTTTAGGCTGGTTTCTGGTTCATTCTTACAGCCTCAAAAATGCAGCTCTGTCACTTATTAGACCCACCCACAAATCATAGGCTTAAAAACTAAAGAATTTTCTTTTAAGTCTTCTGCACACAATGTAAATATCTCAAAAGCTAAGGTTTCAGGAAATATAATCCTGAGTATAACCCCAGCCTTCTTATACTTCACATGGGGGGAACAAAACAAACAAACAAACCCAAAAGGAAACAGGCACTGAATTCTGAAGCTGTGTTTAACCAGACCTTATTGTAGGTCAGGGACAGACCCAACTCTGGGCATTAATCAAATGAAACACAACATTTTTGGATGCTCAGGACTTGCTTCCTGGTCAACTGATGGCCAAAGAGAAACATCCCTGAAGCCCCAGCTCTCTACAAAGTGTAGATACAAAGGAAGGAGATGGATTAGTCAGAGCACTGAAGATTATTACAGAGGTGGGGGCACAGTTCTATTTAACAGCACTTCCAGTGTCTGCAAATATTTCACTTGGGAGGCTCCAAGTTGTGAGGCATTAAAAAAAACAAAATAAAAAAAGTAAACTTGCAGTCACAAGTACAAGCTGAGCCTGAGCAGTGGATCTGCTTAAAGACAAGATTTATGAACATACTGCAAAAAATGTTTCATTTTTTTTCTCATCTGTTGGTTTTACAGACCAGCCTTTCCAATTTTCTCTTTCTCTTTAATTTTGATTTACCAGATTAAGATGATAGTAAGGAATTAAAAAAAGACAGGTGCAGTTGGTTAAGTAACAATTAGAATTGAGAAGCACGTTGATCTGTACTCTGAATTTGGGATTTGCATTCTGCCTCACCTCCCTTTTCTTTGGCAGCACTCACCACTCCCTTCCCAGGGCTGTACCCAGCTGAACGTGGCATTGCCCAGGTGGGCACAGGCAGAGACATTTGCTGGTGCATTGATGTTTTCCAAAGAGGAAAAGGGAGGCAGCAGGACATAAAGCTCTCCGTGCCCCTGCACAGAGCCAGCTGCACAGTGCTGGTACTCTGGGAGCAGCTGCAGTGAGGCAGGAGCAGCTCCTGTGCTGCTCCATAAACGTGGTGAGGTGTCACTACTGGGTGACAAATCCTAACAGCTACCTGGAGCTAACAGACTATTTAAAACCAATTCTTTTTTCCCCTGTTTTAGAAAAATCTTACACTGACAGCAATACTAAAAATTAGACTTTGGTGTTAAAAAGCACTCAGCTATAAAATATTTCTCACCTCTCCAGAGGAAACACCTCAAGATGCTGAAATATCTGGGTTCGTTCCCATGCAGAGTGCAGTGCTGGGCAGGGGGGTGATTACCCAGCAGGGAGAACTCTCTGGCAAGGCTGTGGCAAGAAAAGGCCCTTATTTATTTCAGCTCCCCACAATTATATTAATTTTCTACATGTTTCTGAAACTTGCACTGGGCTGTCACGTTTCCACCTCAGATAGCAGAAGATGATTAGGGGTGTGAACAAGATCTATGTTTTTGGTTGACAGTGAGTCATGTTTTTTATTTGCTCAGTGTAGAGAAAATGATAATTTTGGGCTCAGTGTCTTGAGGAGCCTAGACACAGCACAGGTAACAAGGCTTCCCTGAAACAGCTTTTAATTGCTTTTTGCTCCTCTAAACTCACAATATCTATAGGGTAAAAAGTAAATCCTCTGTCATTTTCTCTCATTCTGCACTTTCATATATTAAGAAAATAATTATTTCTCAAAAATAATTCTTTGAAAGACAGAATAAGCAGAAATGATACCTGAGCTATGCCATAGAACCTTTCATCACCCACCCAGACTCACAGGGAGGAATCTCCTGCCAGGAGGGGACAGCCAGGGGCTGGGGCTGTGCTGCCAGGGCACAGGGACAGGAGCAGAGGGAACGGCCCCAGGCTGGGCCAGGGCAGCTCAGGGTGCACTCCAGGAGGAATGTGCCCATGGAAAGGGGGCTCAGGCCTTGGCAGGGGCTGCCCAGGGAGCTCTGGAGTGCCCATCCCTGGAGGTGGCACCTGGAGGTGGCACTCAGGGCTCTGGGCTGGGGACAGGGTGGGCATCGGGCACAGCTGGCACTCCCTGGGCTGG
>JAYDZK010000028.1:1063597-1074914 GCA_034509185.1 Euphonia xanthogaster
CATGGCAGGGACACCTTCCCCTGTCCCAGGCTGCTCCAGCCCCAGTGTCCAGCCTGGCCTTGGGCACTGCCAGGGATGGGAAACGCCTGCCAGGGCCTCCCCACCCTCCCTAGGGAGAATTTCTTCCCAACATCTCACTTAAATTTCCCCTCTTTCATCTGGAACCCAGATGCAAATGGGATTATTGTCAAAAGGAAATGCCAGCATTTTGAAATGCTGAGATTTTACACCATGCATATTTTTTTCCTCAGATTCTGGATAAGGAATGTTCAACAAAAGCCCCACTAAAAATATTAGAACACCAAGAAAACTTCATTTGCTGTTTCCCATTTAGAAATGCACAGATGCTGGCAGGGAACTCCAGGGGCTCTTTGGCTGTCCTTGAGATGCAGGAGCAGGTTGAGAACATTGTCCCCAGAGCCAAGGACTCCCCACACACAGTGGTGCAACAAGCTCTCAGCAAACTGGGGAAGTCCAAGGCTTTGGGGCTCGTTGGTGAAGAGAAGAAATCTGATGTTTCTAACTTCAGTGAAGATCTGCTGGGTTCACTGCCACAAACGTGAAGAAAAGGCTCTACATGTGCAAGGCTGTTCATGTAAAACTGGAGTCAGACTCCCAGGCTGCTGGGCTACCAGCCTGAGGACTAAGAGCCTCTGGCAAATGTCAACACAATTTTATCCCTTAGCTGTAAGTTCTGAGAAAGGGAACAGCAAGATCTACTCATGCACACCTCTATCCAGAGCAACCAAAGTCAGAATTTTGGAGTCTTGATGTTCTGCTGAGAACACTCATAAAACTTGCTACCAGAAGTTGTATCACTCCACCATCAAGAGTGACAGAATAGCAGCCTCACAGAACTAGCAAATCTGTCATGTAGTCATGAGTTTAACCAATACACTGTGACAGACATCCTCCCAACCATTTTATGAGTAAAAACTTGTCGAGTGAAATGCCTTGACCCCACCATGATAAT
Source organism: Euphonia xanthogaster (assembly GCA_034509185.1). Lineage (NCBI taxonomy): Eukaryota > Metazoa > Chordata > Aves > Passeriformes > Fringillidae > Euphonia > Euphonia xanthogaster. The sequence goes on from JAYDZK010000028.1 coordinate 1,064,571, forward strand.
TCTGTTCAAAGGCACAAGAAGTGCCAGGTATGGGAACGGACTCAACTTCGCTGACTATCAGCTTCACAGATTAAAGATTCCCTCTGAATTCTTTTTTAAAGGGGGAGATAACACCAGACATCTGGCTGAATTTTAACATTTCTTAGGAGAGACTTGACAAGACAACAGATTCACAGTTAATGAATTCAAAGCTCCATGAATATAGAACAGCTCCAGCTCTGCGAGGATGAGCGTCACCACCAGAGAGCTCAGCTACAGAGCAGGGATGCTGGATTTTGTCAGGAAGGCTACCCAGCTATGTCACCAGAGAGAATCAGCTGATTTCCTTTGGGATCACCAGTGGTTCAGAAAAGCTCTGCCTAGTTAGGATAAAACACACCAAAACCATAAGCAAGCAACATAAGGCTGATTATCTTCCCTTTCAATGAAGTTTCCAATTCCTCGTGACATGTCAGTGATGGATGCAGAGCTTTTAAAAGACCCTGTGGCAAGAATGAAAGCACTCAGAGGATGAGAGAAAAGGAAAAGCTCATCATAACTTGCAGAGGGAAAAAAGCTGGCACACAAAGAAGGGTCTTTGACTCTGTGTCTGATCAAACAATTCCAAATGGCAGATGGATCCCTGAAAACAGGAGTTCTGTGCTGCCAGCAAGTGCTTTTGCATTAGGACCTGGAAACAACAGAAAATAAACCAGGAGAGCTCAAAATGTCATGGATTATGCAGGCACATGTTGTAATTAGGCTGCAGGAACGTTACCATAAATATTCCCTCTGGTCTTTAAAGCCATTTGCTGAGGCCACACTGACTCACCTTGCCAGCAGCCCTCTGCAGGCTGGCACAAATATTGTGGGAAGCAATTTAAAGCCATGGAAACAAAGCCCCACCTGCCTGAGAGTGTTCCCAGCATTGTCCCCAGAGGCAGGCACTGCAAAGGACCAGTGCAACCATGCCCAGGGTGACACAGACATCTCCCCCTGGCACAGAGGGCACAGCCCAGGCACTGCTGCTGCCCAGGCAAGTGCCAGAGCCTGCTGGGCATTGCTTCACAAACATCCCTGGGCAAGGAACTTGGAACAAGGGCAGGAAATTCACTGATGGGGCAAACAGGGATTTCAGTGGCTTTTCGACAAAAATGATGATACCATTCATAGCATGGCAGAGTTTAGGAGGCCAGACAGAGCAGCATTCTCCATCCCTCCTTTCAAAACAGGGCAGACGGCAAGGGGAGCACCTGGAGCACTGCTGAATGCCTCCCCTTCAGCTGTGAAGGCAGGGGCTGCCACCCTGTCCTGTCTCTTCTGGACAGCAATGGGTTACACAGGGAGCAAAGGGAGAACCAGACAGAGAGGTCCTGTCCCCAGAGGTTTCAGCTACTCTGTGTGCACACATCCCTTCACAATGAAATAAATAAAGCAGGAGCTGTCAACAAGATTATTTCAGAGGAAATCAGATAGCAAAGCATGAGTAATTACTTCACTAAATCAGGTAATCTCTTTAATCTTGAAAGGAAACTTCAAACCTGCCTCTCAGCAAGCTTTATTTCCATTTCCATACTCAATTTAGATGTAAAAAGTGTTGGGTTTTATTTTACAAAATGCATAGAAGGACTGAACTCTGAAGACCGTGTCTTGTTGGGTGTGAAGAAATTATTTAAGACAAATTATAGTGCTGTCACACTCATACCTCATAGTTTAAAATAAATCTTGTCATCTAATTATACAAGAGCTTGAGTTTGTTTAACAAATTTCTCAGAGGTATTTGTGTGGTGCTCCATCTCCCTTCACCTCTGATTACAGCCTATCTCTGCAGTCTGCCTCCTGCAGCTCCCTGTCTCACTGGGGTGTTCAACAGGTTGCATTTATCACATCTCCTCAGCTGGGCTGGAGCAGATAAAACCATGAAGTCTCAGCACAATTCTTGGCAAATCACAATTAAAGAATTATTTAAAAGCAAAGGCACCCCAAAATGGGATTTCTGCTCCCACACTAACAACTCTCACAGCAGGAAACTGGGACTCTGAAAACAGGTTTGATGTCCCAGCCACAGGTACACTGAGAAAATGAGGGCAAAAGGAAAATTCCCCTTGTGTTTTAATTCCCATGCAATATTATAAACATGTCAGGGCAAACTTGACTAGAATGATCATTATTTCCAAAATATTCATTATAATTATTTCAAAAAATATAGTCTGCCAAAGACTGTCTCTTCCCTTCTTGCTTGTCAGTGAAGTCAGATCAATTGGGAATTGTTCAGGAGTCCTCACTGAGGCAACAAGAGGGGCAAGGAACTGTCACCAGATAAAAATCAAGTTGAGCACAGCTCCCCAGGAAGTGCTTCAGCACTTATTGTTCCGGGGTTGGAGGCACTTCACTGAGCAAAGCACTGAAGACAAATGTGAGCAATCCAGCAGGCAGCTCCAGAGGGAGTGGGAGGCCCTGCAGGAGGCTCTGAGTGCCTGGGGCTGCCTGGGGGATGGCATCTCACAGGTGGCTTTGCTGTCAGCCAGGAACAGCTCTGGCCTGACCCCCTGATCACCACATCTGACTCCTTGGTGCCTCAGGGCTGTGGGTTTGCTCACAGCCCCAGAGCTGGGAGGCTGCACAGCCTCTGAAGCAGCCCCAGTGGTGGTCTCCCACCCAGGTATTGATTATTGATTGAATTGACCTGCACTGATCACTCAGGGCATTCCCACTCTCTGACCAATCTCCTGAGGTCCAGCTCTGCCTGCTGCTGCTCCAGGAGCTGCTGTGCCCTGGCTGGGCTCATGTGCTCATTATTTGGGCTCCTTGCCTCTGTGCTAAGCTGTGGTTGATATCACAAACTGCTAAATTCCCTTCTGATGCCATTTTGAGGCCTGCCCTCAAAACTCAAATGCCAACGTTCCCATTTCATTACTAGTGAGGAGCATTTTAGCTCATATGGAAAGGACCAGCAATTTTAAAAAGTCTATTATAGTCCCTTAATTTTTTTCCTCCGTATTTCTGGCTGTTTCTCTTCCCTTCAGTGGAAGAGCTGCAGCTGCTGCATCACTTCCTTCAGACAGCTGTGACACATTCCTGTTATTGGGCATATTCTGCAGGTGTCTCACTCAGGATACCTTGCCTGCCTGCATTCAAGAATATCACTGTTGAAGTCTGTAGTCCATTTAATCAGAAATAAACTGAACTCTAGTTTTAGTTCTTTGCTCTTGGGTTTCCAATATTGAAATTTTAACCAAAACTTGAAAAAGAAGGGGGGGGGCATCACAGCCCCACCTGTTTAGTTTACAGTTTAATATTTCCATCAAAAGCAGATTTTGATGCATATACTCCTCCTTTTTATTATACAGGGTATAATTCAAGATCTTTTGAAACACCACAGTTATTCCAACACTACCCCAGAATCAGAAGTAACTGTGAACTTTACTTATCAAAGTAATTATCAGAATCAGTTCTTAGCATCAAAAAAGAGTAAATAAAGTTCACAAGCAGCGAGCCTTTCCCTACTATGTCAGGAATTTTGAACAAAAATAATAATTAAAAACAAAACCTGAAAAGAATCTGTGGTTTTTTCAATGATCAGTATTCTTCAGTAAATTTCTTTAGTTTTTAAAGAAGAATTCCCACTGAAGACCATCTCCATCTTGGGAAGGAGTGAAAGACATTTCAGAACAAGAAAGATTTGCCTTTCCCCTCTCTGTTCCCTGCCCCTCCAGGAGACATTCTCGTTGTTGGCAGTGATGAAAGAAGCTATTTGCTTGTGACAGGAACAAGGAAATCTTGCTGATGAAAAGCAACACAGCTTTTCTGTTTGTTTCTTGATAAAATCAATAAAACCCAAAATATGCCAGTCTCACTTTCCATTTTGAAATGCATCGAGCAGCCCCAGGGCAGAGTGTTATTCCCTCATTATTCTCTCTACTGGTCTTCAAATAATGCTATTTAGGATCAATGATCACCTCAGACATGCTAATATAAGCCCAATTTGTTTCCATAATAATTGGCATGCTGCTATTTAGTGCATTATAAATGGCTGTATAAATAAATCACAGATTCTTACAGTGGCTGTGTGCACTGCAATTTGTCTTTACACAGTTACTACTGACAGATCAAGTTTTTATCTAGTCTCAATTTTAAGCATTTAATTACATTACTATTCACACTATAAAACATACAAAGAGGTCTCAATTATCACTGCCCTTCATGAAATTAATTAATTTAAGTCATAAACCCACTCTCCTGTAGAAAAGAACATTCAAGAAATCACTGTTTAGCTCATGGACTATCTGGTGTTTTCTTCCTGTCTAAACGAAATATCCTCACTGTACCCCTACTGGAGTGCACAAAATGTCCATTTTTCACTGTGCTTTTCATCAGCTTTTGAGTCAGAGGAGTGACCCTTCATCTACTGCCTCATTTAAATGTCACTGAAGCTTGCGGGGGGATGCTGTCCCATCAGAAGTGGTACACATCCTGAAAATCAAACCTCTAAAAGCCACTCTGGCCTGCACATCTTGCTGAATTACCCTTTAGAAGGAAGCTTTTGTCAAATTACTGCCCTCTATGTTTCAGCACATTTCACTTCCACAAGCTGTGCCCAGGATGGGAAGAAAACCAAAGGATGCTCGTTCTGCATCAGCCCCAGCTCAGGAGGTGCTGAGCTTTCTGAGGGCTGGTGAGTTATGTCTAAACTAAGGAGGGAATAAAAAGAAACTTCCTTGCCTTGTGCAAGATAGGAGAAGGGATGGGTTTCTAATGGTCAGAGGGAAAGTTGTGCAAGACCAAGCAGAACTGGTGGAATGGGAGCAGGAGGGATCAGGGAGTGCAAAGGCCAGAACCTGGAGCTGGCAAGGTGGCAGCAGAGCCTCAGACACTGGCAGGGAAGCCAAGAAACAATATTGGCAGAGAGGGGCTGAGAAAGGAAAGAGGATAGAAAGGGATTAATAATTCAAATCTGGCTTACAGTGGCTTAGTCTCCATGCTCAACACAGAGAGAAGCAGTGAACAGGGGCGGCTCAAAGGAGATCCAGGCACAGAGAGCACTTGTCAGGCAGCACAGTGTGGGGAGGGAGATTCCCTCTGCCTTGGGCAGCTGCTGGACAGCATTACCCAGGGAATAGAGCACTTTGGTCACCAGCAGGCTCTGCACCACACACACCCGGCTCATCCTCCTCCAGGGAGAGCCAAGCTGCCACCACCAGCCTGAAATCCCCTCTGGATGGTGTTCCACCCATGGGGGGCTCCGAGCCAGGGCAGCCAGGGTGCCAGCTTTCCTCCTTGGCAGGGGGCAGGGAATCATGCTCTGCCAGCTCTCTGCCCACTGTACCTGGGATGCTTTCTCTAGCACCGTGGGGTTTCCCAGGTGTCTCCACATGAAATGCACCTCAGAGAAGCTTCACTGCTGTCCCCACAGAGAACACCCTGCTTTAGAGCACTCCCAGCCCATTTCCTATAAAACCCCTCCAGGCAGCTGTTTTGCCTCTGCCTGACTGAGTCTGCCTGACACTGAGCTGAAGTTACACATTCCTTATGTAGTCCATAGAGAGAGAATGATGGGAACCTGGTTCATATTCTGTGAGCCAAATTCATATTCTGCTGGCCAAAGGAGTCACTCTCTGTCTGGTGACTACTGGGGATGTATAACCAGACTCCTGCAGGTGTCCCAGGTGATAACAGTCTCCAGCCTCAGCACCAAAACCACATGGAAGTTTCAGAGGTAGCTGCTGAATTGCTACAGAGGGTATTATAATCACAGCTTTGCTGTTAGCCTTCCAGAATTTTCAACCTAAGCAGAAATTCAAGGAAAAACAGCAAAACAAGCTCACAAATAAAGCAGCTGAGAAGTGTGTCCCAAATTATCTAATTTTTTAAACTGTGCTTTTTTCCTCATTTCCCATTGTTCACATGCCCTAGCCAGCCATAAGAATGATATAAAAAGAAAGTGTCTTCTAGCTATAAACTCCTTGCACAGTTAAGTTCTGAAAAGAAAATATGTATACTAATTATCTCATCATTAAGTTACTAATTATATTGAAAAAAACTGCAACACATTGATTTTCTTTTTTTTCCCTTTGCCCTTGGGGAAGAAGTTTGTATATAATTATCAGTTTCCCTAACTCTTTGCTTGCCCTTTTGTTTCCATAATGAAAGAAACTCTTTCAGCTGTCTGCAGAATTGTATGGCAATGAGACAGGCTGGAGGAAATCTGAAACCCAGCGATGGCTCAGGGCTCTGGAGAAAACAAGCAATATCCATCCCTAACCTCCTCCTGACCTATCCCTGGCCTTAGACAAACAAGTTAAACATTCAATTAGCAGAAAAGAAATGAATGTGCTGTTTATTAATTTGAAGGAGGAAATGCAATGCTGTGCATATTAATTGACCTAATGTGCCTTGCAGCCTCTGAACTCCTCCTGGATAATTCCCATCCCGTCCCACACTCTGTCCTGAGAGGCAACGTGATGGCAAAATGTCTCCACACAGGTCTGTGCACGTTTGCATTGCATGGAGGAAATGTGGGATCAATGATTTCCCCATTTCAGTATGTCCTGAACCCTGTTTATTGATCACAGATTGAAGCTCCCCAACTCCTTGATATCCATTCCTTGTAGCTTGTTTTCCATGCTGTCTTCCCACTCTCCCTCACTCCCTGCTCCTGGCTTTGGTCTTTAACTCCCATCTCTCTCCCGATTTACACCTGTATTTACAGCCTCTCTGTTCCAGCCTCATGACAACAACACCCCCTGAGGCCCTGCCCTGGAGCTGCCCTCGGTGCTCCCAGGACATGCTTGGGATGAACCCCCAGAGCTGCTCCTGTCCTCCTGTCCCTGGGTGTGACACAGATGGGTGGCACTCCTGGGACAGCCAGGATCAGAGCACTGTGGCTTGGGGCACAGCTGGCACCACATCAGCCCTGGAACTCCTGGCTCTTCCTGATTCCCAGGACTGATCCTGCTGAGCATCCTCACCTGGAGCATGGGACAGAGCACAGCCAGCACCAGCTTGGGATGGAGCCAGCACCAGTCTGGGATGAGCCAGCACCAGTCTGGGATGGAGCCAGCACCAGTCTGGGATGGAGCCAGCATCAGATTGGGATGAACCAGCACCAGCTTGGAATGGAACCAGCACCAGTCTGGGATGAGCCAGCACCAGTCTGGGATGGAGCCAGCACCAGTCTGGGATGGAACCAGCACCAGTCTGGGATGGAGCCAGCACCAGCTTGGGATGGAGCCAGCACCAGTCTGGGATGGAACCAGCACCAGTCTGGGATGGAGCCAGCACCAGTCTGGGATGGAACCAGCACCAGTCTGGGATGGAACCAGTACCAGTCTGGGATGGAGCCAGCACCAGTCTGGGATGGAACCAGCACCAGTCTGGGATGGAACCAGCACCAGTCTGGGATGGAACCAGTACCAGTCTGGGATGGAGCCAGCCAGGGGCAGAGGGCAGTGGGGGACAGGGCTCCTGGGCTGAGGAACCTCAGCAAAGGGGCTGGCAAGCACGAGTTCAAAGTTTGCCTCCTTCTCTCCAATGCAACACTGGAAATATAATTTCAGTGCATTCTGTAAAAATTTAAAAAAAATTAAAACAAACACAAATTAAAACCCTACACAAAAATTTTCACTCCAAAGAACAGAACAAATTAAAACAGAACAACTTTAAAACAGCCATGTAAGTCCCTTGGCATTCTAGCAGGAGTGTTCTGGGACTGCTCAATAAAATATGGATATTCCTGATTTGTTATTCCATTGTCTGACCTTGAGAATATGTGATTAGCACCCATCCCCACTGTCTGCACAGAAATCCTCTTCCAATCTGTTGTGCACTGTTGAAGTTAAGAAGTTGAAGCTTGGTTAATTAGATGGATGAAAGGAAGGGGCACAGAAATCTAAACTCGATAGAATTCATTTCTGGAGACAAAGAGGTCAAGTGTGCATTAAAATCAAGAGCTTACACAGCTTTTCTGGGTATTTATTCAGTACTGAGGCTTCAGTGGGCAGGCAGCAACATCCCATTTCAGTGATATCTTGGGAAATGCAGGTACTTCTGGAATTACTCCACAATTTACATTGGACAAAAGACAGTTTTAACACAAATAGCTCTGTCACATGGTGGGAATTCCGAGTATCTGTCAGCATGAAAGAGAAGCTGAATGAACAATAAACATTCCTTCCTTTGGCCTGCAGTTAGAATTGAAAAACTAATCTTGTCCAGTTGGTAACTGGGATTTGGACCATCCCACTTATTTTCACAAAGACAAGATGTACCACAAGGAGACTGGGCATTTCATGAGTTCTTCTCAGTTTTAGAGAAGATTCAAAAAGAGCTGAGGAGCTCTACCTAAGCCAGTGAGAATTCCATTAGGGTTTGGATGAAACTGACTGCCCCATTCCTTCAGCAAAGCGAGGAGGAGCACAAATCTGACTGCAAGGAGTTAAATGCATTCATGTATGGCCATGAACAGCTTCCACAGCAAATAGGGGATCTTCTTACCATGACAGACAAATAATAAAATGGTGTTTGTTCTTTCCTGCTGCCTCTAGGTGCTCTCTGCTCATTCTCAGGCCAGGTTTCACTGCATCACCTGCTACAAACACTGGGCTCTTTTGACAGAGATGTTTCTGCTCCTCTGAGCCACAGATTGTTGTAACACCCAGGCTTTTTTCCAGATGTTTCAGCTTCAGAACAGCATCATCCCAGACCCCCAGCTGCCTGTGTCCCTGCAATGCTCTGATATGCAGCCACTGATTTCCTTGCTTTGTCTCTAATTCACATTTCCCTTGGGAGGAAGTCCTGAGGACTTTTTTGTGAGAACAGATTGTATTAGCTAAATCTGTGGTTTTCTCCAGAAGACAAAAAAAGCACCGTGGGTGGTTTTGTGTAAGTGGTTCATGTTAAGACCATTTTTCTTATGAAGTTCTGCTGTTGCTGAGGAGTGGAGAGGTCTTGCCTCAAGTTTGGAGACAATGATGGTTTAGCCAGAAGTGTAATAGCACACATGGGTTGGTGGGGAGCTTCACAGTGTTTGTAACAAAGAGCAGGAATATGGAGCTTCAGGAGATCCAAATCTGGAACATTTCATGTTACATTTCACTTGCTTGTGTAAGTCACTGTGGAGAATGGTTGAGCACTCAAGGTAAAGCAACATGCAGATTATCACATTCTGAAATCCTGAGTAAGACTAATCAAATTGTCTAAACAACATGAAGCAGTCTTATTTGTTACTCTCCTGCAGCAATTACAGTGCCTGGTTAATAATTTTCTCAATGTAGGAACCTCACAAGCAACAGAAATCTTTTGTGTTTTTCCACAATAAAGGCAGACATAGAAAAAAAAAACAACAGGTATTTTAAAACAAAATTCATTTGCAGGAATATTTATATGCTGTCTGTATCAACACCTCTTATTTTTCAGAATATCACAGAGCCAAGTACAAAAACACAAGGGTGTGATTATTGTCAGAGCATTTTACTGCTATTTTTTCTCTTGAACAAAGTTACAGTTTGGGAAAATAGGATGGGACGAGGCAGGAAAGATGGAACTACTTTTGCCTCATGGCAAAATTGACTTTAATGGAAATGCATTTTTGTCTATGTGATACCAAAAAATAAGGAATAAATAGAAAGTCGAGGTTTTCACAGCTTGGCTACAGATGAAACACATCTTGTACAGCCACGAAACTACACTGGAGTAAGTGCCAGTGGGAAAATTAATAACAGGAACAAGTGATAGCATGAGCACTGGAACCAGTGAACCCTGGTTTTTGTGGATTTAAATTGTGTGCTTGGATTCTCTGGTGTTTAATAAAGCAGAAGCTTGGTCTGGAGCCCTGCCTGCTTCAGCCTTTCCCTCCATGGTGCCATCAAACAGCCTTGGCTGCTCCCAGTCTGCACCCAGGACATGTCTGGAACCTGGTATCTCTTAGAATCCAATTGTTTTCTTACATTTAGCTGGAGTCAGCCAAGTTACCCAACCTTCCCTATGCCTGCCCCACACTCAGGGTGAGACACTGATCCTCAAGAAGAGAGAATTGCCTGCAAGGCTGATCCCCCAGCTGGGGGGAGCCCCCATCCCCCTGCCCCAGGAATGCTCCAGCCCCCCGAGCTGCTCCGGCCCCTTTGGCTGCCCTGCTGACACAGCCCTGACAATCATCAGTGTGCTGGGGGCCTGCTGCTCATCTCACTGCCCAAAGGGCCTCATTCTTTCCTCAGTTTTCACTCTGTCTGCCTGTCTGTCCACTGCCTCATCCTGGCTGGACTGGGACTGCAAGCCCTTTGACTTCATTGGCTTCTTCAGCAAGAACAGAATCCTCCATGTCTATGACTAAATACTGAACACTGCATTTGTTCAATTAACAGATAATTA
>JAYDZK010000028.1:1084146-1104933 GCA_034509185.1 Euphonia xanthogaster
AAGGGAAGGGAAGGGAAGGGAAGGGAAGGGAAGGGAAGGGAAGGGAAGGGAAGGGAAGGTTCCCTTAGAATTTTTACCAGACAGCAAAATTCATAAAATATATCTATCTTAAAAAAAAACAAAAACAAACAGTCCCTAAAAACTCTAGGACATGTAAGCAACAGTGATGGGAAATACACAATTTATGGCATATGGCATCTGTTTTGGAGTGGGAAAAACCCTTTTTTGACCAAGGCAATTATAGACTTTTCTAGCAGCAAGAACAGCCCCTGAAAGGCAGCTTTCCCTCTGGAGGGAAGTATAAGACATCCTTTCAGAGCTGGCATCCACACGGGCTCTACATTCAAGGGAGCTTCCAAAGGAGCCAATATTGTGAGTCCACAGCCCCCAGCCCAGTGTCTGAGGCAGAAATACATTTGCAAGTCTTGTGCTCAATATCTGCCTGCAGAAACAAAAGAAGGATTTGGAGCTTATCACAGTTTACAACTAGACCCCCAAATATTTAGTCTAAAATTGTATTATTTACTTTTTCATTGTTAAACAAATGAGCTGAATTGCACCAGTGGTTCCTTTAGTTTTGTCCTGGTTTTACTGGATTACAGAAGAGACCAAAGGTCAGGGTGCTCTGCATCTGAGGCTTTGGAAATTTGATTATGGAAAGACAAAATGTTAACAATCATGAGGTAAGTGCAAAGAAGATAAGGCTCACTTATCTCTTGATTGTGCATTCCTCCTTTTATCTCCTCGTGGTCCTTTCCCTCTCTGATCTGCAGAGGTGATCTCTTCACCTGCTAAATCACCCTTATCAAGCCTCCTGAATGCAGTAACCTCTTTGGCACATTACCTATCTTTTAGGATTTGTATTTAATATATTGTGTTCTTCTTTCTTTTCTCCCTTCCTGGGAGGTTACTCCAGAGCTCCAGAGGATTGTAGGATTACTGATTGATTTCACAATTACTTTGTGCTGTAGGTTGTTTTCATCTGTGTGGCCAACGGGTGCAAAAAGTAAAAAGGGAGAAAATATCTCTTTTTCCTTCCTCCCGCTCCTTCACACATCTATAGACAGAGATTATTTAATTATGCACACACGATTTCAGGTTGAAAAAAACTCAGCTTTCCTGATTTACGAAACAGAATAAAGTTCTGCACATAGCAGGTTCACCATCAGAGATGAGCTTAACCCCCTCTCCATCTTGTTGCAGTGTTTTAGGATAAGTTCATCTGCTCCCTGTGGAATGGAGATTGCCTCCCAAGCACCAGCACTCAGGTGTACTTCTAAGGAGCACAAAAGTCATGCTAAAAACCTTAGTGTGGGTTGAGACCCCCCCTGAAAAGGGAACTGTTCTGTGCTGTGAAAGTAAAGGCATGTCCCAAATTAATGCTCAATCCACTTTGAAAGTGTTTTCTCCTCTTGATTTAGGGCAGGTTTACACAGAAGTCTCCCATCAGTGTGGGACAGGGCAGCAGCACTCCAGGGACTGGGTTGTGCCCAGTGCCCCATGACTCTGTCCCTGCAGCTCATTGTAAACAGGGCCAAGCAGGGATGCTGGGCTTTGCAGAGGGAAGGTCCAGGTGACTTCCCCTGATGGAGACAGGGATCAATACTGGCTGGGCCAGACAAAAAACTGGTTCTCTGCAGAGAAACCAAGATTTCATGCTGCAGCTAGTTACTGAAAATTGATATTGAATGTTCCCAGCAGGAATATTTTCTTGTTAAACACCTAATTGGGAGTTGTAACATCAAAAACAACAAAGTGGGTTTTATTTGGATTCTTACAGAGGTCAAAAATAGGTACCGATTTTTAATTAAAGAAATCCTTTTCACCAGAAACTTGATTGTATTTTCAAACTATTAGCATGGAACAGCTAAAACAAACAATGGAGACACAGCTGAGCAATACATCTGGCTACACTTTCTTATATATTTATCTTTCTCTACTGAAGCACACACAGGCAGTTGTGTCTGAAGGCACCTTTGTCCCTCAGACTTGTGGCCCTGCTCGGCTCTCTGTGGCTCTGTGTGTGCTGTGTGAGATGTTGGGGCACAGCCCAGCATAGGGGCAGGGAAGGGAAGGGCTCCTCTGCAGCCTCTGAGACCTCCAGAGTGGCACAGGAGCAGAAATGCCCTGAGGAGGAGGCTGGCACAGAGGGACAGGACCTCCCTGCACCTGAGTTCCCAGCACCCCAAACCAGCTCCTTCCCAAAGCACACACATCCCTGTACTGCCCTTCAAACGTGCCCCAAAGATAAACTCAGTGTCTCTGAGTTACCTGTCCCCCCACAACTGGTCCCAGCCACCCTCACCCAGCACATCCACTCACTCACAGAAACAAACAAATGAAGGAAAAGAAGCTGTGAACCACTCGAGCTATTTCCCAGAGGGCTCTGAATGAAGAAAGCAGAGAAGCTCTTCCTTTCCTCCTGCTCCTGTGATTGTGTGACCCTCCCTGCTGAGCCAGGCTGAGCCTGCCCTGGCAGCCCTTCATCCCTGCAGCCCTGCTGAACTTTGCTGCTGCCCTGGGCAATCCTTCCCTGTTACCTGATGGGCCACAACCCTGCCCTCCCGTTCACAGAGCTGTTCTGCACCACAATATCACTTTAAAGAGCTGATTGCCAGCTGAGCAGCTCGCTCAGCACTATATCCCAGCAGAGTCATTCGTTTCCATTTTAAAAAGACACAATAATAACGCACTGCACACAGTGCCCCAGTCCAGAGTGACTGGCAGAGGCTTCTGGCGAGTGAATCACAGAGCAGTGACTCCCCACAGCTCCCAGGTGTGGAACTCCCCGGGAGGGAGCCACTTCTGTGCTCGGGACACTCAGTTCACACCTTTGGACCACTTCTATCCCAATTGTTAGTAACTCCTACAAAGAGCCATGCAGTGAATTTAGCTGTAGAGAATTAAGGATCCTATTAACACCAAGCCTGCTCCATTGTAGAGATGGTACAAGTACAGAGTTAACTCAGTTATCAGCTGCCATGAAAGCATTTTTGTTGCTATCTGTAGTGCCCACATTTAAGACATTGAGAATAAATTAAAAAAAAAAAAAAACAAATAAAACCAACATAAAACCTGTGGAATGTTTATTGAAAGAAAGAACTTCTGGAAAAAAAAGTCAAATATTTGGGTGGAAAAAGAAGAGACAATTAGTCCTTGCACACACTGGAGGGATTTTGCCCCCAGTCGTAACAGCACAGAATAAATATCTGAGATCTGGGGCCCATCTGTCCCCAGGGATGGAACACAAAATCAGGAGGGGCTGAAACTCACAGCCTTGCACCATCTGAACAGACACCAACAAACACACACTGAAAAGAAGTACCAAGAATTGCCTCAATAGGGGGAATTTCCATGCAATATACTGGGATTTCCTGTACTTTAAAGACAAAAAAGCACTTTGGATTTCCTTGGTATTTATGATAATATAAACAAAGGCTCAACAGCTCACCAGAAGAAATGAATTCTATATCTTCACTTCCACAATGTTATAACAGGTGCTTTTTCAATTCATAGACAGCCTTTCTATGTGAGTCATTAATAGCATTAAGAAATAGAATTTTGGTATTTTTACCATTTTTGTGTCATGTTCCACAGTGAACTGTAGAGTGGTAATCCAAGAATAATTTAGAGATATATTAGCATAATAATTAGAAGCCTAGAAGTCTTCATAGTGTTTTTAATATTTATGCTTGATAAATATTGCTCTATTTGTCAGTTTATGCAGTATAAAGTGTAAAGTGAACCTTAATGTAAGAAGGTTATTAGCATAAAATTAACATAATGAATAAAAAACAAAACACAAAGGTAATCAAAAATAACAGAGTTTGTTTTCTCTTGGTTGTCTCAAAGGATGTACTTTACACCCAAAAATCTGTGTTATGGAAAACAAATTCTATCTAAATTAATTATGAGGTTCTATTATAGTTGTGAAAAATGGATATCTTTTAACAGTTCTTCCAGAAACCGCTTTTTTTGTCTCTCACAGCCCAGCCTCTTAAAGAATGAGATCATTGTGGTCACATGGCTTAGGAAAAATGAATTTGAAAAAAGGACATTTGTCCAGTGTAGCAAGACCCTTTTGCTCTGAGCTGAGAGGAAAGGGAAATGTCACAAAACCAAAAGGACAGACCACAGGTTCATGCCTGCAGACACCAACAAAAACCAGCAAACAGCAAGAGGAAATGACAGAATTATCTGTGCTGAGAGATCTGACAGCCCAAGAGTTTCCTTTGAACGTCTGATGTTTTAGAGGAATGCAACATTTGAAGCCTGAATTCTGCATTCCCAAGCTCACGGAGCCCAAGCTGGGTCCCAGAAGCCTGGCACTCACCTTTGCTGCCTTGTGCAGCTCCTGGTGATGCTCAAATCTCTCTTTTCCACCTCCTCCAGCTCCAGTTCCCAGAAGTTTGTCCTGCCCCAGTGAAGCCGAGGCTCCTCTCTTTGGGATGTGGGGGATTGGCCCAGCAGGGCTGGGAGCTCAGAGGGCTGCAGGGAATGGAAAGGCTCCAAACGCTCCCTCAGCTCCTCAGAGATGACCCACATCAGGTTTTTGAGGGACAAAACCTGGGTTTTTGAGGGTTAAACCTGGCTGAAAGGGGCTTCAAAACTCTTCAGCCATTTTTCCTTGGGAATAACTGTAAGAGGCAGTTGAGCTTCCTTCTGCTGGCAGAGGCTGAAACAGCAGCAAACATCTGTGCAGGAGAATTGAACACTCAGAATTCCAGCCTGAGAACAGCAGAGCAGCCCTTGGATGGGCTTTGGGAAGAGCAGTGGGAGGGAGAGCTGTGCACACTCAGAGCTGCAGAGCTCACTCCCTGGGGATGGGCACTGCCAGGCTCAGAGCTGGGCCATCCCCACGGCTCCTGCTCCTCAGCCCTGCCCATGGCAAGCACTCCAGCAGCTCTGGGCATTTCCCAGAGCACTCCAGGTGTGTCCCCACTTCTTTAATGCCCTGTGGAAGGGTGGGTAGGAACATGTGTGTGTAAAGGCCACTCTGGGGATGTGCCCACATGCTGGTCCCCAGGAGCACAGGGGAAATCAGAGGTGCCTTCCCAGGAGTCCATGTGTGGACACTCAGTGACTTCACCCCAAGTCACCCTCCACAACTCACCTCTCCCTACTGCTCAAAAAGGCTCCTGGCACAAGCCCCCACCCTCAGGTGCCTTCTCTGACCCCTCCTCAATCTCCAGGATGAAAATACAGGTGGAACAAACTATATTGGAATTCTTTCTAGCCTAAATAATTACCACGTTCTTGACATTTCTGCTGTAGTTGGTACGAGGAGTCCAGGTCCTAAAGTCACCCACAGAGCTGGATCTCCTTGGCAACACATCGAGTAAAAAACAGCTTGGAATTATTGCTTTTTTCTAATATTATTAATATTTTTATGGTACCCCCCATAGAATGAGTTATCAGAAGGAGATTGTTAGTTCAGGCTGAAAATTTCTGATCCTTTTCATAGCATCAGTATTTGCAAGATATCCTAATCACCAATGTAAGGATTTGTGGAAAGGATCTGGAAATAATAGAAATAAGCCTTTTAACAGGCACAGTGATTATGCAGACACAACAGATGCTAATAACAATTTCACTTCTGTGGAAAAATGATTAAGGTTTAAAAGTACAATAACAGAGAGGCGTAAGAAGAGTACAAGGAGGTGTAGATGACACAATGTATGTGTGATCACAATTACTAATTTTAAAAGAACTTTCACACTAAGATCATCCCAAAACCATCTTCTCAACAGCAATCTGTTTGCCTTTCATGCTGTTTTCCTGCTGCCTGTTGCCCTGGTTCAGCTATTTACCACTTCTGTTTCCTATCCTAGACAAAACAACAGAGCAGGTGTCAAACCAGAGTCTTTAATATCTGCTTGCTAATAATCGTCCCAGAACTATTCTGAATTCTTTAAATATTTGTTTCCTCCTGCTACACTTGAGTCATTGCTTATCAAATTTTTTTAGCAGCTTCCTCATGGTCAGGAGCTGTTTGTCACTGAATCCTGGAGCTCTCTGCAGGTGTGGGATGCTCCAGAGCAGAAGTGGTTCTCTGTCAGCAATGCCTCAGTGGACTCCTCTGAAAAACACACACAGAGGAAGAGAGAAGGCTTTAAGTTACCACCGAGCTCAGGGTTTAATGGAATGAGTGGTGGAATTAAAGTTCATGGCTCTACTTGTGTTAGTGCTAGACTTTCTGTTAAGTTCAAAAATTGTTCATTAAGATAATTAAAGTTCTGGGCCATCTCACCCATCAATCAGTCTTCCTTCTGAGCACTTAACAGTTATTGCTGAATAGATTCTGAAATAACCCATTAACTCAGCACAGGTTTGCCAGAAGTTATAGGTGCTTTGAGATGGCTGGGAATGAAAGGTGGCACATAAATCAAAGGCATCGCCATCATCTGATGCTCCCAAAGCCTGCTCTGGAGTTACCTCAATCATTAAGGGCTGCTATCACAGCCATTTGCATTGGAAGATGGGACTTCCATTCATTTCCGAGATCAAAAAGGGAGGTGATGAATCTGCCACTCCAGCAGAGATCCTGGCAAGGGATCCCAGAGCCAGGAATATTTATGGAGCTGTCCTTCAGAGCAGAGCAGCGAGTCATAAACCTGGTAAAGACATTTTCAAACCAAACCATTTCCTCCCCAAATGTCCACACAAAAACCAGCTCAGCAAATTCCAGAGCACTGTGGAAAAAAGGCTCAGCCCTGTGCACACAATATTTTTGGGAATACTGCATACCCCCGCTCATGCTATCAGCTACGGAAGCAGCTGAGAGGAAAATGACTCAGTGCACTCTGTATGGAAGTGTTCTAGGGGTTCTCTCAGTTATTCAATGACACAGGGGCTGCAGGCATGCATGCAGAGTCAGCTTTAGAACAGGCACTGCCAGTACTGTGTCTGTGGAACTTTTGAATTTGAGCATGAACTTGAGTCTTGATAATTTGTTTCTGTTTCTTCACTGAAATTGGCCACTAAAGGGATTCCTTTCACGCCAGCTGCCCTGGTTCTGCAGCACAAAGCTGATTTGGATAGAGATGTACAAAGCAATGCCACAATCCAGATGCCACCTCAGGGGAAATTTCATGACGATTTAAGGAGTGCTGTGTTCACTCCTGCCTGCTGTGGGTTAACCCCGGGAGGGCAGATCAGGTCCCTGAGTCCTCTCAGATTGCACCTTTCCCACCATCTAGTGGCTGAAGAGTTACAGATAATAAAAACTCTTCACAGACCTGTACCTAATGGAGGGGTAATAAGGCTCCCTGTTTGATGAGGAAAGCACCAAGCAAAGCTACTTTACAGCTGGCATGTTCTGCTTTAGCCTCGACATTTTCATCTTAAACGCTTCTTACTCTTAATTCACAGGAGTCAGGAGCCCTGAATAAACTCTTGAGTGGTATTTGCCAGCAGAGGAAAATGAGCTTATTCCCAGTGGGGTATCAGCCCCACCAGCTTGTGATACCCTAAAATAAGGAATTGGTGCTGAAGTCACTGCTGACTGCTACACTCAGGAAAGAGAGGATGAGCACCACAGCAGGCAGGTCATGTCAGAAAGATCCTATTTGACAGGAGTTTGGGAGCTGTTAGGGCAGTCTTAGGAGGGTGTCCCCATGTGCTCACACAAACCCTGGCACAGCACCTGGACATGCAGGGTGAGCTGGAGGCTGTGGGGCTCTGCACTGCTCCATTTGAACACATCCAGACATGGTGGTGGAATTAAAAGTTCAATCACTCCTCAGTACTTTGAGAATGTGTTCCAGAGATGTCAAGAAGGAGGCTTTTAACTCATGGCAAGTGCTGGCTTTATATACATCCTTCAAAGGAGTGTCCTAAATCTGTTCTGTGAGCACACACAAAGAGTAGATATTAGCATTTCTGGTATTTCCTGAGATTAATTCCAGGGGTGTTTACAGAGAGTTATGGAAAATAACACACAGATATGGCTTTCCATTGTTCCCTGGCAAATTAAGCAGGAGCAGCACATGAAATGCTCAGTCATGATCCATTCTGTGACAGATTTTTTCAGGAGTAAAAGTACAAAAAAAAATGCTGTTTTTCCAAGATGTCTCAGTAGATTATGATGAAAGCAAGAGCCAGTGTGAGCAAACAGCCACTTTCTTTTGTGTTTCCAAGTAAACCGTGGCACCCAGGAGCTCTCAGTGGCATCCTTGTGGTGGAAGAAGCAATGTGAGGAGAAGGATTTCCATGGGCCATTCCACCTGGGAAGGCTGATGGTGCCCAAGAGCTCACCCCAGAGAGATACTGAATGGCCTTGCAGCATTGCAATAAACAGCAAATACAATGTTAGGGAGAAAAAAATCCTTTAAATTGGTTTTAAAGGGTTCTCTAATTCAACCCTTCATATAGACTAAAAACATTAAACCACCTGAAAGTAAAAAAGTAAAAGCTTTGCTAACCCAGGATGCACTTGCATCCCCATCAGGTCAAACTTTACAGTTCAAACACATCCCACCAGTTTTGGGGAAAATTTGGGTAACTGCATTTTAAGTAAATTCCTCTGCAATATTTATTAACTCTGGCCATCATTTTCTAGTTCAAAATAACACAAGATCTCCCTTTTCTATTTGAATAAAGACAATTATTTAAGGGTGCAGCCCAAAGCAGCTCTTGGGAGATGAGCTGCTGCAGCCTCCTTCAGTAGAAGTCACAAGACTATTTCCTGTGGTCAAAAGTAATATTGAAAAATTACAATTAAATATCCATATGTCTCTTTCTGCTGCAGGTTTTTCCAAGTCTGTTACAAAACTTTTCTGCTTTGCCAATGGAATCACTTGTACTCTCAATTTCTACTTGGAATCCTCAAAACATCAGCATTTACCCTTACACTGAACTGAACGCACACAGATTCCCAGCTCCTCCTGTCCTCCTTCCCAGCTCTGACACTTCCATCTACTCTAATCTGTATTTTATTCCATTATAGTGCTCTAAGCTAGCATCTTTTTGGCAGTGGTTTAGATGTAAAGTCCACTCTAAAAGTAAGACCTGGGCAAGGAAACACATTCACTTTCTTACAGAGACAAAGGAAGAAAAGAGTAGCCACAAGGGTCCTGGGTTTAGGATGATGAGGGCCATGTTTGACATTATTTTGATTTATTTTCAATAAAAGATTATAGGCATTCTCCTGTGATATCTCTGGGCATGTGAGAAAAAGGAACCTCAGACATTCTGGCAAATTAACCATTGTGGATAACAGACAAAAGGTGTTCTCCTACCAACAAATCTTGGTACCTTACATGTTGTGTACCATCCTGCGAACTCCTCCTGTACCATTTGAGAACCAGCCGATGGAAATCTTATATTCCTTGACCACTCGGTGATTTGTATTTTTCTTTTCAGAGTTTTGGCAATCCACAGCAGGGCACTGGGAGCCTCGGAGATTTCCTGGTAATGTTTCTAGGTGAGGACTGCAGCAGCTGGAGCGTGCAGGATCTGAGCACTGCAACCCCCAGCAGCTGCCAACCCTGCCCCGTGGCAGGGGCTGCACCTCCAGCATCCCCACTCTGCCTGTGCCTCAGAGGGGGCTCCTCTCCAGAAGCCAAAACTCCACTCAGGAAGGGACCATCTTTTAGGAAATACATGGAAAATTGTCTCAAGGCTTTAAGCTCTGGGCTCTTTGCTCTGCCTTGCCCATGCCAAGGCAGAGCCAGAACCGACGGCGTGTTCTGGGCTGGTCCCGTTGTGTTCTCCCTCCACTTCTGCTGCTTTTGTCCCTGAGGAGGAGGAAAATCTGATTTAGAACCATCAAACACCAGCAGTGCCCAGACAGCAGCCAGGGGAGGGCTCCCAACCAGCAAACCTGTCACCTGGGAAGCTGCCAAAAGCCTCAGCACCCCCTCCCACTGCCTCACCAGGAGTCTGAAACAGCAAATTGTGGTTATGAATAGCTTTTGGAACACATGTTCTTGTCAGTGGATGAGGAATTAATCAGCAGCATTTCCTGATTTAAATAATGAATAAAGGACCCAGCAAGTTGTCACAGAGAGATCACCAACAAAAAAGTGGCAGAGCTCATTTAATAAATTATTCTCTCTGAATTCTTTTGCTAAATCTAATGCACAGGCCCTATACATAGGGGAGGAGGGGGGAACATTAGCAGGTTTTGGATGTATTTTAGAAATGTTCATCTCAATTGTATATAATTTTCAAGGTTAATGGCTTTTTGATACATAATAATGGAACTCCCATTTATTGTACATATCCTAGTTGCAAAACCTGTTTCATTTGCATAATCATAAATTGCAGTCAAGCAATCCTCAGCATGTGGTTATTCATTTGATGAAAATGTAAATTTCAATTTTATTTTTGTTCAATTGCACACACACTGCATTTATTGAATATGAGAAAAAGCATTTTAATTTAACCAATGAATTCAGCTCATTACAACCTCTTAAGAACGTTGAGTAGCCCAGAATTTTGGGACAAGATGCATTTTTAAGCAATGATTTACTATTAACTGATAGTTTTACTTTATGTTTTAACACCTAAAAAAAGGTACTGTGTTTATTTTTATGCAAATAAATTCCTTCTAGGGTGTGAAACTGCTCTGCTATTTTACGTACAAAGTTAGTGTAGTGGCATCAAAAAAGAAAGGGACTCAAATAAAAGAAAATAAAGGCAGACATTTACAGCTAACAGTGAGTGAAATCCATGGGAAAAAAAGAAAGTCTCTTGTGCTTGGGACCTAAAAGTGACTCTGATGTAAAAATGAATACTCACATCAACTGATCTGCTTACACAACTGAGAATTTTGGCCTGGCTCTGTTGGAAGAGCAGCTAAAAAAGTGTCCCTAAAAAGCTGAAAAGAGTAGCTGAAAAACTGAAATCTTTCCTACTTGCAAACTGAACGAATTACAGAGGCATCCCTGAGAGACAACAGTCCAAGTCCCTGGGAGAGGCCTTGCATACAGACCTGCTTCAAGAGCTTCAGACTCCTCTTTAAAGTCCAGAAGCTTTGGAGAGGCCGGCAAAGGCGCAGGGAATGAGCCTGTGTGCTGCCCTGCCCTGCAGTGGGGTCACAGCCCCTGCACCACCCCGGGCTGCTCCTGCCATGGAGCCATGGAAATCTCCTTCCCAGCTAACGAGAGCTCGCTCAGCACCAGAGCTGGGACTGCCCAGCTACAGGTGGGGAGCAGCATCCTCAAAGGGCCCCGTTGGCTGGCTGAAATTAATTTGCTCTGACATTATAACTACTCCTTCTAATTAAGCCGAGTTCATGATCTTTATGGAAGAGAAGTAAAGCTTAGAAAGATGAACAAGCCCAAACATTTTGAGATCATAGAAGTAAAAATTTTTACTGACACAACTTTAGATTTAATTAAAAATGTGTCAGATAATCACAGTAATGGGCCTTATTTTAATAAATAATTTCTATTGCATATCTTGTGAAGATTAACCTGGATTCCCTTTTTCTTCAGAGGTACCACAAGCATAAGTAATTAAAACTTATAAATTGATAAAATCTAGCATTAGAATTCCATGCTTGCTTTGCTTCCTACAGCCATTCCCTCTCTCCTCCAACAGACAAACATTTTCCTCTGCCCTGCTTAGCTGCTCCTGGCTTTAGGATAGATTGTCTCCTGGAATAACACCATCACAGCCAGAGATGGGTGGGCATACTGCTCCTTTCCACCTGGGAATCCTGACTGGATAGGAAAAGATGATTTGAGCTGTTTGTTCATGTTTTGATGTCCCACACCTCAGGCAGGTGAATAACTGGAACCTCTATAATTACCAGGAACATTTAGTGTCCTCTCATGGATCCCCTGATGGGGATAAAGGTCAGTGCAGAAAACCTGATCTAGCCCTCACACACAGCCCATGCCCAGAGCTTTCTGGGATCTGCTGGGTGTGCCCAGCACACCAGGGCAACGTGGGATTTCCTCACCCCAAACCTGCAGCCCCACCAGGCAAGTGCAGCCTTTGGGGTGTGCTCTGAGAGCTGCTGACAGGAGGGAGCCAGGGCGTTTGCACCAGGGTGGGGGTGACCAGCCAGCACTAATGAAGGGGCCCTGTGTCCCTGCCAGTGCCTGGGAAAGCTGCCCTGGACACAGGAAAAACATGCACAACACGAGAGGGAAATATGGACCCTGCTGTGCCTCTGCTCCAAAGCTCAGGAAATCACACATAAAACCTGGTGGTAGGCCGTGGTTTCCTTTGGGCAACTCCTTGCTGAATTTCATTTCCCTGACAGATCTCATTAAATTCTGAGGTGTATTTCTGGCAACACCCATGGATTTTGATGATTGCTGTACAACACAAATATTGATTACATATATTTCCTTGGTAGAAAAAGTATTTTATTTTTTTCTTGTAACTGGTAATGCTAAGCAGAATGCAATGAACTCAGAAAGTCAAAATTGTCACTGAACTTGTCTGAAGTGTCTTTTCATATTTCAAGTATTTAACTACAGATTTCAAAATTCTAACCTACTGTGTAGCATTTTCCCATCACCTACAGTAAACTGGGAAGAGGTTTAGGTATATACTGGGAAATATCTAAAAGGGGGACTTCTCCTAGAACAGGGAGGAGCAGCTGGGACAGCTGGGATTTCTCTGGAACGCTCTGGCACAGCACCACTCCCAGCTCATTACCAGGGCCTGGCTGAGGGTTTTGCTGGGTGTTTTCCATGCTGGGCTGAGGCAGTGCCCTGCAGGGCTCCCCTCCATGCCACTGCCTGGCCTCAAAGCCAGGGCACACTTTGGGACACAGCCTCCCTTCAGGACTAGAGCCACACTTTGGCAAGGATTTTACAGCTCCAGACCAGTTGGCAAGAGCTCCATGGGAATTAGGTAAACTGAATGGCACCTAAAACCAAAATTATTTTCCATGTTCTTCACACTGCATTATCCTGTGGAGAGCTGGATTGCTGAATTTGACAGAAAATAGTCTGGTGAAGCAAAAATAATAGTTCATAAAACTTACTCACCTCTTCACTCAGGAGCACAGCTTAATTTTGCAGACCACATTAAGAGCTCCAAGTTCAGCTCCTTATGTTTCAATTCTAAGCATCTCCTTGTTCCATTAGGACAATTCAATTAATTTGTTTTTTGGTTTTTTCCAGTTTCCCCTATGTATGAAATGGCTGTCTTATTATTCTGGGCAACATGGCGCAACATAAAAATATGGATTAAAGAGAAAATTAGAACTACAGAAAAACAATGTAACACATTGTATATCAATGCCAAAACTGAAACAAACAAAAATATTCTCTTGTTGTGTGAATTAGCAGCTTCAACCCTCACTGGGAGGATTAAACAACATAGTGGAGGAGTAATTCAGGCAGTGGCTCAATAACTTAATGGAGCAAACATGGTTCATGCTTAAGTTTCTCCATCCCATAAAATAAACAGGGAGGTCCAAGGCAGCAAAGCCTCTCACGTGCTCCTCAGAGAGGCGACGTGTGCCACAGTTGGAGCCACCCCGTTTGCCTGCAGGGCACTACTGCCACCAAATCTGGGTTTGGATGTACAGGACAATGACATATTAAAGAAAAAACCAAAAAGCAACCTCCTGACCATTAATGGCTGAATTCCTGACAAACCTGAGCAGGAATTGCAGTGTGCGCAGCAATAGCTGCAAACTGAGAGCTGCCTGATGGAACAAAATATAATTTCTGGAGAGAAAATGGAAGCAGCATTCTCATACAAGACCACCATTAAGTGCTTCAGCATTTATGTACATAATACACCCACGGTGAAGTTTTGTCTTTGTGCTTTCAAATAACCAGGGATTCATTTAATTATGTACATAAATAATGGATAGCATTCCTTTCCTTCTACTCCATTATTGCTATTTCTTTGTTTATTTATAAATTATTTGCCAGGTTCATTCTGGAAAGAGAAAGGATGTTTTCTCCTCCAGGAAGTTTAGGAACTAGGCAAAACAGAAATAGAAAAGGGAGGGAAACTCTGTGCCAGTTTTACTGGTTTGTGTCCAAATAGAAAAAGGAGGACCAGGGTATAAAACCTGTTCCAAATTGAAAGGCAGAACCCCAGCTGGTACAAAATGCAGCTATGCCAACTGACCAGATCCAAGTGATGATATAGCCCTGGATTTTCATCCATCCTATCAAATGCAGTCAGCAAACTCATTTCATTGAAAGAAAAAACCAATAACAAACTAAAAACAAACTAGCAACAAAACCAAAACAAAACAAAGACACATAAGTAGTAAATTATCAATGAAATAAAATAGAATACTAAATCTGCTATCATCTGTATAATTTTGGTTTGAGTGCAAAGTCAGTTCTGCATTAACACAGTTCTGACCCGTTCCCTTCAAAGTTCTGGAAATGTTCTAGGCTGTAGAGCCCTTTGTAACCAGCCTGGACTGTCACAGATACAAATTTCACTGTTTCTTTCTGCTACACTCAGGAATAAATTGAAAAGCTTCTTTAAAATAAGAGATTAAATTAGTAAAACAAGCCTGGTTTTAAAATGAAATAAAGAGCATTCCAGTGGTTGTCACTTTGAAGGGTTTTCATGCCCCAAGACTACGATGGTAGCACAATCACAATTCAGCATTAGGTACAGGACAAGCAGGGCAATTATTCAAATGTGACCTACAGGTTTTCAATTTTGGATTCTGCCAGTATTGAAACAGGAAGTTTTTATAAAATTTAAAGGAGTGCACTTGTTAGGACCACAGAGACAAACACATTCCCTACAGCACCTCATGTTTCTTGCTGTAACAGCACATAAAATATAGCAAACATTTATCAGCAAAACTAAGATGTTTGGAGAACCCGGGCTTCCTTTAATATCCCATTATCCTTCATCCCTGAAGGAGGATAATACCCTGGATATGGTTATGTAGCCCAGAAACACTAAAAAAAAAAAAAAAGGTAATAGAAGAGGCAAGAGGAAGAATAATTTTAATGAAGTTGTTTCACCTTTACCCTGATGCAAAAATGTGAGGCTCTTGAATAACCATCTGGATTTCCATCCTGTGAGTCAAAATATAATTGTGTGACCTGTGCACAGCTTCAGCATCTCATCAATTGCAACACTCCGGTGAATCACACACTTCAAACCTCCTCATCTCAAAAGCAAAGCTGCTTCACCAGCAGCACAGACAACAGAGGGTACAAGGTGAATTCATGTTTGTGTTGGGCCTGCAGGAGGGTCTCTCACCATCTGACTCAGTCCAAAATCTCCATGACTAAGGCACTTCAACTCCGTCAGCATTTTAACAATGGAACAGAAGTGGCATTTGTATTCCTTAGAGCCTTCCCCCCACAAAAGGATTCCAAGGCACCTCCCATAACACCCCCACATTTGTTACTCATGTGTTATAAGCAAGAGAACATTTTTAAAAGACTTGGACCTTCTCAGGATCAAGTATAAGAAGAAATAACCCTCATAATTTGAGAAATGCAAAATCTAAAGGGTTGTATGCAAGAGGATCTGGGACTTCTCAGCTATTGGGAACAGCAACAATTCAAGATATTCTGAGTTAAACCAGAATCAGATATTAACACTCTCTGAGAATAAAAGGCCAAATAAATGAATTTATAACAGCTTTCTGTGTAGGCTCATCTCAGAGATCTGATTTTAGATTTATTGTGCCCCAAAACCAGAGGAAAAGTAAAAAAAAAACTCTGCCAGCCAAAGAAATGGGACTGCAAAGAACTTTATGCAACAATCATTTGTCAGGCATTAAAATAACTTTATTGACAGATTCATAATAGTTGCCACGGACAGCAAAGTTAGAGATTTCCAGAGCTCACAAGCAGGCTCCTGGCCCCAGCTTCTATTCCCTTGACTGGGAAGAGACAAGACCAGAGACCCCCAGGCTTTTGGGGGTATTTTTGTCTCTGAATTCTGAACCTCTGGAAGGGATCTGACTCACGATGGAGACTCATTCTCTGGCTGCTCATACTTGGCCATGAGATGCACATTTTTGTCCCA
The DNA here is from genome assembly GCA_034509185.1 of Euphonia xanthogaster. Classification (NCBI taxonomy): domain Eukaryota; kingdom Metazoa; phylum Chordata; class Aves; order Passeriformes; family Fringillidae; genus Euphonia; species Euphonia xanthogaster. Next base: position 1,100,083 of record JAYDZK010000028.1, read on the forward strand.
TTTTTATGGAAGTTGTGAACAAAACTAAAATTACCTATTAAGCTACAGAACCTCCTGGGGGTTTGGTAGACATTCGAAACGCTGAAATACTCCTTTGGCTGCTGGCACTTAATTTGTAGGGATGGGTGGCAGTCCTTGGCTCAACATGAGGCAGCCTCCACCTGGCATCCTGCTCTTGAGCCCCAAAGACTGATGTGCAATCACAGCATGGACATGCAAAGACCATAAATGTCTACAGGAAGCTCTGGAACTTTAAGTATTCCTAATTTCATTTGAACCAGTCCATATTCAAACAAAGCTGCCCCTGTCAGGGACAGCCAGGAGTGCCTGAGTAACAATGAGGATTTGGATGTTGCTGGTGTGTTGTTAGAGAGGAGGAAAGACACAGAGCAGACTAGAGAAACCTCACGTTTCTAATTAGAGAGGCTGTGAGGCCACTGCAAGAAAACCACCGAGTGCAGTGTAAAATCATACTGGGTTCTTTCCAGCACTTTATATTCTCAATGGGCCTGATCCAATCCTTATTCAGAAAACATTTCACAGACTTCAGGCACGTTGCTATGCAGTGATCTGTGATCTGTTTCATTAATCCAGAAAAATTCTAACTAGGAACACAACACCCTTTGATAATCCCCAAGCACAGCAACAAAGAGGAATGTTTACTACTACCTAGTGAGCCATACATAATATAGCTCATCATCAAACTTCCTTCCTGCACAGCACTAACACAAATCTCCAACACCCCTTGCACCTTCCACAACTATCAGAGTTCTGAGAATAAAAAGAACACAGCCAAATTAGATGCTGTGCCACTAAAATAACTGTACCCAGCAAGGGTTACAAAGTGAGGCAACCAGAAAGCTCGTCTGTAATCTTACACTGGGAAATTACAATTTGGAGTCCCTGGAAGTGCTCTTTGCCTGCTGCAGGAAGGTGGTCCTGGTTTCCTCTCACAGGAGAACTGGAGATGTAAAACAAACTTCAACATGTCTGCAAAGAGCAGTCTCAGTGCTCCCCTGGCACAAATCCAACCTGGATCTCATCCCTGTGTTACAAAACACCTGTCTGGAACAGGGAATCCTGCCCAGGGCACACAGGTGAGGACTGTAATGCTGTGGTCTACTTTCCTACAGAACTTCCATGATTATTTTAATGTAAAAACTGTTTCTGCTCCACAGCATCAAGCAAAACATTTAAAGTACAGACTAATTATGACTGGCAGGCTGATTTAAATAAGAACTGGTTACAATTAATTATAACAAAATAGAATGTTGCATTTTGTATATTTAGCACTGCATCATCTCCCTTTACAATTGTACCTTCAGAGTGCTTTAGCTGAACTATCTCTGAAAATCCTCTAATGTTAAATTGTTTTATACCATCCTCCCTCAGACTTCAGTGTATTTAGGAGCTGTCTTACTGACTGCAGCAAACCCTTATGTAGTGCAATCCTTTCCTTTCTCATTTTGTTCATCTACATAAAGTTATCTTCCAAATCTGTCTGGATTCAAGTGAAGGTATGCAAGCAGGCAGCACAAAGGCAGAGCAGGGAGGGGAGCTCCCAAAAGAGCCCACAGTGCTGGTGGCCAGCAGGGCTGTGCCGTGGGCACTGAGGAAAGCAAATACTGGAATGGCTCCCTGCAAATCAACAATCAGAGTCTGAATTTGTGACCTGTGAGCTCTGCAAACACTGCAGGTACAGAGCTGAGCCATCGGCCTGTCACGCCAGCAGAGTGACATCCATCAGCTCAGGGCAGGGGCAGGGGCAGGATGACCCAGGTCTGGTGCATGTGAGCAGCACACGTCAGCTGAGGCCCCTGCCCAAACAGCAAATTATGGAGGAAGAAGGGGGAAGAGAGCCTAGTGGTATTTCTTTGAAGCCTGAATTGTGTTAGGCAGTCTGTGCTCACCTCTCTGGAATTTACATCTCATGAATGCTCTAAGAAACAAATCTGCCAACAAAATGTCTACAGAAACTGCAAATTTTGATTAAATATTGAAGCACTTGCAAAAAAAAAAAAAGAAAGAAAAAAATTCATAATTCAGAAACACCAGATATTAATGATGGAAGTCATCTTAGAAGTTTTATGGTCTTGGAACACCAACCACACGACTTTATAAGTTCAATCAAAAGACTTAGTTCAATTCAATTTAGGTAAACCAAGCACTTGTAATTGACTTCTTCTGCCTTTAATTTGCAGATGTAGATTAAGATTTGTTAGTTTACATGATTCAGAGAAAAATAAAAAGTATATATTGGTTGCTGACAATTTATAAGGAGAAAAAGTGCTGAAAGAGAATAACATAAAACAGTCACTTTGAATTACAGATTTTTCTCTAGAGCATCTCCTGGGAGGCATTTCTGGGTAGACAGAAAGTACAGTTTTGTTTAATAAAATGGAATGTGCTAGAATACAAACCCTGCATTCACAAACCCTGCCCTTCCTACGATGTCAAGGTGCCTGGACACATCTCCTCACTCACAAGTTATAACCAGCACAAAGTACAGATTTTTAAAGTTACTTCTGGCCCTGGTATTTTTCAAACATGCACAATGCAAATATTTCTCCAGGAGCCAGTTCTGAATTATTAAATCAGGCATTTCCACTGCTGTCAGGTACTGGGAAGATTCAATAAAACAGAATCACTTCAGGCTCACCCATCTCCTGTAATCACTGGGGGAAAAAAAATGCTTTTCCTATTAATGCTAAAAGACTTTTTTCTCGAATGAAAAGTAAAGTATGTGTTATTTAAAAGGATATGAGATATCAAAATACATGTGTGTGTGTGCATGTATCTGTGCAAGAAACACCTATTGCTGTTCATTAAATCTTCACTAGCAGTGTTTGTTTCCTGATCCCTTAAAGAGCACATCCATTAATGGGAAAGAACAGACAATTGTGACACACAAGCTCAGCTCATGAACCTCAGGGAAGGTCTGGAGGCAAGATAAGGGATGGGGACTGGAAAAATGTGGATTTTATTCTAACCTGAGCTGCTGAATGACCAAAGGGAAATCACTTCCCTCCTGTGCCCCCTGCCCTGACCTTTGGGATGGGAAACTGCAGGAGGGGAGGGAAGGGACTGCTGGAAACTCCCACTCTCTGAGGGATCCTCCAGGCTCCAAAACTGGAGGGACCCCACTCAGGTGAGAAACTCAGGGGAGGTGAATCCATTTCCACTACTAAAACAGAGCTCCAGCAGGGAAGCACAGTGGCACAGCACACATTGGGAATCTCTGTGCTGGACAGAAAGGGAGTTTGCTCTCATGCATATTGAGTGCTTTGCAGCCATAACCTCCAGGGCAAAGCCAGGAGGGGATCAGGAATTCCTTCCACTGGAGGGGATGCAGAGTGGAGTTTCTGAACTCCAAGAGAACCATTTCCAAGCTCAGGCCTGTGAGAGCTGCCTGGTGGCTGCTGAAGTTGTCAGCAGGACTTCCTGAGTGCAGGGAAATACTCTGAGCTGCTTCCAGTGTGTATCCTGCTTAAGTGGCCACAAAGTTTCATCACAGTGCTAAAACTCTCCAAGTTCTCCCACATAAGTGGGCTCCAAACCTCTGCAGGGTTGGTTTATCCAGGAAAGTGAATCCATTGCCACCTGTGCTCTCTAAAATACAGATTTTTGTCTGAAATGGAAAGCGTGCTCCATGCAATGCCACACTGCCCAGAGGGAGCTTTGTGTAAATGCCAAACCAGTCCTCCTAAGCAGAGACCAGGTTTTGGAAAACACTACAGTTAAAAGGCTGCACATCTGCTTATGAATTGGGCATTTCCCCCTTTTTTCCTTTCTCATTAATGCCAATTACTTTAATGAAGGCTGAATAGGGGAAAGAGGTGTCCCTTTTATACATTGTTCCTCATCTGAAGCTTTAATTATAGCTTTGCAACTCCACAATTACTATGAGGTAGTGATGACTGCAAACCCAGAGGAGAAGTAGCAGAAGGGATCACTGCACTCAAATATTCTGTTACTCTGCAGTATCCTAAATATTTTTGATTTAACAAGCACAGACAGGGAAAAGTACATATGCCAAATAATCTGAATTTATCAAGTTTTCCATGAAATGCAAATGCCCTTAGAGGTGAAAGAGTTTTGATTAGGAGATGCAGAGCATTGCAAAGATGCTGCATATGCAACATTTCTCAGACTAGATTTACACAGTAGCCTGCAAACTACTTTCTTGTTAGAAATTCTCAGAAACTGAGAAGCTGCACTGCAGGCATGGCACACTGTAAAGTCACTAACACTGTAATTAGCTGCTTTATAACCCAGTGTGACTACAGTTCTCAGCTGTGAGATAATGAAATAAAACATTCCTAATATTACTCTCACAAATATTAATACGAAAAGTGGATATATTAGCTTTCAAGAGAACAGAGAATTAGCCTGGCATGGAAGCACTGGGGGAAAAAATGGAAAAATAATTTCTTTTTGGCAGCAATGAAAAGAGATCACACACAGCATGAGAAGGTAAAACATACCTGAGGAATACAAATTATTGGACACAATTTGATGATAATTTCTTGCAACAGCAGAACATCCTTCTTGTGCCTACACAGCCCTGCCCCTCCAGAGGTCCTGAGGAGCCCCGGCCAGGCCAGGGCTGGCAGTGCCCACAGAGCCAGGGCAGTGCCCACAGAGCCAGGGCTGGCAGTGCCCACAGAGCCAGGGCAGGGCACACAGAGCCAGGGCTGGCAGTGCCCACAGAACCAGGGCAGTGCCCATAGAGCCAGGACTGGCAGTGCCCACAGAGCCAGGGCAGTGCCCACAGAGCCAGGGCTGGCAGTGCCCACAGAGCCAGGGCTGGCAGTGCCCACAGAGCCAGGGCAGGGCACACAGAGCCAGGGC
>JAYDZK010000028.1:1105033-1121279 GCA_034509185.1 Euphonia xanthogaster
ACACAGAGCCAGGGCTGGCAGTGCCCACAGACCCAGGGCAGGGCACACACAGCCAGGGCTGGCAGTGCACACACAGCAAGGGCTGGCAGTGCCCACAGAGCCAGAGCAGGGCACACAGAGCCAGGGCAGGGCACACAGAGCCAGGGCTGGCAGTGCCCACAGACCCAGGGCAGGGCACACAGAGCCAGGGCTGGCAGTGCCCACAGACCCAGGGCAGGGCACACACAGCCAGGGCTGGCAGTGCACACACAGCCAGGGCTGGCAGTGCCCACAGAGCCAGGGCAGGGCACACAGAGCCAGGGCAGGGCACACAGACCCAGGGCAGGGCACACAGAGCCAGGGCAGGGCACACAGAGCCAGGGCTGGCAGTGCCCACAGAGCCAGGGCAGCGCAGGGCTCAGCTGGGGCCGTGGAGGGGCCGCAGGGCGAGTGCAGCCCTGCACCGGTGGCTGTCCCTGTCCCTGTCGCTGTCGCTGTCGCTGTCCCCAGCACGGGTCCCGCAGCTCCAGCCGCTGGCCCCGGCAGCTCCCGGCGGACCCGGGTTCAGCCCTGCACCGGTGGCTGTCCCTGTCCCTGTCGCTGTCGCTGTCCCCAGCACGGGTCCCGCAGCTCCCGGCGGGCCGGGCACACCCTCCTGGGGCTGAGGCACCGGGCAGGAGCCGAGGCACGGCACGGGGGGGCTCTCCGGTCCCCCGGGCTTGCTGCTCCCTCTGTGGATTCCGTGGCTCTGACCTGCACTCGGACAGCCGGCTGCCAGCAGGAATTCCTTGCACCAGAGAGGGGGCGCGGGGTGCGGCTGCTGAGCTCCGAGAGCCATTTCCCGCCTCTGGCCTGTGGGAGCTCCCGGCCGGACTCCCGAGTGCGGGCAATTCCTCCCTCCCCAGGGCACAGGCGACTCCATCTCCGCAGGGCCTCAGCCCCGGGAGGCTCCCAAACCCCTGGGCAGTGTCCCCCAGCCTTGCCCGTCCTCTGCAGCCGCACAACGTGCACCGGGATTGCTCCCGGAGGTGCCCTGGCACCGCCCTGAGCCCGGGCTGAGGGGGACTGACAGCCAGCGAGGGAAGCAGAGACAAACTCTGCGAGCAGCTGATAATGCTGCAGGGGAACGGGAGGAATAAAACACTGCAGGAGAGCTGTCAGCTTCCCTCTCTTCTTCTGTGGTGGGATTAGCAGAAAAGGTTAGACTATACATTATCCAAGAGTCGCTCTAATGATGTATCACTCTGAGGTTTTCATAAAATTAATCTCAATAATAAGACATAATACAGGTTTCATGCATACTAGGTAATTAAAGAGCTTGATGAATAGATGAAAGAGTGAATGTTCTGGATCCTTAAACAAATCACAGCTTTAAATTTCATTAATTTTAAATTTACTTCAAGACCTAATTTAAAATTGGCAAAGCTTCCCTACCGCTGAAACAAGAAATCATTAAATAAAACTGAACAGTATTATTTATTGTTGTGCCAGGCCAATAAAATACATCAATTTACAATGTCAGGATGGCAAAAATATGACAGGACTCTACAATATTTAAAATAGTTTTAAAAATTCACTGCAGCTCTTGGTTGAAAACTTAAACAAGAAAATCTATTCACAGATACTTTCTTGGCCTTTTCATTTGCTGTCCAGTGCCTTGGGCTACCACACGGAAAGGTTTGCAATAATTTCACCATCATCTGCTAGAGCTTTGAGGGAGGGGAAGGCAAAGAAAGAGAGCAATGATCCTATTCAGTTTCTAGGCAAGGAAAACCACGCAGGACATTTGCTCAAGTCAGCAGAGGGTATCTGAATGTCTGCAGCACTCCAAAATACCTCAGCCTGGGTAAAACAGACTCTGCTTAAAGCGCTTCTGCCAGGATCAAGCTGTAATCAGAATAGGAACTGTAAAATGCAAATAGGGAATGCCACGAGAGAACAACACTGAGTCATAACTGGGGAAATAGTGAGTTAAAATAACTCTTTTACTATAAAACCAGGGAAGAAAACCCCAAGTGAGTGCAAAGTAATCCAAGAGCATTGTGGCAGTGACCTGTGTGGGGCAGGCCTCCTGAGCTGGGACCTCGGGTGGGTGTGCTGGTGTCACAGCCCAGCAGGCTCAGCTGTGCCCTCCCAGCTCTCCTGGGCACCAGCCCAGCCACCAGCAGGGCCTCACGGAGCCAACAGGGAACTCCTCTTTTGCCAAATTCTGCTCCTGAGGCACCTGGAGCAGAAGGGTGGCAGGGACTGCCGCCCTCCCTGTCCTGCACACATGGACACAGCCCCACAGGCACGGGCAGTTCCTCCTCTCTCTGGGGACTCACTCTGCAGCTCAGACCCACCTCCAAAGCAATGCACTCCTGTTTAGTAGAAATGCAGGAGTGATTAAACTCTGCCCTGGTGCTCCTTGCTATTCAAGTTTAATAATGTTCATTAAGTCTGCACCTTTTGAGATTGGTTGCTGGTGTTTCTCCCACAGAAGCCTGAAGAGAAACACTCCACAAACCTGTGCATTCATACAAGAGTGGCACAGCATAAACTGCCCCTGTGTGGGCAATGCCTTTCCAGGTTCTGTGCCCTTCATTTTAGGTCTATTTCCTTTATTTATTATTCTCAGATATTAACTTCCCATATTTTTGCTTTTCTTCAGTACAACACCTACAAAAGGGAACAATTTTCTCGGCCTTTTCCTTACTCTCTTATGTAAACCCACATGAAAAGATTATCTCCAAGTGTTGACATAACTCTCTCCCTCATCTCAATGCAGCAGATGAAGGGAGAAAAGCAAAGAGTTTCCAGAAGTGGCCCCTGCTGGCAAATATCCAGCTTATAGACTTCCTATTGTTTTGCTAACAATTAGAAGCTTGAATTATCACTTTGCTAGAACTGCATTTAAAGAAACCCTTCTGGGTTTCATCACTGGTAGTCTCTTTTATTTGATAACAATTCTCATTCCAATTTAACAATTTCCCTACACTGGAGGACCAGTGGAGCAAGGAAACTTTAGCGCATCCCTGTGCTTTGCTGAGCTCCAGTCTGAATGCAGCTCCCAGTCCAGCAGCTCCCAGTCTTGAAGGGGTCTTGACCAGAGCAATTTTTTGTCTTAGAACGGGAGTAAAGCAGATTGACTCCCTAATGTTATGAATAATTCCAAACAAACATTTGGACAGCCAAAAGGATCAAGAGACAGTGAAAACACACTGATAAACAAACACAGTGAGAATCTGTGATGCTCATGAGATGCATGAGTGGCTTCTTGCTGAAACAAGAGAAGCTGTGGGTCATCTAAAAGTACTTGGAAAAGAAACGTGGGAGTTGTGACAGTAACAAGAAAAAAAATGAGCAAAGATGGATTGAAATACATGGTCTGTGGATCTTCAATTCAAATGTTGAAATCAGAATTCTTTTCTGATTTTCATATCTGAAGCACTTTCACGGAATTTAAACAAAAGACCCCTAAAGACCCCTGCTATCAGCACACTAAAAATCCAGATATAAAGCAGAATTCTGCTTAGCAGCCATGCCCAAATCTGGATAAAGAGGAATCGGTGTGTGCTCCAATCTTTTTCTGTTACCAAAAAACAAGTGTTGCTTGAACCACTTGAACCACAGTGCCTCTCACATGTTCACACCTGACCCAAAATCCCAGGGTGAGGGAAATCTGAGTCAGTGATACCCTGGCGGGACAGAAGGGAACACCCAGTACTCCTGTGACACCATGAAATATTACTGCTGCAGCTGTCAGTTGTCCTGTGCTGAAATAGGTGCAGCCACTTAAGTGCATTTTCACTAGGACCATTAAAAGGAACTAAATTCTGAAAACCCCATGTTTCTGACTGGCTAAAATTGCATGTACAAGGTAGCACCAGATCCAGACTGTACCCAGCTTACTGCTAGTTGTCTTGCACTAAATCCAGGCAACACCATGGTATTCATGGCAGACTGAAAGAAGCAGCTGGGAAGATTTTATCTCCCTTTTAATGGAGAAGTACATCTTGCCTTCCCTCAGCCCAGAGGCTCTATTAGATCCTCACAGCTGGCCCTCAGTGCTGCACAACCAGTCCTGCTGAAGATTGATTTTTATCCACCTGAGTTCGAGAAGAAAGGAAAGACCTTTGCTTTCCAGTAATGAGACCTGTATCATGCTTTTTACTTTCACAGACAGACTTCTTTTAAAAGTTTTACCTCTGGATTATCACTTAAATAGGCAAGCACCAATGCTGAGGTTTGAGCTCATAGTCTAGGAGTTTCTAAGTTGCATTTAAAGAGTTATATTGATTTTAGAGGTCTCAGGCTGGCTGAGATGGAACCTATCTTGCTATGTAATGAGTTGGCAGTTACAGACAAGAGAGGCACATAATAGAGTTAATCTCTTTTTTCAAGCACTGGTTAAATTGTTAGCCAGCATGCAGCATTGCATGTGGATGCTTATTATTCTCCCAACAAATACTGTATTTCATTCTAGTTTGCTTGGTATGAACAGTTCACAGCATATTCTTTGTCATTTAATTTCCTGTGTACATTGTGAGCACTTCCAAAAGCTCAGCAGGGTGCATTAGAGAAACCTACAGAAGGAGAACATTAATCAAATTACTATATTAGATACTATTAGATGTCTTCAAGTTGGAACTTGTATGCACTGAGTTTTACAGCTTTCTTTTTATCACTTCAGAAGAGATCAAAATAACTCATTAAGTCAATTCATCCTTTTTGCTGCATTTGCTGATCGTGCAGGGAAGTGCACCCTGTGAGGGGCAACGTGGAAAGGGCTGTGCCAGGCCCCCTTGGGCAGGAAGGGCAGGGAATCCCTGCTGGGGCTGCCACTCTGCCTCGTCCCTCCTGTCACCCCTGGGGACTGGGATCCCCAGTGCTCCCCTGGGAACAGGATGTGGAAGCACCAATGTGCCACATCTTCCCCCACACACCATTTCTGCTGGGTGACATCTGTGCCAGGGCTCCAAACCTGCCCCCGGGCTCTAAACCTGCCCCAGGGCTCCAAATGTCCCCCAGGACCTCAAAACCTGTCCCTTCTCTCCCTGTTTGCTTCTTCCATCATCCTTTTGTGTTTCTGGGAGGAGATCGAGTGCATTTTGGGTGTTTTTTTCCAGACCAGAATGAGCAAAGCACTTCCAGTTCTCCAGCCTTTCCTTCTCTTTCGCAGCTAGAAAATAGACTGTGCTGGAGGAAATATATCAAAACTCCCTCCTACTCCACCAAAAGAACAAAACTGTATCTGAAAACTCCTCTGTTGGGAAAAAAATGATTTACTAGATTTTATATCTTTTGACAAATAAACTATGCAGTTTCAAAATTTACAATTAAATTAGAATTCAGCCAGTTATTCTCCATTCACAGCCTGTTTTAATTTCTTCACTTTGGGATGTCTTGAAAAGTTTGATATTCACTGAAACTATTCAGTGCTCTTCTGCAACCAAATCTCAGCTTTCTCTTTTGCATTTTTGTACCAATACCTCTGCAAATACACCAAGAAACTCCCAAAATTAAGATGAAGAGGAGCACTGTCAGTGCTGAGATGTACACATAGAAAAGGGAGAAATTTGAAGTAAGTCTTAGAGTATTGCAAATACAAATTCTGTGTAAATGGACTTTTGCTTGCACTGCTGTTTCCTAGAGTTCAAAAAACTGCATTTATCTACTGGTTACAATGACTTAGGGCAGGTAGTGATCAAAATTTATAGGTAATTACAAAATGTTTTCGAGAAAATATTTGGGCCATAGTTTATCTCAATGTCCAGCTGATTACATAACCACTCAGAATTTACCACACAAACTATAACGCTTGTTAGACGCGTGGGACAAACAAAACAGTAGAAAAAGTTGAAGATTCTGCTCTAGAACAGAGAATATTAGAGAATTAAAGAAAGAGAATTAGAAGAGAAAGCATCAAAAAGAGGCGGGCTGGATTTCAAAGGCACCAAAGGACAAGGTAAGGCTAAAGGGCTGAGTCTGGGCACATGCCTTGAAAATGCCCTGATTTTCAGGAGCAATAAATACCTATTGACATGTTCACATTCTGACATCACCTCCACGCTCCCAGCTGAAAGTCACCACTCTCACCAAGGGGAATAAAACTAAGGATTTATGTTACATTTTAAAATCTTGGCCTAAAACCCAGTGGCAGAGCTGTATGATCAGCGTGCGACCCGCGGCTCGGCAGGTCGGAGTCCGCACGCGTGGCTCCTCATATTTCACAGCAGTGAATGCTCTGCACAAGGACCTGGCAGGCACTCCCACCTTGCTCTTGGAGAGAAGAGGCTTCCCCATGGGCTGGCCTTTATCTCCAGCTTCCCCTCCTGCCATCCTCCTCAGCTCCTCTGCCCCAGGACTGTGGGGAGCCTTAGAGGGAGCTGTTCTCTTGCACTGACAGTGTTTGCATTGCCCTGTCTGGATGCACTCGGCAAAAGGGGCAAGGAGTGACGTTAGCAAGTAATTAATCATATCAATTATTGAAATCACAGGCAGGAAAGTCTGCACACCAGCTGGAGTAGGAGAGTTTATCCAAAAGCCATCACTGAGGAATCTGTAGCTTTGAAGTCAGTCACTGAAGGAATTGGCAATGAGTAACGTGAGCTGACAAGGAGAACACTTTCTGTCAACAAGTGATTTGCAAACAGGCTATAAATGTCATTAATTTGTTCACTATTTGTGATCCTTGAAGGATTGCATTGTATAAGTTTCAACTTACAATTAGGTGCTAAGAATGCCTTTTGTTTATTGCATGTTACTGAAGTGATATGCCTGGCCTTCTAATCCGCCTGAATTTTGAAAGGTCAATTGCCCCAAATTCAGCTTTTCAAAATGTTGCTTTTTGCATTGACTGCAGAGTTTTTACAGAGACAAAGGCTTCTGAATGAGCTACTAAAAGCATTTTTCTGAATGATAGATTGCTATATCATAATATCTCTTTTTTAAAAAATAACTGTTTTCTGAATTTACTCAGCATGTAAAATGTCCAAGGTGAGATTTCTTTGGGATTTATCACTTTCCAAAGCAGCAGGAACTTGCAGCTTTGAAGGAATAGGCTCATTCTTCTCAAAAACTCTGACTCTTATTTATGTTGTTTCCACTTCCCCCTAAGATAGGAAACCATATTTCTCGTTTTAATAATAAAACATCGTAAAATCAAATTCTAGAAAATTACTTTCACAATTTTTATGGGTTTGCATCTATAATCTCAATAGGGAGAAACAAAAACACAATTCCTAAGTTCAGATCTGATGCCTGAGAATGTATTTTATTGTTCATAATGCTGAGTTAAATTAGCCATGGTCACTGACGCCAAAAAAACCCTTCAGTCCCAGTCTTTATGCAGCCTAAAAGGACTGTGCTGTTTTCAGACAGAGGTTTTTCTACCGTAAAAGAGACCAAGAGCCATGTCCATCACACTGCAGTACAAGCTCATCCCAAAAATCCCACAGCAGCTCCTCCTTCCATTGCTGTAGAGGTTTCACAGTTTGCACCATCAGAAAATTCTCACTGAGTTTCCTCTTGGAATGCTTAAAACAAGCAGAAGTGCATGGCACTCTTCTCCACTCCAGAAGTTCTGACTACTTCAGAGCGCTCCTGGGCAGAATTAGTGCCAAACCCCACAAATAATTGTCATATTATCAGCAAACAGCTACAGCTCTGGGTGGGCTGGATTCAAACAAAGTTTAATAAAATTTCAGCTAAAATAAGCTTAAAATAGAGGACACCCTCTGCTATAGGAATGGCAGGTGAGGAAAGGCAAGGCCTGGCACCTGTAGCCCTGTAAGACTGTGCCACTATTTACACCTTTCTTGATGCAAGGAATCTTTTAACCTTATCAAACTCGGCCTTCCAAGTAGGGCCAACTTCAAGGAGACTGAAAAGTCTTTGCTGCTCCGAGCATTCTGCATTTCCTGACAAGAGCAAACAGAGGCTGAGCAAACTGCAAAGACCATCAAGGACCAGGGCTGGGCTCTGTTCTCTTATTTCTGCAGTGGTTTCTCTGCACATCATTCCCCAGTTCAAAGCTCCTTCTCTCTGTGTGCTGTCAGTGACAGGCAGAACAAACAGCAAACCAGCTTATAGTCAAAACCCCCAGCATCTGTGTAGATGTTTGACCCTGCACAGGTAATCAGGGGATCTCCTTGACAGGTGCCTGCAGAGATGAAGAGTGGAGTAAGTACAGCTCTTTCAGAGCACAGTTTAAAAATCTGCCCTCTCTACCTTTGAAACAAACGCCAGGGTCCATCCCCCTGCCATTTTCTGTGACCTGTGCCAACCCTCCCAGTGCTGAAGTCTGCATTTCACCTGGCACTTGGAGCTTCCCCACTGCAGCCACCACCAGAGGCTGTGACACCATTTTGCACAGATGCAATTTGCAGAGTCTCTCTCTACTTTTCTCAGGTGGGTGGAGGTGAGTCAGGGCTTGCTGGTTTCCAGGCTGTGCACCACTTCAGGTCTGATCTGGGCCTCATAGATGCTGTCATCTTATTCCAGAAGCTCCATACCTTCTCAGTGATTCCTCATGGGCAGCTCCTCACAGCACTGCCTCCTTCCTTGCAGCCAACAAACTCCATCTCTCTTCTCAACTAGCTAACCCACACTCTTTTGTAGCACTCTTCTTCTTGGACACAGCTGTGGCCTATTAAGGGCAGGTCTGTTCCTAATATTTGGGGATTAGTACAGCTGCAACTCCTCAGGTGTGAGACTACCTTCTGCACTGTCTTTATTTTCTTACATTCTATCTCTCCACACATAAATGCCCTGTAACCATGACAAAGATCCATCTGCTCCCCATTGGCACAGTATTTTGAATATGTGCTGTTTATTTTTTGTAGATCCCTTGCCCCATGATGGACAAAAAGCTAATTTCTCAGCTTGAAATCCTGCAAGAGGATGAAGTTACTTCGCTGCTGTGTAACAAAGACATGAGAGCTCACTGCAGTGATCATTACAACAAGGGTAAGGTAATTGTTCCTTCTGCTTTCACACAGATATTTACAACAGCAAACCTTTCCACATCAATGTTTTACAAAAAAAACAACAAAATCCAGGTTGGATTTTGTGATGGACCTGGAGGGAATTACACACCCAGACTGTGCTGAAGTTGGCAGAGGCCCTTCCCCATGCCTACTGTAAATACTGGCCCTCTCAGCCATGTCTACATGGAGAGATGTTCACACATCTGGAGAAGAAAAATGAGAGAACCACTAAAAGGAGCACCTCAGGGAAAGAAACCCAAGTAAATCTGAGCAGATACCGCAGAGGGACTGAGGCATTTGTGGAAGGTGGAACACGGGTTGCAGCAGCATTAGGTAAGGGCCCAAGGGTGGGGAAGGCAACCTTTGGGGATTTGCCTATTTTCATGTTGCATTGAAAATATGATAGTTTCAATTCCACTGAAGTCTTTTTAAAAGAAATAATATGGGTTACACACCCTGGTTATCTACCGGAACATCTCACAGCAGTCAGAAAGAAAATGACCTCTTGGCCTTTGTCCAGCTGTACTGACCACAGACCCCAAGAAATCCACTTGCAATTTTTGAGAAAGGGGGAGGAGGGGAAAAACCCCAAACCAAAGACAGACAAAAGCAACCAAGCCCTTATTTTTAAGCACAAACAATGAACTTGAAAGGCTGCAATGATTCTTTTGGTCTGCCATGCTATAAACACCTGAGTTTTGCTCACAGTTTATGATGACACAGTCAAGCTATTGGGTACTTATGTCTATTCAGTGCATAAAATGTCTTCTTTAAACATATCCCAAAACAAATCTCTTAACAGAGCACTTCTAAAATAAATATGCCGTTGCTCCGAATGCAGAGATTTCATTTCTGTAGTCTCATTGGCACATAATGGACATGGAGTTTATTATCCTCAACTCCAGTGCCCTCAGGGAATGCACCTTCCACGCTGTTCTTAATCTGTTCCAAAAGAAATACAATTGCACTTGTTGTAAACTACAGCATGATGTGACAACACCGAATGAAACCATAATTCTGTTTACTAGATATTATTTATGCTGTGGAAACGTGAGGATTGTGATTTCTGGAGGGACTATAAGGATCACAAACCAGGCATTTAACAGGGAACTTTTATTACATTTTCTTTTATTAGTCTTTACCAAATCAGAGTTGCAGATAGGAAAATAAAATAATGTTTTTATATCTTCTCTCAATACCAAATTTTATGAATAGATATTACGCTATGAGACATGTTGATACACACTTGGCCAATATACATGGTCAGAAAATATGAAAATATGCTGTTAGCCTCTGAACAGTATTATTGACATGGCCCTGGGCTTGGGGGGGTTTTGGTTTATTTTTTTATTTTTAGCACACAAAGAATGTGAACAATCCAATTTTGCTATTAATGCTTCCAGCTTTCTTTTTTTTTTTTTTTTTTATTTCAAGAACACTGCTGTCTGATGCTCTTTTTATTGGGCTGAAAACTCTGAAAGTGAGGTTTTCACGTGTTATATTTGATAAAGTTATAAGATTCTACTGGCTCTTGCTTAGATCTTGGATGAGTCCTGAATAGCGACGGGAGCACAGAGTGCTGGGAACCAAGTCCTTTCAGCCTCAGTGGAGTAGGGAGTGAATGGAGATTGTCAGGAGGGTGAAGCCAAGGCTGCAGGTCCAGCTGGAGGAGTGGATGCACTGCCATGGACTGGATAACAAGGAGCTCATTCCTTTGGGAGACAGGGGAGCAGGACTGGACCTGTGTCCCCTCTGAGTGCCCAACTTACACTGACTTATGTGTCCATTGCAATTTCAATCTCTTCCTGGCACCTGGCAGCTTTTGTTGAAGAATTTATTTGTTGTATCATGAAGATGCATTTACTTCAACAACACATAATGCTTTGTTTTGCCTTTTTATTATTAACTTGTCAAAAGAAGAGATACGGCAATAATAAAATGACAAAATACCATGTAAGGTGTTGGAATAAATGGGATGTATAATACATCAGGTAATGGCAATTAATTCTATAGCTGATGTACATAATGTCAGTTATTCAACACTCACAATTATCCATACTCAAAAGTATTGGCAATCATATAAACAGGCTTAATGAATTATAATAACAATGTGTTCTAACAGCAAAAAAAGGTACATAGCCAAACTGTGAACCTGTTAAAGGGAATAGGCTTTGGGGAGGTAAATTATTCCAGAGTCAGATGGACTTGAGTTCGAGTGACATGTTTTTCTGCAAGTTTCATAGTCCATTTGTAGCACAGTAACTGGAGAAGTTTTAATTGACTATTAAAACTAGTCAATAGTTTCCATAGTCTGTACATTTTATTATTTCCAAGGTTCATCAAGGAGGTGGGGTTAGAAGGAAACTGCTTAAGTCAGGCATTGCTCCTTTCCAAATATGTATGCAAATTTATGCACCAGGGAGCAAAACTGAGTGTCCAGTGCCAGGCTTTCAGTTTTGGCATCTCTGTCTTCACTGCTCCTCTTTGAAAAAGCTATGTATAAAAGATTAAATTCTCTGAGAACATCATTTTAATTACTCTTGAAAGACTTATCCAGCTGTTAAATGATCCAGGGTTAACCGAAGGGCTACTGCTATAAAACCATTTAAACACACCATGGTGATTTTATCAAATTTCACAGCTGTTCCTGCAGCAAATGCAGCTCCTCAGAACACAAGATTTCTAGTTAATCTGCTAACGGTAATTTTGGAGAAAATTTGCATCAAAGGAGAAATTGCTGCACAGGAACTGCCTGCCTGGATTGAACCCACAGCCAGCCCAGTCCAGAAACCTGTCTCCAGGATGAGCCAGCACCAGATGTTCATGTGGAAAGAAATATAGAAATACATAATACACAAATGTAATTCAGCCCACAAAAGGTCACTCTGCTTAATCACTAAGACATGCAGACTTTCCTCTTCTCCAGTGTGATTTTATTAGTGTCCCATCATGCACAAACCTTGTTATTCATAGAGAAATAACCATACCTTGAACCCAGGTTTCTTGGCTCAGACAGTGACGGAATCCACTGTTTGACAGCACTGTTTAAGACATATCCTCCTTTATTCATTCCAGATTTTTCATATTTCCATTCTACTGCACTTTTATTGGGTGATAATTTCTCTGACTCCTTGACTATTTTACAGGCTTTTTTCTCTGTGCTGCTATTTTTCACCCTGCTGGAGGGAGCAGGCTCAGTCCCCTCGGCTGCTCCTGTGGCCCAGCTGGCCCCTGACACCCGTAACTCCCAGCGGAGGGGAGCCTGACCCCCTTGCTCAGGTAACCCCTGCCAAGGGACCAGTAGAGACTGGGGCTCTGTATTTTCATGTAATAATCCTGTGGGATTCCCAGTGCAGCTGAAGCCCTGCTGAGCTGTGTTTGAGCTGTCTTAGGGAAGAAGCAGGGAAGAACATGGATATTCCAGGGAGACCCAGGGAACTGGCCCATGTCCTGCTCTGGGGTGGTCTGACCCAGCTCATGTGCACTTGGCTGAGGCAGCCTTCAAGGCTAAAACAATAAGCCCAGGCCCGTATCCATAAGACATAACAATAATAGTAACAATAATCATAATTTTAGCTCTTCCAGTGCAGTGTTCTCACCATAAAGAAGGCAGTTGGGCTAAAGCTTCCAAGGGCTTTATTTCCCTGATATGCTGTCAGGCCATGTGCCAGGAAGGAAGGACTCAGCATGGATCCTGCTGATGAATTACCTTGATCAGACAGAGGCAAAGCTTTTTCAGCTACTCCCACCTGTCTGGGGAAGGACCTGGATCCAAAAATGCTGTGATAACTGCGTGGGGTTCATCCTCAGCTTTTGCCTTACCCCACAAAGGGCCCTGTTCACAGTGTGGAAATGATCCCCCACAGAAAACCAAACCGAGGTGCAGATAAACCGTAGGATTGCCAACCATTAAACTTAAATCCAGTGCCAAATTCAGCTCCTCTTGGACAATTGATGTATTTAAAATAAAACAATAAACAGCACTGTGCCCTCATCTGTCAGCTCTCCAAGCCAGCAGAAATTAGCAGTGACCTCGGTCCATGGGCTGTGTATTCCCCAGCCCCACATCTCACCCCAACTATGATAAACTCCCCCACAGGTCTCATCCCCTCACTGAAAGAGCAAACAAAGCATCAGGTCATGTTAACCCTGTTCCCAGCTCCACAAACCCACAGGATACAGCAATAAATTGAGCTTGCACACCTTCAATACTTTTAAAGATTAATTGTAACTCCCATGAAACTTCCAGTCCATTGAATGCTCATCCTCCATCTCTCTGGGAAAGCAATAGGATTCAACAATCAATGGGGCTCCAGGAGCAGGTAACATAAAGCAAAGCCATAAATTTCAAGGTATTTCAAATAATTGGAAATAATCCTGCTTACAGGTCTACATGATAGCTCTCTCTGAGTTAGAAATGTCTCTGGAACACAACTTGGAGCATCAATTTTTCCTTCATATATGTGCTTCAGGAAATCAAGCTGCATTTGGAGACATAAAAATTACAAACTTCCATATTTTTTTCTTTTAATTTATGGCGCATAATAGGATTGCCCTTCGTAATATGGCTGTGAAGCTGAAAACAATTTGTATTCCAGCAGCTGGATGAGCCTCCTCACATAAATTCAATCTGCAGAAGTCACCCAAACCATGAAGATTCCTGTGGCATGATCCTATGTTGGGTAAAGGACAGCTTCTCTTCCTCTCCTTATCTTCCTAGATCATGATGGGCCATTACAGAGTTCTCTCTGTGCTTTCTTAAGCCGACTATTTTTTGGCCACAAACAAATCTAAGTGCAGACTCTCAGCTCTGGCTGGCAAGCAGCCACATCTGTGTTGCAGATGCCAAAAGAGGGAATGGGGCTCCGATCTTTCCCCTCTTTGTGCTGCCTGTGTTTGGCTGCTCCCCGCGGCACAGGCGGTGCTCAGCGCTGTCACTGCCCGGCCCCGGGGCAGCAGCGAGCCCAGGGCATGCGAGGGGCTGTGCAGAGGGGCAGGGATGGAGCACCACCTCCACAGAGCTGCTTGTCTCAGAATCTCTGCTGGTCAGAGTCACCCCGAGATGCCTGAGAAAGTCTCTTTTCCCAGCCCAGCAGCCAAAGAAGGAGTCAGAGCTCTTCAGCCCAGCAGGACAGTCAGAGGCACTCTGGCCGTCCTCAGGGTGGTGTTATCTTTTTATACTAAAAACTACCTGTGCATTATTTACCATAACTTCCCAATACCTATTACCTGTGTTAGACAGTGAGCTTCTACTCTAAACCAATCCAGAAATGCCAACATCACCCAGAAGATGGAGGCTAGGAAGAAGAAGGAAAAAGGACAGGACATGTCCAAATTCCTCCATCTTGGGACACTGAGCCCCCCTTCTAAAAACCTCAAAAATCTATTTTTCACCCTGTGACAAACTAACTGTTATTCTACTTAAACTCTTTTGACTTGTAATTCTTCATATAAAGGTTGGTAATTGTTTTTCCATGGGTCAAGATCAAAGGCACAGGGGTCTTGGGCTCTGTGCCAAGGTCTCTGAGCCTCCCGGGCAGGGGCTCGAGCCCTCCAGGGCAGCGAGAGGAATTTCCTGGGTTCCGACATTGCTGGACTTTTGGGATAGTTTCTGTGGAGACAGAGGAAATCAGACAACTGAATACCCTGCCTGGTCTCTCAGATGACCCTTCTGCTGAGGGTTGAAGAACAACAGGTACCAATTGCCACAGCAACAGTGCACCATCAGCAATACCACACCGACAGACACTGTGATTCCCATCCATAAGATGATTTGTGAACTGGAAGGCCAAGGGGTGGTCAGCAAGGATCGTTCACCCTTTAACAGCCCTATACGGCCAGTGCACAAGTCCAGTGAAGAATGGAGACTGATGGTGGATTACTATGGCCTGAATTAAGTCATGCCACCACTGAGTGTTTCTGTGTCAGACATGCTGGAGCTTCAGCACAAGCTGGAGTCCAAGGCAGAAAAGTGATATGCGACCATGGATATTGCCAATGCCTTTTTCTCCATTCCTTTGGCAGCAGAGTGCAGGCCGCAGTTTGCCTTCACCTGGAGGGGTGTGCAATACACCTGGAACCGGCTGCCCCAGGGGTGGAAGCACAGTCCCACCATCTGCCATGGACTGATCCAGACTGCAGTGGAAAAGGGTGAGGCTTCGAAATATCTGCAGTACATTGATGACATACAATATATAAAAGATATGTTTTTTGTGGTTCCCTTACAGGAGGAGGATAAAGAGAAATTTCCTTTAAATGGGAAGGTGTACAGTCGTACAGTGGTTTGACACTAGCCGAACGCCAGGGACCCACAAAAGCCGCTCACTCACCCTCCCCTGCCACAGCTGGGCAGAGGAGAGGAGAAAAAAGCAAATTAATGAAGGGTTCATGAGTTGAGATAAGGACCAGGAGAAAACACTCCAAGGGCAAAGCAGGCTCAGCTTAGAGGTACAAAGTGAATTTGTTACTAACAGAGTCAGAGGAGCGTAATGACAAGTAAAATAAGCCTTTGAAAACACCTTTTTTCCCCCAACCCCTCCCTCCTTCCCACCAAAAATTCTGGGAGAAAGCATGTGAGGGTTTTTGGTCAGCTCATCACCCAAAGGTTTTTTTCCACTGCTCAGGGAGAGGAGTCCTTCCCCTGTGAGACTGTGGCATCCTGTTGTTATGCATTGCAACTGAGTTCATCGTGTCCAGGGAGGGTGCAGCTGACGGTGCCGGGCATGGGGACAAACAAGACAGGTCCTCATTTGCAGAAAGCTCGAGAATCCATTTATTACCCCCGGGGCAGAGGGGTGGGACAGAGATGAAAAACAGGGCAAATGCAGGGTCGTGGGGTTTTATAAGGCATCACAGGGGTGGAGTTTAGGGTTTGGGTCAAGGGAGGAGTTATTAGCAACACAAGAAGGGTAAGATCAAATTCCTCCCTCTTAGGAACAGGGGCACTCCCCAGCGTCCCTCCCACGGGAGACAGTTCTCTGTGAACATCTCCAGCATGGGTCCAATCTCACGAGCAGCAGTCCTGCCAAAACTACTGCAACATGAATTCCCCCCACGGGCAGACAGTTTTCCCAAAACTGCTGCAGTGTGGGTTGTTGCAGTCTGAATTGCTGCTAGTAAAGTCCACGGTAAGGAAGCAAAAAGGGCCTTTGCATAGTATCCACAGATGTTTAATTCAGCTGTGCGGTGAGATGTTCAGAGTCCCAAAGCAGACACAAGTGGAGGGTCCAGGTTTCTCTCCCCCGAGGGACCCCAGGGGTGAACCTGGTCTCGGGGCAGTACAAAGATGAGGGCCAATC
>JAYDZK010000028.1:1135059-1153348 GCA_034509185.1 Euphonia xanthogaster
CACTGCTCCATCCTGGTCCAGGGAAAAGGCAAAGCCAGCTGGAATTCCTCAGCAGCCTTGCATGAAGTGGGCTGGAGCTCTGCAGGGATGAGTGAGCAGCAGAGGGGTTTGTATCAGTGCCCTTGCCTCTGCCAGCTGCTTCTGACACAGGGCTCCAGCAGCAGCTCATGAAATGCCCACCTGTGCTAGGTAGGCTTAAAGTGTGGTAAAAGGTAACTGCCTTCACAAAACACTGTTTTCAACTCATTATTTACCAAAACTCACATTTCATTGGTGCTTCTGAGGGAAAACACCCTACACAGTTTAAGTCCTGATATTCAGCATGTAAACACAGGCAAGTCTAATCCTGCTAAATCTGATTTTTTCCAGCTCTCTCTCCCTGTTTCTTTTCCCTTAAATCCCCAGCTGAAGATGGCAACTTTTCCCCAGAATAGCAGCTAGGCTGCATCCTGATGGCCTGTGCTGCCAGAACCAGACACTGCCATTTGAAATATGAAAATACCTCACTAGAAAACAACCTTTGAAATGGCACAATATATCTGACATGAGCTTGCAGCCTCTGGAGTGTTCATTTACATTCAAAGGAAGCTTGGAGTGAGAGACAATTCTGCCATCTGGCAGAAGTTAAATCAGCCCAGAGCAGTGGTGGGCAGGTGCTGACATCCCAAGGAGTCTGTCCCAAGGAGCAATCACTCTGGGCTTTCTCAGCTGAGGTGCAAAGGCTGAGCAGGCCAGACCAGCTCATTCCACCTCTGTGAGTGCCCAGAGGAGAAAACAGAGAGCAGGAGCAGAGCAGGGACACAGAGCCCTTCGTGCTCCTCCGTGGTCTCCACTGGAACTCAGATGAGTGCTGACAAGAGCAGGAAAACTCTTTTTGAGGAGGTCCAGGCTGCTGGTGTCAGTCCCAGTGACAATCACATCAGGCTGCCTGCACAGATGTGGGGAGTTCATCCCCTCCCAGGCAAATTCTGTATTTACTTGTTCTCTAAAGCAATCATACTGAAAGGAAAACATGTTGCATGAGCTGTACAGCAGGCAAAATGTCATCTATATTTTCAAGAACCAAGGAAAAGAAGCCAGACAAGATTGATTTTGAAAGCACTAGATAAGTGCAATGCCTATGAAACCCAGGCTCCTGTCCTTCTAGAAAACAAACTCTGCTGGGGTTGCCCTCATGAATTACTTTTCATCTGATTCTCACCACAGCCCTGGCTAAAGAAAAGCACAAGTTCAGTCTCCTCTCATATCCAGATATTGCACTGGAAAAACTCCACAGATCAGAAGCTTCCCCCAGGACCACAGTGGACTTCTCTATAAAAGCAACAAGAGGAAGGAGCTTAGGGAGTCAGACATCCAGTTCCTCTTATAAAAAATGCCTGGTTTTCTCCTGCTGACATAAGAGCCTGGTTTACCCAGTTTGGTAAAGTTCTGGTTTAACACTTTAGGCCTGTTGAAAGTCCATTCATGAGGCAGGAAATTTACCCCCTTTGGATTCCTTAGGATCTGGGTACCCAAGTCCTCTGGGCTCTTTCCCTGCAGGGAAGCTGATCTGGAGCAGCTTGTTGCCTTGTCGCCAGGCAGATCTGTGTGCACCACATGCTTCACATGTTCCATAACTTACACACATAAAATCCTCTTTTCCCTCCACTTTCCAGCATAATATGCACGTTTCATAATTGTGCTGCATGCAGACTGTGATGGGACAACACAAACTGCACAGGCTGCACAGCTCACCTGCCAACACAACTCCCTGGAAAAATTCCTGTTTCTGTCTGGAGGGATGGCTGATTTTATAAAACAAAGCAACAGCCTAAAATCCTGCTCCATAAGGGTTTCCAGGCTAAAACCTGGAATGTACTAACATATGTTTTGTGTGTAAAGTGTGACAGAGCTGTAGTCAGCAGAAACTGAATTCAGAAGAAAATACTTTGGGGAACTTTTCCTGATGTGGTTGGAAAGGGATGCTGTCTGCAGAAGGAGCAGATTTATTCAGAGGTCAAGAGCACAGCTCAGTGCACAGCCTCCTAATGCACAGAGAGGACCCTGCTGGCCACAGGACAGCTGTTGTCTGTACATCTGCTTACAGTGTCATTGCTGGGGACTTTGTGAGACTCATGGCAGGTTTTACAGGATTATAATACTGTTTTCTCTCTATTTCAATGGTTCGGGTAGGTGCTAAGTCTGTTCAGAGGGTGATGGTTGCTTTGGAAGAATTCAGAAAGCTCTGCACTTTCAAATACAGCAAACCACTCCATAAATGTCCCTGTGAAAGATGAGGCAATTCTGGAGACTTTTACAGAGTTCAAACAATGTATTTAATAGTAACCAAAATGGACTTGAACAATTTGATGACTTTCCAGTCTGAAATTCTCAGAGCCTTTGTAGATGCATTGTAAGGGGAAGCAATTCAGTCTTTCCAAAAGCCCAGCCTGGTTAGTTAGGACCACGATGACAAACTGGTCAGTGAAGCTCAGGCAATTCCAAGGCACCTGTAAGCTGCCCCCACACACACATTCTGTGCATCTGCCAGCTCTGAGGCAAGCAAAGGATGCCAGCTTTGAGGAAGAGCAAATCCAGGAGCTCAGAGCACCCCGTGGATGGGGTCACAATTTGTGCAGCTGCCTGCACAGCCCAGAGCTGGTGCTGAGCTTTCCCAAACATTTCCCTGCCTTTCTGCACGTCCTGAGGAGCCCCATGGCTGCTGCCACGAGAGCCCTGAGGGGAACATGATCATCTGACAGAGAGATTACACCTTCCAGCAGCTCCCAGCAGGAGGCAAGTGTTTGCTGAAGGAAAAGTTCTCCCTGGGGCTCTTCAGGCCTGACAGTTTCAATGATGCGCTTTTAAAAGTTTCCCTTTAAATGTTTCAATAAAAAATGCCATAAATGCCTTCATGGCAGGAAATTACATATTTAACATAAAGAAATGAGCAAAAATTCCCCAGACCTGCTTTATAATGGATCCAAACCCAGAGAATCCCTCAGCTGAGTGCCCAGCCCTGCCACAAACGTGCCCTGCAGGGTGACACTGCCAGAGCCACCCCCATTTGTCTCTGCCCAGGAGACAAACAGCTCTGCCATACTTTCTGAAGCAGGTAGGACGTGAGCTCTAACTGCTGCAGCCTCTAAGGCTCAACAGCTGCATTTTAAACAAAAAACAAAAAAACAAACAAAAAAAAAAAAGAAAAATTAAAAAAAAAAAAAGAAAATTAAGGATGTTCCTTGAGTAGATTAAAGCTGCCTTGCTACAAAGGGAGATGCTCACTCATTAAAAGCACAAAGCCTTCCTCAGATATATCCTTAGGAAGGGAACTGTAAATCCATTTTATTTCCCCATGTATTCAGGCTGGAATTCCTTTTGATCACAGCCACTTGCTCCCTCCCACACAGCGGGATGGATTAGCAGGAAGCACAGCCAGTGCAGGCTTGGAGACTCCTCCTGCTCAGCCAAAGGTGTGCAAGGCCACAGGGATGATCATTTGATAATGAAAGGAAGAATATGACCTTGATTCTCTCCTTTTTCTCATACTAAGTGTAAATACTAAAACTAAATCCATAACTTGAAGTACTCTTTGAGGAGAAGGGGAAAAAAGCAAAAAAGCAACCCAGGTTTGAACAGCATGAAAATGAGTTCTGGCTCCTTCTAACCAGAAATGGGGCCATGGTGACCAGGTGAAGCTTTGAGCCTTTGAATCACTGCACCATTTTACAATTTGCTGCTTAGGAAAAAAAGTCATTTTCTAGATTTTAAGTACTAGATACTTTTGATATTTTTCCTTTTTGTCCTCCTGAAATGTCTGTCTTTGCATTTTGCCATTTTTACCTCTTCCACAGCAGGTTTTTCTTCTCCTTCCCTTTCCTACCTTTGGAATGTATGGGCCCTTTACCATTGAAAGGAAGAAGCCTCTTGCTGCTCTCACAGGCACTGCTTGTTCCCTGCATATTTAAATAGCCCTGCTCCTTTCATGAGCTGTGAGACACCTACATCAAGGACCAAAGGATCTAAGCAATGACCCTGATATTTCGATCTAAGGAGCTGTTGATAGCCAAGTTCACCCTCAGCACAGCTTCCCCGAATTTGAAAGGCTCACACGTGGCACAGATTTGGTCCTCCGTGTTGAAGTTGTAGGGCTGATCTAGGGATACATAATAAGCAAAGACATTTGAGGCAGTTCAGCATCTTTCAGGGTAAGGATTTTTAGATCTGTACCTTTGTTCCCAAAAGAGTTAAATGAATAATGAAATCTCCCTGCAGTGAGAACAGCTGAACTTAATTCAGAGGAAATTTCTCAAAGAACTGCCTTGGTGCCTTGCAAATGTGCCTGTCAAAAAGGGCTGCTCCTTCCCAGCTATTTGTTTTAGAAATTCCCTGCCTATGGGATTACACAGAGCAGCTCAGGAGAGACTTATGCTTAAAGCAGGTTTGCATTTTGTAGGTTTAAAAATTACGCTTTTTTATTAGTGTAAATGTGAAGCACTAAAAAGACTCCTTAACAAAATTAATTTCAAGGTAATAACTCTTCAGATAAACAAAACACAAACTTCTGAAGATCAGTACAATTTCTTTGAGCAGTTAATTCTTTCTTCTCTACAATAACAACCCTCAATTTAGAGTGCAGCTGTAAAATTGTCCCTATATCAGATTTGAGGGTTCCATTCTTAGGCTTCAAAAGTTTTGAACAAAGTACAAAACAAGCTGAATATCTGATTACACAGTGCATACCTCAGGAGAAAATTCCATCCTTTGCAATTTAGAAAGGACAAAGTCAAACCCTGGTGTCATTCCTTACAAGCACAAAATTGACCTAATAGTGGAATTCTAACATCTTTAACTTGGGCAGAAATAACACTCTTGTCTTCAATATTCAACAGAGCACAGCTAAACCTGTGATAAGTACAAGAATTACTGAAACCACCTTCAACATTTGTGAGATACTTTGATTTTCAGCTCTCCAGGAGTTACAGTGCACATGTAGACATCGTTTTAAAAGGCCACCAGCAAAAAGACATTTACAAAAGTGTAGCATTTTGATTGGACTTTTCAGACCCTAAAAAGGTTACCTAAATACAGGACACTTAATCTTGATGATTTTGGTTGGTTGACTCAACTTCCAAGCAAGCAAGGAGGTGTGGAACTACCAAAGCTGAATTCCCCCAGAGAGCCCCTTCCTCTGTCAGTCCCCAGGTTCATTAAACTTTCAGAGCTGATTTTCAAGCTACTGTTTGCTTTTGTGTTTTTGTCAGCCAATCCACAGAAAGAAAACAAATTGGATGGACTAGTTCCAAGCAGCCTGCCAATAAAAAATTTAAGCACTACTATCTAGAAGTAAAGTTTAAACAGAATTTTAAACTAAATCAAAATGTCAGAGTAAAGGACCATCAATGTAAGGAGCTCTGCTGCACTGCTCCTTACCTGAGATCTTGCAAAAGAACTTCTTCCTCCGGAGTCTGAGGAGACAAAACTCAGACCCTGATGCCTCCAGAAAACACAAGAACCAGCCCAGCCCTGCTCCCCACAGGGGCCTCTTCAGCAGAAAGCCTGGCACAGGAGATGGTTCTTTAGGAAAATGCCTGCTGAGGCAGGGGAAGCCTGGGATTTGGGGCTGTGTGGGGCTTGGCAGTGCCTGGGAGCCGTGCTGTGTGCTGCCTGTACACCACGGGGCTGGGGCTGCCTGCAGGGAGAGCTCCCCATCACGCAGAATTCTGCTCTGCAAGCTCTGCTCTGCTGCTCTGGCCTAAGACCCAGCACAAACATAGCACACAAAAGGAATTTTAGGGTTTTTTCCCCAAGATAATTAACTCCAGTCTGGATGAATCACTTTTATTCTGGAATACAGTTTCTGGAAGGAGAGGTGTACAAGGGAAACAACTTTGCTGGACAGGGCTTAAAGAATTAACAAAAAAAGTTCCAGAGGAACTTCCACATTTCTGCAAAGTGCCAGCCCAGTGAAAACCAGCAGCAGATAAAACAACTTGGAGAAAGCAGGCTGGGGAAAAGGTGGCTTTAGGAATGGCTGTGAGAGCAAAAGGCGGGGATGTGAGAGCTGCAGAGCCTTTCTAAAAATCACTCCATGGTGTTCCAGCTGAGTTGAAAAAATGAAAAGCAAAGCGCTGGGCTTTGCAGCACCCTCGGCATTGTTTGTTTTGTCTGCCAAGTCTATTCCTCTTCCTTCAATGGAGTGCTTGTGGTTTGGCAGTGACTTTTTAGCCGCCTCTGTCTGTCTCCATCTGAGGCCCCAGACTCGTTTCTGAAGTGTCACATAAGTGGAAGTTTGTTCTGCTTTCCCCAGCTTCAGCAGTGTGAGAGTCTTTGTGCCTCACTATTTATGCCATTTCAGCAAGCACTTAGAGAATGAAAACATCAACTCTCCCATCCAGGCACAGAGACTGGGAAAGCAGAGCTCAGTTCTGAAAACACAAACACAGCAGGCAAAGGAGGCAGCTCAGCAAAGCCTGCCCCATGGGAGCCAGGCCTGGCCCTGCTGTGGCCCAGCTGAGGATCAGCTTGGACCACCTGTGGATCAGCTGTGGATGAGCTGGGACTCAGCTGTGGATCACCTGTGGATCAGCTGTGGATGAGCTGGGACTGAGCTGTGGATCAGCTGTGGCCCAGCTGTGGTGTCCCAGCTGTGTCCCAAGTGTCCCAGCAGTGTCCCAGCAGTGTCCTACCTGTGTCCCAGCAGTGTCCCAGCTGTGTCCCACCTGTGTCCCAGCAGTGTCCCAGCAGTGTCCCACCTGTGTCCCAGCTGTGTCCCAGCAGTGTCCCACCTGTGTCCCACCTGTGTCCCAGCAGTGTCCCACCTGTGGCCTAGCAGTGTCCCAGCAGTGTCCCAGCTGTGGCCCAGCAGTGGCCCAGCAGTGTCCCAGCAGTGTCCCACCTGTGTCCCAGCAGTGTCCCAGCTGTGGCCCAGCAGTGTCCCAGCTGTGGCCCAGCAGTGTCCCAGCAGTGTCCCACCTGTGCCCCAGCAGTGGCCCAGCTGTGGCCCAGCTGTGGGTGCTGAGTTCTCTGGGTCTCTGCTGGTCAGTGACCCCGAGATGTGTTAGAAAGTCTCTTTTCCCAGCCCGGCAGTCAAAGAAGGAGTCAGGATTCTTCAGCTGTGGTTCCCAAGGTTGTTTATTTTTCTGTTAGCTATAACATGCTTTCCCTGGCCTGCTGAGGTCTGTTCAACAGGTCAGTCTGAGGCACACTACCCACCCTTGGGCTGGTGTCAACATTTTATACTAAAAACTACGTGTGCTTTATTTACAATTATTTTCCAATACCCATCACCTATGTTAGACAGTCTGTTCCTACTCTAAACCAATCCAAAAGTGCCAGCATCACACAGAACATGGAGGCTAGGAGGGAGAAAAAAGGACAGGGCACGCCCAAATTCCTCCACCTTGGGACCCTGAACCTCCATTCTAAAAACCCCAGAATTCTACTTTTCACCCTATGATAAACTATTATATATAAACTATAAATTCTACTTAAACATTTGTGGCTTGTAGTTCCTCATATAAGGTTGGTACATTTTTCCATGGGTCACAGTCAAAGTCACAGGTCCTTTGGCTTCACACCAGGGACTCAGAGCCCCTTGCCAGGAGCTGGAGCCATCCAGGGCAGCCAGAGAGACGTCCTGGGTTCCAACACTGGGTCTCTGAGCAGTGCCTGTGGCCATCACCAGCCAGCCCCGTGGTGCCAGCAGTGCCCACATCCCCCTGGAGCTCATTTCCAGCCTTCCCCAGCATGTTAAGCTTGGCTTAGAGATCCAGGGGGAGAGCCTGGATCTCTAAGCCAAGCCAAAGCCCCTGCAGGGGCTGTTCTAAATCCCCAAGGAGTGGGGGGAGGCACCAGCCCAGCCCTGCTGACAAACACCTCCCCCTGCCAAGCCAAGGACACCCTTCTGCCCCACTGGGATGGCAGCAGCAAGGACACTGTGAGAGAAATCCTCACTAGGGGAAGGGCTGGCCTGGCCAGGGAAGATCATTTTCATATCTTTTTGATGCACATTTCTCTCAGTAATGCAAAAAAACCCGATGATTTTGGAATCACAGAGTGATGCAAGCATTCAGTTTCCATGGCCCAGATGAAAGCAGAAAGCTGAATGCCAACCCTGCCAGTTTCCATCCTGGTTATTCCCACTGCTTACACAGAATGGATGACTCTCAGTGTGCATTTTGTAAGGAATACCAGTAAGACTCACCAGATAACAGACCCCAGAATTCCAAAGCTTTGCCAAAATTCTCCTCCTCTACATCCTACTGGAGGGAAGCAGGAAAAACTTACAACCCCTTAAACTGTGATAGCTGATATTTCTTTTGTGGCTTTTGATAATGCAAGTGCAAGCACTTGTTAAAATATGGTGTATGAAACACCAGGATTCAGAGCAGCTCTTTGCAAAATTACAGGAAATTTGCAATTAAATTCAATCATCTCATAATTCAAAATTCAGTCTGAAACCCATTTTTCCTCATAGGAAAGATTTAATCCAACACAAGACACATAACACAGGGTTAAGGAAAACTTTTAAGAAAGCACTAGCAGATCTGCTTGGATCTCAGATCCTTTGGTCTTCAATCCTCCAAATGACAAATAAAGCTATGCTTGCATGACCCCCTTTGTCCAGGACCAGCTGAGACTGGAGAGTCATTCCTGTTACTGCCTATTTTCATGATGGTTCTTCAGAAAGCCACCTGATGATTCAATTTTATCTGTACTTCTATTAATAGAAGTTACACTAAAGAAACCTCTCTGGCACCTTTAAGGTTCATGAACCTGCAATACCAAGAGTTTGGTGGTTCCCTGGGAGTCCCCAGGTGAGCACTGTCCCTTTCCAAGTGGCCAGCCTGGCACAACAGCCTGTGGTCATATTTTAGCTTTAATGTCACTGCTAAGACATGGACAATTTACTCAGCTGCATTTTTGGCCCATATGGGTTTGATTGACTGAAGTGCTGCATAAGCAATAGGGAGGTGAGCCTTTGACAGGTGAGGCTTTGAGTTTAGGCCTGGCTCCAAAGCCAGCAGCAGATCTGCACATTGGTAATTCCTGCCTTTTTATTTATTAGAGATGTTATTAGAGCACAAGTAACTCTGAGAGGTGACATTCAGCTCAGAGAGCAGGCTGTGGGGACAGTCTGATGGCAGAACTGCCACTCAGCTCAGGGGACCCCTGACCCTTCCCTCAACCCAAAACTGGACAATCCAGGGCCATCCTCCAGCCCTTCCTCCATCAGGGCCAGCTGCAGCAGTCTGCCAGGAGCCTGCTTCTCAGTTATTTCACACTTTGAGCAAACCATGTTTATGAAATTATTATCTCTTCACATTTCCCTCTTTGCTTTCTGCTAGTTTTAGGTACTCATTGTATTTTCTGGTCCCAGTGCCCAGCACAGGCTCTGGGCTGCACAGGGCAGCAGACCAGGCTGTCACCTTCCCAAGGACTTGCACATCAGCCTCATGTCAAAATGGGCTTATTTCAGCTTATCAACCAGGCTAGGCAAGGATATTGCACCAAAAAAATGTTGCTTTTATGCTGACTGGATGGGAGCTGAACCCTAGAGCACTCCAAAGCCCTCAGTTAACTTCCCTCTGAGTGTGCATTTCATATTTGAAACATTCGCCAATATCTTGGAGAAACATTCTGTGCTTTAAGGGCTTTCCCAACAACCACATTAGATGTACACGCCTTGAGACAGACTCCAACCATAATTAAGCAATCTTTCCAAGACTGGTGGGACCTCACACCTTGCCAGAGACCAGGCAACACCACGATTCTGCCCATTACAAATCAGATTTCTGCGTTTCCAGCTATTAATCTGCTTTGTGTGCAGAGTTCTGTAAAACACTGCTGCTGTTAAAGTGATCATCTCTGTTGGCAAGAAGGCAGCTGCTGATAGAGCTGCTCACTTTCCCTGACAAGCCCCTCCTGATGCAACATTCATTCCACGAGGGGTGTTAATGAGCCCATCCCTGAACCCCGGGGTACCCCAGCTGCAGGTGGGGGGCACTGGGCTTTGGACCACACTTCACCTCCAGGGAGACACAGCTGGGGCTCTCTTCGCCTCATTGATGTAAATTACCTTTTGAAGCCCCTGAAATGTTAGCTCACTTCAAATCAATAGAATTCTTCCCAGTATTTGCATTGGGCCTTGTGTCAATAGTGTAACATTTCACCAGTCCTGAAGTAATTTTAATCTAGAAATTGTTTCCCCAAAGCTTGATAATGACTTAAGGTACAAGCAGATTTTTTTTTTTTGAAACCTGATAAAAAATAGCTCAAAGGCAGGTAGCTCTAAAATTAATTCTTGTGCTTCACTGAGGCTGTCAGAAAGCCCAGGAATCTTGTTCTCTTTCCTGTACCTCACACACAGTGGATTTCAAAGCAATCTATATTTATTTACTTGCTCTTTTTCTGTAAGAAAACCAACAAATTATTATAATGCACATTTAATACCTTATTAAATTAGATGTCACCTGCTCTTTGAGTGAGAGGTAAAAATCGAGTTCTGTGTAGTCAGAGGCACAAACTCAATCAAGTATTAATGGCTGAATTACTTTCAACAATAAGATACTGAGGCCAAGCAAAATGTCCAAGGTCACTCCACTCCAGATGGCACTAAAATATTTACAGGACTGATGCCTCCTGGCATTTTCAATTTCTTATGTTTTTGGAACGAGTCAAATTGAGGAGCTGGCAACGCAATTTGCCCACAAAATTAAATTTAAAGGATTATAACTCCAGTGTTAAGAAGTGATTTGACTGAATTGATGTGAAGCCACTACTCCCAACTCCTGATTTCCACTGAATGATGACCACAGCATATCACAAATTCAATCAGGACAAAACAGAGTGGTTATCATAGAGAGGTTTTTTCATGTTCACAGCCACTGAATTAAGCCTCAGCTATCAGAGCCAGCAATCAGGAATATAACAGAAGGAGCCACACCAAATAAGTGCTCCTGATAGAGGCCCTGGAGCAGTGTGCCTTCCTCCTCAGCAGGGGCATTGCAGTGGCAGGAATCCACCTGGGCAGGGATGCTCCAGCAGTGAACTGCCCGCAGAATTCCAGCTGTCCTGGAGGAGCATGGAAATACAAACTGGCTCCTTGCTCCCAGGGTTTTCACTCGTGCTCAGGCAAACCCATTCTTTTCTCACTGCTGTGCCAGACTCTTCAGGATCCTCTGCCAGTCCAACCAAAAACTGGCTTTGGAGCCAGCCAGGGATGGCCAGCTGGGCATCCTGCCCCAAACCCCAGCCAGGGGAACAGCTGTCCTGGGAGGGGACAGCCTGTGCTGGCCTGCCCAGGGTACAGGGCTTGTGCTGCACACAGAGCTTTCTGTCCTGGGGGACAGGACACCCCACCAGCAGCTGCCAGGGAGGGGAAGAAAAGCCCAACACAAAAAAGCAAAGACTTCCAGCTCTGTAACAGTAAAAAATGCCCAGAACTGAGTGCTGGAAAGCACATCCCTGAGCTTTGTTACTCCAGCTGAGCACTGTAGCCTGATTTTTATATAGATATGTAACAGTTTGTGTTCACATATATATTTAATTTTATGCTACTGTCACATTTCAGGTAGGAAAAATACTGGTTTTGACTTATTCCTAGGGTTCCTTAGGCAGAAAATCCTGCAGTTTCCTTCTCTTTCAGCACTTTGGCTCTGAGGTTTGTGGTCTGGGTTGTTTGCACAGGCAGCAAGCACAGGCAGGCAGTGACAGACTGTCAGCACAGCTTCAGAAATCGAAGATGCAAAGGAAGAACTTTGCTCTGTGCTGTTCCATCCTGTCCCAGCAGAGCTCCAGAGTCTCCTGGTGATGTCAAGGGAGGAGTGCTGTGCTTTGGGAAACCTTCCAGAGCTGCTGAGCCTCACTGGGGAGCCGAGGCAGCTCATTCCTCCCAGGCAAGTTTCCTTTGCCCACCAGCATGTCCCAGGGCAGCTGCTGCAGTGCTGGGTTGAAATGCCACCCAGCTGTTCCAAGTGATTTCCCAGCAAACCAAGGAAAATGCAGTTTCAAACTGCCTCTACTTCCAGGTTACTCTACATGGGCTTTGTATTAAAACATGGACATTTCACAGTCTCCTTCCTAGGCATCCTTCTTTCCAGTGCCCCTAGAATACCCATATGTTGCCATATTTGCCTTTTTTCCATGTCGGTCTCTGACTTGTGCTTCTGACCTCCATCAGTTGCAATTTAATACTTTTATTACTGCAATAACCAAGCTGTCTCCAAAGTTGGTTTTCCCTTTAAATTTTTAACTTGTTGAAACCTTTAACTATTGCAGTATGATATTGATGATCCCAATATTCCAACCCTCATAAATAAGTTAACAAGAGTGTTCTATTTATACTTCTATGTATGTATACCAAAATACAGAGAGTTAAAAACAGAAATTACTCTTAAAGTTTTCTGTCACATTAAATATGCAGTGGCTCCTGGGCATCTCCAGACCAACTAAAAAAATTTTTAAAGGGAAAGAAAAGGAAAAAAGAGAAGAAAAAGAGGAAAAAAGTTTTTAAAAATACAATTGCTCAAGGCACTGGTGAAATCAGGATCCACAAAATACCTGGATGGAGCTGGTGCCAAGAGAATGGAGCCATCAAGCTCTTTGCATTTGAATTCCTTAGACAATAAGTGCTCACACTCTGAGGAGGAAAAGGCCAGCAATGTTTCAGTTGGAATTTAGTTTTGGACAGAAAATGAAGAAGAGAATGATTCCTAAATTATTGAAGTGAGTGATAATTCCCATAGTGACAGACCAAGCCCCAGCAGAGCTGCATCCCTGCCTCCTTCCCAGGCAGGACAAGGAGAGCACAGACCAGGAACTGCCAAAAACCCACAGAACACCCTGCATGGTAAATGAATGAATAAATAAATAAATGGCTTCAGCTGTCAGAGCTCTCTGAGCTCACCTGGCGAGGGGCAGGACTGCACAGGAGCCAAAATCCACCAATTCCACCCCAGAACCCAACCCAGGCAGGGCCTGGGAACCCCTGAGGGACACGGGCCTGGGGACACGCGGGAGGTGCCATCGGTGTGGCCATGGAGTGACCACTGCCCCAGCCATGGAGTGACCACAGCGAGCCCTGACCACAGAGTGACCACTGCCCCAGCACAGAGTGACCACTGCTCCAGCCATGGGGTCCCCACTGCCCTGGCCATGGAGTGACCACTGCCCCAGCCATGGAGTGACCACTGCCCCAGCCATGGAGTGACCACTGACTGCCCCAGCACAGAGTGACCACTGCCCCAGCCATGGAGTGACCACTGCCCTGGCCATGGAGTGACCACTGCCCCGGCCATGGAGTGACCACTGCCCCAGCCACAGAGTGACCACTGCCCCAGCCATGGAGTGACCACTGCCACGGCCACAGAGTGACCACTGCCCTGGTCACTGTGTGTCCCCTGCCCTGGTCAGGCTGTGCCCCCTGCCCTGGTCACTGTGTGTCCCCTGCCCTGGTCACTGTGTGTCCCCTGCCCTGGTCAGGCTGTGCCCCCTGCCCTGGTCACTGTGTGCCCCCTGTCCTGGTCAGGCTGTGCCCCCTGCCCTGGTCAGGATGTGCCCCCTGCCCTGGTCAGGGTGTGCCCCCTGCCCTGGCCACAGCGAGCCCTTCCCCAGCTGCATGGTCAGCAGGACCCTCTGCACTGTGAATATTTTGTCTCTGATGTTTTCTCGTTGCCTCTGGCGAGAGCAACAGGCACATCAAAGCAAGCAACACCTCTCAGAGCAGAGTTATAAAACAAACAATTCAGAAATGGTTGTGCTCTCAGAGATTAAAACCATCCTGGATGACAAATTAACTCCTCAAAGTGATAAAGTGACGTGTTTGCACGGTTTCTTTGTAGTGAAGATCAGGAGGCACAAACCTGACAAGACTCAGGCACTGGCAGCACTTACAGGAGCCTCTGATATGTCTTGGCCCATTTGTATAAATGGCTGTCTCAGAATTCCTCTGTTCCACTGCAGAAAGCCAAAATTCAGCTATCTTCCACTCAAAGACTGCAGCACCCCTAATTCCCACATTCAGCCTGAAAGGGAAATAAAAAATAATCATAACAGCTGCAGATTATAATGCCTCAAACACAGCACCCTTTTAGGAATTCAAATGCTTCCTTCAAGGAGGTGTAATACTAAGCTTCAGTTTTCTGTGCATTAAAAACAGAAAGCTGCACTGCCCCGGGGTGAGTGGACAGAGGGATTTTCCTGAGATTTGAGGGCCCCATCTACCTCACAGTGCTGCAGCTGGATTCACATGGGGTGCATGGAACAGGCTTACTGAACTCCAGACACAAAAAGCTGAGGAATAACCCAAAAAGAGGAGGTTGGGAATGTTTCTTCCCAAACTGGGGTGGGGCAGACATTCAAACAGGGAAATATTCTTGATGAGCTTGATGAGTGACAGATCTGTGTTTAATCCATGAACTTCCAGTGGCAGAGTGGAGATGTCCGGGTCGGCTTTGGGAGATCCTTCCAAAGCCTTTGCAGCATGAAAGGTCTGTGGACCCTTCCCACCCCAGTACCTGAGCAGTCACCCCCAGAAAATCTCTGAGCCACATTTTACATTTGCAGGGGAAGCGTTTGTGTCCATCTGCACAAAATTAAGCAACGTGGATCAGAGCCAGGGACGAAGGTCAGGGAAAACTCTAAATAATGTATATTAAAACAAGCAATAAATATGGAGAGACTGCAGAGCCTTTGGCTAGAACAGAGAAAGTGGCAGCAAAGTGTTCCTGCAAAATATTCCCGCAGTGCTGCATCCTCACACCAAGGCTCCTTCGTCTCACAGGTGCTTTTGGAGACCCCTGTTCTTCCTGGATGGATGTAAGAGAGCAACTGAGAGGAGACCTGGAAAACTTGGAATCACAAGGGCAGTGTGCAAATCTGCATCTCCTTTGCAGCACATTTCCCATCTTTCCCAGCAGCTGGCAGTGACAGTCTCCCCCACGAGAATCACCCATGATATTTCACCTTCACTCTGCAAGTTAGGGAGGATTCAAGGGTGGGAGCTTTATAATGAGCAACTGCCTCTGCTAATTCTCCATCCTTCCCAGCTGTCCCAAGGGACTGACATCTATTGCCCCCCACATTCTACAGCTTGCATTTTGCTCAGTGCAGGTGAGTTTCAATCAATATTGTAGCTAGAAGTACAACCAGGGCTGCAGATTCCAGAGTAAGGGCTCTAAAAATCTCACCAGGGAATGCCCTGCATAGAGATACTAAACCTCACACCCCTCCACACTGTGAGAGCAGAAAATAGCAGAAATTAATTGCATGGATTTCTGCCTGATAGGGTTTGCAGGTACTTTCCAGCAGTTCCCAACATCTCTGGATCTCATCCTGTGTTGTAAGAATCAGCAAGAGCCATTTAGGGTTTTCCAGGCCTTGCCCTGTTTCTGGATCACTGGCCAGGCAGCTGCAAACAGATCCTGGCTATGCTGCCCTATCCCAGCCCCACAAACAGATCCTGGCCACGCTGCCCTATCCCAGCCCCACAAACAGATCCTGGCCACGCTGCCCTATCCCAGCCCCACAAACAGATCCTGGCTATGCTGCCCTATCCCAGCCCCACAAACAGATCCTTGCCTGTGGAAACGTGTCCAGCTGAGATAAATGGTGGCTTAGCCTCAGTAGCATATCCAGGAGGCATCAACCTGAGAGCAGGGTGATGCCCCAAGGAGCTGGAACAGAGGCTAGATGAGTTAAGAGGAATAAAGAGGATATTTATTCAAGTGCCTTCAAAGGCCACTGCCAGTCCTGGCTCTGCCTGGATGGCTCCAAGGTGGGAGCAAAAGAGGCCTTGGTCAGGAGATCTCCCATTTCTGTGAGTTTTAGTCCATCTGCATCCAGGAGTTACCTGCCCAGTTAACAGCTTCCAGTGATGCAGCTCCATCCTCCTTGCTTGCTTGCCCACCCTCCTCTCTTCACGTTGTTGGTGCTTTGGGCCCGAGGTTTGAAGAGATTGTCCTTGAGTCTCCAGCTAGGATGGGATTGTTCTGTCTCCACCACCCTGTGAAAAGATCCTACTTAATAAAAAGCTAAAGCTGCACACCAAAACAGAGCAGAAAAGCTTAAAGCCCAAGGAATCAGTTTGGCAATGTCTTTGGGCTGGATCTTGCCAAGTGTTGGGTGTCTCAGCCCCCCCTGGCCTCAGAGGCAGCTGAGGCCAGGGCCCCTCTGCACCATCAGCTTTTCGTCCTCCATCTCCCCAGGAAGGTGTGTTTGCCCCAGGGTGTGTGGGCAAAATGTGAGAGCTGCCTTCACTTGCCCTTGCCATCAGGGGCTGTGGCAGCAATTTCTGTTGAAAGGAAGTCAGTGGCAGCTTCCAAACCCAGTAAAACAATCCTGAGGATATTCAATGCCTGGTCAGGACCTGCTTTTAGCAACCAAATCTGAGGTAAATGTTAGTACCTGGAATTAGAGCATAACCACAGGTTTGCTGAAGAAATAAATCCTGATCTGCTCTCACACTGGCTTGATGGATGCCAAGGCAGCCACTGGAGTTTATGATGTTACTGACCTGCAAATTAAAGAGGCTTTAAGAGAGAACTGACCTAGAGGATGTTTTGTGGCTTATTCTGTGTGAGTGCCTGAATTGTCTTTGACAGGACTCAATGTAAAGCCTTTAAATATCCCACGATGTATTTGGGATTGTGTGACTCATGTAAGGGCTTTGAGACCTGAATTTTATTTTCCTCTGGACTTGTTTCACCTCCTTGTCTCAATTTTTGCCTCCTCCAAAATTAGTTAAATAGAAATGTTGTAAAACTTAATTAATATTTTTGATGTTTTGAAATCCTTGAGTGAAACACAGAGGTCTGTGAAGGTATCATTTGAGAGCTTGAGTTCCTAAGTGCATTCCTATCCCAGCTGTTAACTGGAATAATCAGAACTCCTGGTCATTGATTGCTTGGGCAGGGCACTGTAAAATATGAAGCACCAGTGTGCAGTAAACTTTAAAAAATAATAGAATAAGCAATATAAGTTGTTCATCAAAGGCCAAAAAGCATTTTTTTTTGTATTTTATTTTCTGAAGAAACAGAATACAGGCAAGAATATGGGCTTCAGTTAGACAAAAATATTTAATCTGTCGCTCTGTGTTGTCTCAGTGGCTGCCTCATCCTTTTTAGGATTTGGATATATAGACTTGAAATAGAGAAACAGCCATACAAACCAGCCCTCTCTGTGTGAATGCTGGGCATTACTGGAGCAGCAGGAGGGACAGAACCTGCACTGGGTTTCCCACCTCCATCTCAGCTCCTCAGCCCTACCAGGCAGGCAGCAGCAGTGGAGTTGTGGGGCCTCTTTGCCTGTGGAGGCAAAAGCTAACAGATTGTTGCCAGGGCTGCATTACCCTGTAGTGAGATCCTAATGAAAGTTTCAGGCTCACTTGTATGTTTTTAAGATAGTGCCATAAACATTTCCTCCAACACAGCCAAGTGCAAAGTGAATTGCTCTGATTTACCTCCCTGAAGTAGGGGTATAATAATTTCTTATAAACACGAGTGACACAAGGCAAGTTCCCATTGAAACAGGGCATTTTAGTGCTTTTGCCTCTGCCTAGAAAGGATTGGAAATCAAACCTGTCAGCAAAGGCTGTTAACTGTTTAACTCCTGGAAGCCCTCCCGCAGAAGGGATGCTGTGTGTCACTTGAATTAACACAAAATGTGAGCTGGTAAAGAGCAGAGCAGCTCCTTTGCTCTCTAGCAGAAAGCTGGTGCTCTGCAAGCCTTCCCCATCCACACACTTGTGCTCTCTACAGTAGGATATTTATCACTTCTCATCCTATTCCAGTAATTGGGAATTTGCACCAAAGGGCACATGAATATCTGGATCCAGTAGTGTGTGTAACCCAGATGGAATTCTTTCCTTGATCCAAATAGACTTCAGATGAAGCCCATGGAGAAATTCCTTCCTCTCCTCCACCCATGCCATGCCAGAGGGAGGAGGAGGCCACCTCAAACCCAGCAATGGGCAGAATGTTCCTGCAGGGTGTGAGAGCCCCTGAATCCCAGCGGGCCCAGGACGGGCTTCAGGGCTCTCTGAAATCTGCCTGCACCCTGTGCTCGTGTGAAATGCCAAGCTGTGTGTCCTGTCAGGTACACACAGGCCACCTGTGAATTTGTGATTGTGAACGGACCATGGGACAGCTATAAAGAGGAATTCTAACAATAACTGAGGAAAGTGAAGCATGGGAGAAGGCCTTTGAACCCTCCTTTGTTTGCAATTAACCTTCATAAGCCTTAAGTTGATTTAGGAGCATTTGAATGAAAGCTTTAAGGATGTTGCTTTTTGACAGGAACTTTCTGCTTG
>JAYDZK010000028.1:1182512-1196969 GCA_034509185.1 Euphonia xanthogaster
CTGGCACTAGCACTGATACAGTGACACTTGCACAGGCACTGACACTGGCACTGGCACTGATACAGTGGCACTGGCACTGGTACAGGCACTGGCACGGGCACTGGCACGGGCACTGGCACTGGCACGGGCACTGGCACAGGCACTGATACAGTGGCACAGGCACTGGCACGGGCACTGGCACTGGCACGGGCACTGGCACAGGCACTGATACAGTGGCACAGGCACTGGCACAGGCACTGGCACTGGCACTGATACAGGCACTGGCACTGACACTGACACTGGCACTGGCACTGATACAGTGACACTGGCACTGGCACTGGCACTGATACAGTGACACTGGCAATGGCACTGGCACTGGCACTGGCACTGATACAGTGACACTGGCACGGGCACTGGCCCGGGCACTGGCACGGGCACTGGCACAGGGACAGGCACTGGCACTGGCACGGGCACAGGCACTGACACAGGCACAAGCACTGGCACGGGCACTGGCACGGGCACTGGCACTGGCACGGGCACTGGCACTGATACAGGCACTGGCACGGGCACAAGCACTGGCACGGGCACTGGCACTGATACAGGCACTGGCACTGGCACGGGCACAGACACAGACACAGGCACTGGCACTGGCACAGGCACAGGCACAGGCACAGACACAGACACAGGCACTGGCACTGGCACTGATACAGTGGCACTGGCACTGGCACAGGCACTGATACAGGCACTGGCACAGGCACTGGCACAAGCACTGGCACGGGCACTGGCACTGGCACAGGCACTGATACAGGCACTGGCACTGATACAGGCCCTGGAACAGGCACTGGCACTGATACAGTGACACTGGCACTGGCACTGGCACTGGCACTGGCACAGGCACCGTCCCCAGCCCTGCGCTGGCCGTTCCCCCTGCTCCCCTCCCCACACAGCTCAGCCCCAGAGCTCACAGCTCTCCCCGAGGTTCCTTTGTGCCAGAAGCAACAAGTGTCTCACAGGGAGATTTTTGTATCTTTTTTTTTCTGTTCATTTGCTGCTCAGAGAATTGAGACACATTCCAGGCTTGTTTTACTGTTCCTGCAATGACAAATTACACGTTAACGTCTGGAAGGCTACATTTTGTACAGTTCTGTTTCACACAGACAACCTGTTTGAAAAGCTGTCAAAATGCATCAATAACTTACCATTATCTCCCCTGCAGGAAGTATCAAGGTACTTGGAGAAGTCAGCATCCTAATATACGATAACTTTCAGGGAAGTTAAGGGGAAAAAAGTGGCTCATAAGGCACCATATTTATAGCATAAACCCTTAATGATTCAGCAGAAAGCTTCAGCACAAAGCAGAATTTAACCTGCAGCTTTTTGCACATCACTTAAAAATTCATCTAGCTCAATTTCACTAACTAACCAACTTTTATCATCAATTCTGGCAAATTTAGCTTCCCCAAACATGAGGACTCCAATCTGGGCACACCCTGACTCGTATTTAAGGGAGCATCTCAAACAAGGATTTACTTTGGGAGTCAATAAAACCATTGTATTAATCCAATTTCACAGATGCAGACAATTAATTACTCCAAGGAAAAATGCTTTTCCAACCTAACGGTGAACTAAATAAGCCTC
The DNA here is from genome assembly GCA_034509185.1 of Euphonia xanthogaster. Taxonomy (NCBI): domain Eukaryota; kingdom Metazoa; phylum Chordata; class Aves; order Passeriformes; family Fringillidae; genus Euphonia; species Euphonia xanthogaster. The sequence continues at coordinate 1,184,130 of JAYDZK010000028.1, forward strand.
AATCTCAATTGCCCATGATCAAAATGTTTAGCAGCTAATTAGCAATATTTACTTGCCACATCACAAGAGCATATAATGAGGTGGCTAAAACTCATTAGATGGGCTTTTTAAAAGTCGAAGTCACCAAGTACCAGAGTAGTCTCCATTTTTTCTTTACTTTGACCACAAAAAGACGTGCATGTGAAGCAGTCAGTGGACTGTAAACATTTCTTAATGCCTGTCCCACAAATATTCTGGCTGTGCCTGGATGGGTGGAAGCCCCCTGAACTTCAGTGCTGTCATGGATTGCCTCGTGCTTTGCAGCACTATCCTCACCACCACCGGGGGATTCCCCAAACACAAACTGCAATAAGTTTTGGAAAGAATGTATAGGGTAGAAATCAGTGGGTTTTGCCATGATTAAGCCTTCCAGATTTTACTGTCAGAGTGTTTTCCATCAGCCCCTCCAACATGCATTTGCACTCTTCCATGCTGAGCTTGTGTTCCCTCAGAAAGTAAAGAAAGGGCACCACTCAAAATGCTTTGTTCAGGCAGTTTTGTAAGTCCATCACAGAAGTTTCCTGTCACTGCAGATTGGTAGCAGTGGAACAATGAACCTCCAGGGAACTTCTCTTGTCTGAAGCAAACTGATTCTGGGTTTTTTAAGTAAGATTTTCCCAATCCAAGTGACTGAAGACTCTAAAGTTCATCAAGGAATGATCTCCTTTTCTTTTGCCCTCTTTTGCTCTCTTTTCTTTTTCTATTTCATTATATTAATTTCTTAAACAATGATTTCTATTTTCCCCCAAATTATCCCTGTGATATGGAACCAAAGTCCTCAATTACAGTGGGAAAAGGAAAAGGAAAGGAGGATACTGCTGCTGGTTTTACCATTTGCATACAGAAGAGTAAGTCTCAAACCCAGTGAAAATATTCTGGTTTGTATTACGGACCATTACAGATTCCCTGCAAGGATGCAGGGTCTGTTCTGCTGGGAACACATCACAGTGACACCCAGACAGGGAGAGCTGCATTTCAGCAGGCTCCAGTACCAAGCAGTCATTTCTCTGCTTGGGTGCCAGGGGCACCCGTGGCACAGGGGTTCCAGCCCTGCTTTCAGTCATTCAGGGGCTGGGGCAGCCTTCTGAGCTCTCTGCTGACACCAGGAATGCGTTTGCTCCTTTTTTAGGGCACGAGGGAGATGGCAGATTAGCAGCCTTAGGAAGAAGCCTGGGACATCTCTTTGGAAGGCAGAATGTTCCAGAGCTACAGCAAGGGATCACTTTGATTCTTTTGTAAAAGCTATCAGTCATCAGGCAGCAGAGTTTGGTAAATGAATGACTCTGCAAGATTTCATTACCACCAAAAATTCCAGTCCCCTCAGCTGATGAATCATGCCTGGCAATTTATAGATGCATGTAGAGGAATTTGCTGCTCCCATTTTTTATGCCAAATGTAGTTTGTCTCTCCCCAGGCATCAGCTGAACTGCCCATCCAACACCTCTCACCAGGCAGGTCTTTCATTATGCAGAGCATTCCTCTGGGACAGGATGCTCCTTGTGAGCCTGAAAGAAACAAATGTTGAATAGATTATATTATGGGCTGAGTTTTGATGCTACTTCAGATGAGCTGATAACCCTGAAAGAATATTTTTGCTGGATTAATTTCCTGTAATGTTTGTGGGCTGCTCTTGGCTGTAATATCCCTGGTGTAATACACCTGGACATGACATCATCACCACGAGCTGCTGTGGGACCCCAGACTTCCCTGCCCCTCTGGGTGTGACTGGGAATGCAAACACTCCTGCTTTTGTTTCAATGCATCTTTTAACAAACACTTAAAGAAATTCAGCATTACCTAGAGAGGCATCACGCTGTCTTCTTCAATTCACCTGAGCAAAAGGCTCCTTCCATTGCAAGGATTTAAGCCAGGAAAGCATCATTCTTCATTAAGTTAGAAGGCCTGGGTTGTACAGCCACCGTGTGACCTTGCAAACACACTCTTTGCACTTGCCAGTCACATCCCAAAGTTTTGCCCCTGTGATGAATGGCACAGTTGATTCATAACCTGAGCCAGCTCATTAAACCAGCCCAAAGCTAAACATTTGCAACAGCCTAATCAAACAGCCATAAATTCCAGCTGCCCTTAATTGTGGGTATAAATCTGGAGCAGCAGGCTCTGGAGGCAGCTCAGAGGAAACTCCAGTGGAAACAGCCCAGAGTGAAACTGGCAATTCCCACTCTCACAGAGCCCAGGTCCCACCTGGAAACACAACAGTTCTGCCCTGAACATTTCATTCGCTTGCTCTGTTTAGACTGCATCATGACTGCTTATGTTCAGTGTCAACATGGCTTTATTAAAGATCTGCTCTGTGCTCTCAGGTTTATTTGGTTTATAGTTTTTGTTTTATCTTTTATTTTTCAGGGACACTGGTGCAGGGTTTTAGAGAACTGAGCAGGCTGGGCTCAGTAACTATGCCCACCATTCTTTACCCTTTATTTTTTTTCCCACCAAAACTCAAAAAAAATTTCTGTTCTATTTTAAGCACATATTTAAAAGCAAGAGAAATAAGTATATATAAAGTAAAAATACATGACTGTTTTTTTAAAACAAGGATTTATAAAACTCTTCCAGCAGATATTAACTGTATCTGTCAAGTGATTTGTTTTAACTGTTGGTATGTGTAGAGACAGAGTTTAATTGATATCTGAATGATAAAAATAAATACATTTTAGGATTCAAAGCACAAAAGCTAACGGGTGTTTATACTTGTGGAAGGTTGCAGCTATGACACAGCAAACACTGGAAGTGAATATGGATCAAGTAAAGTAAAATTCCTTGGATTCACACCCAATTCACCTCAGCATTGTGAGGCACTCAGGGATTGATCTCCAGCTCTACATTAGGGACTCCACCAACCCCCCCTGAAGGCACCAGAACCTTCCATGAGGAGCAGGGAGCACTCCAAGAGCTGCAGGAGCAGCTTTGCTCCAGAAGATCAGGAATTCAGCACTGAGGCCACGGGGGTGAGAAATGCACCAGGGACAGCTCAGGGACAGCCCAGCTGCCCTGCCTTGCACCACGGACTGGCCTTGCTCCAGACACCTTGGGAGGGTACCAGAGCACAGCCAAGACATTGCTGCTGTTCATCCCTTTCTTCCCAAAAATAGGAGGGGAAAAATACTGACACAGCAGTCAAAATCTACAAGTCATCATCTTACCTCTAACAGAGTTTAAAGAAGATTTTGGCTATTGAAATGGCACTGGAAAAAAAAAGAGATCTCAAGAAGAAAACAAATTAAGTTAAAAATAAATACTATTAAATTAATAACCCTGAGTAAAAATGAACTAACACCCCTGCTGCTGTTATTAATAGAATGGAGTAATGAGTAATGGCCTCAAGAGATGAGAGAATCTCAGGTCTGTAAGCTAATGGCACTAGTGGGTATTTCAGGGTTGAGCTACCATAACTTCCCAGAGCCATGGAAAAAAGCAGCAAGAGCAGTGTTTACTTTACATTCTGAAAGAAAGCTTTTAGGAGATCCTACTCTCTGATACACATCTTCTGATGGGGAACAAGAAAAAATATGAAAAAAAAAAAAAGAGGAAAAAAAAAATAAACCAGCTAACAGGCATCCAAAGTTGACAGCAAGAAGAAACTAAAGCAGAACAAACTCTCACTCACAGCACTCTGATGTTCCTGCAGGAAAAGGATGAGTCCTATTAAACCAGAACATCAACATCAAAGGCAGAGAGCAGAGGCTGTGAGAGCAGCACAGGAGGAAGCAATGCATCTCCAAAGGATTCCTGCCAAGGAGGTGCCAGCCGTGCCAGGCACTCCCTGTCCCAAGGTTGAATAAAACACCTGGAGGTCATTGTTCTGCAGAGTGGTGAGGTGATTAGGTGATTCTATCATAACAATGCTGCTTCTTACAACGCTGACAATTAGAAATATCCCAATCCTCCAGGTGAGGAGTCAGGCAGAAAGACAGAAATTCATGGGAAGATGGAGTACTGGCATTTTCACCCAGAGCTCATAAAACCTTCTTGCTTTCCTCTTAGTTCCTGTTTCCCTCTTATATAAACAAGGTAACACTCTGCAGTTCCTGCCTCATGCTGTATTCCTCATGCAGCCAAGACTCCCATCAGCTGCTGGAAATCCCTGACCCTTGTGGGCAAACACACAACCAGAGAGCCAAGGGCAGAGCTGCAGCTGCCTGACAGTCAGAGCCAGAACACCAAACAGATCTCAGCCAGGGACTGGAAAGGGGGAAAAAATACCCAAACAAACAACAAAATCACAAAATCACAGCAATTTCAGCTTGTGGTCAAAACTGAGCAATAAAATTGATAGTTCAATGTTAAAAAATAAATAAACTAAAACATTTTCGCCACCACAGTTGTGTCTTTACCATGTTACTTTCCATACAGTGCACATACAACCATGGACTCCCTGGCTAATTAGGATGTTGTGTTTCCTCTGTCTGCTAACAAGGACCTGACCTGCACATACTTCAGAGGTGTGCACTGGAGGGAAGCCCCATCTCACTCCCACGCCTGCAAATCAAACTGTGCTGCCTTGGAGTGGCACAGTGGTGAAAGGCAGAATTCCCATGCCCAGCCCTTGGAGCCAGGACAGCCAGGACAGCAGGCAGAGGCAGGCAGCAGCCACTTCCTACCTTTACAAAGCACTGTCATCTTGAGGAGTGACAACATTCTCTAAAGTACAGCTGAATAATGAGAGGAACTAACATCAATCTGCCTTAAAACATCCAATACTGCCTTAAAGCCTCAATCCCAGAACAACTGCAGTAGCTAAAACACTGCCTCAGTTCCAACAACCACCACCAAAACCCCCACCCTGTTTCACTTGCTCCCCTGGGGTGAGGAATTAGGAAATGAAGCCATGAGGAAAGGCCTGGTTTGAGCATCCAGAGCATCCCCAGGCTGACCAGCCCAGTCCTGGCTCTGCTCAGCTGTCCCCAGGTGTCACCTGCCCTTGGAGCACCAGGCTGAGCGTGGGGAGCACCTTCCAATGACAGAAAACCCTGAGCCATTGCTGCGTGTCCCTCTGCACAGACCGAAGGCCCTGTGTGCCCTGCCCAGCTCCCTGGCCCTCTCCTTGGCTCTACAGGCAGATTTGCAGGGCACACACACAATCATTAGCATCTTATGCTCTGACTTTAGCACCCTGCCTTTGGCTGACCTCATCAGCACCTGGAGAACTTGCATACCCAGGTAAAAGGACCATAAAATACCCTGACAGAAGTCCCAGTTGTGCCCAGGGATCCCTAGCATGGATGCTTTTCTGTCTGCAATGTGCTATGGTTTTCAGAACTGCAGTGTTTGTAGGATGGACCAAACTCCAAGAGGGGGCCAGTATGCACAAGCCACTGTTTTAACAGCTGCAGCCAGACAATCAAAAATAACTGGGAAAACAGACATGCAAAATGAACAGGCCTCTGGATACTGTGAAAGCACTCCATAGGCTTTGCAAGGCATTTTCTTTGGGCTTATCCCAAGTAGAGGTCTCATCATCACTGCCCTGGTGCTGGATACCATTCCCCATTTTCGTGTGAGGTGGTTTCAGCCCCTCCAGCAGCATCCTTGTCTCAGAAGGCTGAGGCTGCCCTTCCTTGCTGACCCCTTTCCCTGGGAGCTCCTGTTGCTCCCTGGCTGCAGGGGCTGCTGTCCTGGACCCTCCTGCACCTGTGGACACTGCTCAGCCTCTGCTAATGGCCACAAAGAACAGCTGAGTGGCACCAGCCAGTGCAGTCAACACTCAGCAGAAAAACCCCAAGGAAAGGGAGCAGATCCATGAAACAAAGAAAGGGCTCCAGGCCAAGGCCAAGCTCTGGGCTCCAGACAGCACCAGGCAGAACTGGCCTCCCTTCTCCTGGCAATACCCTTTTCCCTCACACAGGTTGCCTTTGAGATCTCAAAAGCAACACAGAGCACAGAATAGGAGCAACCCTGGGGGCTGAGGGGATAGAGAGAAGGGGTCAGAACATCCAGGGACAGCAAAGCAAGAGCAGTTAATTGTTCCTGAGCTTGAGATGCTTTTGATTTTTTGCTTTTGATAGGTTTTGCACATCCCCTCCACTGGGCAGAGTGGAGTGATGAACGGCATTTAAAGCCAAAGCCATTTTCCTCCCTGATGCACAGCCCCTTGCCTTGGAATTCACCACCACCACCACCTCCTCTGATTTGGAAATGCAGTCCCATTCAGGCAGTGCAGGGAGGAGTTTTTGTCTGTACTCACACCAGTGCTCTCCATTCCACACCATTTCACAGCTGCAGTCAGCTCAGGCAGTCTTGAGCAACACAAGGAACAGAGAGCAGCCTCCTAAGGCAGCTCTGAAAACCAACTTTCCTCTTCTCTGCTCCAGTGGAACAGTCTGGGGAATCTGCCTACACAAAACCTGATGGCCCCACTCCAAAAACCATGGAAGAGCTGAAGAGATCACCCACAGCCCGAGCAGGGCCAAGGCAAGGCCAGGGTGCATCGATGGCTCCTGTTCAAAGAGATCTCACACGAGGCAGCGCTCCTAAATCAGAGAGGCTGGGGGAGCCTGGGGCCCTCAGTCACCTCCAAATCTATCCCTGACAGGGAGTGGTAAATCTCAGGGTGCTGGGGATGGCAAGTGGGAGTGATTGCTCACAAGCTCCTCGGGGTGTTTGAACAGGTGCTTAAGCACTGAGCTGCGGTTTGAGTCGTGTCTGGGCACTTCAGCTCCCATGTCCCTGGGCTGCTGCCCTGGCCAGAAGGTGTCATGTTTATTGAGCACACGCAGTCAGCCCCAAATGCACTGGATATGTCACTGCTAATTCATCTTCCCATGTGGCCTAAATAAGCCAGGCCTTGAGAGGCCTAGATTTGATCCAGCCAGACACAATTTGATGTCCAAAAGTCCCAGATCCTGTATGAAGGATCTCAAATCTCTCCAGACCAGGACTCCAAGCAGAGAAGAAGAAACAGGTGATGAAATTCAGCCCGAGGACAGCCCACTACAAAGAAAGCTGCAGCCAATTCAGGCCAAGGGGGAACTGAAAATGAGGATCAGGATTGAAAATGATCAGTGATCAGGATCTGGGGACCTGGATCCAGCACGGGAAGGACAGTTTAGCTGCAAAAGCTCTGCTGGTGCTGTATAACATCCCTGCCACCTGCACGGCTGAGTGTCTGTGTGAGAACACACACCAGAGGGCAATGGCAGGGCCTGGCCTCTCTAACATGCTTTGCTGTTGCTGTCTGGTTCAGCTCTTCCTCCCTTCCACAAAAATCCTCCTTTTTGTCTCTCCTTTTATTCTGCTTCTTTCCCCCACAAACATCTGCCACAGATTCTTCCCAGCTGTTACCTATTCTTTCTGGAAAGATCAGGAGGACCATCCACAAACTCATCTGCTGGAAAGAGAAACTTGCTTTTCTATTTTCTTGCACTGAACATATTTTTCCCCTTTGTCTGAGGACTTCCAGGCAGGCAGGCATACAAGTGCAAAACATTCCCAGATGCAGCTGCAGTCAGTGGGGTTGCAGCAAGGTCTCCCTCAGCAGATTCCCTTGCCAGCAGTACTAAACATGCACTGTGCCTGCCTGGCCTGCTAATGGCACCTGCACTCCGTGCTCGGCTCAGTTTGCCCTCAGTTTTGCTGCTGCTCTCCCCACTGCTGAGCTGATTCTGCCCCGTGGATTTTGGGGACATCACTGCACTGCAGCAGCACCTGCCCCCCAGGCTCAGGACCCTGGGGGTCTCACACACAAACCCATTGATTCGGAGCTCCAGATCAATGGCTGAGAGCAGCTTTTGGTGTAAAAACAATATGGATTCCTCCTTGCAATGGATTTTCCCATCAGGTTTGTGCTGGGCTGCTGAGTAAAACACAGCAAGCTGGTTTCTCCTCCCTGCCCTGGTGTGCAGATTGATCTGTCCCAGGGTAAAAGGTACCAGGTGGTGCCATGGAGGCTGCAGACTTTTCTGTCCCTTCAAGGTTTTAAGGGTTGGGGTTTTTTAGATCTGTCTTAAAAGAAATAGGGATCTTTTCCTATACCCTTAGTGAATATAAAAGAAAAGGAAGAGGTCAAAGGGCCAAACAGTTTAGAAGGAATCTGCAGGAGTGTATGTGACCAGACCCAGCAAGTCCAGAGAAGAGTCATTTCAGCCCTATCACTTTTACACTCACTTAAAACACTCTGCTTAAATTTGCTGCATTCAGTTGTTTGCTTTCTCTTCCTGAAATGAGAAAAATACAGGTGTTAGCAAAGACAACCTGAGGCACAGAATCCACTGCATACAAAACTACTCTACTTGGCAGTGTTTTAATGAAGACTTTCTCCTGTCAGGCTCCTAAGTTAGACAGAGAGAGTGACCCAAAACCAGGACACAGTTTAATTCCTGACCCAGGGCCAGCTGACCTTTCCTCAGCCCGTTGCTTGGCCAGCCAACAGATTTTTGGCATCAAAAAAGACTGAACTGTGTTTAGTCACTTTTCATTTTCTCACTTGCACACTGTGTTTGGCCATTGAAGGACAGAATAACACACAGACCTGATGCCACAAAACTCCCCAGGGTATTCCCTCTCCTCAAGTGGAGAATTGCAGGGAATAGCAATGAGGTTCTTATAGAAAAAAATCCTCCCTTCCTCTAAAGTACACAAAATCAGAAAGGACCATATTTTTTCTCTCCTTCTCTGAAAATTATTTATAAGAATAGATTTACAAGAACAAACCCAGGTTTGCTCTAGAATGGAATATTTCAAGCCATGTTCAAGGTACTATTTGCTATAACTTAGTAATTTTAGTGCATTCAACACTCTTTTTGAAACCAAAATAAAGAAAAAGCATATGAAATATGCTTAGAACTACTTGTATTTCCCTTATTAACAGCATATTTTCCATGCCTTATTTATCCTTTCTGCCTGCATATCTGCTGCAGACTTTGAATCAAAGTAAAGCTATACTCTTTTTATTGCCAAGTCTGACTGGATCCCTGATAATAAACCATTAAAATGACAAGCAAGTCTATAAAACAAATGGAATCACTGATGCCTATCTATCACACTTCTTGACTATAATAAGCACATCTCTCCCTTTTCTCTCTTGTTGTACATCTGAAGAGGACTTTTTATTTTTTTAACACAAGTCATAATTCAAAATTATCCTACTTAGGCATCAAATCACATCTACAGCTAACTCTTTTTGGAATTTTATACTACATTTTGCACAAAATTAGGTGAAGGCAGAACTGGTGCTCCTTTGGGTAAATGCTCATTCCATTTCTCTGTTCCTGGACTACTTTAAGCTTAATGAAATTTAATGCTGAAATATTTCCTGTAAGAAATTAAATGTCCAGCAAAACTGTCAGTTTTCAAAATGAATTATTGGTCAGCTCTAGGGGAAGCTTCTGCATGGATCTGTGTTCTCTAGAGTCTGTACAGGCTTTATCTCAGCCCTGTCACCTCTCCAGCCACAACCAGGTTTGCTTCTTCCAAATGTTGATCACATTATTGAGGCTGTCACATGAAAATCTCTTGCATCAAGCCAAGAGAAACGTTCAGTTCTTTTTATTGAGCATTGCCTGTCAAGCTGACAGTACCAGCCCTGGAGAACATGAACTCAACACCTCCCAAGCATCCTCCAGCTTTCCAGTCCCTTCAGCTTTTACTGTCAGAGAGACTGGAACCCAAAACCACCAAAATGCAAACCTTGAGCCCATCCAGGAGGCAGCCACTGCCACTTTAGAGAGCAGCCCTTGGGAGTCATCCCTAACACGGCACTTCTCTTCAATCCCATGGAAAATGAGGGCTTCCCACAGAATGCTGAGCTCACTGCTCCAGGCCAGGGCACTGCAGGCATCTTAGCAAGCTGAGCCTTTGTGGGCTGCTTTTAGAAACACCCTATGGAACTCACTCCAGCTCTGCAAGAAAGAGACTTATTTTTTAAAATCTCAGAAAAAAAAGCTACAAACGAATTCATGATCTAAATTAGAGCCTAAACTGATTTGCTTTGAAAGTTCTTAAAGTGTCATCCCTTGTACTGCCCGAGGAGTTTGGGCTGAATTCTCAGCATCATAAAGGAACTCATCAAAGTAGCTTTTTATCAGCTGGGAGGTCTCAAACCTGGAGCAGTGAAGAGTACAGGATATGCACACCCATTTTAGAATTTGCAGCCCTGGCATTCATGCACTGCCTTTGTTTCTCTTAGAGCAAAATACCAGAACTCAAACAAGATTGCTGATTTCTGAAATTTCTCTGCAGAGAGATCATATTTGAAGAACCTTCTAGCAATCATCTAGAGCTTGTGGAGTTTTGTTTTAAATCTGCTATCCCTTCCAATCCTCACTTACAGTCATGTGGACTTTCCTCCTTTCTGATGGCCATTTAGCAACAATCATGTTTGTATTTCTTAACCAAACAAACCAAGGCACTCTGCCAGGCTGAGCTCAGACTGTCTCAGCCCAAGGCTCTGCAGCAGCAGCAGGACCTGGGGCTGCTCCCCCTTGGCACTTCCTGCTCCTATTGCTCCTCCAAGACACAGGACTTGGTGACAGCTGCACCAAAGCTGCCCCAGCAGCCCCTTCCCACACCCAAACTCCACTCAGGGCTTGGGGGGCAGCAGCAGCCCCAAGTCTGGCACTGGCTGGGGCTTCCCAGATGACCATTCTGATTTTCAAACATAAGTCTTGCTTTCAGCTATATGAATCCCCAAACCCTGGCAGACGTGTAATTATACAGAGGCAGAATCAGGAAACATTTCAGCAGCTCAAAGGCTCCTAAAAATGGCTTTGTCTTCACCTCATCACATTTCAGTGGGCACTGGACAAGTCCAAAAGCCCTGCTGGATAAAAGGCCAATGACTCCAGCTGTGGACCTCTGGAATAGACTGACCAGTCTGAAAACATGACACAGCAATGTTATCTATGCTTTAAATAAAAATCATAACAAGGATTTGATGCCAAAAACCTACTGCATATAACAAGTGAATTGAAACATGCTGTTCAGAGTTCTACAAGACACCTTAATATATTACACCTACCAAATAAAATCTGTTTGAGCCTATTCCTGCTGCCCCTAAATCCAAAGGAAAGACACCCTCCAACCCAACTTCTGTCTTAACATTACAGAGAAATTAGGTTATACATGTTCTTGCCCCTTGAAAATACAGCTTGTCTTCCACTTAACAAGCTGTGAGCTAGTTTACCTTCCTGTGGGAAAGTCCTGTCAGCATCACCAAAACTTATTTCAGAGAACAATCCTATGGTATAAAACAAAAACAGCTCATCGTTCTTAAAAATGCTAAGTTTAGAGACAAACATCCACTTTCCAGCTGCCAACAAGCCAGGGACACCATGGCCTGTGGTTACATGTAGGGTTAAGGGAAGACCTTGAAGATGGTGGAGAGAACAGCCTGATCATCTGAAGTGCTCAGGACTTTTTAATCAGATATGTTTTTTAACAGCAAATTTTAAATTCCCTTAAACTGGGCTGTCCTTTGCCTCAGTTGCTCTTTTGCTTTGTGCACTTTCAGAGCTCACATCCTCCAGCTCTTCTCCATTGCCACAGAAACAAACACGAGAAAATCTGAAATGTGAGACAAGCTCAGAGTGCAGAGCACTGCAGCAGATGGCTACAAAGAGACAGCAAAGCTTACATGAAAAGGAATTTAGAAGCAGAGAAAAAAGGTTCACTGCTGCTTCCATTCAAGGGGAAATGAGGGTTCCCCCCTCTCTTGAACATGCTGAGATCAATGTTCAGTTTGTTGGGACTCACAGAAGTGCTCAAAGGTGGCCTTGCTGCCTCTGTCGTGGAACCAATTTACCATGAATATCACTCTGAGCTGCTTCCAGGCTTTGTCATTTCATAACTCAAGGTACAATTTCAGGGGAGTTCCAAATTAATGTGAGCAAGACCTTTAAAGGCAGCTTTATGGTTTCCAAAACAACTGATTTGTGAAATGGAGGGGGGAGGCAAGGGGGGCACACGAGCAGTGCCACTGGTGGAGTTGATTGGGTCAGAATAATTCAGAATATAGCTGGGATTGGATCGCTGCTGCCTACCCAAGCATGATAGCACCTGAGAATTCTCTCCACGAAGGCCATTTGGTTTTCTTGTATATTTTATCACTTTCAGAGGTTTCAGACTGGTTTTCATCAGGAAGAAAGCTGCTCTCCCTAAGCTGCCTTTGAAAACCTTTGAAAAGGGAAATTATTCCCATTTCAGACCTGCTGCCAAACAAGCTCACCAACAGCAAGCCCCATGTCCTGTGCCCTACCCTGCTCTCAATATGCTTTCAGCTGCTTCCCAAGCCCCCCATTTTTCTGGCTGATAACTCATCCACAAGCAAGCAAGGATTGAGTTCTGTCAGATTTTCCCCCTGGAGGAGCTTTAATGTAGGTCTTTCACCTCAAGCTAAGGATTTTCACCAAACTTGGGGGAACTCTGTATTTCTGAAGGCTCTAAATTACTTTCAGCTTCAGTGGAAACTGGCCCTGGCTTGGAAAGTAATCAGCAGGGGGCTGATGAAGATGCACAAGCAGTCACAGGGGTCTGCTGGCCACAGGTGTGCCCGTGCTGAGTGTGAAACAACACCTCCAATACTCAGTGCAGGTTTGGTCACTGCAATAGAAGATATTGAGCCATTAGGGTTTCCAAAAGAGGTGTGGAGATGGTGAAGGGGCTGCAGGAGAGGCTGAGGGCGCTGGGCTGGCTCAGCTGCAGCAGAGGAGCTGAGAGCAGAGCTCCCCAGGACTGCAGGGGCTGGAGCTGGGCCAGGGCAGGCTCAGGCTGCAGAGCAGGGAAAGGTTCTGCTTCCCCCAGAGGCTGCTGGCACTGCCCAGGCTCCCCAGGGAATGGGCACGGCCCCGA
>JAYDZK010000028.1:1202425-1217439 GCA_034509185.1 Euphonia xanthogaster
GCTGATTTTATGCCTCCAAAGGTAGCTGAGCTATCTTGGGTGAGAAATAGACCTCCAAGAGCTTATGAGACCTGGCTTGAGGAGGCTCCTATTTCTCCCCTCCAGTATTGCTGATGCATCAGTGTAACAAAATAATCACCACAGAAGTGCCCACTGCTGTAATAATTCTTCTCAGTTTGACGTGTCCTTCTCTCCAAGGAAATGCCTTGCGTTTGAGGCTTGAAGGATTAAGTGATTTAATAGGTTTTTGCATCCCTATCTTCCGTGACTTCCCTTTGATGGCTCTGGTCCAGCCTCAACACTCACTGAGCCATTTCTGCAGATGATTAGCTCTCTGAATGCATTTTGCATTGTTTGATTGCATTTAATAGAGAAATACTGTAGTACAAGACTAAAAACAAATTAATTTACAATAGATAAACTTTTATGGTCGCATTTAAAAAAAAGTAAACAAAAACTCAATTTGCTTTACATGTGAACAACTTAGATGTTTTTCCAAGAGATGAACAAACTGCGGGCATTCCATAATCCCCAAAGCAGTGACCACAACAGCTCACCAGTGTTAACTTGTCATTTGTTCCAGAGCACATGCAGCAAGTTACAAACTTCCCTCAGTACTGAGTGTGGTGATTACACTGATTTTTCCCAAGCTGCCCTGCCCTGTGCTAAAAAAGGGCTGGCACACTGCAGTTTCTCTGTGGAGAACCATCTTCACTCCAGCAGCTCGTTAGCAGCCCAGCACAGAGGATGCTCTTGGAGTGCTTGTGTAGTTTCCTGCTAAATAGGGATATAGCCCATGAGTAACACAAAAAAAATGTAAAAAAATCAAACCAGCAAACAAACAAACAAAATATTGACATTCTGTGATTCTCTAATTTCAGTTGCTGCTACTCAGACATAATTAGGCACTGAACCCACACTGCTGCACTTCACCTAAAACATGAAGTGCCCCATGGCAAAGGTCTTGGCAGCCTCTACCCCACTATTTTATGAGGGTGGAAACGGGAGCAGCTGAATGTGCCTGAAAGGAAAGGTCACCTGGAAATCATGGCAGCACTCTCCTTTGAGGAGGATTTGCCTCCGTGGGTATTGGCCATCCCTCGTGCTGTCTGCACACCTGGGAGCTTCCAAACTGACCAGTGCCTTCTGCCCTGCCCCAGAAATGCCCTCAGCCCCAGCTGTGCCTGCACACCACCCTGGCTGCTCAGAGGGAGCTGCACCCTCAGCCCAGCAGGCAGGGCTGTGCAGTGCCCTGTGCTCCACCTTCCCATGGACACGTCTGCAGCCCAAGCAGGGCCAGCCTGTGGCTTTCCACACCTGGGAGAGCTCCTGGGTACGTGTGCTCTGACTGTTCCAGTGTTTGATTTACATTTAATGGAAAACCATTCCCATGAAAGTCGCTTCAGCAGTGCACTCACCTCTAAAGCACAGCCCCTGAGGCACAGGCAGGCCAGGTACACTGCTGGACACCCTCCCTGCACCCCAGCCCTCCCTGAGCTAAGAGTAAAACTGCACTGCACACAAATGCCTCCCAAAATACTCCTCCTATCAACATGAAAAGAGTCAGAGAAGCCCAAAAAGCAAAATGCCCCTTCTCTGAGAGGTTAAGATGTCTCTTACAGGAGGAAAATTGGGTACCTGGCAATCTTAGAATGCTTTAGGAAGCTGAGATTGTATTTATTTCCCATCTGTGAGAGGGAGGGAAAAGGGTTCTTCAAAAATAGTTTGTTGCTCAATATGGTCTTTTGCAGGCCTTTAACTTTTTTTTGTTATGCATTGAAATTTATAAGGGAAAGATGAGAGTCACAAATGGAAAAGAGATTTGACTGGCAGCTACAACTTCAATCTCTGTGAGAAATCTCCCTGGAAAACAGACTTATTTTATCTCGGCCTCACCTTCCAGGAGCAAAACCATGACAGTTACACTCACTGTTCTCTTGTGTACCCATCCTCACACTGGAAATTACAACTGAATTACAAAACAGATTGTCTGATACTCATGAAAATAAAATTCATAGTCCACTCCACTCCAGCTAATTAATTTTCTTCAAACCACATCCCAGAGTGATCAAATGAGACACGAGCTCTTTCATGAGAAGAAAATCCCACTGGAGTTCCTGAACATCAAATGTAACAAACACCAGCGTTCCAACATTTGCATCACCATGTTTGAACCCCCATGTTTGCATATGTAAGCATCCATTTGCATGTGAGCACTATGTTTTATTAATAGCGATTAATATTAATATTCCAAGGTGGTAGTGACTTCTGAATCTGTGCAAAAATGGGCTCATGCCATGAGACAAAAGCAGATTGCTCATGGTAAAGGTCTTCAAGAGAAGAGGACACATGTGAGCACACTAAAAACAACGCAAAGCACCAGGTTCCTGCTCCCAGCACTCACTGTTCACAGCAGCACCACTGTGGAGCTCTCCAGCACAGCCCTTCTTTTGTCAGCCTGGCCCTGGGAACCCTTTTGCACATTTTCATACAGTTCATATTAAAAATGGGAACTTTAGCTTCCCTCATGAGACCCAGCTCTAGAGTTATTTTCCCTAAATAATGGCCATCTGTTCGGAATGACCTCCCCAAACAACTCGCTCTGTTAACGGCAACTTTGCTGCAGTTAATTCACCAGTGGGGATTGCTCCAGCCAACTTTCCACGGGCCTCTATTGTTATGAAAACCTATTATCAAGCAATTAAATGACAGCAAGAACGCAATAAAGTACAACAGTTTTACTTGTAGCATTATCCTGGGTCCTGATGTTAATGAAAGGCTATCGCACCCCTGACTGCAATTCTGAAATTCTGCCATACAGGAGAAAACTCCCATCAGCAGCTATTTCCAGTCTTAATGGTCTGAACAATTACAATCCTTGCCTAAGCCCTTCCCCAGTATTTCACCCCAAATTAAATTAAGGACAGCTCCGAGGTGATGTCTCTGCTGGAGCCAGGCCCAAAGGACACAAAGCCTGGCTTTACCAAAGCTCGGCCTATGTGGGAAGGACTTTGCTTCCCTGCCACACAGGTGAACCTCACAGAGGAGCAGTCACAATCCCTCCTCCTCTGTGCAAATGAAACAATAAACCAGCCTTCTGAATTCTCTACTCTGAATTTGTCTCAGTAGAAAATAATGAAGTTGAATTGCCCTTAAAGTGCCCCTCTGGCAGACTGCACTTCTGGCATGACACCTTTCCTTTCCTTTTCTCATTTCTAGAGCTAAACATAAACTTAAATAAACCTCTTTGAGAAATGAGATGCACATAATTGCCACAAATACCACAAGGTGTCTAGACCATTTCCCCTTTCTAAATTATGCTGGGTTTGAAATGTATACAATCACCACTTTGTATTTCTGATATAAAACAGAGCAGTAGGTCTTGAAACAAGTTATGGGTTTTTCTCCCCACCATGAAAGAAAACTACAAATCTATGCTGACATGAAGTAGTACTTTCCCTTCTGCTGAGAGGATCCAAGTGCAGTCATGCTGCTTGGCATGGATTCAGCTAATATGCATTTCCAGTTCCCCTGCCCTGACAGAAGGCAGTATATTTACCAGGCTGTATGTGCAGTTAGGCTAAAGTGTTGTTTTTCACTGGGACTCATAACCTCTCTTCTTTGGAATATTTATTTTCTTCCTAAGATACCATAGGGAAACTTTATGCAACTTACTATATCACTTCTCCATCAATACTGCACCCAGGTTTCTTCCAGGTAGCTGGCCAAAACAACTGGGTGGGAAAGCTCCACAACAGAAATCGCTGCATGAGAGAGAATATGAATGGAATTCTTTGTTCATAAGCAATTTTAGATTGTTTTATATTTCAGGTTTTATAATCCTGACATTAATTTTATAAGGCAAAAGTGCTTCACTCAATCTAATTACAGGAACAACCTGCAAGTACAGTGTCCCAGGAAGGGCCCTTCAAAGGGAGATGCTTTCCAAACCAAACAAGAAACACAGGATTCAGCTATCTCACCTCTTAGAGGAGATGGAATTGATTTTCTTTCTTGGGATAAACCACAGCAGCTGCCAAGCAGGATGGACAGTCTTGGCTGTCCCTCCAAACCCACTCCCCTTTGCCATGCAGGGACAGAATCTCTCTTCTTTCCTCTGGGTCCATAGTCCAAGCCAGAAATAGGAAGAACTAATGTGGTACCTTAATCCTCCTCACTATCCTTCACATAAAATATCTTCAACTAGAATTATACAACAGAAACTTTATCTTTAAAAATTGGAATAAAGCACAAGGGAACCTCATAACATATAGGAATGTTCTCCGTGCACTGAGAAAAAGAAACAGGAAAATAATATATTAATCTAATAACACAGATAGAATTGTTTATTGGAAGAATACTGATAATAAAGCAGCAGAATTTTGTTCTGTAAAACAAGTTGTGCTCATATGAGAGAGACCTGAACATCACTCATGCTGCTGAGAGAAAACCTGTATTTCCCAGCTCTCTCACGAATGACAATTTCATCTCTCCCAACTTTCTACTCTCAAGCAAAAGAAATATGGTGTAGACTTGTATAACAGCCAAACAACTGACATTTACTTTTGGTAGTCCCTCCAAAGTTGTGCACTTTCAAAACCAATATTTTTGACTAATAACCTTTCTGTTTCTCATCATAGCATTTGTTTGGATCTCTTTCTGAGTCCTGGCTTATTGGAAATACCTTACTAGAGTGATTGTGTCCTTGACAAATACAGTGTGATATGGTGACTCTCCTCTTGACACCTCTGATATTTCCCAGCACACAGGAGAGCAATGGAACAGAGCTGAGTGTTTCCCAGGAGCTCCCAAGTGAGAGTTTTGCCCTTGAGTGTTATCCCAGTGAGCTTTGCCTGTGTGCATTGCAAGGGACAGCTGTGACAAAGGTCCCCAAAGCCAAACCATGCACTAAAGGACATTTCTGAAGCTGCACAAAGAGGGTTTTACCCCTTCATGCAATGGCCTGTCTGTAGCAGATCTGGATTCTGGGGCTTGTTCAAAGGGGATCAGAGATGTTCCCCTCACCCCCTTCTGTGCTGTCTTTGCTCATCAGGTCCCAGCCTCACTGTGGAGGGGGATTTGAAGCAGGAAGTTCTTTTGCTCCAGCTGTGCACAGTTGTCCCTCTCAGCTCTTCTTGGCCCAGGTCCCTGGGCATGCCTGGCCTTCATCCCCATACTTATATCCACTATCCAGGATTTTCCCTTCTGCTCTCTCTTCCTTTCTAAGACCACTTCTCACTTTGGGAACGTTCCTTTTTCAGGCCCTGCTCTGCTTTCCAGAGCCCCAAGGCCTCCGTTCTCCCTCTGAAGTCTGTGTACAAAAGCCCAACAAGTGCCTCCCAATCAGTAAGTCTGGCTTAGGGCTCCCTGGAGGATTTGGGATGTGCCCCTTGTCTAATCCAGGCATTATAAGACTTTCCAGCTGTCCTGTAGCAGGCTTGTGTCAGAGGTCAGAAGTTCAGTTTTGGACGTTCAGGCAGAGGCCACCTCTGAGTGCACAATTTGTCCCACTTCCAACACTTTGGTATGAATTTATTAAAATATATGATGAATAGTCAGCACAAATTCCTGATTAGACCCTAATCACAGAGTTCCAGCCAGAGCACAGGCACAGGTACTGTACTCCTGATTGAACCTGCAGGGAAAGCAGCCTCTGCAGCAGCCCTGCAGCACACTGAGGGCTCTCCTCACACACGTGTCCATGTGAACACAGAGCCTGACCCGTGCTGCCAAGCCATTGGTGTTCTGGGGCACTGACACCCCTGAGAGGTGCTGCAGGGGGGGGTGAAACACCACATCTGGAGTCTATTTTTGACATTGAACTTCCATTGGAAATGACAGCCCCAGCCAGGGGGATGGCAGGGGAGAGCAGCACACAAACACACAAACGAGATGATTAAAAACGTGGAGGTGGATGCTGAGAATATACAAATCAGAGGACTGGCTTTGCTCTTGTATCAGCACAAAACCTGACTGGCCCAAGGGAACTCGGTATGGCTGAACCTACATAAATAATGAGCTGTGAAATCAAGCCTTGAATAGCAAATAATGCACTTCATGATAGTGCTCATTTCATAATATTGCTGTACTACCTGCCTTCTGCATTAGCCTGCCTTAGAGTCAGGGGTGAGATGAGTACACAGCTGATAACCAGCTCATCAGTGGTTACATTAAAACACATCAAATTAGGCTCTGGAGTGAAGGGGGGAAAGCTTGCAAATAAGAAATTTTATTTTTTTTTTATAATACTAATGAATTTTTTAAATAGCTTTTGAGACATCTACTCAGTTGATTCACCTCTAAAGGCAGGGGAGAGGCAGGGGTGGTTTTCCTGTCACCCCACCGAGTGCCAGTGAGCCGAGCTGATTGCTGCACACATCATTTGACATCCTGCAAACACAACGAGCAGCAAAGGCAGACACAAACGTTCTCAACACTTGTCACATTCCCTGATTGGTTCCCAGTGAGCTGTTTGGCATGGAAATGTGGGGAGAGATGGAACTCTGAGAGACAGAGCACAGGAAAGCGCCTGTGACAGAGCGTCATCTCCTTATTAGCGACTCTGGATTGGGAAACTGAGACAGGGAAATGCATCACCGTGACACTTCTGCTATTGCCTGTTACACAAATAAAGAGGAAGTTCATCATTAAATCCCAATTAAGTATGCCTTCATGGCTTTGCTAGTATCCATTTATTTTCCAGGATGCACACAAGCACACACCGCTTCAAAGTGGCTGCAGCCCCAGCACAGACCCCATGCTCAGCACACCCCCGACTGCTCTGCCAGACAGGGATAAACACAGAGAGCCCCTGTGCCTTCAGCCTCCAGAAACTGCTTATCACAAACAGGATAAGCACATAGGCAGGCAGCGAGCTGGACCAGAAACTTCCATCCAAAAATTATTATGAAACACTTAAAATCTAAAGCAGCAAAGAACGCAAACAAAAAGAAGATTGAATTGCCTTAGGAGGCTCAAAAGAAGGCCATGCTTGATTGGATTCAGATTTGATTGAGATTCTCCCTCATTCATTAAAAAGTTTGAAGATGTTCAGACAGTCAAAAATTAACTCTCGAGTTGCAGAGCAGGGTAAGAGGAGCCTTTTCTCACAGGCTGGATCACCCACACAGCTTTTCTTACAAGCCCATACCTGAGCTCCTACAGTTACATAGGCACTCATAACCCACACATTAGCAAGCCACGTTTGTTTTAGAAAATAAAGACACCCATTCAGGCAGCTGCCAAAGCCCCCAGCACCCTGGGTCTGTGCACACACATCTCCAGCCCACAGCCACTCCTAACACTGACATTCATCCCACTGTTGAACTAACATCCATGCAACTATTTCATTAAATACA
Organism: Euphonia xanthogaster; assembly: GCA_034509185.1. Taxonomy (NCBI): domain Eukaryota; kingdom Metazoa; phylum Chordata; class Aves; order Passeriformes; family Fringillidae; genus Euphonia; species Euphonia xanthogaster. The sequence goes on from JAYDZK010000028.1 coordinate 1,209,784, forward strand.
GGCTACTATAAAATTGGTATAAAATCATACAGTTTATGACTGCATGACTTCAGCAGGGCTGGCATTTATGCTTAAATTAAGTCCTGCACTCTGTATCCTGTAACTCATATGAAGTAGACAAGAATTATTATCTCCATGCCCTTCATAAATGGGAAACTGAGGTAAGGGAAGGTTGAGTGACTCAAAAACACCTGAAAGGTTAGAAGTGATGCTGTTGTGAGTGATGAGTAGGAGAGTGGCTGAATAACTCCTTGTTTAAAGCCTGAAGTATGTTTACTGAAATTGAGTAAAAATAGGCTTTGCTTTTTAAATGGCTCACTGGAATTTTTCAGCATTCCATGATTCTTTTCTCTTGCCCTCCACCAGCAGCAAAGTTCACACACATGAAAGCAATATTTAGCATTGAAACCTTTAAAAGTTATTCTGGTCCTGGTGATGTTGACCTAAATTTAGAACAAATTCAAGGCTTTATCCTGTAACCTCCACATGTTCCACCAGCTCCTCGTGCCCAGGCCCACAGCATCACCTTTCAGGGAGGAGGCCCTAAAGAACATCAGCACCTTGCCCAGCCCAGGGCAAGTCCTACCCCCACAATTCCCACCCTCAACACAAGCAAGTCAGCAACATAAATCTGTCTTCAAAGTACAAATTCTTTGTGCCTAGATGTTTTGTCAGTACATCAATTAATTTACTTAAGGTATCCATCCCAATCAAGGCAGGATAGACCATCCAAGAGCAGTCAGGCTCTGGGTACTGAAAAGATCATACACATGCAGCAGAAAAACTGAATTAAACTTGAAGCCAAGAGAACTCCAGGCATTTCCCATTGTCCAGTATGCACAAAAGGGAGTGACTCAAGGAAGAACTTGCAGCATCTTTTTGAGCACAAACAAGAGATGCTCCTGAGCTGGAGGAAGCAGGGTCATAGGGAGCTGCATCACGGCTATAAATAATTCTGATGTTAAGGCTACAGTTAAATGAAAACAGAAAATACAACTGACAGCACCTATGCTTCTTGTCTTTCTCTATATTCTCTTACAGTTGACCTTGAGAATATTTTATATTAGCCTAAGGGTGGAAAGAAATGTTCTTCCTCACTGCAATCATTTAATAATAGCTTGTCCTCCTTCTGCTCCATATGCAAGCAGACACTGCTTTTGTCAAGCCTTCAGCAGGTGCTTTGTTCCCAGTGAGCCGGTGCCCGAAGCTCAGGGAGTGCCCCTGCCGGGGATGCAGGGCTGTGCCCGGTGCCCGAAGCTCAGGGAGTGCCCCTGCCGGGGATGCAGGGCTGTGCCCCCCGTCTGGGCAGCTCGGCTCCAGCACGGGCTGAGCGGGGGACAATCCTCTGCCGCTCAGCACAGCTCTGATTTACAGAGCCACTCCTGCCTGGGGATCCTGCCCCTCAACCAGAGGGGAAAACCAGCCCAGAACACCATTAAAGTCAAACCACAAAGTGAATATTGATTCAACAGGGGTTTCGTCAAGAAAAAGCGTCTGGCAGCGGTTGGGCGATGGGGTGAAATCAGATTGTTAAATGCGTTTAGTTGCCGTTTGGGAGCGCTCCACTCTGCCGGGGTCACTGGTGCCTGACGGATGCAGGAGGAGGAGGCTGGGCTGTCCCCCCGAGCCCTGGAGCCGCAGTGCCCTCTCCCGAGCTCGGCAGGCAGCGGGACCCGGCTGCCTTTCGGGAGCGCATCCCTGCACGGCCAGAGCCGCTCCCCACAGCCGGGCCGGGCTGGGCCGGGCCGGGCTGGGCCGTGCTGGGCTGGGCCGGGCTGGGCCGGGCCGGGCCGTGCCGTGCTGGGCCGTGCCGGGCCGGCCCCGCTCCGCTCCGCTCTGCTCAGGGAGCGCGGGCAGGGGATGCCTCCGGGGACATCGAGGCTGTCCCACGCTCCCTTGTTGAAAACACCTTTAAAACAAGGCGAAATGGGCAATCGGCAGGAAAGCGCTGCCCTCGGGGGCGGGACTGCCGCAGGCTGGAGGAGCAGCTCGGAAAGGGACCAGGAGAGCTGCTGGCCACTGCCACAGGCACAGCCCCGGCCACAGCCACAGCCACAGGCACAGCCACAGCCACAGGCACAGCCACAGCCACAGCCCGGCCACAGCCCCCGGCACAGCCCCCGGCACAGCTCGGCGATTCTCCAGCCGGGCAGCCGCAGGGGCAGCTTTAGGAACGCTCTCCCAGCTGGGCACAGCGGGAAAGGCCTCGGGCAGTGCCCGCCCGGGCCCCGGGCACACCCAGCTGCGGGCACGGGCCTGGCGGTGTTGGAGCCCCTGCAGCCACACAGCAGCCCAGGGCAGGAACCTGCATGCCAACTGACCTCAGGATATCGCCCTTAAAAGCCATTCCAGACATCGAGGAGCCTAAATATAGGCTTCCTTTTCAATAAAGCTAGTTAAAAACTACTTAGCTTCATTTTTTTTATCATAACATAGTGTCTTGAAATTCCTTTTTCCTCCTTTTCTCTGTCACATATTCTCTCTTCCCAGCCCCTCTCATTTGGGTTCCTGATTTTGGCTCCAGCCCTGCTTTACAAGCTGATTTCTATTGAAATGGTGACAAATTCTTTCCCATCTTTCTTCCAGGGGTTCATGAGGACACAGATGCACCATGCAGATCAGTTTCAGAGGACAGTTTGTTTAAGGGACATTTAAAAACCCAGTTTCATTCCTTCATCCTCATGCTTAGCACTGCATTTTCCCTCTGCTGATACACCATAACTGAGTGATGCACACTGTGGCTTTATTTAGACAGAGCTCATGAGTCATGAGGAACATGATGACAATAAACCAGCCTTTGAGCAAGTCTTTGCTGTAGCTCTCACACCAAGGAGTTCAAGAGCTTTCAAGGTGTTGAAGTTGTTAAGGCTGGAAAAGACCTCCAAGACCATCCAGTGAGTGATTCCTACCTTGTCCCCAGCCCAGAGCACTGAGTGCCATGTCCGGGTGTTCCTTGGACACCTCCAGGGATGGGGACTCCAAACCTGCCTGAGCAGCCCCTCCCTGCCAGTTTAGAATTAAAAGGATTTCTGCATGTTTATGGCTCGTGTTAGCAAACCACAACTCCTTGCTTAATTTATTATTTGCTGTTACCAAAATAACATCCAAGTATTTCAGCGTTGATGCTCACAGCAGCCACCCTTCTCCATGACGCTTTCCTCTCGTATATTCACAGGCATCAGTTCTCCCCTTACCTGTTAAACTGAGCTTAAATGAGCACTGCTGTAAAGTTTAGCAACAGCAAGAACTTCAACTACCAGAGCACCTTTTCATGCCAAAACATCTGTGTTTGTGCACCAGCAACAATGATTAATGTCAACAGGGCTCTGGGAATTGTGTTTGTTAATTAACTGCTGCTGTAGAGCTTGCAGGCAGAGTACAAAACATGACATTCCTACAGGGTGTACACAAATACTTATTATTTTCCTTATGCAAAAAATCCCAATGGAAGACTTATTGTTTGGGTTTGTTTCAGTTAACAGATGAAACAGTTACACTTCCTGTTGGGTGTTTTACAGGAGGGTCTCCACCAGCAGAACGCTGGAGAAGATGAACGAAGAGGAGGTTGGGTTTCTGTACTTTATGTAAGTTAGGTCACCTCTGGAGAAAGGCAGTGCCTGCTCTAAAGGCAAGTGTGATAAATTCTTGAAGGGCATTATAAGGTACAGCTTTCTGTGATAGCAAGAGATTGAACTCACCGACCCAAAAAGGCCTCTGCTCTTCTCTTGCTAAAATGCTTCTTCCCAGGCACTGCTTATCAGCACCAGGTGTATGAGAAGAGTCTGGAGTGACCCTTTAGGCAGGTGATGCTGACAGGAGCCAGGACAGGCAGCATCCTTTGGGGCACCACCTGAGTCAGCTGCTGCCGACAGAGCTGTCTGCTGCTCTGCAGAGCAGAGCCCTTTGGACACCCAGCTGATGGGAGAGCAGGCACAGCTCCATGGAACCTTCTGGCTGAGCTCTGCACACCAAACAAAACCCCTGAAATATTCCCCAGCCAGGAGCTGATCCATAGCCATAACATCTCCCCGTGCTCACTGCAGAGCCCTGTTTGCTATCCTGGGCCCTGGGATGCTGCTGTAATTGACTCCATCCATTACCTTAAAGTGTTCTCCTGTTTATCCTGCCTTTATCACATCGAGCCATTGTAAAAATCTCTTCTGGTTTACATCTTCCCTGTGCTTTCAGCAATGCTATTACTCCTATAATAAGCTTAATGAGGACACTGAGTGGAAGAGTCTTCACATAAATCATCACAAGAGAAAATGCTTCGGAGATGCAAACAGCAATGTCACACTGCCCTCTGTTGAAATTTGAGACACTAAAGTAATTTGGAAACTTCTTATTTCTAAGGACTAGAGGTTAATTATTTAATACTTTTTTAACTGCAACTGCTCTTTCCAGCCATTAGAAATGGTGATTATTTTTTTCCACGGATTACAACATATGTAATGAGCTAAGTGTAATGAGCTGTCAGAGAGAGAAATCCTTACATCCCTGCAGTCAGGGGGGCAGCAGGAGGGCCTGCAAATTCTGAACCTGAACAATCCTTTCAAAGCTCAAGACTTGCCCCACCACTAATCAAAATAGACTGAGCCTTTTTAGCACCTGAGTCGTCAAACCCAGCCTGAAGCCAGGCTGGCTCCCACCAAACCCCATCCACTGTCACAGGGCCACTGCCTGCCACAATCTGTGGCAGCCACTCTGTCCTTCAGAAACATTCCAGCAGGGAATGCTTCTCCCTCAGTTAAAGGAGTGGTGCCCTGGGAGGATGTGCTGAGGGTCTGCACTAACATTTGCCCTCTGTGCTGCAAAGGACTCTCCTGCTGCACAGCTCATCCTGTCTCTGTAGCGCGTTAAAAGCATGAACTACAAATTGTTCTTCTTCTGTATTTGTCAGGTTGTGCCATATTTCATGTTTTAAAAGTCCTAGGTGACATGCCATGATTACAGCACAAGGTTTTTGACAGGCACAGACCCATGCTTCAATCAGCCCCCTTTGCTTTGTACACATTGCCCCAGAAATGGGTCAGGATCGATGATCAATAGATGTGTCATACCTTGTGTGCAGCAAGTCTGTCCTTAGGTACAGGAGGAAAATTAGACTCTGGGAGAAACAAGTCCGTATTCTGACCCTGTCCAGCTTGAAATCAGCCTTAGTGGGGTGGAATTTGGGGAAAACACCTTTTGGAATGACTGGCAGGAGGCCATTGCAGAGAGGGGGAAGGTGCTGGAAGGAGCAGCTCATGGCATGATCAGAGCTGGGCAGGGCTGGCAGAGCAGAGCTGCCCAGCACAGCCTGTCCTGCAGTGTCTGCTTATCCTCCTGGGGCCAGGAACAGCCTCAGCTGCAGAGAGAGGAAAGGAGAGCAGCTCTGCACTGGCATCTGGCTCAGGAGGAGCAGCAAGGACTGGTGTAATTCAATTGTGTGCTTTGGCTGCCAGCAACAGCGCAGGGCCCTCCTGAGACCCCCACCCAGAGCCAGCGTGGAGCCTGAGGTGAAGCACATCCATCCTGATTGTCTGAATGCACATTTCCATCATATGGGTGACATTCACAAAGGCAAAGGCAAACAAGGCTCTTCAAAATGCATTTCTAGTAGAGATAATGTTTTCTACCACAATGACAGCTACAATACCAAAGCCAACTTATCAGCATTCTTCTCTGATCTACAAAGTAATTCATCAGCTCCATCATTGTATCTAATAAGAATATGCTGTAAAGCCTCAACTTTGAAAATGAGAGTCAAAAGCATTCATAAGAACCCCATGAAGTTTCCTTCCTTATCTATCATTTACTGCAGACATCAGCCTTTCTTCATTTAAGTTACAAAAGTAAAGAATGGGGGCTTTTGGTGACTCTAAAGATTTCTGAATTTCAGTGCTAAAAAATTGTACCCTCTGCAGCATGGCCCAAGAGAATTTGACATGAAGCGAACTATTTGACATGTAAAATCAAACAATCAGTTATTTTAATTTCACCACTGCTGATGCAGGAATGCAGTGGCTGGCTCTGCTTACAAAACTCTCCCAGGCCTGTGAGAGAGTGAATGACCATAGTTTTGGCCTCCCTTGCCCATCAGGGACAGGCATTTGAGGCCACCTGGGGACTACAGGATGATGGAGTCTGAGCATCCTCTAAGCAACATTAACTTTATTTACACATATACTTCTCCCTGGAACAAAGGTGCTCATAAAAGCACCCTGAGCTCCTCCCCTTCTCTTAGGAATTACATCACAACAGTGATTTGCAAACCAATTACTGGTGTCACAAAACAACAAACTTTATATCAGAACTGAGGTAGAAATCAAGCTTTCCTGGCATATTTACTATTTTTTATTACCAGAACAATGTGTAATAGGGAACAAAAAAAAAATTATTCTGAAGGCTAAACATTTAGACACACCCTAAAATAAAACACACCTAAAGACTGGAGGTAGCAGCATCAGTTGAAAACAGATGGAGGTTAAAAGCAGCCCTCCCCAGTAGCTGCCAAATACAGATCCAAGGAAGAAAGGAGGCACCAGTTTATGCTTGGAGTCCAGTTCTAGCAAAACAAAACTGAGAAAAAAAAATTTCACCCGGGGCTACCAAGAATCTTGTGTTAAAACTCATGGCCATGCCCACATCAGTCTACAGGAATAAAGAACATTTTCAGTGCTCCAGCTGAACAGCACTTTACCTGCTGCTAAGGCCATGTGCACAACAGCTTTACAGCACTCTTTGTGTTGACTTTTTAACATCAACCCTGAAATATTCAGCTGGAGTTCAGTCTTTAAAACTTGAGATCATTCAAACCAGAGCTAAATTTCAGAGAATAGAGATAAATTATTGGAAACACTGAGGGCAGGAAGAGGTAATTGAGTTGTTGCAATCCAACAAGTCCATATAGTCCTGAACTGGTTATGCTGAAGAACAGAAGGATGCCCTATTTGCTAACAGTTCAATTCCCAAAAGTTGGATGCCAAGCTAAGTGCAGGAAAAGCCTAAAGAAAAGATCACAACTTACCTGTGCTTGTAACACCCAGTCAGTGCTAAAATAGAGGTTTATATCTACAATAGGTGTTAATGCCCTTTCATTTCTACACATGGATGACAAAGCCTCACAAAAAGCCCAGAAGTATCTTCAGTTTATCTGCTCTCTTTTGCTTCTACAACCATAACTTTCTCAGTCTCTTTAAAATATGACTATCCAGTAGTCCAACATAGAATCACAGAATCACAGAACTACCAGGTTGGAAGAGACCTTGAAGATCATCGAGTCCAACCCATGCCCCAACACCTCAGCTAAACCATGGCACTGAGTGCCACATCCAGTCTTGTTTTAAATGCATCCAGGGATGGTGACTCACCACCTCCCCAGGTAGACCATTCCAGAACTTTATCATTCATTCTGTGAAAAACTTTTTCCTAATATCCAACCTAAATTTCCATTGGCACAGCTTGAGACTGAGTCCTCTGGTTCTGTCAGTGCTGCCTGGGAGCAGAGCCCGACCCCCACCTGACTACAGCTATCCTTTCAGGGAGTTACAGAGAGTGATAAGGTCACCTCTGAGCTCCTTTTCTCCAGGCTGAGCACCCCCAGCTCCCTCAGGGGTTCCTCTCAGGGTTTGTGTTCCAGGCCCCTCTCCAGCCTCGTTGCCTCCTCTGGACGCG